>OY979690.1:5611875-6235416 GCA_963855955.1 Luperina nickerlii
TCTCCATAGATACGCTCTCGCCTGTTTTCTTTCTGGTTAATGACCATTAAGCAAAGATTTTTTACAGAATAATAAATATTAACTAGTTTTATGTCCCTATGTTTTCCTTTGTGATGATATATTATTTTTATAAGCACTTAGAACCCTCAAAAAATTCCTATTTAAACAGCTGTCAACAGAGGCCTAGTGCACAGATTTGACAACAATTAATGAAAAAAAAAACATAGGGACACAGCATAATATATCCTTCTTATTCAGTTTTTGAAATATTTTTTAAATAGGTCCAATATTGGAGGAGGAAATAGGCGAGACCCAAACCTCGAATTACGACATTTTACTTAGGATTTTTCGAAAGTCTCTCCGACCGCATTTCCTCATAAACTCAAACTCAAAGCATTTATTTCAATTAAACCATTTACAGGCACTTTTTAACTGTCAAAATGTCGGTCAGTCAGAAAATATGAAGCTTGCCCATTCCAAAGCGTAGGTACCTATGGAGAAGAACGGGCAAGAAACTCCATGGACACTCTTTTAAATTATATTTTTACAAAAAATATTAGTTGAATCAATAATGTTGAATTTATAATTATGTGAGAACGATGTAAAAAAGACGTAGGTACGCGTTAAAAGCGTCCAGAGTACAGCAAATAGTAAGAAAACAACAATTCAAAATTAAAATAATTAAAAATAAGCCGAGCCAGCTAAGTGATGACCAGCCCCAACTGACGACGCCCGTTCACGAACATGATGCATAGATCAGCACCATTCAGCTCAACCATTTTGAAGGGAGCTAAATGATCCAACACACACGCCACCGTCAGCGAGACATTTGAGTGAGCATGACATACTATCAGCCGCCAGCCCCGGCACATTCAAATCAATGAAAGACACCCGGTAAATGGTACACAGGGTATAGTATATACATAGAACTCACATCTGTGCTATGCAATTATACAATACAAAGGAAATTGAGTTTATACAAGGCAAAGATAGTCTTACAAACTTTAGCAGCAATTCAGCAATTCCACGTAATAAAGTCAAGCTTTCTACAATTTATTATAAAAGCTACAAGCTAGACCTGTGATCTTGTAGCTTTGTATAGGTACAAGGTGAAACAGTCGCTTTACATCAAATTAGTCGCACGTAGTCAAGGCGCTGTAGGTACCCCGCAGCAAGTCTAATTACTGTTGCAATTCCATTATTCCAGTTAATTATTACTCAGCGTGATAATTAGGCTTGCGTTTAATATGTGTGGAAGACAATTCGATGTAAGTCTTCTCAGTAACTAGGTTTGATTTCCTTGAGATCTCATGAGGCTTCACTTGCTAAATTGATTTGATTTCCAGGTCAATACAGTGTGGCAATTAGATCACATTAATTGACACCACGTATTCTACGTATTTAAACATACACAATTAAAATAATTAATAGCAATTACAGTACCCGGCGATAAATATTGCACATCGACCTTTACCTTTTTTTGTATTTTATAGAAAGAATAAAAAAAATTATCAAAAGAAGCAAATCATAATTGTTTTAACAGCTCCTAATAGATACCGGACTGTTTGTATTTCGTGCGGCAGAGATAACGCTCTACGAAGCCGAAATTATCCGATTGTCTCTTTCCAAAGGTCGATGTGCAATATTTATCGCCGGATACTGTAACATTCTAGCTTAGAGCAGTGGTGGGCCAGTGGTAACTGCCGTGTCTTACGAGTTGTAGGTCGTAGATTCGAACCCAGACAAGCACCTTACTTTGTGTGAATTATTTCATCACCACTGCTCTCAAAATGGTGAAGGAAAACATCGTGAGGAAACCGGCATGTCCTAGAACCAAAAATTCGCAGACATGTGACATCTATCAACCCGCACTGGGCCCGCGTGGTGGATTACGGCCCACTCCCTCCCATAGAGAGGAAGCTTGTCTCCCAGTAGTGGGAACATTATTATAAGCATTTTTTTCGTCAAAATAAAACTTAATTTGAGATTATTAGATAACACTACCATAAAGTGTGTTTGCGAATTGTTGATACCTTCGCCTCGCGCGTGTCTAGTGCCTTATCAAGGGTGGTTTATGTCATGCCAATTGTTCCGCTATTTATTTTGTTTGAATAATGCAGTTTTACATGCTGATAATGGCTTCTTCAAACAGGCGCGTCGCGTGATAAAATCGCGCGCGACACAAAGGCACCGCAAGTCGCGCAACGAGCGGTGCCTTTGTGTCGCGTGCAATTCGCGTCGCGCGTCGCGCCTGTTTGCAGGATCCTTAACAACTTGTAATAATCACTGAACTATAACCTAATCGCCATTCTTATGGATAACATAGGATTTCAACGTTTTGTAAAAGGTATTTCAATAGAATGTCCCGAATTCGACTTCTATGATACTTGCTTTTTTTTTTAGTTTTTTAATAATGTGGTTCAAATGTAGTAGACGATTAAATTAATTAACGTATGTAGTATGTAGGTAATCGGACTCACCTTTTGTCATTTTGTCGTCGATAATGTTTGTATTAACAATACACTTTCCCCTACCTCCTCTAATCAATATCTGCCACCCATCTTTTTTTAAAGAGTAACTATGGAGTTTCTCGCCGGCTCTACTCCATAGAAAACGACCAATTGGAACCGTGCACCTAGCTTCTGACGTTTCATAAGTGCCCATGTATATACTCCATTTGAAATAAGATTAGACATTTAAATAAACCTTTTTTACAGTCTGTTCAACCGATTATGATTTTCAAGGCAGCTTCACAGTGTAATGAGAACTCAAAGATTTTAATCTTTAGATTTGCCCTCACAGTATGGTCACGCAACAAGGTGTCTGCAATGGTCCACTCAGAGCCTTAATTCACTAATACCACTTTACGATTCCTTAAATCGAAACCACGTCAATTGCTTAGCAAATCACGCCAAACTTGCGTTCATTTCGCGCGGTTTCGTACATTGTGTCGTAGAGTATAAGGCCCAGGAGAGTGAGCTCGCACATGCCATATGGAACGATAAATACAATTTTTAGTATGAGTGAGCGAGACAATACTATTCAAATGTCATCGAAACAGACACATAATCATCTTTAGACGCGATCGAGCGAATCTAACGTTTAAAACTTTTGTGAAAATTTAAAACCTTTTCAAGATAATAGCTAAAGTTAGGAACGAGCGAAAATTCAAGGCAATGAAAATGAATGAATACATTATTATTCCTAAACAAAATATGTTAATTTTCTCATTTATCGGGATGAATTTGTTCAAAATTCAACAATCAGGCTTGTGGACAAAGTTTCTGAAAACAGCCACCTAAATGTCCCCCTTCCTTAAATATTTATGTAATAGAATTTTCTTTATTTTAAAGTCACTAAGACTCAAACAGGATTGTTAGTAAAATTTACGACTATATTAGTAAGCACAGACACTAAACAAAAACATAAGAAATAACGGTTAGTCACCGTTGCGACATCCCATGAGAGACGGCACAACAGTGACCCACGTAAACACAGTACAGGCGACTCGCAACCATGTTTAAGACACTGTTGGAGCCGCCCCACACCCTGCGCACCAGGGAAGCCCACCTTTTACGCATTATTGCGTAAAATCTATTTTTGCTGAGAAATATTTTAAGACCAACTCTACTTCAAAGTCACATATCCAGCCTATAACGTTCCCACCACTGGGATACAGGCCTCCTCTCTTAAAGTGGAAGTGGGCTGTAAACCACGCCAAAGCCACAAAGTAAAGCGTCTGCTTGGTTTTGAACCCACAATCTTGTAGGTAGGTTTTTCGTAAATCGGGGCTGCTATCACTGAGCCACCACTACTGGCAAAGTTACGTAATAATATAATATAAGTAATATAATATAATGTAATATAACATAATATAATATAATATACATAATTACTAGCTTACGAGATGTTCCAACTGTTCTGTGACTCTCTTGATATGTAATCGCCCAATCATCTCTAATGATGCCAAGGAAAGACACGGGGTAGCATGACTCCAAAATACAACTACGTACCTATTGAATCTCCTTAATCATAAAAGTCTCTATCCTAAAACAGAACTCAAACACCCACCGCAGTCACACCAGTCAACAAAATTAAACTTTTTACATACCGAGCGAAGCAATTGAAAATTCGAAAGTGCTCAAACTGTATTCGAGCGTGCAATCTATACTAATATTATAAAGAGGTAAAGTTTGTAAGTTTGTAAGTTTGTATGTAGGGGGTAATCTCTGGAACTACTGGTTCGAATTGAAAAAATCTTTTTGTGTTGGATATTCCATTTATTGAGGAAGGCTATAGGCTATATAACATTACGCTATGACCAAAAGGAGCGGAGCATCAATGAAAAATGTTGCAAAAACGGGAAAAATTATTTCTTTTTGAGAGCTTCCGTTGCGTACGCTGCGTAAACGGTTAAAGTTACGTAAAAATTATGTATGACGCAATTGTTTGCCTTTAAAAGTTCCAAAAAAAAGTCCGCGACAGTATATGTTTATCTGTCAAGGTTGACTAACTATAACCTTTTTTATGGTAATCAAATTTGTTCTAAAATAATGCATTATTTGCAAAGGTGTTTTTATAAACATGATATTGATCCTTATCCAAATAAATACGTTATTCAGCACAAGTATTTAGTTTTGAATAAAATTGCCCTTGACAGCATTTGATTTTAATGAATATTTTAGGAGATATCATAGTTTTAAAATAACTCCGCAAGGCGGCCGGCAGCTCTGCGAGGTACTATACCGCGTGGCCCAGCCGGGTGGCCGGCTACCTACTACGAAACGGTTGTGCTCAGTAAACTGTTTTTTTCAATTTAAAAAAAGTAATTTTTCGACATAATACTTACGTTTGGATGATTATTATATAAACAACAAATTGTTAATCCTTATCAACATAAATTATTTTATGTTCATATGGGCATTATAGAGACAAGATTTGCCATTTACAGTATGTCAATTGGTCACATAGTTTCGGAGATAATTACTAAAACCCAAAATGTTTGATGCGGATTTCAACATGATTCAGAGTATTTATTCCTGAAGGTGTATAACAAATACATCCATATTTAACTAAGATGTACTTAATAAAAAAAATGTCATAAAACCGTTCGAAGCAGGGACGCGTAAGCGGCTATATGTAGCCGCTTACCCGTCCCTGCTTCGAACGGTTTTTTGACATTTTTCGTTTTTATGTTTTTTTTGAGGGTTTTTTTTTTTCAGCTCCATTGGCAAACAATCTACTATTATTGAATCATAATAGTAGATTGTTTGCCAATGGAGCTATTTTGAAGGCGAGAGTGTTTCTTTGAATCCAGAGCGGCGCGAAGGATTCTTGAGTAGAATCCCGACCGCAGCGAGGAATTCTAAAGTAGAATCCTGAGCCCGGCGAGGGATTCAAAGTACGTCACTCGAGCTTAAAAAATAAGTGAGTGCAACTTATAAATAAGAATAGTACGTTTATTTATTTACATATGACTTGAGGAAGACGTACTCAATTACTCATCTATACTTAATATTATAAAGCTGAAGAGTTTGTTAGTTTGTTTGATTATTTGTTTGGTTGAACGCGCTAATCTGTGGAACTACACGTCGGATTTCAAAAATTCTTTTTGCATTTGATAGCCCAATTCTTGAGGAAGGCTATAGGTTATTTAACATTACGCTATGACCTTTAAGAGCCGAGCAAAAAGAAAAAAAGTCAGAAAGAACGCTAAGCAAAAACAAAGTAATAGCGCGAGGAGGCGATGCGATGCGACGGGGTGGGTCGTAATATTATAAAGCTGAAGAGTTTGTTTGTTTGTTTGGTTGAACGCGCTAATCTCTGGAACTACACGTCGGATTTGAAAAATTCTTTCTGCATTTGATAGCCCAATTCTTGAGGAAGGCTATAGGCTATTTAACATCACGCTATGACCTTTAGGAGCCGAGCAAAAAGAAAAAAAGTCAGAAAGAACGCTAAGCAAAAACGAATTAATAGCGCAGGCAGGCGATGCGATGCGACGGGGTGGGTCGGAGTAACAAGAAATTTCACGCGGACGAAGTCGCGGGCAGAAGCTAGTAGTGCAATAAAATCATGGAAACTAGTTTCCAAACTCAAATCTCTCGTTCAATGCTTTGTAGGAACTAAACGAAAATCACTGAACAATTTCTGTGGTTTCTAATAGAATAGACAATTGAATGACTCGGTGAAATGGTTCGATAAATGTTGACGCTTCGTTGTGACTTCTAATTAACGACGTAAGAAGGGTTTCGGTTTTAATGTATATCCGATATGACAGTGAGTGATGTCTGTTTGTGTTTTGTTTTCACTTCTGTCTGAAATCGCTTTAATATGGTGTAGTAATATTATTATTTTTTTTTATTTTGAGCTCACGCCTCACGTAATTGGTCGCTTTTGTGATTATTCAGAATATTATTGACTTTCATTTACTTAGATATAGACATCTCGCTCGCATCACGCACAAGAGATAATAAGACCTATTCTGATAAATACGACATATTGCCTCTATACCAATTACTTTCTCGTTTACCAACTAAAAACATTAATCTAACATAACCTACGAACATTTTCACGATAAATTTTCGTCTCTAAAATAACCTGTGAAACATTATCTAAACGCATTAAAGGATCTTCCAACCAGTAATCGGATAAAACTAAATCGAGTTTCACCTGGACGTTATAATCCTTAGATAATTTGAAGGACCCCATTATTTATACCTCAGACTACGGGCGAAGAATAAATAATTACAGAAGGTGTGTGCGTGCGATTTACCTCGTTGAAGTGGCTCCATTGTAAATCCATGGTAAATCGCACGCAAACATAGACATGCTTTTTTTTTTTTTTTCAGGATGGGTAATCATCAAATGACTCCTCCCGCTCTGGGTGGAGCGGAAGGGAGTGTCAGACTCTTACTGACTAAAACCCACCCGTGTTCCTTCCTTAGCCCTTTATGTTCCGGGCCAGCGGTAACCCTTTCGGACAATCCCGCTGACCCGGCAGGCACATAGACATGCTTCACGTACAGTCAGTCAGTATAAATTGCTATACAATGTGTCAGCTGAATTACTGCAAGGGGGTTTCGTAGATCCTGCCAGGGTCGCGGGTTGTTCGAAAGAGTTAGCGTAGCCCTGGCACAGGCAACTGAAGTAACACGGTGGGTTTTAGTGAGTAAATGTCTGACACGCCCTCCCGCTCAGCGCAGAGCAGGACAAGTTATTTGACAAGTTACCAACAAAAAAAAACGGTGTGTGCCTGCGATTTACCTCGCTGAATGGAGCCACATTCAACGAGGTAAATCGCACGTAAACATAGGCTTCACGTACAGTCAGTCAGTACAAATTGCTATACAATGTGTCAACTGAATGAAAGTAGTTTGCTCCGAACCGTTTACTGGATCGAATTCTATTATTAGGGATCCGTACTAAATGGTAAAAAGGAACCCTCATGGTGCGACTCAATCTCTCTGTCTATCTATCCGTTTGTCACAGCTGGATACAAGAACTACTAATGCTATCAACTTGAAATTTAGAATAGTTTTAGATGACGTTTGCCCAACTATTTTGCAAATAAGAAAGAAATGAAACTATATATATTTTTTGCAACAATGATTGGTAGGGGTCTGAAAAATTCGGAGTGAGGCTACTAGGGTATGTGGTATCATATGAAAGAGCGCAGTTTTTGCCTAGCATTTCCTAACAATGTTGGAGTCGGCTTCCAGTGTAACCGGATGCAGCTGGTCACCGTCCTGATCGGACGGTGAGTTACCCATTACTCTCCGCCCGCAGGCCCGCGCCTACGGTGGCTGGAAGTCGTCGCGCGGCTCCCGACGCCCGGAGCGTCTCCCGCGGCGGCTGAGACGGGAGGCTCTCTCCCTCAGCCGTCCCGCCGCCTCCTTCGCTAGCATGACTGCTTCGCAGAAGGAGGCGACTGCCCCCCACTCCCTCTCGCCCCAGACCATGGCTTGAACCAGGCCCGGACGCGAGAGGTCGCCGCCGCTGCCGATCGCCTCTACACGGTGGTGCTCCGCCCAAGCGAGGCAGACCTCCACCGTGTTCTCTGGGTGATCCTGGCAATGGTGACACCCGAGCGTTTCCTCCCGCCTGATGATGTGCAGAAACCTCCCGAAACATCCGTGTCCGGTGAGGACCTTCGTCAGGCGGTAGGTGAGGGCGCCGTGACGCCTCTAGCCACTCTTCAAAGAGGGGTCTTATCGCCGCTATAGTGGCGTGCCCTGCGCTGGGTTGCGACAGTCGCTCTTTCCATGCTGCCATGAGATCGCGCTGAAAGTCCGTCCTCTCCGACGTGATTTGCCGCGGAAGAGGAGTTTCCCCCCAGCGTAGTGCCTCCGCGTGCCACCCATACAGGCGCGCGAGGACTGTCGCCTGCAGATCCCATGGCGGCAATCCAGCAAGAAGGCTTGCCACCTCGCCCGAGATCGTGCGGTACCCCCGGATCAGCCTTACGGCTACCACCTTCTGGGGCGCGTTCAAATAATGGGCGGCTTGCCGCCGCAGTGAACGCGCCCACACCGGGGCCCCGTATAGGGTAAGTAATAGATGATATAACAACAAAATCTCTAATATTTACAATATATAACAACGGAACCTATAATTTTATTTAATATAGCGATGAGTTAATATAATGAACGATTGATATAATTTTAAAATAACTAATTTTCATAAGCATAACATACATTAAATATAAAATCGTTTGACATACCACTCAAAAGATATAAAACTTATTTGGTCTAATTAAACAATAACTTTGTATTTTGTTTAAGAAATATTTAAAAGTATTTTTTCTTTGTTTTATTCTTTGTAAGTTCTATCGTAGTTATAGGTAATAGTCACCTAAGTAGATATTAAACATAACTAGTAACTAATTACCACCTGCGCTAAGATAGGTCGACGGAGCCCCGCTTCGCGGGGCTCCTATTTCTGGGTGGTTTAAAAAAAAATAACCACGAAGGCTAAGGCGGGAGCTCCGCTCCGCTTCGCTCCCGCCTTAGCCTTCTAACCTAACCTATCCGAGTCGGGGTACTCTGAGTCGGGGTGTTAACCATAATGACGTTTTTATATACATATATTAAACGTTATACCTAATGATTTTCGATTAAATAAACAATATACATATTAAACGTTAGACCAAATGTTTTTCGATTACATAAACGTTATATCAAACAACGTTATACTAATTAAGTTTTAGAATAAATAAATGTTATACAGAGTTGATATGACAGAGGGGCATTAAATTACACTACGTATACTATACGTGTATAGTATTAATTCGATACAGTACAAAAATAGAAAGCGCCAAAAATGAGATTTTTTTTTTTTCAAACAAACTAAATAGCTTAAAGTCAGAGTGAAACGCAACCACCCTTTATAAATAAATTTGACTGACCTTAGATGCCTAGTAACAAAGTCGCGCAGGAGCGCGTGTGTGTGTTATCTCTCTTGGCGGGGGGCGGGGGGGGGGGGGCGGGGAGCGGGCGGTTTAGACCGCTCGCGCGGCTTTTATGTTAGGTAAGTTGTAAAGTACGCGCACACACAAAAACACAAAATTTTTAAGTTCTCGATGTGTCCTCGATTCATATTAATGCACAAATTATACCGACGGAGAATATTGTTATTTATTTTTCTAATTAAATCACTGTCCGTCGCTAAGCACTTTAATTCCCGTAATCTTTGTACTGCCAATTGTATGGTGCCGGCGTTCCTAGGGCTATTGCGCCGGTCACCATACCTTTCTCGGTATGTTCGCAGAGCTAAATCTGTGTTTCCATGGCATTCACCGTAAATTAAAATCATGTAAGTGTATTCTGACGCCGTGTAAGTTACACGAGGCATTGCTGAACACTTTAATTTTACACACACATACAACCAACGTTTAATTACGTATCCTATCACAATAAAAACAGTCAATCACAAAAAAAAAAAACACTAACACTAAATAATAATATTCCCAAGTTACGTATCCTGTCACAATAAAAAAAAATACTGGATTAAACTTATTTAGTGTCTATCACAATAACAAAACAAAATCACAATTATTGTCAGCGAGTTCGACAAAACATAACGGCGCGGCGGCGGCGCCGGGGCTCCCGTGTTACGTAACGTACGTCCCGAATGGATGACGCTTGCGCACTGTCCACTGAAAGAACGAGTTTTTTTAGCAAATTCGCAAGGATCTAGGATACAATAGCAACACACTGACCTATTTCTATTCCTTTTACGCGCGGGAAAAAGGCGCGGGGGTTTTGCTATGTTTGTCACTCTCATAGTGAAAGTGCAAGTGTGTGTGTATTTATTGCTTCGTGAAATATTTGGTTGTACTTGTGCGGCAACAATGTATCTTATACTCAGATTATCGTTTTAAGGTGCATGACCTATGCGTATGAGATAATCAGCTGTTAGGAAATATACATCGTGTTCAAACGTAGCAAAAACTTCAAAAATCATTTGTGACTAAACTACTGCTCCTATTTAATTGATTTTTGGTACAGAGCTTGAAAATGGTATCTAGTATAGGCAGTTTAAAGGAAAGCCCCTCTGTCGTATCAACTTTGTATGTAAAGAAATTATATCAACAGTTGGTATATCTCACGTTGATTATATCTTATGAACGATAATAAAATGAAATTAGACCAAATGAGTTTATACGTTATGAGACGCACCCCCCCATATAGGGTCATGAACCACACGACCTCCGCGTAAAGCCTCCGGCATAAGGCGTTTGGCCCCTCAGGTTGGGGCGGAGGAAGGCGGCAGGAGCCGCTTGAAGGCGGCGCCGGCCCGTTCCAGTTTGGGGGCCAAACGTCGAAAATGCTCGACGAAGTTCCACCGGCTGTAAGACCAACGGCTTAAAGTGCTTTCCGAACCACGGAGAGGTCTTAGCAAGTAAATATGGTCACCCAACCACGGGTCAACCGCGACAAGCGTAGCTTAACCTGATTGACGACTTGCGCGGCTGTTTTTACTTAGCAACGAGCCCCCAAGAGGACCCTGTTCAACTTTATTGAACACATTCATAACATTACTCTTATGAAGACGTTATGTGCGCATGCGCCTGTTCTCACTCGTTGTATAGAGCCGACCTTCTGTCCCTACCTAATATTTTGTTTTATAGGGCTCATGCCAGGAACAAAGGGACGACGCCATTTTAATTTATTATTGCTCCATGTGGAGCAATAATAAATTAAAATGGCGTCGTCCCTTTGTCCCTCCCAAATCGGAGTTTCTGGGCTAAAACTGTGAAATTTAAGCCGTTTTGCGACTACAACTTGAAATGACTTTGGAAGAACACTGATTGTGTTTGGGTGGCGTGTCAATGGTATTAAAAAGCAATTGTGTATAGGTGTGGTTGGATCAAGAGGTATTGAGATTGGCAGTTTGAAAATTCGAGTTTTAATGTTGGAAGTTTTTTTGGCACAACTTCAAGGTAACAACAGTATTGCTATTCTGGATAAAAATATTGGAAACATGTCAACACAACATAGAAAGGAGCATGCTAAATATAAAGAGAAAAGTCAAACTTAATCTTAATCTTATATGAAGAAAAACAAACATACGAAAAGCAGACGTGACTTACACAATTAAAAAACTAAAAAGAAAGTGCGCTGCTCATGTCATCAGGAGTAAAAATGGAAGTTGGGCCTAAGAAGTAACAGAATGATAATAATATCCCAAAGAAAGAAAGAGGAAAAGAGAAAGACCATTTTTAAAGATGGGACGACGACTTCAAAACTAGACGATATCTAAACCTTTAATTGAAATAAATAGTAGAACTAGTTTTCAGATTGCTAATTTTATTAAGAAATTTTGAAATTTAAAATAAAAAAAACACAAATGTTAGTCTGTAAATTCAACCTCACTCATGTGAGCGCACACAATTCGAAAGCGAACTCAATCAAAAATAAATAAAATAGTTATTTATGATACTAGTGCGGTAAGTTGGTTTTTACAAACGAGTAGACGAATGTAAGCCCGAGACGAAGTCGAGGGCTTACCATAGTCACGAGTTTGTAAATACCAATTTCTGCACGTGTGTCATACAATGTTTTTCAACACATTTGCGAGAAAACAGTACAGTATGTAATTAAACAAACTTTATTTAACAGTGGGAAAGTCGCAACAATTTTTGAAGTTTCTAATATGAAAATGGCGTGAATTTGCAAATGGCGCCACATGCACGTGGTGAAAATTAGAACTACATCTTTCGTCTCATTTACTCTTTAGTATTAAAGTGAGACAACGTATTGAGCAAAAGCGCTTCCAAGGAGGTTCGATCAGTCAGGTTGTTTATTCTCATAATTTAAAACTCTTTGGTGGAATTCTTATATCTTTTTTATAGAAATAAAAAAAAATCGTAAAGAAAACGCACGGTGCTATACAACGGGATATGCCGTAAAATAGGTACTTAGGTGAGAGTACCTATTTTACCGCACGTTCCGTTTTATGGTGCGTAATTTTTAACTTTCGAACAATGTATACAGGCTTTGTAAATGCATTTTTCGAGCAAATGTGTTGAAAATGTTTTTTTATTGTAAAGTAAAAATAGGATTTACATTAATTACAATCGAGGAAATTTAAATTCTAACTGTAATGTAGAACTCATTTGTTTTTAAAGTAAATTATCGCGGAATCACGAGACACCGTTCGAATTTCAAAGTGATAAGAGAAGTAACTTCTGATTGGCTAAAACAATTGGATTAGGCTGCCCGTCCAGCGGAGCGGAGCGAAGCAGCGGAGCGGAAATTTTGTCCAATAGGATTGCACAAAATCTTCGCTCCTCTTCTGTCCAATTTTCCTATTGGTTAATATTTCTCCGTTTCTTCGCTCCGCAGCCTTGCTCCGCTCCGGTGGACAGGCAGACTTAGTAAGCGCTCTTAGTTTGACAGTTTCAGTAAAATATCAAATTCAAAGTTTGCCAAAGGGTGATAGAGCGTAGCGCATTATGTATGAAATTCATTGAATCTGAAGTATTAATATACGTGATAAATACTTAAACTTTGTAGATAGACATTAGTCCAACTAAGCTTTAAGTTTCTTTAACCCTGGAGTTTGTTGCCGGCTCTTCTCCGTAAGAAACGACCAATTGGAACCGTGCACCTAGCTTCAGACGATTCATAAGTGCCCATGTAGGTTAATGTGAGATAAAATATATTGATTTTGATATTTTTTGACCAGCTTTTGCCCGCGGCTTCGCTCGCGTTAATTTAGAATTGACAATCGAATGATTCGAAAGACACGTGGCGCCATCTATTATCATAATAACGTTATTGTTGTTTTCCTCGGGAACAGCACTCTTTTTCGGGATGAAAGGTGCCCTATGTCCAACGTATATGCAAAATTTACAAATACATCGGACACCGACAGAGCCATTGGTACAATCTGTTAGCGCAACCGTCATCTATAACTGTAGACAGAGCCGAATCCCCAATCTGTCGTACTTTAAAAATGCTAAATGCCCTTCTGACTGCCAACCCTGAATGTAATGTGTTTGCGAATGAATGGAGTAAAATTAAGGCTCCTGCAAACAGGCGCGACACGCAACGCGAATCGCACGCGACAGAAAGGCACCGCTCTCGTTGCGCGACTTGCGGTGCATTTGTGTCGCGCGCGATTTTGTCGCGTGTCGCGTCTGTTTGAAGGAGCCTTTATGCGTATGTCTGGTGTTCTGTGAAAAAAAGTATGCAAGGGTGTCCACTGTTCCGTGGTAGTTTTAAATTAAATTTTATACAACATAATTGTCAACGTAATATGAATGGATTTTCTGTTAATTAATACATATACCTAATTGGTATTACACCGTTTTAATTAACTATACATAAATTAATCGGCAATGATAATTTTTATTTATTTCTGTAAATTGATTGTAAAAAATATTTTTACTCGAATTAGTTATGTTTTAAAACTACTTTACAGTACCCGGCGATAAATATTGCACATCGACCTTTTTACACAAAACCATTTTATACAAAGAATAAAAATAATTATCAAAAGAAGCAAATCATAATTGTTTTAACAGCTCCTAATAGACTGTTTGTATTTCGTGCGACAGAGATAACGCTCTACGAAGCCGAAATTAGCCGATTGTCTCTTTCCAAAGTTCGATGTTCAATATTTATCGCCGGGTACTGTACACTTAAATTAATAGTGTGAAATGGAACTGTCAAAAAATTACAGTTCTGATTTGATTATACGGACAATTTAGATTAGTAGTCAATTTGGATAACTCCATTTATTTCAAATAAACAAATTACAGGCACTTTTGAATTGTCAAGGGATCGGTCAGTCAGAAAGATGAAGCAATTCCAAAGCGTAGTAGGTACAGAAGCCAGCACATCAAGTTACTACAATCTGTCAAATGTCTTTAATAGATTTTCAACTTTATTTCTAAGCTATAAGGCTCAAAGTTGATTGGGAAAATTTGACAGTTTCGGGTACCTTGATGTGCTGGCGTCTGTACCTATGGAGAAGAACGGGCAAGAAACTCCACGGACACTCTTTTAAATCATAAAATTGTTCCAAAATATTGGTTACATAATTCATGTTAAAATTGTACAAGTGAAAACGATGTAGAAAGACGTGCACATTAAAAGCGTCCTTTATAAAAAATATAAGAACAATTCAGCAGTTAAACTAAGCCGTGGCAGCTAAGAGATGACCAGTCCCTACTGACAGCGCCTGTTCACGAACATGACGTCTGGATCAGCACCATTCAGCTCAACCATTTAGAAGGGAACTTAATAATGATTGGGTTTAGTAACCTTTTGACCGCCACAGTCATTTGTATAGACGACAAACCAAAATGTGCCCAGCACGCCACGGTTCGACTACATGACAGACTGACGCCGAGGGCATGTTTTTGATTTTTTGACGTGTGGCGGTCAAAAGGTTAATAAACGATGATTCATTGGGATAAGGGCTGACTATTCAAGTTGAGTGACGTTTAATTAACCTGTTAATCGCCGCTAATGAGACACAATTGATTTTCATTGTAATGGGCCGATGTCGGCCCGCGCTGGGCTAGAGTGGTTAAACACCAAAAATGTATTGTTTAACAGTCGCTTATCACTACTTAACTTTGAGAGCGTTTACTAAGTACGGCATTTCATACAAACTTTCAAGCTCTAATTTTTAGAAAAGAATGAACCGATTTCAATGAAACTTCACACGCATAAGCAGGATACAAAGGTCTAGTTAAGAACATTTTCGAAAAATAGTGTTGCAGCCAAATTAGACCGATTTTAAATTTTTCATAGGAACAGAGATTTCCCATTATCTTTTTTTAAATAAGACATTTCGAAAATGTTCTTAAGTAACTTTTTAGACCTTTGTATCCTGCTTATGCGTATGAAGTTTCATTAAAATCGGTTCATTCTTTTCGAAAAATAAGAGCTTGAAAGTTTGTATGAAATGCCGTACTTAGTAAACGCTCTTAAGGCTCGTGCAACCAGGCGCGACGCGCGACGCGAATCGCGCTCGACACAAAGACACCGCTCTTTGCGCAACTTGCGGTGCCCTTGTGTCGCGCGCGATATTATCGCGTGTCGCGCCTGTTTCAAGGAGTCTTTAAGCAACGTTTATGAATAAAGGGGTAATTCCCTGCGTCATCCCACTGCTGGGCAAAAGACTCTCCCCATGACTTCCTGCTCTTTCGATCCAGGGCTGAAGTGGACCACTGGTCGTTTGTTTTGTCCAGCTCTTCTACGGGGTCTGCCGCGACGCCTTCTATCTGTGTCAGGGCTCCACGTGGTGGTTATTTTGGCCCACAGCTTATTGGGCATACGGCAGACGTGGCCAGCCCAGTCCCACTTCATCTTAGCGGCTTTTTGAGCAACTTCAGTAATCTGTGTTTTGGAGCGCAGTGTGGTGTTGCGAATATGGTCTGTCAAATTGACGCCTAGAATACTCCGCTCCATTGCATGTTGGCAAACCTTGAGTTTGGACTTTTGAATATTTGACAAAGACCATGTCTGGCATCCATAGGTCAGAATGAAAAAAAAATCCATCCTAAGGTTGTCTTTAAATGATCGCTCTTAGCGATAAGACCGCCCATTGTGTCACCCTTTGTACAGTTTCTATATTTTTGTCTGTAATTTATATGGTGTACATAATAAAGAGTATTCTATTCTATTCTAATAGGAATGATGCACATGACTGTGTAGCGGTATCCACAACGGCACATGCAAAACAACGCGTCATACTGACGTCACGCAGATCCTGCATCGCGCAAGCAGAGTTTACCGCGCAACTAGCATAGATACAACGGCCCGACATGAATCAACGGGCAGTTGCCCGCCAGACACAACACCCGTCTGGTCGGAGGATCCTCCCTTTTCTATGGAGGTTGAGTGAACTTTACACCCTGTTCCTCATACCTCTATACTGGTGACCCCGAACATGAACGTCAGCGCAGCCTTCGTGCAAATACTTCAGCGTGACGTCATCATCATCACTCCCGCAAGCTTCGGGCTTCATAATTTTTCGCTTACTTTAATTTTTTTCTTCGCCGGTACCCATGTCACATTCATGAAAATATGAGTTACCTGATGTCGCATACATTAGAGGAGCCGCCATTGTTGGACGATAAAAGATGGCTGTATTTCATGACGTAACAAGTAATAAGTGGTCCCACACAAAACTACCCTTGTCCCTACCTTTTTAGCGAAGGGCACGTTAACCGGTAGGTATAAAATATGAAAACCTCACAGTTATGCGTAGTTTAAGCTGAAACGCCTTCCGGAGACCGGACTCGAACCCACGGACCCTTATTTTAAATGCAACAATAGGGTCGGGTTGCGAACTTTTATAACGTAACAATGAAATGTATAAAGGCTCCTATAAACAGGCGCGACAACGCGCGCGACATAAAGGCACCGCTCTTTGCGCGACTTGCGGTGCCTTTGTGTCGCGCGGAATTTTGTCGCGTATCGCGCCTGTTTGAGGAGCCTAAGGCTGCCTTTCTACCAGAGATGAGCGAGGATGCGTAGCGAGGCATGTGTGTAAAACTAACCAATACCAACGCTAAATTAGTTCAAGCTATAAAAATGAAGCGATGTTATTGGTTAGTTTCAAATACATCCCTCGCTACGCATCCTCACCCATCTCTGGTGGAAACGCAGCCTTAAAGCAGCATTTTTAGAGGATTATATTTACATGTTAAAACTTATTTTAAATATAATTTCGTGAGGGAAATTTAGGTACGAATGAGGATGGTTATGAGACTAGAGGGAAGACCAGAGAAACGATGATATGGCCAGGAAGCTGGCGGCTGCCGAGATGACGACTAATAGAGAAATATGAAGGAAAAAACATGTATAGCAACCCTCAAACCGTGTAGTCCAATCAGGGCGTCTCGCGGTCGTTTACCGCCGCGATACATAGAATGAGACGACTGCTTTGGTCTCACTCTCTCGCACGGCCGTTACTGGTTCGCGGCGTGGCGCGACAATCCGCTGCCCACACGCCTACCGCGCAGACGCGTGCGTAAGTCCGTCGCGCCGTCGTCGCCACGTGCCCGTGTCGTTAGTCTACTATTAGTGCTTAAGTTACCGAAACATTACTATTTTAGGATTCTGTAACCGCCTGTGATCTTTTACCTTGTATTAAACTTTTACTACCTATCAACAAACTGTGGTTTCTATCCCTGAGAAATCCTCTCTCAAACAAGTTTTCGTGAAAATTTACGACACCAGTTGGCACCACTGTGACAAGAGGTCTTCTAATATAAAATATATGATGACGTTCATCATTCGATTCATTCATTCGTTCATCATTCCGTCATGACTAAAGAAAATATAGGCTCTTTGACTTTGACCTGACGTGCCAGTGCTGCCACCTAGCGAACGTCATTTCAGAAAACCCTCATTGGGATACTTAAGGGCAAGAAAATGATGAAAGCTTCTTTCAAATTGCTTTTTATTCCGTACTTTTTTGGGATAGAGGTCATTAGACTGCAATTGACGGAATAGATAATCCACCGATCTCATCTTCATCATCATCTGTCAAGCCTTATCTCAATTATGTTGCGGTCGGCTTCCAGTCTAATCGAATGTTGGATACCAGTATTTTACATACAGCGACTGCCTATCTGACCTCAACAACCCAGTTACTGGGTAATACGATACCCCTTGGTAAGACTGGTTGTCAGACTTTCGGGCTTCTGACTACCCGTAACGACTGTCAAAGATCCACGAATGACAGCCGGGACCAACGGCCTAACGTACTTCCCAAGGGACGGAGGGGTCACAGTATGTAAAGATGGTCACCCATCCACAGACCAATCGCGGCAAGCGTAGCTTAACCTCATCGATCGACCTGTGCGGCTGTTATTATTTATCCACGGGCCCCTCAACGACTCAAATATCTTATTAATAGCAAAGAAACAATAATAATTACCAACACTTTACCGATATCTTTATTTTCCGTGAAGCTTCAGGTGGATATTCGAATTATCTTTTACAAAGAAGATATAAAAGTTACATTTATTTATTTTTGGTAGTACCTATTACATTTAAATTGGGCAGATCTGCCGTGTTATTGGTAAAATTTTTACAATATAATAAGGAGTTTATAAAATGCTAATGTTTCAAATGTAGATTTATCTTCGGGAACTGTTACAATTTACGTTTTACATTTTATGCCTTATTTATGGTCGTTTTTGTGTCGAAACATAGGTCTGAGTAAATATAAAGTTCAAATTCTAATTCTAATTATTTATTGTGGTACACACAGGTAAAATTATGGTGTTAGTTTATGAAGTAAAGTACATCTATGACCCGCCTTTAGGTATACAATAGTTAAATACTTTAGCAACATTATAGTATTACCTAGTCTATAGTCAATAGTTTAGTATTAGGTAATTAATATATTAGTAATAATAATAATCAATAATTTAAAAATTTGTATACTGAGAATAAATTTTGAATTTTTGACAGTTTTCCGTACTAGAACTGTCAGTCGTCAATTTTATTCCACGGATAAAATAAATCTGACTTTAGTAAAATCAGCCCTAAGAGGCAGTAGAGGAACACTAAGAAGGTAATTTGTATAACTTTATCCTTGAAGAGCTTAACAACGGAGACTTAAAGAACGAAGTAACGACTAGTTTGTTGGTTTCGTACCCAAAGGGTGCCAATGGAAACCTATTACTAAGTCTTCGCTGTCCAGGGTAAGATCTGTTGAACCTTAATAGGAAGACACTTGAAATTTTCAGCGTGTACTTCTATAGCCACTATAACACCACAAATAATAAAAATTAAATTAAAAGGGTCCCCACTCGGGAACAGGAAAAGTGTTTTTCGGAGTTTTTTTTTTGTTTGATATTTATAATGGTTTATTTTTTTTATAGTTAGTGTTAAATATTGTACGGTGATTACGGAACCTTTCGTGTACGAATCCGACTCGCACTTTTTTTTCTTTTTTTATCTTATTTTTTATCTGATGTACGACTAATACCTAACTATCTGGTGTATTGTGTGTCTCTTAGTCTGTGCTAAATAAATGTATTTTCTTTCTTTCTTTCTTTCACTTGGCCACTGTTATCCTATAGCTATTTTCTTAATTTCTATTCGAAATAAGAAAAATATATATAACAAAATTCTTAGTATTTGAATGTCAGAACTATCCGTATCATCGCCTGGAAACCTTACTTCAGTCCTAATACAATGTAACCCTATATTTTCTCTAACAAATTCCAAGCAACACGGGTCTACATACGCCATTAAATATACTTCACCAACTGTTGCGATCCCCAAAGTAATAACAACGTCATTACATTCTGTCTCAGTCTAACAACAAGAACATAACAACGTCATTAAGTTCTGTCTCTTTCTAACACTTGGCGTAATGGAAATTCTTAAGTAAGGGTGCTGGTTGGCTGTTTGAGAAAGTTTCTTTTACTTTTTGACGTTTTTCGAGAAGGCTGATTTGGTAAATAGACTTTTGACTTGTTCTTCTCCTATCGGCGTGAAGTGTGATGAGAACAGCTCATGCCGTGGTAAAAATTTAGCCAGTCAGCCAATTGGTAGCGGTGCAGTGGGAGCTGATTGTCCAGTGTAGAGAATAACAGGTTAAGACCGCATAATGATGAATGTCTTTTTAACTTGCGCACACATAATTAGCCTATAATTTTCCCACTACTGGGACACAAGCCTCCTCTCTGTGAGTAGCAGTGGGCCGTAATCCACCACGCGGGCCCAGTGCGGGTTGGTAGATGTCAAAGTCAAAGACAAAGCATTTATTTCAAATAGGCACATAAAAGGCACTTTTGAACGTCAGAAATTACAACAAATAGAATTGATTCTAGTCGCTCATTCCAAAAGGTAGTTTTCGTATGGAGAAGAATGGGGTAGAAACTCCACCGTTACTCTTTCAAAATATTTAACAATATTTTGCATACATTAATTATGTAATAATAATAATATGTAAATACGATGCACCTAAAATAAAATTACTATAGTACAATAGGTAAAAGAATTAAAAATGAAACCATGACATATAAATTAATTATCTGATAGATACATGATTACATGGTGCTCACATATTTACAAACATGGTAAAAATAAAGGATTTTCATTAAAAAAAAAAATAAGTCAGGGTGTGAGTTGAAGTAGTTACAGAACACATGTCACATGACTTCGAATTTTTGGTTATAAGACAAGGCCGTATTCCTTCACCGTTTTGAGAGCAGTGGTGATGAAATAATTTACTCAAAGTAAAGCGCGGTTCGAACCTATGACCTACAATTCGTCAGTCGCGGTTGTTGCCACTGAGCCACCATTGCTCTAATTTGCGCAATACTCATGGTTTATATACTTAATTAAAATTAAAATTAAAAAAAAAACATCCGAATTGAGAACCTCAATTAGATAATACCTAAATAATAATAATAACTTCAACCTCAATAGCGTAGAGCCATCTGAATTTGTTTATATATATATATTACTAGCTGACCCGGCCACGCGTTGCTGTGGCTAACGTTTTTGTGCAATAATAGTACATTATGATATAAGTGCGGTAAGTTGAAAATTACAGCCGAGGCGATATTGCTTGCCCGAGCCGTAGGCGAGGGCTAAAAGAAAGCAGAGGCTGTAATTTTCAAAGCGCACGTATGTCATACGACGTTTTATAACATATTTGCGAGGAAATAAATAAAACTCGGACTGAACTTGCATATTTGCTTGTTTTCCATATGATGAAATTTTGATACGCTTGTAAGTATCTATCGGTCGATTTTTCAGGCAAGAGGCTTAGAGTAGCCTTTTTCGCTGCCTCTGAGACTTCTGGCGGTGTGGAATTAATAAATTCATCATTACTTGACGACATTTTCAAATAAAAAAAGTACAGCGAAAAGAAAGAAAAAGCGCGCGGAATAATTTTTACTTCTTAACAAATAATCGATGCGCGCGCGTTCGCGCTTTTTTTTTTCAGGCATAGGCACAAAACAGCCAGTATTATTAATAAAGTAAATTAATATTTTTGTTTTTGTTACAGATATTAATGGTTGTAATTTATTGTCAAAATTAATTTAATTAAAGAATTAAATGTTTATTTATTATATTTTATCTCCCAAAGTTAATTTTATTCATAAAATGTTGACTACTTTTCTGAAATAAAAACTCTTTGCTAAGATTTAAAAAAGTACCGTTCGTTTTGACGGAGAATCTTGATAAACCGTGCGATTTACATTACATTACCGCACAAGTGCGTAATGAGATACATTACGATATTGAAATTGGTGAAATAAGAGGCCCTTTACGAGCAAATTTGTTATAAAATAATATTGCGATTATAAATGGAGATGTGAGCTACCCTATCTTTCAAGTTGGATCAAACTGCACACGGTGTACAAATTTGATTAAAATCGGTTAAGTAGTTTAGAAGTCCATCGCGGACAAACATCGTAACACGTAATTTATATATATTAAGATAAGTATATATTATAGTAAATAGTATGTATGTATAACCTATTTATATATTTGTGTACCTAGTTTTAATAGATTTTTTTTTATAATTGATCCTCTCAATCAAAGCCTTGGTTGACTGGTAGGGAATGCCTAAGGCATTAAGTCCGCCTTTGTACCTTTTTGTGCGAAAACTTTAAATAAATAAATAAATAAACCTCCTCCTTTTTTTGGAGTCGGTTAAAAACACCTGTAAAATTGACCCAATGCAATTTGAAATGACAATTCACTACCGGGCAAAAAGGACAAACACCTCTTCTCAAAGAGAGAAGGTGACTACAGCGGGCGTCTTGGAAAACTGGCTTATGTAATTTTGACGCTCAAAAAGTGTTAACTTGAATAAATTGACTTTTGATTTGATAGATTTTCCATAATTTTCTTAATTCTAAGTATGGTATCTAATGCGTAGTGCGTGTAATTAAAGCTAAAAAAACCCGTCAAATGAGAGTCGGATTCCCGCACCGAGGATTCCGTACAAATCTGTAGATAATTTTCTGATGTTTTCCTTTATTTGTGCTACATGTAACATGACATTGCTTCGTGCCAAATTTCATGATTCTAGGTCAACGGGAAGTACCCTATAAGTTTTGATTCCCTTGGGAGTGTCAAAATATGCGGCAAAAACGGAACATAAACACCCGTATCTTTTCATTGCGTTGACTAAAAATTTTGGTTTATTCATTGCTTGAAGGGATTGCAGCCTAGAGCATTTCCTATTAATTTCAACTTGATAACTCCACGCGTTCCTGAGAAAAAGGGTCTTGACGGACGGACAACGAAGTGATCTTATAAGGGCTCCGTTTTTCCTTTTGAGTTACGGAACCCTAAAAAATACCACTACGCGTCTTCTTCTTCTTTCTTTCTTCTTATCCTTGCTTTTTTTTCTCTGGCTCTGAAAATTCTGCCCATATTTTCAGTTTCAATCGTTTTAGACCTATAAATACACAAACTAGAGCCCACTAAGTTAATTGTGTTACACAAACTACCAACAATGATACTTCGACTCCACCATCTAGTGCCATTATGTAGTTCAAACCCAATTCTGTTAAGTGTACCTATACAAACAGTGATACGCTGTAACTATGATGAACTGCCAATCAGGTACCTATGGAACTAATGTTTGTTTTGGCGTTTGGTTAGGTTTCTATCAATAACTGTTTGTTGTTAGTACTCCTTGCGATTAGTTTTCCAATTAATGTCACTTGAGTCTCCATGGAATTGAGGGAGAGAGCCTCCCGTCCCAGCCGCTGCGGGAGACGCTCCGGGCGTTGGGAGCTGCGCGACGACTCCCGGCCACCGTAGGCGCGGGCCTGCGGGCGGAGAGTAATGGGTAGCTCACCGTCCGATCAGGACCAGGCCCGTGCCGGACGGCGCGTACGTGTTCCACGCGCGCCTCAAAGATATGTCAGCATCAAAAGAAGGGCAGGGCCAAAGCCTGCTGGGTCAGCGGGATTGTCCGAAAGGGTTACCGCTGGCCCGGAACATAAAGGGCTAAGGAAGGAACACGGGTGGGTTTTAGTCCCTTCCGCTCCACCCAGAGCGGGAGGGGTCATTTGATGATTTCCCATCCTGAAAAAAAAAAAGTCTCCATGGAATTTCTCGCCCGTTCTTGTCCTTAGAAACCTATTACGCTTTGGAATTGGCAACTGGCTTCATCTTTCAGACTGATGTCGGTATTCGGACTAATGTTTACCTTCACCATTTTGAGAGCAGTGGTGATTGAATTATTTACACAAAGCTAAGCGCCTGTCATATACATCGTGAGTAAACCGGCATGTCCTAGAACCAATAATTCGAAGACATGTGACATCTACCAACCCGCACTGGGCCCGCGTGGTGGATTACAACCCACTCCCTCTCACTGAGAGGAGGCCTGTGTCTCAGCATTGGGTACAGACGCCAGCACATCAAGTTACTACAATCTGTCAAATTTCTTTAATAGATTTTCAACTTTATCGCTGGAGCATAAGGTTCAAAGTTGATTGGGAAATCTGACAGTTTCGGGTAGCTTGATGTGCTGGCATCTGTACATTACAGGCTGGTTTAGTTAAGTTGTAGCCTGTCTGGGTTCGAATCTACGACCTACAGCTCTTAAGGAGCTTACATGACCTAAAGCGCGGTCACTGTCGGACTACATAGAAAAGAAAGAGACGCGCGATGACACAACGCTGGTAATTTATTGCAAAATATGAAGCAATTATTTAATTACAAAAAATCTATTGTTTGGACTTAAAAATTAAAACACTAGTATTTTAGTATGTTGCTTGTAGAATAATCAGACAAAAAATCAGAATGATTGTATGTATATTAGTATGATTTTTATTGTAAAAAGAAAGTTTTTAGAGGTATCTTCATGATTTTTTTCTATTGTATCAAATTAGGTGTATAATGTTTTTAAAACACTATCTACCTAGCATATATCCTGGAGAATATCATATATTTTTCTGATTTGGTTTACTGTAGTCGATCATATACTTTTATTGTTTCTAAAACTGCGCGATTGCGATTTTTGCGTTTAGGTCCTGTAATCCCCCCCTTAAGGGCCCATCCCACTGACCCGCCCCTGCTCTCTACTGTAACTTTGTCAAAAGCCACATCACACTAATATTATAAAGGCGAAAGTTTGTGAGTGTTAGTGTGTGTGTGTGTTTATATGTTTGTTACTTCTTCACGCACAAACGGCTGAACCAATTTTGATAAAATTTTGTATCAAGGTAGCTGACACCCTGGATTAACATAAAGGCTACTTTTTATCCCTATATTCCCACGGTATCGAAACTTATGCGGGTTAAATCGCGGGGCGCAGCTAGTAAAATATAATACGCAACGGATTTTTACGAGTACCTACCGAAGAAAATAAACTCAAATGAATCTAACTTTTGCTCTTCAAATATTTCTCTTTTAGTAAGACTGTATGAGAAGTTATTTCCATTTTACTACAACGAATTTATTAGCCTTTTTCACGATAACGCTAAAAGCTCGAGGTTATGAATATATTAATACAACTAATATTATTGGATTTATTTTTAGTAGAACTTGAAAAAGAACTCTTCCATACCTACTTATTTCTACAGCAAACATTTGTGTTCAAGTTTGAACGGAAAAGGCAGATACACGGGATATTTCAACTTTGTGGCTCACACTGTGTGTGTGTGGGTGGCACTGCATCGGCAAAACTCTTGGTATTTTTAAGCCAGATTAGTAAGCATTTTGCATTAAATATTCCGCGTGTTTACCAACTAATTGAATAATGTATTTAATTTAAAACAACTTTGAATAAACCAATACAATAGATAATATCATATGAGAGTTTAAGAGGAAATGCGGTCGGAGAGACTTTTGAAAAAGCCTAAGTAAAAAGTCCTAATTTGAGGTTTGACTCTCGCATGTTTAAAAAAACAACCAATTTAAAAAAATATTTCCTATACATATATTCCCGGGAAAGGACATAGAATAGTTTTTATCTCGATATTCCAACTGGATTGTCATTTATATAATAATAATCTATACTTCTATACTAATATTATAAAGCTGAAGAGTTTGTTTGGTTGAACGCGCTAATCTCTGGAACTACCAGTAGTGTTGCCCAAATGCAAGACCAAGACAAGACCTTAGCCAGTCTTGGTCTTGGTCTTGCGTCAATACACCTGGTCTTGGTCTTGGTCTTGGTATTGCGCTCTCAGTCTTGGTCATGGTCTTGGTCTTGCAGCAAGAGTCTCGCAAGTCTTGCGAGACTCTTCTACTTAGACTAGACTACATTCAAATACCTATTAGCCTATTGCTCAGGGTGGCGGGGACATCGACGCGCAACCGCTTACCATGGATTCAGTACATGATTCTGGATGCCCCTGCGTTGAAATTTTTCTTCGACTTTTTCTTAATTTTTACGTTTTTTTCTGCAATTTTTTTTACTGTAAACTGTATTAAATCATTATTTCTATCTGACCCAATGAGATTTTTAATTAAAAAATAGTAAATTCTCTTGTTTCACTTAAAACAGCAATGTAAATAAAACTCGAAAGGGCTACCTGATCAGCTGTATTACTAAAGTTCATTTGCGAGGTCAACACTGTCTTCGTACCTACGCTATTCGCGTTCAAATGCTGAGACAAAGAGACCGCAGCGCCAAACCGTCTGCTCGTATTATTAACGCACTTGAAAATAGACTTTAAAATTATTACAATAAAGTGTATAAATGCTTGAACCTGACAAAAAATGCGGAAGATTGCGGGAATCCCCGCGCGGCGTCGAGTTGGCCATGAATCCCAATGTATCTAAAATAACGTTATTGTTGTCTATATATCATCAATACAATACCTTTTAGTGTTATGACGATACGGTTTTGATACTGGGGAACGTCTATCAAAATCGGGATTGAAGCCAAATACCTACTATAACGCCCAAATCTCAGTTTGACTTAACTGCGAGACGCAAGAGTCTTGCAGGCTTAGTCTTGTTCTTGCTCAAGTCTTGCAGGCTTAGTCTTGTTCTTGCTCAAGTCTTGCAGGGTTCAGTCTTGGTCTTGGTCTTGCTACAATAAGTCGGTCTTGGTCTTGGTCTTGGTCTTGCAAAAATGCAAGAACAAGACCAAGACTGCAAGACCAAGACCGATTTTGGGCAACACTAACTACCAGTCGGATTTGAAAAATTCTTTTTGCATTTGATAGCCCAGTTCTTGAGGAAGGCTATAGGTTATTTAACATCACACTATGACCTTTAGGAGCCGAGCAAAAAGAAAAAAGTCAGAAAGAACGCTAAGCAAAAACGAAGTGATAGCGCGGGCAGGCGATGCGATGCGATGGTGGGTCGGAGTAACAAGAAATTTCACGCGGACGAAGTCACGGGCAGAAGCTTATAAATATTATAAATGCGAAAGTGTGTCTGTCTGTCCGTTACCTCTTCACGCTTAAACCGCTGAACCGATTTAAATGAAATTCTGTATAGAGATACTTTGAGTCCCGGCAAAGGACATAGAATACTTTTATCCCTATATTCCCACAGAATCGACACTTATGCGGGTGAATCCGCGGGACGCTGCTAGTACAAAATAAAATCCAAGCTCCTTGAATATCAATAAAAAGTAACAACCCATATCGCTACACACCCAAGTAAAAACACCCATTTACCCACCTGAAATAATCTTACAATCGCCTTTTAAGAAACCTATAAAAAGAAAAAGGGGTTCGTTTTACCCGAAGTGAAAAAAAAAATTTACACACCTTTTTTCTATTATTTTTTAGCAGGCATATTATCCTTCCTTTCAAAATTACAGCTACGTTAAAATAGATGGGTAGGCTCAGATGGTTCGGTCATGTTTAGAGGACGAATGAAAAGCAAGTGACAAAAGGTACATATTTACAAGGCAGATGCGAGAAGAAACTCCGGGACAAAAGGACACATAGTGATCTCAATGATAATGTTTTTCAGAAAGCGTGCAACAACCTTAATGAGTGTATTACCAGCTGGGTAATTGCGTGATACAGTAGCAATCGCTTTAATTTTAACAGTTCAACAACATTCATTGGGTTATAGGTACACGTTGATGAGCAGACAAATTTTTCGCAGCATAGGATTACAAATATTCTTCAAAATGATTCAGATTCTAAGTGAGAGTACAATGCGTGCCACGAAAGATGAAACTTGACCCCGCCTCCGCCGCTCTTTCCGCCGCCCCTATGACGTCCGGTCCCGTCCCGCACTCAGACCTCATACCGCTAAAGATACCTAAAATCGTGTACTGCGCATGTCAAACCACGTGGTGTGTCAAGTCTCATCTTTCGTGGCACGCATTGTATGTTACGCAATTAGGACGCAGGTTAATTTTATCTTAGTTCTGCAATTAGCGCTTTTCTCCGCTTAAATGGACAGGGAACCTTACGCTAGCATTTAAGACAGTCCATTCCCACGAATGCCCGCAAAAGCTTAGTCATTACCAGGGAGTTAATTTGATTAATGAAGCAAACTAAGTGCTTGGCCAGACTGGCAGCGCGTGCGCGGGGCGGGCGCGTATTCGGTAACGCGCGCGGTCTGCCTGTCCTGCGTGTTGTCGTGTCCAGTGTTTGTCAAAATATGATATTGATGAAGAAGACTTATTTTTACTAGAAAAAAGCTCGAACAAGTTTGAGAACCCTGGCCCCGCGCGGGCCGCCAGCGCACCCACTGCGGTCACTTGTATGAACGAGCTATGGCGTGAGTTGCCCGCGCGCTCACCGCGCCGAGCAGCCCGCGCCGCTCACCGCGCCCGCGTGCCACTATGGACACTCAAACACACACACACTGACACTGACACACACACTGGACACTGACACACTGGTGATGGACACTGATTTACATCCGTCACCTCACACATCAGGTCCAGTTGAAAACCAGCGTCAGGCACCAGTTGTCTGGCATTTTTGCTGAACTGGGCCTTTTTGGCGCAGCCGTGAGGCACACTTTCCTGCTAATTTCTTACATCGGACTTTGCACTTTTTATTTTTATCTTATTTTTTATCTGATGTACTACTAATATCTACTACCTGGTGTATTGTGTGTCTCTTAGTCTGTGCTAAATAAATGTATTTTCTTTCTTTTTTTCTTTCATTCAAATGAATTCATATATTATGTTTGAGTTTGCCGTGCCGCGCCCTCCCCGCGCCTGCGCTACCAGTCTGGCCAAACACTCCGAGAGTCATCGTTTGGATCATGCCGAACGGAATGAACTGTCAGTTTGACGGAGAGAGGAAAAAAATTG
This sequence comes from Luperina nickerlii, assembly GCA_963855955.1. Taxonomy (NCBI): domain Eukaryota; kingdom Metazoa; phylum Arthropoda; class Insecta; order Lepidoptera; family Noctuidae; genus Luperina; species Luperina nickerlii. The sequence continues at coordinate 5,640,583 of OY979690.1, forward strand.
TTCGTTTAGAGAAACAGAGGGCTTGGAATGTGACAACGCAAACGAAGCAAAAGTAGTACTTGTATGTAAGAATCGTAGCAGGTGACGATCTATGATTTCTGCCTTGAAAAGGAGGTGTAAGTTTATGTAGACCCAAGTTGGAAAAATTACCTTAACATACCTAAAACGTCCTCCAGACCGATTTCAGCCATGGCGACTAATCTCAGAAAAGACTAGCCTTCAGCGCGGGAGATATTGTTACGAGCTTGGGGTTCGTGACAATTAAAAACTGCCGATTCAATAACGAAAATTGACACTTTAATCACAACACTGATTACAACTCAAACGCACTAATTATGAAACACAATTTCACTACTGATCACCTTAGTTGCACTTGAATATCGCTTCGATGTACTCGCTTGTATCGCTTATTCAAAACTATGTCTCGCGGCTCACACCGGCCTTATATAGTGCCACAGAGCTACTATATAAACATCTAGAACGTTCGAGTACATACCGGTCCCGACTGACCCGATGTCGATAGTTCTCGGAATTTCTAGGACCTTGACCCTACTAGTTCTGCTACTCGATACTAGATGGCGCTAGTGGTAACTAATGTCATGTAATACCAGGCATCAATTGTGGCGCGCAACAGTACTAATAGTGCACAATTGTGTGCGTAGACACAGGTGCACTCTCTCTTCCCTTACTCACATTAAACATACCTACATAGCAGGCCGATTACAATTCCAAATACATTCAAACTTACAGGTACATTGAAACGGAGCGAACAATAAGGAACGAAGCTGCGCCGTATTCTAAGAGAATGTTTTATGCTTTTCTGTACAATTGAGGAGAAAATAATTGGGTTATCTTTGTGAGGACTTTTGAATTGAGTGTTCGCCCCACAGTTGGCTCCTCTTTAAAGAAGACTGTTTAATGTAAACGTGAATGGAAGATGAGGTGCTATTAATAAAGTTAGGTACTAGTAAAGTGGAGCTTTTTTCTGTGATCACTTTACGTTCATAAGGCCTTCTTATTATCCCTTGGAAGGCCAGCGGTTCGGCTGTGGTCATTTTACGTTCATAAGGCCTTCTTATTATCCCTTGGAAAGACGAGTTCGTCTGTGGTCATTTTACGTTCATAAGGCCTTCTTATTATCCCTTGGAAGGCCAACGGTTGGTCTGTGGTCATTTTACGTTCATGAGGCCTTCTTTTTATCCCTTGGAAGGCCAACGGTTCGTCTGTGGTCATTTTACGTTCATAAGGCCTTCTTATTATCCCTTGGAAGGCCTACGATCCCTATAAGTAGTCTATTTACAGGATGGCTGGGACATCGTTGCGTAACCTGTTACTACGAATTTAAGATAGATAGATAAAATGTTTATTCAGTGCAACAAAAGACAATACAGGTATTAAAAACATCAAAAAAGGTGAAAAAAAATAACAAAGATTAAAAAGATAAATTGACCCATAGACACCTGGGTCAATTTATCTTTTTATTCTTTGTTTTTTTTTTTTCACCTTTTTTGATGTTTTTAATACCTGTATTGTCTTTTGTTACACTGAACAACTAAACAACTGAACTGCACAAGGAAAATAGGTAAAATAGAACCTTCGGAAAGAAAAACCAGGGAAATTACTGTTTATCAAATTGACTACCAACTTAGATTGCCCGAATATTATTCAAATAACAACCGTCATTCTGTGAAATAAATTGAAATAGGTGTCAATTTGATAAACAATAAATTTCCCTGACTGTATTTGAGGAAAAGATGTTGATCAATGTTTCAAACATAATGACAGATACTTAAGATCAACAAAATCTTCAATTCAATTCAATTTTAGTGAAGTATCAATTTGGTGGGCATTGTTGTCTAAAGTGATAAAGGAATTACGAGGTTGACTATACGTAACAGGCAGCCCTTACTACTGCTAACAATAATATTACGGCGTAGTAGGTGAAACGTCAGACAAAAGCTTCTACCTGTATCTAGTAAAAAACCAACCAAATCACCACCATTAAATCCGTTGTAGCTGAAACGTGGGTTGGGTTTGTGCATCAATATTTATTTGAATGCGTTGCAAGGCAGTTTTAACCGACTTAAAAAAAGAGGAGGTTCTCAATTAGGATGTTTATATTATTTTTTAGCCATATCATCTTTCACACGGTGAATCCATCGTTTCTTGGGTCTTCCCCTACTCTTATAGCCATATATACATGCTCAAAACATTCCTCACATTTTGCTCAGTCCTCCGCATTTATTTTTTTCTCAGGATGTGAAATCATCAAATGAAGGGGTCATTTGATGATTTCACATTTAAAAATCAGTACCTAAATAACTGGCTATGAATAGGACTTTAACGGGTAGGTAACTTTTTTTTTTTTTTTCATCATGGGAAATCATCAAATGACCCCTCCCGCTCTGGGTGGAGCGGAAGGGAGTGTCAGACTCTTACTGACTAAAACCCACCCGTGTTCCTTCCTTAGCCCTTTATGTTCCGAGCCAGCGGTAACCCTTTCGGACAATCCCGCTGACCCGGCATCAGTCGTCCGCATTGAATGCCCATTTACCCATACAATGGCGACCTATATCCAATTAACTTTTCAGTTACCGGTGCCTCTTTCAAACTTCCTCTTACACTTGTCTTATTTATTATTATATCCATCCACGTAGGTAACCTTTAAATACGACCTCTGCCCAATACCTAGAGCCACTGCAAAAAGATGCCTTACACCCGTGACATCTGTGAATGAAAGCACTTAGTTATAAACCTGGGCTAAGTTAGATGTTTTTCTGCTATCTGCAATCCATTTACCGAGTCAGACCTGTCAGGAGCAGGATAAGGCACGTGCATTCAAGATTGTTGTGTGTGTGTGTGTGTGTGTGTCTATGTGGTGCTCATTCTAGTACAGGTATCCTTTCAAACAAATATTTTATCATGAACTTCGTAGTAGCTCAACTGTCACTAATGAGACACAATTACTTTTTCTATGTTACCGATCTTTAGGAGATATCGCGACATCGGAGCGGTAGTCAACTTTTCTTACTTTCGAACAATATGCACATCACACTAATATTATAAAGGCGAAAGTTTATGAGTATGTGTTTATATGTTTGTTACTTCTTCACGCTCAAACGGCTGTGCCAATTTTGATAAAATTTTGTATGGAGGTAGCTGACACCCTGGATTAACATATAGGCTACTTTTTATCCCGATATTCTCACGGGAGCGGGTGAAACCGCTGGGCGCAGCTAGTACTGTCATAAACCACAAATTAAGTAACGTTATAGATTTTAATAAAGTTTTGTGAATTTAGGTACCTACTGGCCTTTTTTTTGTTGAAATCTTACGGTTTAGTAACAACAAACAACAACAACACTCAATATGTTGCAACAACAACAACAACGTGTGTTTTCTCGTTTTTTTTTTTTTTGTTGTATGTTTGTTTGTTATTTCAAACTCAAACCATTTATTTCAATTAAAGCATTTACAGGCACTTTTGAATTGTCAAGAAGTTGGTCAGTCAGAAAATATAAAGCTAGTTACCCATTCCAAAGCGTAGATACCTATGGAGAAGAACGGGCAAGAAACTCCATGGACCTATACATGGTGACCTAGACCTATATATGTATGGTGTACATAATAAAGAGTATTCTATTCTATTCTGTTCTATGTTTCAGTTAATTACCGTGACAATGTTAATTATGGCGTTGTTCCCGGTCTATAGCAATTAAGGCTAATATTCAATTACAAGTGACTAAATTACGTCATTCGCCGCCATTTATACCGGTTTTGATGACTCTGAAGTGTGAAAGTGGATCAAACAGTGAAATATTATACGAATGTTCTTTAGACTAATGTTATTTATTTTAAACTAGCTTGGCCCCGTGGCTTTGCCCGCGTGTTATGTGGATAAAAAGTAGCCTATGTCCTTCCCCATGTTTCAAAGTATCCCCATAGTAAATTTCATCAAAATCGGTATAGCCGTTTCTGAGATTAACCGGAACAATCAGACAGACAAAAAAAAATTAAAAATAACTTTTAAGTACCGTATATTATGTACTTTCTTATGCATTCAGTAAAAAGCTGTTAATAATAAGATATAAAATAATTCTAACTAATTAGCAAGGAAAATTAAAAAAGCGCTCTTCCTCTCTCTACTTCCTTAGAAAATTTGCTGTGCCCGACAGGGTCCGTAATTGTTTCTAGTATTTTTTATTTACCACCTGTAATTACATTATGGATTGCAATAAACGATTTGAAATTTGAGATTTGATTTGAGATTTTGACATTAAAAACATAGGTACACTTCAATTTTATTTCCAGCCTATAATTGCAAATTGAATTTAGATTGAACAAAAGCTGTCGCATGAGTTGCCTTTGTTGATTAAAATATTCAACTTTGATATCGCTTTCATTTAATTCAAGTAATGAATTGTCCTGCTTTTTTATGTACATCCATTTTATGAAATTGTTGTACAAAACACAAGCTATTTTATGATTAATAATGTTACGCATACTAAGTATTGTAAAAGTGAGCAGTACTGCTCACCCCTACCCTATTTCAAGTTAAACAATTATCAACTTTATTTCAATGACATTTAAGTTGATTTCAGAGTGACTATACACCATTTGAAATAAGATTAGACATTTAAATAAACCCTTTTTTTACAGTCCGTTCAACCGATTTTTTATTCTATTAAAAGTGATAAAAATATTTTAAGTTGTAGTGTAAACTGAACTTTATTGTGTAGGAATTAAAGTTATTTTTCCATTAATTTTTCCATTATTTGTTTACATTTTTGGCAAATAAATCGCGAACGCAGATTAGGTATTTTTATTTAGTCATTTTGTTTTACTTGAATAAATCTTATCACGCTGTATTGAGAGCAGTGGCAGTGGTGGCTCAGTGGTAACGACCCCGATTTACGAGTTGTAGGTCGTGGGTTCGAACCTAGACCCAGGCCCTTTACTTTGTGTAAAATTACATCATTACCACTGCTCTCAAAACGATGAAGGAAAACATCGCGAGGAAACTGACATGTCCTAGAACCAAAAATTTGAAGACATGTGACATCTACCAACCCGCACTGAACCCGCGTGGTGGATTACGGCCCACTCCCTCTCACAGAGAAAAGACCTGTATCCCTGCTGTGGGAACATTAATAGGAGGATTATGCACAGTAATTAAAAAAAAAATGTCTGTTAAAGGTTTTTTTTTTATTTAAAACATGAAGGAATAGTTTTATTAACCTATATGTTAATAAGTGTTATTATAATATATATATATATATATATACTATAATAATATGAACAAAAAACTCCAAGTCTGCCAATAAACTGCCTTGCAGTTTGGCAAAGGCAATATAATATCTTGTAAAGAATTATATCTGTAAATAAAAACTTTTTAATTATTTTTTTTTTGTTTCTGATGTGTTGTGTTGAATTCATTTCAATGATAAAAGAACAAAGAAAGATAATGCCAATGTATCTATAATCTAGAAAATACTTATGGAATAAACAAATGATGACAAACAAATAAATTATTTGAATATGGCGTTAAGTCCGCCTCTGTACATTTGTGTGCTTGAATTATTAAATGAATAAAATGCTTAACTTGTTGATGAAAATATCAAAATCGCCATATGTATGCCATATTAATTGAGAAATTCCCTCAATTCCATATCAACAGAACCGGGTTATAATAAAAATGGGACCAATCGGTTTATAAATGACACAGTTCTGAGGTAAAAAAAAACACATAAATAAAATATCGGCTTTTGAGCGTGATAATGTGTAGGAAAGAAATAAAGAAAGAAAATACCAATAGGGCTAGCCCTAGAAAACAACGATAATTTGGTAAAGAGCTTCACCTAATTAGTGTCTTTAAAATACACCCCAGAATGACACAATATTGTAACGCTGTAATAGTGGCATGCTACTGTAATACTGTCCAACGTACTATCGTAGTAGTGTCACACAATTTTTTTATTTATATAACACAACACTTCTATCATTACAGGATATCCCAAAGCGATAGGGTGGTACTTCGCTTATACTTATTTTACAAATTGTAACACAAATGGTATGCAGTTATTCTTGCGAATTCATTCAATGAACAGGAAAAAATTTCAATCCTTTCAGCGACTTCATTGAGTGTACGTAATGCGCGAGTAACTGGCGCTTTTAAAAGCATGTTAGTCCTGCCGCGCGGCACAGCCAGCAGCTGCGGCCGTCTCCGCCTCAGCACGTAGTTTTCGGACACACACAGATTCACCACCTTTTGTTTGTCGCAATCCTCTGACCTCCTCCAATTGTTTATCGCACTACCGTAGTCTCGCACTACCATAGTGTCGAACTACTGTCGCACAATCGTTTGTCGCACTAGCGTAAAGTCGAGCTTAAGTGTGTAGCACAAACGTGCATTTGAAATTCGAACTATGGTGAGTCGCAGTACAGTTTTGTCGCACAAGTGTTATTCGCACATCCATTTGTCGAGCTCACGTAGTACACTCCCCCAGAATCGCTCCGTTGATTCTATTGAGCACACCATTTCTTAAAGAGTAATGAAACAACAGAGCTATCATTTAGCTGACGCTATTCCTTCGTTTCGTTTTCTCGTTATATGATATCTCGGTCCCTCTCATTAGTCTAGTCACGCACGAACACTTACTCTTTTATTATAACTGATTTCTCCGAGATTTTGTGTGTGGTACGTTTTTCTTTGATTGTGTTTGATTGAATTTATTATAAGATATTACAGGGATAGGAATTTATATTAATATTTCTGCAATTATTAAAAAGGGGGCCTTTTTTTCGGTGGTAAATTATCAAGTAACTTCTCCCACTCTGGGAGGAGCGGGAGGGCGTGTCAGACTATTACTATTATTATACTATATTCACAGGCATTTTTCAAATGTCATACAGTCGGTCAGTCAGAAATATGAAGCTAGTTGCCCATTCCAAAGCGTAAAAAGTGCAAAGGCACCTATGGAGAAGAACGGGCATGAAATTCCATGGACGCTCTTTTAAATTATTGTTACAAAATATTAGTTACAATCATAAAGGCTGAAATTTATATTGTAAAAGGATATTTATGTTACACCATTAATGTGAATTTATATCACAAAACTCTTTCAGAATCGTGCAAACCCAGGTGGCCGCTCAACAAAAACTGTATCAAGGAACTCAACCCACTAAATGTCACTTACAACAACTAACAAATTGTAGATCCACAGTTAAAGGCAACACTTTGTAGAACAAAACTCTTCAGACTTGATTCTCTCAATGTAGACGACCGGACGTAGTCTTTTTACAAGATAGCGGCCGGAAGCCTCGAGGCAGCCATTTTCTGTTCCCATCTTTTTGAAATGTTCGCGGTACGGTGAACAGCACAAGGGTGACTCCGGTGCAGTGTAGCGTAATAATTTGTGCCTCATGTGTAGATCACAGTTAAGGCGCGGGCCCACCGCGGTGCACGGAGAGGCTACGCACGTGTATTAAGCTTCGCTTTGGAAGAAAATGTATGTGATTGTATCCACTGCAACCCACGGAGAGGCTGCGCATGAATTGACGTCATTGATACACGCGTGGCTTGCTCGAATAGGCGGTTACATAGCTCAACGCTGGCGACGTGGGTCTACGTTTCTACTAGAGTACACGAATATGACCCACGACTATGTACAGCTCGCTTATCGCAGCGCAGTTTTCAGTCAATTGCAGTGGCACGTGCGTAGCCTCTCCGTGCGCCGTGCCACGCTATACATAGTCGTGGGTCATATTCGTGTACTCCAGTGGAAACGTAGACCCACGTTGTCAAACAAATTAATACACGCAGCTAAAATGCGCCGCGTGCCCGTGCACAGCATGCGCCGCGGTGGGCCCGCTCCTTTATTGTCTAGATTTTTAGGCTTAGTAACAGTGTTTTATGATTTTGAGACCAGAAGGGTGAGTGAAGTGCCCTGGATGTTCTATCACGTGTGGTTAATAATGGCAAATTCTTTTTTTTTCCTTCGTTTTCGCTTTAGAGAATTGAACGTTATTGCAGTTTAGGTCTAGATAATAGGTTCTCAACGTGGGCGTTAACGGCCCCTCGTGGACGTTTGAGACTTTCCAGGGGGCAGTAGAAGACCCAGAGAAATTTATATATCCTATCATACGACTTTATAATATTACGTTTAAATATAATCGTGGCAATAGCTGTTTCAGTTTCGCGACAGATGGTAAGTAAAAAAATGGGGGGACTCTAGAAGAAAATAAATTCTCAAAGTCGGCGGTGAACAAAATAAGGTTGAGAACTTATGCTAGACTTCAAAGAAAAAGAATTAATTTGAAAAAAAAAACAGATTACCGGAGAGTGCGCAAATTGGGAAGTGTAAAACGCCCACGAGGGGGCGTTATCGCCCAAGGTTTCAACCTAGCCTAAAACTAAACAATATCTAAGCAACACAGCATCTCAAACCGTGTTTGGCTTACAAAATTGTATCATCACACGCCTTCTAATCCCTCATTGGCAAGCGTCAAATGTGCGGGAGAGTAGCCTCAGGCACGGATCGAGTACGTGACAGGTTTGGTAACATTTTTCCTCGACATTTTTTAACAATTTTCAGCAGCTACTCACGAGTACTCTACAGTACCTGGCGATAAATATTGCACATCGACCTTTTAACACAAAACCATTTCATACAAAGAATAAAAACAATTGTCAAAAGAAGCAAATCATAATTGTTTTAACAGCTCCTAATAGATACCGGACTGTTTGTAGTTCGTGCGACAGAGACAACGCTCTACGAAGCCGAAATTAGCCGATTGTCTCTTTCCAAAGGTCGATGTGCAATATTTATCGCCGGGTACTGTACCAGCTTCTGTACCCGGGAAGCTTTTTGTTCCCCCGACGCAACCTGTCGCATCGTATTCGCATTATAACCTGCCCGCGATTTTCGCTTAGAGTTCTTTCTGACTTTTTTGTTTTTGCTCGGCTCCTATGACTCATAGCGTGATGTTAAATGGCCTATAGCCTACCTCAAGAATAGGGCTATCAAATACAAAAATATTTTAGACTCGACTAGTAGTTCCAGAGATTACCTCCAACATATAACAAAAACAAACAAATACTACCTGCAACATATAACAAAAACATACAAATACTAGTTGCATCATTCATGTTAAAATTATACATGTGAGGGAAATAAATAATAAAAATTATATTTTGGGACGAAGGAAGCATATTGTTTGGGACGAACCAGGTTTTTTTTTAATGTGAGCATAAAACTTCGGGACGAACGAAGAATAAATCGTAAAAAGACGTGCACGTTAAAAGCGTCCATAATAAAATAAATAAAAACAAGAAAAGAACAACCCCAATTTATTTAATTCAGAAATTAAATAAATTGGGGTATGGTCAGGAGAATTATGTTAATAATGGTAGCATAGCTTGCCAACTGGGTCAAGTTTTAACCACGATTTAGTCTCATCATACATTCTATCCTATCGTGCTCATTTTTATTTATTTTATTTATATATAGTTCATTGTACACCAGAAAATACATAACAAAAAAAACAGTGGCACTCCGGGAGTGCCGACAGAAGTGAAAACTTGAACAATTACGTGTGTATTTTGTGAATCGTCTTATAAACAAAACACGCGCGGTACCGGCTACGGCCATCCGTCTTACGAATTTTCGACCAGGTTACGTGTCCTGACGCGAGTTTAACATTTTTTACCCATTACAAAAAAAGTGTAGTACAACGCCGCTGAAGAAGTTTTCACTTCAAAAATACGATTATGAATACAAAACATACAATGGGCGGCCTTATCGCTTTCTGCGATCTCTTCCATTATTCATCATCTGCCTAGCCTGTTCCCAACTATGTAGAGGTCGGCTTCCAGTCTAACCAAGATGCAGCTGAATACCACATATTTTCCATTTACTTTCCTATCCTATCCTACTTCCCACTAATAATATTATACACGCGAAAGCTTATGAGGATGGGTGGATGTTTGTTACTCTTTCATGCAAAAACTACTGAACGGATATAGATGAAATTTGGCACAGAGATAGTTTATAATCAGGATTAACACATAAGATACTTTTATTCCGATATTCTTTAGGGATCGGAATTTATGCGGGTCAAACCGCGGAGCGCTGCTAGTAAGTAGTAGGTACATATTATAACATACTCGACAGAAGAAGGACCGTTTTGCCCTAAAATAACGAACTGTTTCTAACCGCATTATTATTTATATATACTTTAGACTTTACTTCTAAAAATAAGGTTCCCCTATCCTATTTAGAAGAGCTTACTACCGTGGAGGGAAATTTTACCTCCGCCTTAAGTTTGACATTCAATTTGGGGAACATTCAATTTATATTTTCGCTTCATTTGCCAAACCAAGAAGGTAGGTAGAAAATATTTCGAGGGGCAGAAAACTTTATACATTTACACGAGCACTTTTCGATTTTGTTTGTGTTTTTTTTGTCGTTGTGAAATATAAATAAAATTAAGTGACAGTAAGCAAAAAGTTTGTTAACCTGGCAGGAAATAAAGATTTTTTTACTAGACAGCCAATTTACCAAAAGACATTCAGACAAATCAAAAAATCAATCTGCTTAGCTTTTGCACAACTACATTTTTGGAACATATGGAGCAATGGATTATCCTTCAAATTGATTCAGATTGGAATTTACAATGTGTTATGCCATTATAGAGGTATGAGGAACAGAGTGTAAAGTTCACTCATACTCAATAGAAAAGGGAGGATCCTCCGACCAGACGGGTGTTGTGTCTGGCGGGCAACTGCCCGATGATTCATGTCGGGCCGTTGTATCTATGCTAGTTGCGCGGTAAACTCTGCTTGCGCGATGCAGGATTTTGCGTGACGTCAGTATGACGCGTTGTTTGCATGTGGCGTTGTAGATACCGCTACACCATTAAGGAGCTGTAGGCCCGTGTGGTGGACTTCGGGCCATTCCCTCTCACAGAGAGGAGAATGGAGTGACACTAAAACTAGAAAAAAATGCCCATGTAATGTTGAAACTAGGGTTCAAACGATGTTATCTATACTTAAAATTATAAAGCTGAAGAGTTTGTTTGGTTGAACGCGCTAATCTCTAGAACTACCACTCGGATTTGAAAAATTATTTTTGGATTTGATAGCCCAATTCTTGAGGAAGGCTATAGGCTATTTAACATCACGCTATGACCTTTAGGAGCCGAGCAAAAAGAAAAAAAGTCAGAAAGAACGCTAAGCCAAAACGAAGTAATAGCGCGGGCAGGCGATGCGATGCGACGGGGTGGGTCGGAATAACAAGAAATTTCACGCGGACGAAGTCGCGGGCAGAAGCTAGTTACTTATAAAATCAAAAGATCGGCATGATAATCATTTCAGCCGAAAGACGTCCACTGCTGGACATATGCGTCTCTTAAGTCTTAAGTAACGCAACTTTGATCGGTTCTGTGTTTCTCGGATCCAGCGGATTCCTGCGGCCTTCAAAAGGTCATCGGTCCCAATCAAGAGAAAAACTTCTCAAAACATTTCAACAGAACTTTGCTAAAACATAGTTCTCCAATGTATTTCAGAATTTTCCAACACCAAGTGCGCAATAAAGAGTACCTTATAATCTCCCCAACAACTTTTAATTTGTTCTGGCTCCAAGCCGTTAACTTTCTACGCTTCAAAACTAAGATGATTGGTACAAACTTGCGGCAATTTACCAGCATTTAAAGAGAATAGCAAAAAGAGTAACTGTTACTTAATATTACTAGCTTTTGCCTGCAGCCTGGCCCGCGTGGATGTTGGAAGATATTCCACGGACACGTACTACCGGGATTAAAAGTAGATACTCTACGTGTTTACCTCTTGTGGAGAGGCCCACATGGGAAAAGAAACAGAGGAAAGCCACTGACACGTTGGGGTGACGAAATACTTAACTCTTTTGATGCCGTTTGTACAAAAAAGTAAGTTAATAAAGTAAAATATGGGCCGTAGAAGGAATATAAAATAGGACGAAACGAGAATAAAATAATTAAAATTATATTTTACCTCATCACGCTTAAACCGCTGAACCGATTTAGATGAAATTTGGTATAGAGATAGTTTGAGTCCCGGGAAAGGACCTAGGATAGTTTTTATTCCGATATTCCCACGGGATCCACACTTATGCTTCTGACTACCCGTAACTACTGTCAAAGATTTACGAAGATAGCTAACGGCTTAAGGTGCTTTCCAAGGCACAAAGGGATCTCGATATGTAATGGATGGTTACCCATCCACGTACTGACCGCAGCAAGCGAAGTTTAACCTTCGATCGACCCGTATGGCTTTTTATATTTAATCACAAGTCCCTCACAATTGAAACACAATCCATACTAATATTATTATCAATGTGAAAATGTGTTTGTCTCTCTGTCTGTTACCTCATCACACTTAAACCGCTGAACCGATTTAGATGAAATTTGGTATAGAGATAGTTTGAGTCCCGGGAAAGGACGTAGGATAGTTTTTAACCCGATATTCCCACGGGATTGACACTTATCCGGGTAAAACCGCAGGGCACTGCTAGTAATATATATTAAACCTAATCCAATTACCTAAAAATGTTCAAAAACACGAGGTCACAGAAACTGTCGTTTCATTGTCAATCAATTTCTTCCTCCGGATCACTTCGTATTTTCGCATAATTAATTTAACTACATTTTGACTAACAAATAGCCTTAAAATGATATTAACACAACATAGGCAAATTTACATAAGAAATAAATTATTTTAAGTGGTTTGCCATTAATTTCGCCCTCGAGTGTAAATGATGCTCTTTGTAAAATTAAAAGGAAATGGGCCGTTTTAAAGGGCGAACGTGGGAGACAAAAGATGTACGTTGCGTGAGCATGATGAATGCGTGGTGATTGTGGGGAATTTGGTAAATGACTTTAAGTCAGATGATTTACGATAATGTAGGTATCTCAAAATGTCATAATAATATATATATTCTGTTTAAAGATAAAAATATTTAATATGACATTTTGAGGTGAAACTAGACTTTAATTAGTATTCAGTCTAATTAACGGACTAACTAAGAAAACTATCACAATAAAATATATAAATAAATAACTGTTCCTAGTGTAAAATACATTTGAAAACTTAAAGCGAATTTTGGGCCATATGAGGTCCTAAAAATACTGTATAGTTTGAATCAAAGTCTACGTCAAATCATTTGTTTGAAATAGGCATTTAAAAGGCACTTTTTAAACTTCAAAATTTACAAAAAAATAGAATTGATTCCAGTCGTAGTTTCTATAAAATATTCTGTTCTATTTTTATATATGGCAAGTATGCCATAAATTAAAATAGAATATTATGGCATTTGCAGAATATTCCGCCAATGTCAAAAGTGAATTGGAAAAACAAGTATGCATTATCTATACTATAATATTATTAATTCGAAAGTAACTGTCTATCTGTATGTTACCTTTTCACGCCTAAACCACTGAACGGATTTCGATAAAATTTGGCAGAGAGATAGATTGCATACCGGGGAAGGACATAGGATAGTTTTTGTCGAGATACCTCGCGGGCGAAGCCGCGGGCGGAAGCTAGTATCTATATAAGGTCCATCTATTCATACACAAAATAACTGAAGGGTTCATTGTACTCATCATTATGAACAACTTTTAATAAGGGACCAAACCTGAAATCGCGAAAAATAAATCAGCTGTTCCATACATTTTGACGGTGCGAACATAAATGTAGGGAATAGCAGATTTTGTGCTAAAACTATCCCGTCCAGGTTTTAAATGTCCAAACATTGCAGTGTCCACGCCAATCAACACTGAAAACAAAAACCACCAATGTTTTCCACCCCTGTTCGCCGATGCTGAAAAATGACAACCAACAATAGATTTTTGAGGGTTGGAATTGAAAATAAACAAGGGTTGAAAGCTGAAACGTTCAGTAATATTGAAGGCACAAAGGGGTGGCTTTTGTGACATTGCGAGCTCGTCCCTTTGGGGTGAGTTTCAGTTGAAATTACTGAAAGCTTTGTTTTGTTTTTTTATTGCTTTTTTTTATAACGCTGTGATTGTTTAGAAAGTTGCATATTTTTGATCTCTTTGCTCATGACATATTGTTACTGTTAGACTGCATCATCAAAGGCCTCTCCGTGACTTCCAGCTCTTTCGTTCCAGAGCTAAACTGGACCACAGTGTTACCTCCAGTTCGTCTCACCATCTTCTATGAGGCCTGCCGCAAAGCTTTCTGGCAGTTTCAGGGCTCCGGCTCGTAATGGTTATTTTAGCCCAAAGCTCATTGGACATCGGAAAATGTGGCCAGACCAGTCCTACTTCAGTTTAGCAGCTTTTTGAGCAACGTCAGTTATCTGTGTTTAGGAGAATATATTAATAATATTAATAAAAATATGTCATCACGCAGTGTGATGACACACTGCGTGATGACATATTTTTATTGAATTTGAACCCCTGAAATTGTGACAGTGTATTGAAATATCTTCTTTTAATTACAAACATACTGGGCCCTACTAATCTAAAAATACCATCGACTTAAAAAGAAGGAGAATTACAAACCTTATTGCAAGAACCGATTTTTATTTTTACCATCTATCATTGCTGTCATAATTCATAGTCAACTAAAACATAGTTGAATTAGGTTTCAGTATAAAATAATAATTTATTCAACATAAACATTTAGACTTTTAATTGAGCATTAGTCTATGTCTCACTTCCAATGTTAATGAGTCTTAATAAATGAGTCTTTAATGAGTCTGATTTCAAGGATCTACTGGTTGTAAAACTTAAAACTTTAAAGTTCTTGTATCAGATTAGTTTAAAAGCCTGTAGCGGTAGAACGCCACATGCACACTACGCATCATACTGACGTCACGCAAAACCTGCATCTCGCAATGAGAGTTTACTGCGCAACTAGCATATATACAACGGCCCGACATGAATCATCGGGCAGTTGCCCGCCAGACACAACACCCGTCTGGTCGGAGGATCCTCCCTTTTCTATGGAGTATGAGTGAATTTTACACCCTGTTCCTCACACCTCTATAAGCCTAACGTTCTTCAACCATAGGTTTTTATGCACCCTATGGTATGCTATGTCTTCAACAACTTTCTGCCCTGTCCCATGTTACTTGTGGTTGGTGCATCACGTTTTCTTCTCCCATTCTTCCCTGTCAAAATTAATCAGCCTTAATATTCCCACTGCTAGGACACCTGTCTCCTCTCTGTGAGTGGAGTGAGCCGTAATCCACCACGCGGGCCCAGTGCGGGTTGGCAGATGTCACATGTCTTCGAATTTTTGGTTCTAGGACATGCCGCTTTCCTCACTATGTTTTCCTTCACAGTAGTGGTGATGAAATAATTTACACAAAGTGAAACGTCAGTCAGGGTTCGAACTTCCGACCTAGCTCACCTCTCTCTGTCATTCACTCCCTTTTCTTTAATTTCCCAAATGACATGCATACATGTCATAATGTCATTATACCATGGAAATTTAAAAAAAACTGTATTCGTGCTGTTTCCCCCTCCTAATCCAACCCTCTCCTTCTCGAAGGGGTAGATCGGAAAACACAGTGACAGGTATCATAAATAACAGAATTTCGAGTGTAGATTAATAAATTTTAAACTTAGGGACTATCGCAAGGCTGGTTGCCATCGTGCTAGCAGATAGCTGACTGATTAATGACCAGTTTTAGCTAAATTCGTGACCTAGCGGTTTGTGGTCTTAGTTTTTAGGGTTCTGCATCCAAAGGTGCTTACGGAACACTATTACTAAGCCTCCGTTGTCTATGCGTCCCACCCGTCCGTACGTCTGTTTAACAGCGGGCTTCTCATAAACCGTAATAGGTAGATCGTTGAAATTTTCACAGAGTGTATATTTCTATTGCCGCTATATCAACAAATATAAGCAAAATAAATTAAAAAATGATAGGGGGAAAATCCCCCATTCAAGAAACGTGTTTTTTTTTTCGACGTTTTTTGTCTTGTGGTACGAAACCCTTTGTGTGCGAGTCCGACCCACGCTTGGCCGGTTTTTTAGGACTGTAACTAATTATAAACTTGGAAGTTACTAACACAAGTTGTTAATAAGACTGGTTGTCAGACTTTTGGGCTTCTGAATACTCGTAATGACTACGCGTAATTGCGAAGTCATAAGTGTGGTAGCCCTACAAAATGGTTGAGCTGGCTGCTGGATGGTGCTGATCCACGCGTCCTGTTCGTGAACGGGCGCCGTCAGTCTGTTGGTCCCGGCTGTCATTCATGGATCTTTGACAGCTGTTACGGGTCGTCAGAAGCCCGAAAGTCTGATAACCAGTTTTACCAAGGGATATCGTATTACAGAATAACTGGGTTGTGGAGGTCAGATAGGTAGTCGCTCCATGTTAAATACTGGTATTTAGCTGCATCCTGTTAGACTGGAAACCTACCCCAACATAGTTGGGAAAAGGTTAGGCAGATGATGTGCGAAAGTGTTCGTGGAAACCTACATACGTTGAGACTGGTCATCTCTGATTTTGTTTGGTTGGATTTTGCTTCTAGCCAGGCTTAAAAATATTGCACAATACTGATGCTACACGGTGAAATGAAAAACCTAGACGGTCAAAAACATTGAGAGAGCAGTGCTGGCCCAGTTTTAACGGCCGTAATCACACAACCTACTTTTTGTAGGTTGAGGTTCGAACCCAGACAGATGCTTTATCTTGTGTGAATAATTATTCGGCCCGCGATCATCAAACAAAAATCAAGTGAAGTTTTCGTATTGTTAGAAAGGAGAATTGGTAAGACCGTACCCAGAGACAAAATGTAAATGTGTTCAAACATGTCCCCACAAAGACCAGCGCTCCTCAACCTTCTACTTCGCAGCTAACTTAAAGTTTAATTTAACTGCAATTTGTAATTTCTTTCTTAACACAAACGTGTTTTATTTCTTTTAGTCACAGAAAGCATTACTTTTTATATATTTTCTAGTATCATCTCGGAATTGCATACAATTCCTAGGAAATAATTTCTTAATTCAATAGTTATTTTGTAATATTGCACAATAAATTAGAGTTTCAGAAAATACATATCAATATTTTTATAGCCAAAAATGCAAAAACTTGGCCCCCCATATATTTCGTTAGTTAATATTATCACGCGAAGGAAAAACTTTCCCCATCCCTGTCCTAGAACCAAAAAACCGAAGACATGTGACATCTACCAACCCGCACTGGGCCCGCGTGATGGATAACGGCCCACTCCCTCTCACTAAGAGGAGCCCTGTGTTCCAGACGTGGGAACACAAATTGCGCAATCCGTGATGTTGTGCAATATAATTAGCTGTCTAGAGCCAATACGAACTACAGTACCCGGCGATTTAATATTGCACATCGACCTTTGGAAAGAGACAATCGGCTAATTTCGGCTTCGTAGAGCGTTATCTCTGTCGCACGAAATACAAACAGTCCGGTATCTATTAGGAGCTGTTAAAACAATTATGATTTACTTCTTTTGATAATTATTTTTATTCTTTGTATAAAATGGTTTTGTGTAAAAAGGTCGATGTGCAATATTTATCCCCGGGTACTGTACAATTATGACTGTTGAGTCATAATTATAGTGAAGACTGCCCCGTTGGGCTCGTGGTTGCAAACGCGACTGCTGAGCATGGGGTCCTAGGTTCTATTCCTAGTTCGGAGAAAGTGTCATTGGGTTTTTCATTAGGAATTTTTTTGTGTCAGCCCAGTGTTTAGAAGTTGGCGGTTTACTACCCCCGTGCCTCGGAAAGCACCTAAAGCCTTTAATCCTACACCTGCAGTGCTATTCTGTAAAAATCTCACCGCGAAAACTTGAGGTGAAGTGAGCGTGGAGTGAGCTGTCAATAGTATCAATTCCTAGCAAAAACAAACTCACTTCACCTAAGTTTTCACGGTGAGATTTTTACAGAATCGACCGGCTGATCTCTCTCCGGTCGTGTCGGATTGCCGTCCCATCAGACTATGAGAGTAAAGGAACAGAGTGTGCTCTTGTGTTTACGCACACACTTGTACACTATAATATCTCCTGCGTACCTGGCTAATCTCCGTTGAAATTGGCCACTGTAAAACTCAATCTCCAAAGCATTTATTTCAATTAAACCATTCACAGGCACTTTTGAATTGTCAAGAAGTCGGTCAGTCAGAAAGTATGAAGCTAGTTGCCCATTCCAAAGCGCAGGTACCTATGGAGAAGAAGGGGCAAGAAACTCCATGGACACTTTTAAATTTTATTTTTACAAAAATTTTAGTTACATCATTAATGTTGAATTTATAATTATGTGTGAGGACGATGTAAACCGAA
Organism: Luperina nickerlii; assembly: GCA_963855955.1. Lineage (NCBI taxonomy): Eukaryota > Metazoa > Arthropoda > Insecta > Lepidoptera > Noctuidae > Luperina > Luperina nickerlii. The sequence goes on from OY979690.1 coordinate 5,658,904, forward strand.
ATCGGTCTGGAGGATATTATAGTGAAGAAGTTGATAAATCGTCAACACTCAGTCCTCAACAATCCTGGTCCCTTCTCTTTACAAATCCCCTACCAATGAACTAGCTTATAACTAACTACCTATTACTCAAATCTTCACACAATTCCTCTCCTAAAATTAACCCCTTTAAGCCCACCTTTTAACCCCGGTCCATTTAACAACATTAATTCAAATATCTCGTTACGAAGGTACAAAAGACCCTGACGATTACCTACTGAGGTACTTAGCTCGACGAAAGTGATATGATAATGGAGCCCAAATGTCGTGTAGGCTCGAAAGTGGGGTAACTCTGAAATGGAGTAAGTATTTAAATGTATATTTTTCTACCTGGCTGTGAGTTCACATTTTCGGGGCATTCAAAAAGTCTGAGAGCAAACGTAACGAGCTCGACTCGCGAGCAGGTTTCAACCCAGGTAGGCACTTTACTTTGTGTGATTTTTTTCATCACCACTGCTCTCAAACGGTGAAGGAAAACATCATGAGGAAACAGGCATGTCCTAAAACCAAAAATTCGAAGACATGTGACATACCCGTACTGGGCCCGCGTGGTGGAATACGACCCACTCCCTCTTACAGGGAGGAGGCCTGTGTCCCAGGCGTGGGAACGTTATACAACTACAGATATTCTATTTCACGAAGTCCGTTCGGCTTTGATTGTAGTAGTGACGTATCCCGACAAGCGCGCTCCCACAGCGGCTGCCCCTTGCTGCCGTCGCATGAGGCTATTTCCGCGAATGTGTACCGTTTTACTTCACCCATTGTTGAGTCTCTGTTGATCACAATGTGCATGTGCACGCTTGACAACATTCATAGTCAAACGGAGTTCGTGACATAGAACATCTGTACCTTTGATAATTTTTCACAAAAGCTTTAAGTAGTTACAATGAAGGCTTCGTCTGTCATGCACGAGGTTGTGGCTTCAAATCTGGATTCTAATCTGACATTTTTAATTCATATGTACTTTATGAGTTGAGTGAGGGGCCCGTGCCTAAATAAAAACAGACGCACAGGTCGATCGATCAGGTTAAGCTACTCTTGCCGCGGTTGGTCTGTGGATGGGTGAACATCTTTACATACCGAGATCCCTCCGTGCCTCGGATTAGTCCCGGCTCTCATTCGTGGATCTTTGACAATCGTTACGGGTAGTCAGAAGCCCGAAAATCTGACAACAAGTCTTACCAAGGTGGTATCTTATTACCCAGTAACTGGGTTGTTGTGGTCATATAGGCAGTTGCTTCATGTAAAATACTCCGGGAATGACAGCCGGAATCAACGGCTTAACGTGCTTTGCGAGGCACGAAGGGGTCTTGGTATGTAAAGATGGTCACCCATCCACAGACCAACCGCGGCAAGCGTAGCTTAACCTGATCGATCGACCTGTGCGGCTGTTATTATTTAGCTAGGGTAAATAAAACAGTTGTTTCAAAGAAAAGTGCAATACCCACGCGGTCGAAATGTATTTAAGATCAGCAGATTTTTTTTAGGATAACTGACGAAAAGTTCAACGCATGAATAATAATATAATAATAATAATAATAATCGTTTATTTGCATGAAATATGGTGCTTACAGATGTCATAATACAATTCATAGTACTTCATATTCCGCCTACTAAATTCAGCATGCAAATTTTTGATGTGCCATGATTCATAGTTATATTCATTAAAATTATTTTAGAAAAGTCAATAAGATAAGAAATTACAAATGTCAAATTAATAATACAGGCAAGTCAAAATTAATAAAATTACAGGAATGTCAAAATTGATTAAATTACAGAAATGTCAAAATTATTTGAATTACAGAAACGTCAAAACTAATTAAATTACAAGAATGTCAAAATTAATTAAATTACAGTATTCATGGTTGTGCAATATTCCTATTTATATTATAATTCAAAAAATCATTAATACTATAAAAGCAATTTTCAATAAGCCATGTTCGGAGTCTTTTTTGAAATATATTCATAGGCAGTTCTCTAAATATCTTTGGTATCTTATTAAATATCTTTATTGCCATTCGACTAGTGTTTTTATGGCAAAATGCTGTTCTACACCTAGGCATAGCTAATCTGGTTGGATCCCTCGATTGTTTACCTATTTTGTACATATTTTCACTATCGGCTTTATTAAATAGGTTAGGGTGTTTTTTTACGAACACTCCCATATCCAGTATATATAAGCATGCCAGTGATAACAATTTATGCTTTTTTAATATGGGCCTGCACGATTCTAATGGCCCTACACCAAACACAGCTCGTAAGCACTTTTTTTGCACAATAAAAGCCCTGTCACTGTCCGTAGAATTGCCCCATAATATTAAGCCGTATCTTAGCACAGATGAGACGTAACCATGATAAGCCAGTAGAGCGGCATTTATTCCAACAGTTTTCCTAAGGTTTCTTAGTGCAAATGCAAAGCTGTTTAGCCTGTTGCATATATTATCTATATGTTTTTTCCAATTGCAATTTTTATCAATTACTATGCCTAAAAATTTTGTATAATCAACTTCTTCAAGTTCATTACCGCGCCCAATAATTTTCATTGTTTTATTTGTCATTTTGTAATTACAGAAATTAATATATTTTGTTTTGGAGATGTTTACACATAAATTATTTTGTTCAAACCATTCTAGTATGCTTACTACGGCAGTATTTATTTTGTCCTCATGCTGTTCATTTTTGGTTTCGTTATTTATTACCAGTGCAATGTCATCTGCAAATAACACGCACTCATTCTTGGTTACTGTTGGCAAATCATTTATATATAGAAGAAAGAGCAACGGCCCCACAATGCTACCTTGAGGCACCCCATATGTGTTGTTCCTGAACTGAGATTTATAATTTGACACTTCTCTATCTATATTAATTCCTAAAACTTCAACGCGTTGCTGTCTATTACTTAGGTAATCTTTGAGCCAATTTAACGCTTTTCCTCTTATTCCATAACTCTCACATTTTTTTAACAGTATGTCATGTTTTACAGAGTCAAACGCTTTGCTCATATCAAAAAATATAGCAGTGACCGGTATTTTCTTATCTATATTCTCAGTAATTGATTTAATAAGTTGATAACAAGCTAGTGTAGTCGACTTTCCTCTTTGAAAACCATTTTGTTCCGGACTTATTATACTGTGTTTATATATAAATGAGACAATTCTATTACACATTGCTTTTTCATATATTTTTGAAATTATAGGAATTAAGGTAATTGGACGGTAATTATTTAAGTCATGTTTATTGTTTTTTTTGTATAAAGGCTTTACTACTGAGAACTTTAATTTTTCAGGATACTTTTCTTCAAAGAAACTTAAATTAATCAGATGAGCGAAAATAGGTGACAGTATATTAGCACACGATTTTATAATTTGTGTCGAAATCTCATCATATCCCACAGCGTTGGTATTATTTAAAGAAGCAATTATTTTGCTTATTTCATTTGGCGTACAGGGTTCTAGGTATATACTATTACCTTCATTATTAGCATTAATCGTGGGTCTATTTTTCCTACTATTAGTTATATCAATGTTCGTAGAATCAATAAAGTGATTATTGAAAGCCTCTGCTATTTCTTCAGGATCTTCTATCAAAGTGTCGTTTAGTTTAATTGCTTCTATATATTGTGAATCTCTACAGTTAGATTTATTTTTAATCAATTTCCAAGTTGCGCTACATTTGTTTTTTGCTTTCATAATAAAGTTGCCAGACGTTTGTTTCCTGGACAAATTAATGCATTTTTTTAACAGTTTAGCATATTTATTATACTTTAATTTATTTTCCAGGGATTTATTTTTATGATAATTGAATTTTAGGTATCTTTTAGAGATGCACGATTTTCTTATACCCTTAGTTAACCATTTCAAAGTCGGTTTTTGATTATTTACTTTAATTTTTTGCAAAGGAAAATTTAGCATATAAAATAGACTAAAAATTTCATGAAAATTATCAAAAGCTGTATTAGGATCTATTTCTTCATAAATATCGTGAAACGTTAGGCTCAAGAGACACTCTTTAAATTTTTCAATGTATTCTTGGCTATAATTCCTCCTATATATAAAACAATGCGACGGAGCAGCTTTACTTGCTGATGTATTTGATGGGAATGTTAAAATCTGCGCAGTATTATGGTCCGAGAGATGTAGTTCACATGTTTCACCAGAAGAGTCTGGTATATTGGTAATAATGTGGTCTATGCAAGAGGTATGCCGGGTTGGAGTGTTTATTTTTAGAGATAAGTTATAATTTTTTAGTATATCATTCAGTATGGTGGCATTTTTATTTGTGGTGAGGGTATTTATATTAAGATCTCCGGCTAGTATTATTTTTTTGTTTTTTCCGTCGCTTAGTTTATGCAATAGAGATTGTAGTTTATTAAAAAATATTGCAATGTTCGAATTAGGTGTCCTATAAACACATACAATAGTACAGTTATAAAGTGGTATTTCTATTCCACAGCATTCGAACACCTTCTCTACTGCCATTTCTTTGCATAATTGTAGTATTTTGTAATCTAAGAAATGTTTTATTAAAATACATACCCCACCCCTATTTTCCTTATTTCGAGAGTATGAAGTGGCCAGTGTAAAGTCATTAATACATACATTTATTTCATTGTTAGTTTTAACAAATGTTTCTGAAAAACATAGTATATGGATATCCTCACGCCTGTCATTAAACTCCGATAAACATATTTCTACCAAAGGAAGTTTATTCAATAACCCTGCAATATTTTGGTGCAGTAGTCGTATGTTACGAGATTCAACTTTAGTATTCTGTTCCCTCTTATTAGCTGTACTATGGACGAAAAAACTGTTCCTTTCTTAGAGTTTTACAGCTCTCTGAATCTGTTAGCTTGTCATTTTCGAGGCAATTTTGATTTACACACATGTCAAGATAGCACTTTAGATTGTCAAAAATATTCTTCATACCATAGTTATTGAGTACTCCACGGCGTCTATAAAACATTTTTTCATCATACGTCAGATTCAAATTGGAGTCAAATATCATCGCATACTCATTAGTACAGTTATCACGGTAGAGTAAATTGCTGAATGTTTCTATTCTGGAGTTAAACATAGAACAGTATCCATTAAATTTGTATGTAGGTAAACAGAGCAACAAGTTAGTATGTTGAATTGACATTAATACGTTCCTTATACTAATAACTAAATTAAAATAATTGTCAGTTTTTCTGAAATCTTGTTCGCCTATGAAAATAAGACAGTAGTCTTTTTTTGTGTAGCTTAACAATTTTTGGTCTAAGTTATCGAGCAGCTGTATAATCCCACAATTTGTGGAAATGTAGTGACATATATTATGACCTGGGAATGTACTTTGTGCTATAGATATTACTTTATTTGTATTGTTACTACTTATTAAACAAATTCTTTGCTGTTGTTGTTCTTGATGTGGTTCTAATAAGTTACTGGTAACGACATCTAGTTGCTGGTTGTTATCTTCAGTGTAATTGTAAGCAGTGGTAACCTCGTTAATTTTATCTGGTAATCTGGGTTGTGTAGTTTGTGAGCTAGTGGTGCCATCTGTTGTCACTTCACTACTCTCACTGATTCCAAGATCTACGTAGCTATTATTTAATTGCTCATTCAAAGATAGACCCAAGTTTCTTGAAATCCTTTTCCTTCTTTTGCTTTTGCTGTTTGTTGTATTTATTCCTTTACTATTTGTGTCTGAGCAAATCTTTAGTAAATTTTCCGATTTGCTTTTTTCTTTATTTAAAGCAATTTTTAACGTTATGTTCTCTTCATTAAGTTTTTCTATTTCTGTGTGTGCACTTTCTAATTCACTTTTAATCTTTATTATCGCTTCTTTTAAGTCTTGTATGTCACTGTCGTATGCAGTCGACAAGTCCGGCAAACTAAATCTTCTAATTTCAGTAGTTGTTGACTCGAACGAAAAGTCTAGTGAGTCATTTCCATTGGTTTTATGTCGACGAAATGTTATATTTTCTTCTTCCATTGTCGTATTATTATTAAAATTGTGAAATGTTGTAAGTCAAATTATTTCAATGTCATATAATTATTATAATAAAGCTCTCTCTATCAGTACCATGTGGAATCGTTATGGTAGGTCGATATCTTCAATGTCTTGCTACTTATTGCTAGATGGCATCATTCATTCGATATTAGTGTAGCTGATATCCGCAAGAGGTATATATCCGTTCATACGCGTACGTACGCATACGTTCATACATGTGACACGGGTAAGTTATCTGTGATGGTTAAAGCAGTATTTTAAGATAGATTTCTTTAATATTAATTACTGCTGAAGTGTAGATACCGCCATTTGTTTGTAAATATTGTAACTACCTCCAAGATCGATGGTTTTTTTTTTTTGTTGTTCTTCTACTCGACGTTAGATGTCGCTTTTCGTTGTCAATAACATGTAAATTCAAATTTTGAATAAAAAACCGTCACAGATTTTTATTACAAGCAAGTTGTTCTGTATTTAACCCATGATTGGACGAATTTGAGAGTGAATGTCTGTTTACGCTCACTAAATCGGCACGCGATTGGCTGTGCCGTACCCGCGAACTGCTAGCGATTGGCGCTAAAACAACGAGCGCGCCATCTGTAGAAAGATGGCAGGCGCGCGGCGCCGAGTAGTCTGTCGTCGCCGCTAACCCGATGAACTATCTAATTTTTGACTCCGTGAGTGAAAATTGATATACAAGGACAAATTGTGCACTACCGTGTGGTGTATTCGTGCCAGTCTCCGTGGTCAACGGTCTACTCAAAAGACCATTCGGATCAGCTGTGAAGCAGTGCCGTAGCAAAGAAAGGTGAGTCGTACTCAGATTTTTCTCTGTGAATTTGTTCCTGGATTGGGTGAACGGCGAACTCCGTTCGAACAGAACTACCTAATTCTCATTCTACAACCAGTTTAACTTACAGTCCACTCCTCTATTCCACATTCTGGTCATTCGAGCACGAATTTCGTCAGTCTAGACCGTATTTCTTAATTTCATTTTTGCTAAACCCACGCGTCCAAAATGGCGGAAGCGGAAGGTTTAGAAACAAAACGTAAAATCTTAATAGTTAGAAAAGAGTATTTATTTACGAAGATACAAAAGCTTTATGATCATTCCAAAAAGTTGGGAACAGATCCAGATACATTGCAATTGTTTACAGTATTATTGTCGGAAATGGAAAGTGTTCGTGCGAAGTTTGAATCCACCATATTTGATTTGTACGAAATAGAAGTGCAATTAAAACCTAATGCAAAAATGTCAATTAGTGAACTTGAAACATTTGACGAAATGTATAATGCATGTCGGTTAATCGTTAGTAAATATCCTAAATCAGAACCCGATCTCTGTACTGTACAAAATGATACAGTAGTACCGGCACCCGCGTTACCAAAGATAACATTATTTCAATTTGACGGAGAAGTTGAAAATTGGATAACTTTTTATGACACGTTCTCATCATTAGTTCACAATAGAAATTTCGCAGATATCGATAAATTCCATTATTTACTTTCATGCGTCAAAGGTCCTGCTTTAAACATCGTTAAAAATCTACCTATCACTGCCGCTAATTACACATTAGTTTGGCAAAGTTTAATTGAAAAATATCACGACCACAGAACACTAGCATGTAGGTATTTCGATAAAATGCTCAACTTCTCGCCGTTAACTAAAGATACTACGTCGAACTTAACTTCATTTATAGAAACCTTTGATTATTCACTGAAAGCGATTCAAGCATTGAAAATTAATAACTTAGACGATTTCTTATTGTGTCATTTGGCATTACAACGACTCGACCCTCATACGCGTAAATTATTCGAAGAATGCCGTGATCAAAAGTTGATACCTACGTTTGCGGAACTAATATCGTTTGTAAACAAACAAATTAAAGTTTTAGAACACACTTTTACAGACAGCTCCTCGAATAACACGTCGAAGTCTAATAGTAATACTACACAAAATAAAAACCAAATTAAATCTTCGTCTAAGTCAGTTCTTAATACGACACGAGCTCCGCACAATAATAATAACAACCGTAATAATAATAACTCAAATTTGTCTTGCGTAATTTGTAAACAAAATCATATGATTTATCGATGTGATCAATTTCGTAAATTGTCTGTTGATGAAAGAATGAGCCGTGTTCATTCACTAAAACTTTGTCATAATTGTCTTAAATCTGATCATCAGTCTAGTGCTTGTAAAAGTACGATGAGTTGCGGGGTGTGTGCATCATCGCATCATTATTTATTACATAAAGATAACGCGAAGGAAGAAAGCGCGGGAATGTCGTCCGTGACGAAATCCTTAAACGTGCTGCCGTCTCCTGCACACACGCAGCAAGCGCTAGTGTCGTCTCACTTCGTAAGTGACACAACACACACACCGATACAGCAAGCATTAATCAGTAATAACTGCGATTATGGAGTAGTGTTAGGTACTACACTTACGCATGTTATTGACTGTGTTGGTCAATATCAAGATTGCCGTGCAGTCATTGATTCAGGCGCTCAGAGTTCTTTTATAACCACTGAATGTGCTCAGAAACTAGGATTACAACGTAAAAAATGTCCTTTTACCATTCACGGAATAGGTGGGGGCATAGTTAAAAATCAAGGCATGGTTACTTGTACATTAAAACCAAGACATGCGAAGGGTCCAACATTTAGTGTTAATTTAGTAGTTATTTCAAAGGTGTCCGCTGATATGCCTAATATCTCTTTCACAGATAATGTCATCAAAGAATATGACACTTTTAAGTTAGCGGATCCATTGTTTTTTAAGCGATCACGAATAGATATTTTGTTAGGTAATGACATAGTGTCAGACATCATTAGAGATAAACCATTAGTAATTAAGAATGGTATTCCGAGTGTTATTAAAACAGTTTTTGGTTATGTTATTAGCGGAAAATTATATCCACTTAATAATAATAGTTCGAAAAATCTTAATTTATCGGTTTCATATAACGAAGAACAGTCGATTGAAAAAACTTTACGCAGTTTTTGGGAAATTGAGGAAGTGCCGTACACACCTTCAATAAATCCAATGGATCAATTAGCCGAGGAAATATTTTCTAATGGACATACGCGAGAGTCGAACGGGCAATACGTAGTGCCGCTGCCTTTTGCGCCTGAACGCTCGCCGCTAGGTGCAACGCGCGCTGCGGCTGAGCGCCGGTTATTGTACACGGAACGTAAACTCGCGCGTACTAGTGATTTAAATAAGAAGTATAAGGAATTTATGCGAGAATATGAAGACCTCGGTCATATGGAGCTTTATCAGGGTGACCAGCCTAGCAAATACATTATTCCACATCACAGTATTTTGCGACCTACTAGTACCTCCACGCCTTTACGTGTAGTGTTCGACGCGTCCGCAAAGAGCAGTAATAATGTGTCCTTGAATGATATACTATTAGTCGGCCCTAAGTTGTATCCGGATATTGCGGCAATTATTTTGAAATTTCGGCTATTTGAATATTGTTTAGTAAGTGATGTTTGTAAAATGTATCGTGCCATCGCATTAAGAAAAGAAGATCGCTTGTATCAACACATTTTATATCGGGAATCGCCTAACGATTCAATAAAATTATACGAATTAAAAACCGTGACGTACGGACTTAGTTGTTCACCGTTCTTAGCAATTCGGACGCTACTTCAGTTAGCTAACGATGAAGGAAAACGTTTTTCATTCGCTGCTCAGGTCCTCCGTGAGGGAGTTTACATGGACGATATTCTATATTCATGTAATACTTTTGAGCAAGCTTGCTTAGTACAGGATCAACTGATTGGTATTTTTGAAAGTGCCAACTTTACCTTAAAAAAGTGGATGAGTAACAGTGAAAAGTTACTACAACGCGTGCCCTCGGAAAATAGGGAGAATTCCGTAACATTCGTTAAAGATGAAAACGATAGTACCATTAAGGTTTTAGGCCTTAAATGGATTCCAAAATCTGATAATTTTGTTTTTTCGGTTAATTTAACAGACAACGAGTCAACCAAACGATCAGTACTAAAATTGCTAGCGTCGATTTACGATCCCGTGGGTTTTATCGCACCATGCACTTTTGTAGCGAAGCAGATCATGCAAGAGCTGTGGAAGCTAGGCATCGGTTGGGACGAAAAGTTGCCCGATAACATTAAAAAATCGTGGCAAAATTTTATTTTGGAACTTCCTCTGTTAAAAGATTTACGTATAGAGCGTCACATGCTATTACCAAGAGAGACGGAATGCGACTTAGTTGGATTTTGTGATGCTTCATTGCGTGGCTATGCAGCATGCGTGTATGTTATCAGTCGCGATCAAGAGGGTAACGTAAAAGTTCGTCTAGTGACCGCGAAGTCTAAAGTCGCACCAATAAAACCCGTCACGATTCCTCGGCTGGAGTTGATGGGTGCTGTTTTGTTGAGCAAATTAATTAAGTTCGTAGTTGATACATTTACTCGTGTTAAAATTAATAAAATAACAGCAGCTTCAGACTCGACAGTCGTACTGTCGTGGCTTCAAACGGAACCTTATAAACTGAAAACCTTTGTCAGTCATCGCGTTACGAAAATTATTGAAGTTTTACCCCCTCATTTTTGGCGGCATGTGTGTAGTGAACATAATTTAGCCGATATTTGTTCTCGCGGAGCGTCTCCGGAACAACTGGTCAGTTGTAATCAACGTTGGTTACAGGGCACTGATTGGATGTATCAAAATTATACCGATTGGCCCCTGACGGTGTTTGTTAATGAGAGTAATATTAAAGTACCGGAATTAAAAGCGTCTGTTAATTTCTTGACTGAACATCAAAATAATGATAATTTTAATGAATCTAAAACAGAATTTTGTGAAAGAATCTTTCAACAGTTTTCATCATTTTCCAAATTGCAAAGATCGTTTGCTTGGATTTTAAGATTTAGACGAAAAACTAGTGACATGAACATTAACCACAAATCGGGAGTATTATCAACCTTCGAATTAAACGAAGCTCACGATAAATTGATAAAATTAGTTCAAAATGCTTATTTTGAAGCGGAATTAAAATTGATTAAAGATAAGAAACACGTTTCATCATTACGAAAATTATCTCCATTTATTGATTCCAACGACTTCCTCAGGGTAGGGGGTCGCATCGGTCATTCTGAACTCCCGTATAATTCTAAACATCCGCGGCTTCTTCCGAAAAATAGTTTATTTACCAAACTATTAATAATTTATTTACACAAAAAATATTTACATGTAGGACCGCGAACATTGCAAAGTATAATCAATGAAAATTTTTGGATATTGTCTGCTCGTAGCGTCATAAGATCCGTTTTATCTAAGTGTAAAACGTGTTTCAAATGTAAACCGTCTTTACTGCAACCCGAAATGGCACCTTTGCCACCAACTCGGTTGATACCTAATAAGGTATTTTCTAACGTCGGAGTTGACCTCGGAGGTCCATTTTTTATTAAAGAAAGCTTACGTCGCAATGCTAAAGTGACAAAGGCATATTTAGCATTGTTTGTCTGCTTTTCAACAAAAGCAGTACATCTGGAAGTGTTATCTTCTCTCTCCGCAGACTGTTTCCTTGCGTGCTTAGATCGATTCGTAGCTCGTAGAGGTCTATGCGCTGTTCTCTACTCTGACTGTGGTACTAATTTTATTGGCGCCAGTAAACATTTGTCTGAAATCAAAAGGTTCCTGCGTGAGAGTCAAGATGACATTTCGGATGGTTGCTCTAAAAGACAGGTTGATTGGAAATTTAATGTACCCAGCGCTCCACATATGGGTGGTCTCTGGGAAGCGGGCATAAAGTCAGCAAAATATCATTTAGTGCGAAGTGTAGGGGAAAAGTCCTTAACGTTTGAGGAACTTTCCACGATATTTTGCAAGGCGGAAGCCATTTTAAATTCGCGCCCCTTATGTCCATTACCGGCTAGCGATAATCCCAACGAATTTAATGTTTTAACCGCCGGACACTTTCTCATTGGTCGAAGCTTAACCTCTATACCTGAGTACAACGTTCAAGACGTAAACATTCACAGATTGTCCCGTTGGCAGTATCTTCAGAGATGCTCCCAACTTTTCTGGAAACGCTGGAGTCATGAATATTTAAACACTCTTCAACAGAAATCCAAGTGGTTTACGTCTTCCTCTAACCCAAAGGTTGGAGATTTAGTGATAATAAAAACTGATAATGTTCCTTCCTGTAATTGGCCTCTTGGCAAAATAGAACGATTACATCCAGGTCCCGACGGTATAGTTCGGTGTGTGACGCTGCGCACTGAAAAAAGTGTCTTACAAAGACCAACTAATAAACTCTGCCTATTACCTTATACCAACTAGATTCAAACAAAACATTTTGTTAGATATTCTCGTAGGTACTTAGTTTAAAGTTTATTTTTTATTTTAGGGCTCTCTTTAATGATATAGTAATATAAGGTAATCTTAGTTCTCTGAAACCATCACTATGGTTTCGGTAGGGGGTATGTTCTGTATTTAACCCATGATTGGACGAATTTGAGAGTGAATGTCTGTTTACGCTCACTAAATCGGCACGCGATTGGCTGTGCCGTACCCGCGAACTGCTAGCGATTGGCGCTAAAACAACGAGCGCGCCATCTGTAGAAAGATGGCAGGCGCGCGGCGCCGAGTAGTCTGTCGTCGCCGCTAACCCGATGAACTATCTAATTTTTGACTCCGTGAGTGAAAATTGATATACAAGGACAAATTGTGCACTACCGTGTGGTGTATTCGTGCCAGTCTCCGTGGTCAACGGTCTACTCAAAAGACCATTCGGATCAGCTGTGAAGCAGTGCCGTAGCAAAGAAAGGTGAGTCGTACTCAGATTTTTCTCTGTGAATTTGTTCCTGGATTGGGTGAACGGCGAACTCCGTTCGAACAGAACTACCTAATTCTCATTCTACAACCAGTTTAACTTACAGTCCACTCCTCTATTCCACACAAGTATTTTTATAATCAGCTCACCATTTCGTAGACTTTTAACAGTTTTTTCCGTAATTGTGCCCACAATTTGTGTGAAGGTCCGTTCAGTTATAAGTCTGATGTTTATTGCACTTTAAACTGTTTCTTTTGCACTGTCACTGGGTTCTATATTGTTATTACGTACTTTGCATCACTCTATTCCTTGTTTCCTTGGATAACACTTGATGACGTTTTGCAGTTAGTTAAATTCACTTTGACTCACACGATAATAATATTTACTTCGATATTTAATTATAAACAATATTCTTAAAATTTTCGACAAGAGCTCAATGTTACGTTGACGGCAGCGCCATCTATCATCCATCCATCATTGAAGGTTCAGAAAACATGTAATCAAGGATTCAGTACTTGGTAACAGTTTGCGCGTCGATGTCCCAGTCAACATATTGAGAAATAGAATTATTTTGTAACCGAGAAGATTAGATAGAATATACGAGCAAGTACCAAGTCACCTTATATTATATTTATATCACAACCTTGAAATGACAAGATTTCGTCACCTAACTGATTTAGGGTCTTATAAATTTATGTTTTGGGTCTACGTTGAAAGTTTATTAAGATATTGTCCAGACTGTAGGTAAAGCGACACATATAAGCTGAAATACGCGAAAGAAATTCGGCGTGTTTACGTTAAGTGTCCAAACACACTACCGAAGGTGCGCGACCGAAGATCCGCGGCTGATTTTCATTTCCAACGTATTCGGCTGATATGACACACCCTAAGTGACTAACTTACGCGGCAGAAATTCAGTTGCGCACACGTGGTGCGCGGGCATGCCTGCCTCCCGCTGCTCGCCGCCCCGGATCTTCTTCGGCAATCGAACTGAACTTCGGTCGCGTATAATGTGTGTTCTACAGAATACATTGCCGCCGAATTGCCGCTGAAGTTACGGCCGGCGGCCCCCCGAAGTTCGGCTGTACGCTATAACGCAACGTAATTCAAATAGCATCGAACTTCGATCGCGTACCTTCGGCATAGTGTGTACACTTACAATGCAAAATACGCGACGTAATTTCGGCATGTGTCGTTGGTCATTTTAAATAGCGTTGCCGTAGTTACAGACGCCAGCACATCAAGCTACTAAAATCTGTCAAATTTCTTTAATAGATTTTCAACTTTATCGCTAAAGCATAAAGTTCAAAGTTGATTGGGAAAATTTGACAGTTTAGAGTAGCTTGATGTGCTGGCGTGTGTACTTACTTTTTGTCGTGTATTTTCCGTAGATATGTCAGTATACTAAACCAAACGAACATATAACCTGATCCCTAATTGTCCTCTCAATCTCATCTGGATCATTTTGAAGAATATTGCTAATCCATTGTTTCATAGGTATTGTTTGAAAAATTTGTCTGCTTAACAACGTAAATAACGCAATGAATATTGTTTCAAATGTTGTTGTTGTTGTGATTTTGTGAACTATCAAAATGAAAACCATTGCTACTGATAGTGCGCTACGCAATTTCTCCCCAGAACAAGACCAAGAGCTTTCTACCAATCTTCATTCAATTTCTTCTTCAATCTTTCTTTTCTTTCTACAAATAAACAAACGAATTCTCTATTTGACAGATCGGGGATAGAATAATGCATTTGCTCGTTTGGTCTAAAGTCCAAACCAACCATTACGTGCTGAAAAATTTGTACGGCACGTGCATTTGAAATAGATTTGTTCAATTCTGCTTGTCGGGATGCCATAAATTTTGTGTGCACATTACAAATTAACGCTTACCGTGCGGGGTTAGTACTAATTTTATAAACTAGGATAAATATAGCTCCCAGAGATAGATATGGTCCCCAGAATTTGTTTCTGTAGCAACATTGATTAAAGATTTTCTCCTTACTGCCTCAAACATCCTGTCCGTATCGTTCTTGCGAAGTTCTCGTATCTAGAGAAGTCATCAACTGCGTAGCGTTTATCCATGTTGGGGTTGGTGGAAGCCAACCGATTGCAGCTGAATACCAGTATTTCACATAAACGGACTGCCTATTTGACCTCCAAAATCCAGTAACGGGGTAACACGATACAATGCGTGCCACGAAAGATGAAACTTGACACACCACGTGGTTTGACATGCGCAGTACACGATTTTAGGTATCTTTAGCGGTATGAGGTCTGAGTGCGGGACGGGACCGGACGTCATAGGGGCGGCGGAAAGAGCGGGGGAGGCGGGGTCAAGTCTCATCTTTCGTGGCACGCATTGTACCCCTTATTAAGACTGATTGTCACACTTTCGACCATCTGATTAGCAGTAACAATGGCAGACGCCGCATCCGTGCGTATAGTCCTGTCACAGTAATTTTACCTCTGATTTTGCATCACTGTCCAAATCACAGTGATTCTATTCTGATTCTAACAAGGTATAGATCTGTTGTGTTACTGACATTTGCCATTGACAAGTCTGTCAAAATCATTGTGATCTTTATTCTCGTCACAATAGGGCTACTGTCAGAGTTAAAATATCTGTAAACGGACCGCAGTGGCCATGCTTCTGATCACCCGTAAGAAGTAAATTTTTGTAATAAAATAATAATTTTAGGAGAACGACTGCGTACATCATAATCTAATTTTGGTTTAGACTTTATTTATGCCCAATTTAGCTATTTCTCTCTAACGGCAATTAATTGCTTTCAGGCAGAATGTTTTAATTAAAAATCTGTTTACAGTGATGATATAACGTCTGTTTTATAAATATTTGTTTGAATAATGGAATAAATTCATTTGATATTTAAAGGTTTTTTTTACATTTTTATTTTTTTCAGTAGCCTACACGCAGTGAGCTGGCGTGTGTTCAATGCTCATTCCTTCTTTGCGTAAGAAGAGACACAGGACTTTCATTTCAGTTTAGATACTTACAAACTAGGTTTCGTTTTGTGGAGGTCAGATAGAAGATTAGAAAAAAAAAACGTTTGGAAGTATCCCTCTCTTCTTATTTTTTGATCAGATATAAACATGACATACATATATAACCAGTTTTATTGAGTGGTGTTTTATGTTTTGTAACTGGGGTCAGATATGCGGTCGCTCTATGTAAAATACTGGTATTGAGCTGCATCTGGTTAGACTGGAAGCCGACTCCAACATTGTTAGGAAAATTTTAACCGTCTTTCAACTTTTAGTTCAAAATGAATAATCACTTTAGCGATTTTATCATTAAATTTAAAATTTATTTATTTTAATTTATAAATTTTAATTTATTTCAATTTCACTTTGCTTCTTACAGCTTAGCTTTAACGTTACAGCTTCTATTTCCACCGTCAAGCTTAATTAAGGCTCGGTAATAAACACCTAAAACCGGTAATTCGAGTACGTCTGTCAGGCGGACTCGGTTTCATTAGCCTTTAGAATTACGTCGCGTCGCCCTGACGCTTAAATTATCTAACACCCTGGTAGCCTCGCTAAGTAGATTCTAACTTAGGCTATTCCGAGTTAGGGCTTTAAATTTTAAAATGGCTGTATGTTAGCGAGATGGAGGTACAGACGCCAGCACATCAAGCTACCCGAAACTGTCAAATTTTCCCAATCAACTTTGAATCTTATGCTTTAGCGATAAAGTTGAAAATCTATTACAGCAATTTGACAGATTGTAGTAGCTTGATGTGCTGGCGTATGTACTTAGCAGCTTAGTAGTTTGATATAATCAGCAAATAATCTTCCCACTGCTGGGACACAGGCCTCCTCACTTTAAGGGCCTAGTGCGGGTTGGTAGATGTCACATATCTTCGAATTTTCTGTTCTAGGACATGCCGGTTTCCTCACGATATTTTCCTTCGCCGTTTTGAGAGCAGTGGTGGTGAAATTATTTTCACTAAGTAAAATGGCTTGCCTGGGTTCGACGAGCTACAACTGGGTAAATCGGTAGGTAGGCCACTACTTCTCAGCTGCAATTTAAATTGTCTAAATTTTATCAGTGTTAGAAAAACAGCACGACTTGGAAGACATAAAAGTGGTTTATGATAAGGATCATATTGTGCAATGGGCATTAAAGGATTATGATATTCTTACAAAAAGCTTTTTATTTTACAAAATATACAATACACATAGCGTAACTAAAATGTCTGATTAAAATCACCGCCAAAATATTTCCATTACAAAATTATGTATAAATTTTACGTTGTTTAGACGTCGCCGTCGTAATTTGGATCAACCATATGATTCAAGTAATACATAATGTACATGTTGTAAGTACGTCGTTTGGATGTCGTAGAATGGATCAACGGTATGATTCAAGTAATACCTATTACAAACTTGTTGATACGATAGGAACAGTGAGTAACTTTAACTGTAACTTGTAACTTTTTGTGAGTGGTTTTTTTTATCTTTTTTATTAGTACCTTCGAACATAAAACAAATGAAATAGGTATAGAACATCTATACCTTTTTTTTTTTTGTCGGGTGGAAACCTTCAAAAGGCACCCGACCTCCGGGGAGGGAGGTCGGGGAGTGTGGGATTTTTACCTCACTAAAACCGCCCCGGTGAGCACCATCAGCACATAGGGGTGGTCCCGGTTCCTCTTAAAAGACCAATTCCGGAACCCCCCCGTGCAACACCTGTAAGGCACATCCCTGGGGAGAACATCTATACCTACTTATTGAAACGGTGTCTCGTTGTGAATCCGCGATGATTTACTAACAAATGAGTTTGCTTTCGAACTGTATTGAGCGTACACAATTCGAAAGCGAAGTCATTTGTTTTATGTTCCAAGTTATTAATAACTTAGATTAAAGTTACTCGCTTAGATCCGCGGGATTGTCCGAAAAGGTTACCGCTGGCCCGGTACATACTTTGGCTAATGAAGAAATACGGGTGGGTTTTAGTCAGTAAAAGTACTTCGGTGAGTGTGCCCAAGAACTCCACGACCTCATTCCACCGGCCCCCTTCTACCTTCGGACATCCAGACGCACTGCAAGTTACCATCCCTACCTAGTTGCTATTCCACCAATTCGCACTAAGCGTTTTCAAATGTCCTTTATAATGCGCACAGCAAAAGAGTGGAACTCTCTACCTGCGTTTGTGTTTCCGAGTGCATACAACCCGAATCTCTTCAAAGTAAGAGTGAACAGGCTTCTTCTGGGTGAGCTCACTCCATCGTAGACTTTGTCTCTGTCATCTCTGACCTAGACTACAGTCAAGAGCAAGCCCATTTCAAATAAAAAAGAGTCTGACACTCCCTTCTGCTCCACCCAGAGCGGGAGGGGTCATTTGATGATTTCCCATCATGAATAAATAAACAGTTACTCACCTAGATTAAAGTTACTCACAAATAATATAAAAATATAATATAACACCTCAACCTAACCAACAAGGGGCTTGGGGCTAAGAAATAACAGCCGCACGGTTCGATCGATCAGGTTAAGCTACGCATGCCGCTGTTGTTCCGTGGATGGGTGACTATCTTTACATACCAAGACCCCTCCGTGCCTCGGAAAGCACGTTAAGCCGTTGGTCCCGGCTGTCATTCGTGGATCTTTGACAGTGGTTACGGGTAGTCAGAAGCCCGAAAGTCTGACAACCAGTCTTACTAAGGGGTATACTATTACCCAATAACTAGGTTGTGGAAGTCAGATATATTATGCAGACTACTGACTGAGATTAGAGATGCCAATGCTATCCACCAGTTTCTATGACAAATCTTTTACTGTTCAAGCAGTACGGTTATGGAATGACTTGCGCGTGTCGGTAAGGCGTGCTCAATCTTCGTCCAATTTTAAAATTATGACAAAAAAGCGCTTCCTCTCTCCTTAAACTTCATTATATTTTCTTTGCTCCTGTTTCATGTTTATTGTAATATACATATATTTATTTAGACTAGTATAATATACTTTATGTATGTATTTATTGTATTACATAAATGGTACACCACAGACTACCTACAGTATCTGTCTGTCCTTCCCCTTTTTAATCCATTCAAAGCTTGTCTTTCAAACATCGCTCTTAGCGGTAAGACCGCCCATTGTGTCACCCTTTGTAAAATTTCCATATTTATGTCTGTAATTTAAATGGTGGTTAATAAAGAGTATTCTATTCTATTCTAAAGGCAGTCGCTCCATGTAAAATACTGGTATTCAGCTGCATCCGTTTAAACTGGAAGCCGACCCCAACATAGTTAGGAAAAGACTAGGCATATGATGACCTCTGTCCAACCTTCCGGGGAAACAACGAAATATTAGGTTATAATAATACCAACATAATGATTAATATTTTCACACTGCACGACAAAGGTCTTAACTTAAGATTTTCTATCTCTTTCTTCTCAGGAGAAAAGAAACAATAAATGCCAAATTCTCAAGTACCTAATTTAAACTCCTCCTCTGACCTAGACTAGAGTCAAGAGCAAACCCATTTCAAATAAAATAAAAAATAAAAACTTCTCTTCTTTTACTTTTATCATGTCGTATTAAATTCTACCTTAGCAAGACTTACAACTTAGGTACCTCGTAAATAAATCTTTACGATTTTCACAATAAAAGTATAGTAGGGAAGTTTTTATTTTTATTTTATTTGAAATGGGTATGCTCTTGACTCTAGTCTAGGTCAGAGGAGGAGTTCAAATTAGGTACTTGAGAATTTGGCATTTACTGTTTCTTTTTCTCACGTAGCTTATAAAGTTTCTGAGTAGTAACTTGTAGTATCTACAACGCCACATGCGAACAACGCGTCATACTGACGTCACGCAAAATCCTGCATCTCGCAAGCAGAGTTTACCGCGCAACTTCCAACGGCCAGACCTGAATCATCGGGTAGTTGCCCGCCAGACACAACACCCGCCTTGTCGGAGGATCCTCCCTTTTCTATGGAGGGTGAGTGAACTTTACTCCCTGTTCCACATACCCCTATAAACTAAATACATCATTATTTTACTATGATTAAAGTAATACCTATTACATACTTAATGATATGATGCAAACAGTGAGTAACTTAAACTAAAGGTTTAAAAATAAACAGCACTTTCACACCACACGACAAATGTCCTAACTTATTTTTTATCTCTTTCATTTCACGAGAAAAGAAACAATACATTACAAATTACAAAGTACCTAATCTAAACTTACCTTGGCTTTAACTACCCCTATACTTCTAACCTGTCGTATTAAATTCTACCCTAACACGTACTTACACTTAGGTACGTACAGACGCCAGCACATCAAGCTACCCGAAACTGTCAAATTTTCCCACTCGACCTTTGAACCTTATGCTTTAGCGTTAAAGTTGAAAATCTATTAAAGAAATTGACAGATTGTAGAAGCTTGATGTGCTGGCGTCTGTACCTTACCAGCAGGGTACAATGCGTGCCACGTAAGATGAGACTTGACCCCGCCTCCCCCGCTCTTTCCGCCGCCCCCATGACGTCCGTTCCCGTCCCGCACTCAGACCTCATACCGCTAAAGATACCTAAAATCGTGTTCTGCGCATGTCAAACCACGTGGTGTGTCAAGTCTCATCTTACGTGGCACGCATTGTAATTGCTTAACTCACTGACAATAGCAATAGCTTTCATTTTGACAGTTCAACAATATTCACTGCGTTATTTACGGTGTTAAGCAGACAAATTTTTCGAACGCAATATGAAGCAATATACAGTACCCGGCGATAAATATTGCACATCGACCTTTGGAAAGAGACAACCGGCTAATTTCGGCTTCGTAGAGCGTTATCTCTGTCGCACGAAATACAAACAGTCCGGTATCTATTAGGAGCTGTTAAAACAATTATGATTTGCTTCTTTTTATAATTATTTTTATTCTTTGTATAAAATGATTTTGTGTAAAAAGGTCGATATGCATTATCGCCGGGTACTTCGAAATTATTCAGATTGTGATTGATAGTATTTTACGCAATTTTGGTGCAGGCTTATTGTTTAGACCATCTGTTTAGTTGTAAGCCTTAATATAGTGCAAGTTCATTTGATAAATTATACACCATGCCCGTTTCCGACACCAAGTAGCCTAGCTGTCACGTGTGTCCTAGTTTGAAAACTACAAGTGAAATTACAGACACATGCGACACTAAACTTTGTCTCTAAAGTTGGCAACGCATTAGCAAACTCCTTGGTGTTAAAGATGTCTCCAGAGAGCAGTAGCCATAAATCATCACAGAGCGGTGTGTTGTATCTACTGCTATTCTGTTAGTCCATATGGAACCTCACTCATGTGAGCGCATACAATGAGGGTTTTCGTGAAAATTTACGACACCAGTTGGCACCACTGTGACAAGAGGTCTTCCAATATAAAATATATGATTACGTTCATTATTCGATTCATTCATTCGTTCATCATTCAGTCATGACTAAAGAAAATATAGGCTCTTTGACAGATGTCTGGACCTGACGTGTCAGTGCTGCCACCTGGCGAACGTCATTTCAGAAAACCCTCATTCGAAAAGGAACTCATTTGTTTTTTAAGTTTTTTGAGTTTACCTATAAGTGATTGTAATCTATATTTGCTTGTTTTTTATGCCCATAACTGGTGTAAACAATCTTTGGTAGACCAATAAATAAATAAAATAAAATTTAAGATAAATCATCGCGAATTCACAACGAGACACCGTTTTCTTTACAAAACATACAAATGGAAAACTACATACATAATATGTCTTTCGCAGAATATGTAGGTATTACAAAAGATACATATTTATGTAGAAATGCAAAGAAATGTAGCAAGAGGTATGAATGGAAATGGCACAATAGGAACGAACGGTGACACTCCGTAAGAGGAAAATTGTCTCTAAGATGGTACTGAAAAGGGGGAGTTTTGAACCTACTTTTTAAATAGGGACAGTTTATGAAAGTAGGCAGGAAAGGTTTCTTTACATAACATAATGTGGTATGAACATAAGTGTCATTCTATCTCATGATTACCACTGCTGGAACACAAGCCTCTTCTCGAGATAGGGCCGTAATCCATCTCGCGGGCCCAGTGTGGGTTGGTAGATGTCACATGTCATCGAATTTTTGGTTCTAGGACATGCCGGTTTGATGATGTGATGATTTCCTTCATCATTTTTGAGAGCCGTGGTGATGAAAGGGTTATTTTAATCGATCTATTTTTGGAAAGAATCTCTACAGTTACTGTCCTAATAAATAAATGTTTAAATCAAATAAAAACCCGCCTTCTAATGAAAGTGGGTCTCTTATTATCTCTGTTATTCTCCGTGTTGATCGGTAGACACATATAAACCCCAGTTAGTTTGTTTAATCAACATAAATTTTAGCTGTTTACTTTAACTGTCGGTTTGCGAGCTCCTAAACTACCTTGGTAACTTTAACCTTTTAGTTCAACTAATTAAATGTCACGCGTAACTCCCTGGGTGTGGGAAAATTAAATTAAAGTTTTTGCACTCTTGAGTTTGTTATTTTTTATCTATTAACAAAAAATCTATTGTTTTGACTAAAAAATTAAAACACTGGTGCTTTAAGTATGTTGCTTGTAGAATAATCTGACGAAAAATCAGAATGATTGTATGAATATTGGTATGGTTTTTATTGTGAAAAGAAAGTTTTTAGAGGTATTTTCTGTCGTATCAAAATAGTTGTATTATGTTTTCAACACCCTATCTAACTGGCATATATCCTGAAAAATATCGTATAATTTTTCTGATTTTGTTTACTGTAGTCGATCACTTTTAGGCATTATAAAACTCGCGTCTTTTTGCGTTTAGGTCCTGTAGTCCCCTCAATTGTTAGTATCTGGCTTTTAAAAACTTTATTATATTATAATCTCTGATAAAAAAGTAACCTTCTTCTGACTACCCAACCGCTCAACATAATTTTCGAGGCAAGGAGCGGTCTCGTTATGAAAATGGATGGTCACCCATCCACAGGATGACCGCAGCAAGCGGCATCCAACTACTCAGCTACGAGCGCCTCGACCCTTAAACACCTTAAGGCTCCTTCAAACAGGCGCGACACGACACGCGACACAAAGGCACCGCAAGTCGCGCAACGAGCGGTGACTTTGTGTCGCGCGCGATTATATCGCATGTCGCGCCTGTTTGTAGGAGCCTTTATCCTCACAAAAAATCACACGCATGAAAAACCACCCACTATTTCAACACGATTCTTTTTGATTTGAAAACTTATTTATGCGTACTTTGCTCTCTTTCTGAACAGTGAACGAAACTGATCCGTCACGCTCGGGTACGTGACGCTGAATCGAGTATTCACGACTCCAAAGTCAAAGTCAAATCATTTATTTCAAATAGGCACATTAAAGGCACTTTTAAACGTCAAAACTTACAGTAAAATTGAATTGATTCTAGTCGCCCCTTACAAAAGGCAGTGTTCGTATGGAGAAGAATGGGCAAACTCCATCCAGTCTGTCGGAGACGTTGGATCGTGTAAACTTGGCTCCAGTTGTAATTTTTCACTTCTATCGTATAGTCATACCAACACACCCTTTTATTTCTAAAATTAACGCCGTTGTTTTCTATCTACATAAAAATAAAACCTTCATCTACCCACATTCTATACCCAAGTTTTCAACCCAATTACAGATTATCCCTGTACCCGCAATTTACAATACCTCTAACAATGAAAATTCCATTATTTTGCGGACGCTACTAAGTGTTAATTGAAACTGTAATGAAGGTGGTATTAATATAAGCTGGATTACATGAGGGCAGACAAAAGACGGAAAGATTATCTGATAAATTAATTGTTTTAGTGATTAATAATGTTTTAATCCTACAGACTGATAGCCTATTTAAAATTAGTATATTATATTCGTGAACGGACGCCGTCAGTAGGGACTGGTCATCTCTTAGCCGCCACTTAAATTTTATTTAATTTCTGAGTTTTTGAAGTGAAAACTTCTTTAGCGGCGCTGTGTACTTTTTTTGGAATGGGTAAAAACTTCTAAACTGGCGTCAGGTCACGTGACCCTGATCGAAAATTCGTAAGACGTAAAACGTAAGACAGCGCCATCTATGCACATCGGGAAGAACTACGAGGGCCTCGCGTACTAACTACGTAGTTCATCCAACAACGACGAGATGGCGCTGAACCACGGATATATAACATTTTGTTTATAAGACGATTCACAAAATACACTCGTAATTGTTCAAGTTTTCACTTCTGTCGGCACTACCGGAGTGCCAGTGTTTTTTTTTTTTTTTATTGTTTTTATATTTTTTATTGACG
This sequence comes from Luperina nickerlii, assembly GCA_963855955.1. Lineage (NCBI taxonomy): Eukaryota > Metazoa > Arthropoda > Insecta > Lepidoptera > Noctuidae > Luperina > Luperina nickerlii. Next base: position 5,683,038 of record OY979690.1, read on the forward strand.
GACGCTTTTAACAGGCACGTTCAAATCGTTCTCACCATGTATAATTTCAACATGTACCTATTCAATATTTTGTAAAAAAAGTGTCCTTGGAGTTCTTGCCCGTTTTTCTCCATAGGTACCTGCTACGCTTTGGAATGGGCAACTAGCCATTTAGCTAGGTTTAAATGTATACCTGTCCCATTCCCATCAAAATAACGTTGATATTTGTTTAACTTGAAATAATATTAATTTGAAACATAAGTTTTAATAGACTTTATAGTGAACTTAGCGTGAGAAAAAGCCTCAAGTATGGAGTATCTGCCTATCTGACCTCTACAACCCAGTTATTAACAGAATATCTCTAGCAAGGCTGATTGTCAGACTTTTGGGCTTCTGACTACGCGTAACGACGGTCATCACACTATAATATTATAAAGGCGAAAGTTTGTGAGTGAATTTGTATGTTTGTTACTTCTTCACGCACAAACGGCTGGACCAATTTTGATAAAATTTGATATAAAGGTAGCTTGATGCGCTGGCGTCTGTACTATGTCCAGTTGCTAATCTGTCCAGCTGCGAAACTGTCCAGCTGAGAACCTGTCCAGTTGCGAATCTGTCCAGTTGCTCCGGAGGGCCAAAAACTATATAATATTAGGGACATAAGTTGTTATCCTAAAATACATTTCACAAGTGAAATCCTCTTGTTTGGTAATTTTGGAAATAGAATTTGTTTTGTGTAATTTGAGGACTTAATACGAAGTCCTCCATGTAGAAGAATAGTCAGCCTTTAGTGTTCCCACTAAAGGCTGACTAGTGGTCATGGGTCTCTTTCTCCAGTTCTGAGTTGAGCTATACGATTACTAACAAATGCTTACACTGACTGAATAGGTCCACTCAAATCTGTGTGGTTCTTTCCCCAAAAGGCTATTTCAGACACTAATACACGGTCTTCATATGACCTGATCAAGATTATGTCTGGACTTTGACACTCGAGTTTCTTTCGCCATTTTTTGCCAGGGTTAGTCAGATACCATCAATGTCGACCTAATCGCGCGTTTTTTTTAACACACTTCCAGTAACTTCGCTTGTATTAACTAACAAACAATGTAAGTAATAAAATTTTAGAAGTCAATTTTAATCATTTTCTTAGTGTTGTATCGAAATGAAACTTTGTATATAGAAGTAGTTCGGATGACAAAACTATAATTTGGTATCTTGGAGCTGATCTGATGATGGAGCCAGGAGGTGGATAGTAGAAATCTTCAATTGCTACTAGTAAATCCCTCGAGTTTGGGCTCATATGATTTGTTTTGGCGAGTACAATACATAGAATAAGCGTCTTTTAGTTTTTTAAACTACATATTGTTTTGCTTGACATGTAAAGGTGTGTTCGATAAGTATCCTATTTACAAAATAATAATTTTAATTCATTTCTCTCTGTGAGAGGGGCTATCTATCCTCTGGTTATATATATCCAGCTATATATCCTTGATGGATGTCACAATGTCTTCGAATATTTGATCCTAAGACATTAACCCCACGATATTTTTCTTCACCGTTTTATTAATTTCGAGAATCGCCAAAAAAGCTACCTATTACAAAATAATGTAAATATGTGGTGCTGGAGAAGAATGCCTGGGGTATCGTTGACTGAGTTTCGCACCAACATCTCTATACGCCAAGAACTCAACATCAAAAAGCGTCTATGTGTTCTGGTCCAAACGCGCATCCTCAAACACTTCGGACATTTCTCGAGGCGTGAGGGAGACTAGAGCGCCTTGTCGTGCAGGGTAGAGTGGAGGGCACTAGGCCACGCGGACGCTCACCCATGAGATGGACTGACCATATTAAATCTGCAGTGGGCGATCCCTTGTGTAAGTGCACAAAAAATACCAGAAATCGGAGTAAGTGGCGAGAAATCTTGAGACGAATCACATCAGCCCCTAGGCAAGGAACTATATAAAGACCACGACCACTCTGACAAGAGTGCTACGATGAAGCAGAAGTATAATTACAAAATAAACATAACCTCACCAGCAAAACGAGAAGTTGCGTAATCTTGCAAAAGCAAAAACTAAAAGTAAAACAGATTCAAGATTTTCTTCTACAGAAAACATAACACATTTCTTAAGAGAAAACCTTCAAACTTCACAAACTAAATTACTAGAAGTATCTCACGTTTTAGGTACTAAGTGAAATGAAAAAGTTTCGCACTCAGACCGTTTGCTGGCTTCAAGGCTTTAACTTATGTTATTTGGAATTAGTTTCAAAGTTCCTAACACCTATACAACCTCGTGTAATTTCTAAGTTATCATAGGCGGCGACTTCTCGCGTCCGGCCCTGTTTCAAGCCATGGTTCGGGGCGAGAGGGAGTGGGGGCAGTTGCCTCCTTCTGCGAAGCAGTCATGCTAGTGAAGGAGGCGGCGGGATGGCTGAAGAAGGGAGCCTCCCGTCCCAGCCGCCGCGGGAGACGCTCCGGGCGACGTCGGGAGCCGCGCGACGACTCCCGGCCACCCCGTAGGCGCGGGCCTGCGGGCGGAGAGTAATGGGTAGCTCACCGTCCGATCAGGACCAGACCCGTGCCGGAGGGCGCGTACGTGTTCCACGCGTGCCTCAAAGAGATGTCAGCAGCAATCGAAGGGGCCCGTTAGGGCCGAAGCCTGCCTGGTCAGCGGGATTGTGTACCGCTAGCCCGGAACATAAAGGGCTAAGGAAGGAACACGGGTGGGTTTTAGTCAGTAAGGGTCTGATACTCCCTTCCGCTCCATCCAGAGCGGGAGGGGTAATTTGATGACTTCCCATCTGAAAAAAAAAGGGGTCTACGAGTACATGACCTATAGCGGTCACTGTCGGTCTGCATAGAAAAGAAAGAGAAGCGCGATGACACAACGCTGGTAATTTATTGCAAAATATGAAGCAATTATCTATTTACATAAAAATCTATTGTTTGGACTAAAAAATTAAAACACTAGTGCTTTAGTATGTTGCTTGTAGAATAATCTGACAAAAAATCAGAATGACTGCATGTTATTCAGTATTGTTTTTATGGTAAAAAGAAATTTTTTAGAGGTATCTTCATGATTTTTTTTCTATCGTATCAAATTAGTTGTATTATGTCTACAACACACTATCTACCTATCATATATCCTGAAGAATATCATATATTTTTTTGATTTTGTATACTGTAGTCGATCATATACAATACAAATATTATTGATATTGCTTCTAAAACTTGCGTTTGTTACGTTTAGGTCCTGTAATCCCATTAAATGTTTTTTATCGCACTGGACGAAGGCCTCTCAGAAACTACGCCACAGCACCCTGTAACTCTTCTAGGTTATTTAATTGAAAATTCAAGATGTATAACTATAAATCAAAGATTTAAAAAAAAAAACTTGTCTCGTATGAAAGCGTTCACGGCATTTTCATAAAAAGCGAAGCTAAGCACACATTTTTTTTATTTTTTAAAAAACGTTGCCCCACACTAGGAATTACTTCTGTATCGTGGGTGCGTTTACAAACATTTAAATTCACATACATAAACAGCCAGACCTGGAACAACTACCTGTAGGCAATACAAATATTTGTTTCGTGCGGGAATCGAACCCGCGACACGCAGCGCAGCAGTCGATCGCTCAGCCACTGCGCCAGCCGTGTCGTCATGCGTATCGTGTGCATACATACGAGCGAAACGCGTTAACGGCAGGGCAATGACGCGTGCCGACTGCAGCCGCCTACACACGTCGGCGGCTGTAGTTACCTCTATCGTCGACGCGTTTCGCTCGTGTGTATGCGCACTTAGCCATGGCCGCTGCCTTTACGAAGGCTATTTTAATGCATCCCATTTGACTGCAAAAACCACTTCAAGTGAAGCGATGAGATACCATTTTACTCCTTGCAATAAGAGTAACTTTTTACGAAGCTATATAAAAGCTCATTTGGAGCCACCTGAAGCTTTAAACTGAAAGGTTCAAGTTGTAAATACACTTTGTAAGGGTCCGTTAAATGTTTTTTGTTATGTTGGCATAGCATCAGATTTTTTTTACCGAATTTATTGGATTTACCTATACTTTTAAGGGAATACTTACGATACATTAAAAAAAAAGTCATCTGGAATGCCTTATTGTATGGACAAATTAAGAAAAGGTTTTGAGTGTAAAAGAAGAAGAAAGAAAGAAAGTAAATTAGTTTATTCTGCACAAACAAAAACGCACATTACAAATAAAAATTTAAAAATTATTTTAAAAAAAGAAAAAATACACACACACAACGTAGTCAAAAGCCTCGTACTCAAGCTTAGAAAATGTTGACAATTTTGTCCATTGCTTGATGTCAGGGCCAGGCACCAAAGACAACACGTAAAGGCTCGTACACACAGGCGCGACGCGACACGCGACACAAAGGCACCGCAAGTCGCGCAACGAGCGGTGCCTTTGTGTCGCGCGCGATTCGCGTCGTGCGTCGCGCCTGTTTGCAAAAGCCTTAAAACGTTCCAATTGATTGTGCACACACACGAGCGAAACGCGTTGACGACAGAGGCAACTGTAACCAACGACGCGTGTCGACGACAGCCGTCAACGTGTGTCAGCGGCTGCCGTCGACAACTTGCCGGTCGTATATTTGAGCACCGTACTCAAATAAACGAGCGACACGTGTGACAATAATAAAACCAAAATAAGTATAAAATTAAATTAGGGTGGACTAGAAGCGTTAATTATATTTATAAATTTTACACTCACAAATCAAATTCAAAAAATTTTGTCATAGAATCTTAAACTGGTCATAGAATTTTGTTATAGATAGATTATAGAGTTGCCCGTGGCTAAATAATAACAGCCGCACAGGTCGATCGATCAGGTTAAGCTACGCTTGCCCCGGTTGGTCTGTGGATGGGTGATCATCTTTACATACCGTGACCCCTCCGTGCTTCGGAAAGCACGTTAGACCGTTGATCCCGGCTGTCATTCGTGGATCTTTGATAGTGGATATGGGTAGCCAGAAGCCCGAAAGTCTGACAACCAGTCTTACCGGAGGCAGCTGAATACCAGTATTTTACATGGAGCAACTGCCTATCTGACCTCACGGGAGGACAAGGTATGATCCGCAACGTGGCTACGTGACCTTTACAACCTACCTTAACTTTTCGGGGTGCTTTCAAGGCAGAATCATAAATTAATAAAAAGAAAAGATACCATGTTCTGAAAAGGCTGACATTTATAAAGGACCCTTGTCAAGTTAAACGTGACGGCGTATAACAACTCTTAAAAATATTTTACTACGTACTCTGTCACGACCCTTTTGCGAAGATAGCTTTTTCGTTCGGATTTCAGGGTTCCTTTAGGTCAAATGGCAAAAACGGAACGCTTAATTTCATCATGTCCGTCTGTCGAAAGTAAAAGTAAAATCATTTATCAAAAAAAAAAACTTTTTTTTTTCTTCTAATCGTTTGTGGTGCGGGTTCCAACTCAGTACCTACAAACCTTCGTGATGGAAGAGTTTTGGCCGAAAGGTGTAGCGTACCGACGTTTTCGTGGAAGGTAAGGCCGCGTTTTCACTAGGCAACAATTGACGCGCAACATGTTGCACAACAAGTCGCCCAACATGTTGAAAGTCAGCGCGGAACTTTTGTTGAACAACATTGTCTGTCTACGCATCTGTCCCATAAACATTCATAGTTTAAGTACAGTTCGATTAATTTGAGCACTCGTTCATTACACCACACTACGGACATTGTTGCGCGTCACGTCTCCACTCGAGAACAATTGATGCTCAACTAACGATGTTCTTTAAGAGGGAAGCGCTAAGGTAGCCCGCGAAATTCAAATTTTCTTACGTTTTTTGCAATTTGCTAGTCAGTATTAAGTTGTACGTTGATTAATATATGAATCGCGGCCGTAAGAAATATATGTTTATAGAATTATAATCATTAAAGTCATCAACACAACACTCTGAGACCACGTAAGTCCAAAGAATGATGATTTCATGAAACAGTTATTCTTTGGACTTACGTGGTCTTAGAGAGTTGTGTTGATGACTTTAATGATTATAATTCTGTAAACACATATTTCTTACGGCCGCGATTCATATATTAATCAACGTACAACTTAATACTGACCAGCAAATTCCAAAAAACCTAAAAAAAATTGAATTTCGCGGGCTACCCTGGCGCTTTCGCCTTAAATAAACAACAAGCCGCGCGTCATGTTGTGCGACAGCTGGCAACGTCGCGCGCTGTTGTGCAGCGTTGCCGAACATGTTGAGCGTCACGTGTCGCGCGTCAAATGTTGCCTTGTAGAAACGCGGCTTTACGCGACATCACACAGTGCAACACGACGCCAACAAAGTCATCACTTCATGCACAACAGTTAGTTTTTTTATTTATTTATTTCATGTAGGTCTGTCTTCTTCATACCTACTTCTGAATTTGTTCATTCTTCCTTTCATATTCAGTCCATTCTTCTTTGGAATGCGCTTCCTCTTGATATCAGAGCGGCCACCAGTCGGTATGGTTATTTTCGTTACATAGAGTCATCTGAACACCTCTCTCTCTCTTGAATTTGTATTAAGTTTATTAATTATTAGTATATATGATAAGAGTGGAACTCTCTACCTGCGTTTGTGTTTCCGAGTGCATACAACCCGAATCTCTTCAAAGTAAGAGTGAACAGGCTTCTTCTGGGTGAGCTCACTCCATCGTAGACTTTGTCTCTGTCATCTCTGACCTAGGCTAGAGTCAAGAGCAAACCCATTTCAAATAAAAATAAAAAAAATATATTATGTATGAGTAATAGTTTTTTATCATTGTTCCTCTATACCAATGCATCTGCCTAATCTCTTCAATACCCTTGGTTGACTGGTAGAGAATTCCTAAGGCATTAAAGTCCGCCTTTGTACCTTTCTTTGTGTGCGATAAAAAAAATAATAATAAAGAAAAATATTACGGCAGCCTCAGTGTGTGAAATTATACCATTATATTACGAATTTATTTTACATCTGACCAAGATTATTTCTAAATTTTATATATACGCATTGACATTGATAAATTTTGCGCAATTATACAATGACATGATAATTTACTTTGTAAAGTATTATAGTTATTATTTTAATTATTGTGAATATGAAGACTATGTGGGTAAATTTTCTTTTGTTTTTATTTCTCAGTTAATTTTAATCATGGTCTGCCAGTTTGAGTAATTTATGCGGCCTACCCAAATTCTTTGGTATTCTTCGTCGAATCCTCTGAGTTAGGTACATTATTACTGAAAAATGCCTGTACTGACTGGACAGATCCACTCAAACTGTGTCCTCAAAAATCCATTTCAGACACCAATCTAGATGGTCTCCGCATGATCTGACCAAGATTATGTCAGGACTTGAAAAAAAAACAGCTGATCCATAAATTTATGTTCACATAACTCGACAAAATGTATGAATCAACAGATTTTGTTTTCACGAGTTCTGGGCTGGTCCCATAGTAAAAGTTGTTCATAATTATGAGTATAATGACCCCTTTAAGGATTAAGACGATCAAAATGTAAGAGCTTATACTTACTTTATAAACAACCTCTGCTAATAAATATTTTACCGCCCAGCAACACCAAAGAATAACAAATGTAATTTTTAGTCTCCCAGTGGTTTTTATCAAAAGAATAATCCTTTAAAGCGACTTACATTGAGTAAAAGGCACAATTATCGGACTTCGTGACTTACACTTTTCCTCGAGACATTTAATTAGGGGAAGCTCCAATTTGTGATAGCAGGTAATTTAATTTATGAATCGAATTTAGTTAATTAAAGATAATAAGTAAGTGCTGTAATAATGAAGGTGCTAAGAAAGAATGATGAGCATTATTTGAAACTGTTTAAATAATAATAAGACAAAATGATATTAATACTGTAATTGGCTGTCAGATTATCATACTGTTATTTATCACCATTGTATTTAGCTGTAAGTCTTCCAAAGTCCTTAAATAAATAAATAAATAAATACTATATACACAGCAGATGGAGAGAGCTATGCTTGGAGTGTTCCTGCGTAATCGAATCAGAAATGAAGAGATCCGTAGGAGAACCAAGGTAACCGACATAGCCCGAAGAATTGTCAAACTTAATTGGCAGTAGGCAGGGCAAATTTCTCGCAAAACAGATGGCCGATGGGGCCGAAAGGTTCTGGAGTGGCGACCACGTACCAGAAGACGAAGCGTTGGAATGCCTCCCACAAGGTGGACCGACGACTTTGTGAAGGCCGCAGGAACCCGTTGGTAGCGAGAAATACAGAACCAGTCGAAGTGGAGGTGCTTAGGGGAGGCGTATGTCCAGCAGTGGACGTATTTCAGCTGAAATAATGACACAGTAGCTTAGACTTTCATGGAACCTCGACCATTAGACTGTGTGGTTAAAAGTTGTATAGTTATCTAGGCCAACTAACTGCAAGTACTACGTTAGAATGGATATCGAATTAACTGATAAGAGGCTTGACCAGGCTTTCCTTTAAAAACAAAGGGAAGTTAGTCTTGTATTTTCTGTACGCAAAAAATTAATTGGATGCATTGTAACAGCCTTGCCTTTGCACCCTCTGTAAACAGCCCTACAAGTGGTTCGTTGTCTTAAGATTTTGCTCAACATCATCTATTTTCCGACTATCGTAGGGTCGGCTTCCAGTCTAACCGGATGAAGCTATACAACTTGTCCGGGAATTATCGGACACCCCCAGACATCCCAGTTAGAATAGATAATATTATATTGGTTATAAACTATCTGTGTGGCAAATTTCATCCAGTAGTTTGTGCGTGAAGAAGTAACAAACACACTCACAAACTTTCGCCTTTATAGTATTAGTGTGATAGTAAAAATTCAATGTATGTATGAATATTATAACACTAGCTGCGCCTCGCGCTTTCATGCGCATAAGTTTCCATCCCGTGAGAATATCGGGATATAAAATTGCCTATATGTAGATGCAGGGTGTCAGCTACCTCCATACCAAATTTTATCAAAATTGGTCCAGCCGTTTGAGCGTGAAGAAGTAACAAAAATATAAACACAAACACGCACACACTCACAAACTTTCGCCTTTATAATATCAGTATGGAAGTATGGATTGTTAGTGAACAGCAGTGCGATTCTGTAACCAACTCACCGTGAAAACTTATAAGGGGAAGTGAGCGTGGAGTGAGCTGTCAATAGTGTCAATTCCTAGCAAAAACAAACTCACTTCACCTAAGTTTTCACGGTGAGATTTTTACAGAATCGACCGGCAGTATAAGATTTCGTTCCGTTTGTCAGTACTTATCGTTATAGCCAAGGAATTAATTTTCTTACGATCCTGGTGGAACGGTACAAATTATCGGTACTACGCGTAACGTTATTTTGAGTAACGTTTCAAGTGCCTGCGTTTAACACAAACCACCACGAGGCATAGAAGATTCCAACAATAAAACTCATATCAGAAAACAAAAGAAGTAGAAGTCACAACAAGGCTGTATATGGAAGTTTCCATTTCCGTGTTCTGCCGATCAAACTTGGGACAATAGGCAGCATGTATTGTGCCTATTTCAAGAGGCAGACATCTTTGTGTGGACAGCAATGAGGTTAGGAACGATCGCTTTTGAATTGCCCTGTTTAGATAATGGGTGCCTATAATATATGCTGCGAATCGTTGATGGGAGGTATCGAAGGAAATATATTGTTCAGAATTTTCTCTGCTTCCCGTTTCAAAATACGTACTTGTTGATGTTTTATTTAGCAAAAGAGTCGAGACTGAGATGGAAAGGTCATGTACAGACATCAAACGCCAGCACATTAAAGAAAGAAAGAAAGAAAATACATATCTTTAGCACAGAATAAAATACACACAATACACCAGATAGTCAGATAATAGTCGAACATCACTATTACAATCTGTCAAATTTCTATAATAGATTTTCAACTTTATCGCTAAAGCATAAGGTTCAAAGTTGATTGGGGAAATTTGACAGTTTCCGGTAGCTTGATGTGCTGGCGTCTGTACTTCGATGAACAGATGACTGTGTCGTGAAAAAGTGCATTTTCATGGCTACAGAGAAGAAGGGAAGAGGAAGACTTCAAACCACATGGATGACGAAGGTCCAAAAGGACATAAGGGAGATGGAATATGAAGACGCACAAGAACGAAATAACTAGCGTTGCATGATTGGAAAAACCGACTCCATGTAACGGGAAAAGGCGAGGTCAAGAAGAAATTTTGTTGACGTTTTATGTCAGTGAGAAAACTTCGCTCTGGTTACAACTACGATAAAATTGACGTCTGACAGTTTTTTGTATGTAAAACTGCCAAAAATTCAAAATTATTCCTCGTTTAAAGATATCTGAGGCACTTAACGCGCGGAGAAAACGAAACGAAACGTAACGTAACGTAATCGCCTCGCCTCGGGACAAGCTCACGAACCGCGGTGCGGTGCGTGGTCAACTTGCAGTTCCCGCGGTTACGGCTCGTCGGCCCCGCGCTTACGTCTCTCCGTACCCGAGCTTACGTCTCTTCGTCCACCCTTGCCCCTCTCACCCCTCCTGCGGCCTGCCTGCTGCACCATCAACCAGCGGTCGGACGACTCGTGAGCGCGACATCGCCGCGTCGCCTAGCCGTAGCCGAGTCGACGTATCGGAGCTTCTGATCCGCATTGATTACGTGCTTACGTTAGGTTGACGCCTTTTTGACGGCGAGGCGAAAGGCGATACGGTGACGATCCTTTTCCAAGTTGATATGTGTGCTATGACCTTTAGTATCACAATTAAAATCCACTAACGTTTTGCCCGTACCAAGCCATAGGTATCTACTTAGCAGTTACAGCACTAGTGATTTTTCAATATGATTATTTATATAGTTTATGATGCGGCCATAAACAAATGTCTCCCAATGAAATCGCGAAATCATCACGCTTCAGACATCAGACGGATTGAAGATTTCTTTGCAGACGAAAGATCTTGAACTACTGCCCATCTTCCATTGCATAAAAAGGATATATTTTTTGCTGCGAATCGCTTACCCTGATTAATTTTCCTTTGAAAACCATATAAATTAAATCAAAAACGGTAGGATAAAGGAAAAAGTTCAGTCATTACGTTTTTATTGAATAAACAAATAAATCAAACAATAAAACACAAATCTAAATGCCTTTAATTAAAAATAAATGCAAAAAAGTTTTTAAAAATTAATTAAAAGGCTTCATTGGACCCAGGCGCGAGTTTAAATATTTAAATATGAAACCGCACACACGATTTTGTACCCTATTTTCCAGAGATAAGGTCGATTTTATCTTGAATCTTGATTCTAGTTTTACCAAGATTGAGCCCACAGGATTTAGAAATCTGGACCAGCGATTTTAAACTGTAAATCTACGGGAATAAAGCTTTTTTCAGCTTGGATAAAATATTAATATAAAATAGATGGGCTTCAGATATTAAATGAAAACAAAGTTCTTTGCTTTTCTAATAAAGTGTTTGTGGACATAATTTTGGCGCGAAAAGAAAGACATTTTGACGGTTTTATTGGATTTAAAAAAGATTCTCTGATCTTTTACTACTAACTTTGCGGTGGTAAAACAATCTTTTATCAAAGATAAATAATTTGGCTTTTCATTAATAATATTTTGCGTATTACGTTCTCTTTATAATAATTACTCTAGAATTCAGAATTGGAAAGAGATACTCTATCGAAATGGGCGGTATCGCTAAAATCGATCTGTATTTATTTATCAATTCAAAAGCTGACGCGACAATTTAATTTTGACAATCCAAAACAGAAACCATTGCCCCGCGCCGTATGTTATAAAAAATTTAAATACGTGTTCTCGATACCCAACTCAACGCAATATTTTTTAAATCTTGAATTAAGGCTCCTTCAAACAGGCGCGACACGCGATAAAATCCCGCAGGGCACCGCAAGTCGCGCAACGAGCGGTGCCTTTGTGTCGCGCGCGATTCGCGTCGCGCGTTGCGCGTCTGCGCGGAGCGTAGCGGGATTGTCTGTTCAGCGGGATTGTCCGAAAGGATTACCGCTGGCCCGGAACATAAAGGGCTAAGGAAGGAACACGGGTGGCTTTTAGTCAGTAAGAGTCTGACACTGCCTTCCGCTCCACCCTGAGCGGGAGGGGTCATTTGATGATTTCCCATCCTGAAAAAAAATAAATAAAAAAAAGGTTCCTACAAACAGGCGCGACTCGCAATATAATAGTGCGCGACACAAAGGCACCGCTCGTTGCGCGACTTGCGGTGCCTTTGTGTCGCGTGTCGTATCGCGCCTGTTTGAAGGAGCCTTAAAGCGACTTTATACAGTACTAAGAAATGTTTGTAAAACAGTAACTTTTAATGGTTGAACATACTATTTACTGAAAAAATCAAACAAAAGCAAAAAAGGAAAACCACTACTGTAATGTAAATAAATTTCAATGGTTTGAACGATATCACCAAATTAATACTACAGTTAATTTTGTGACCTTTTAGCTACTTAAAACGTTAAAGTTTACTGTCATGACGGTGACATTTTGCCTCAAGCGTTAACTGTTTTCGGATCAGTAAAAAATACTGTTATGAACATTAGGCTCATATGGAACTGTTTAAAACAGTTCAGATCAATGTTTTTCATTTTTATTTACTGCTTATAATTTCTTTCAGTGCCCTCACATAGAAGATACCTCTGTCCCAGCCGTGGTACATTATAGAATGAATATCATGTTATATAATATATGGGACTGGGGAACCTAACCTAATCTAACCTGTGTCACCGCCGGGCTGCCAGCTGTTTTAGAACCCAACGGCTTGGCACGCGACGATGGGAAGAGACCAGACGGAATGACCATAATGCCTTGGAAGGTTGATAGGCCTTTGGTGTGGGATGCAACGTGTGTCGACACCCTTGCGCCATCCCATCTTCCAAGCACGGCGAGCTGTACTGGGGCGGCTGCTGCAGGTGCGGAAAACCTCAAAAGGCGTAAATACTCCAATCTCTTTGGATCTTATATGAGCCGTTTGGGGTTGTAACTCTGGGGCCATGGGGCCCGAGTGCCCACTTAGTATTTCGAGACATCGCCAAGCGATTGGTCGACTCTTCACGTGACCAGAGGGCTGGCTTATTTTTGGCCAAAGAATCAGCATTGCCATACAACGTGGCAATGCTGCCAGTCTTTTGGGCACGTTTCCTGTTGACAGCAATGCGATGATGAATTTTTTGATGCCCTTTGATTATTTTCCCTCCTTTTTATTTACTTGTACATATTATTACTATCATTAATATTGTATTTTATGTGTTTAGATGGTGTAAAATTAACACCATATAAACACTGTACAGTATTTACACTGTACTGTATTTACACTGTAAATAAAAACAAATAGTATGGGACTTAAAAACATAACTGACGAAAAGTCTATGCATACAGCTCTGCCTAATGCTTTGGGGATTATGCGTGATGCTAAGTATGTTAATATTCAACATGTTATTCGAATAGGCAATTTATTCGTCAGACTATCTTGTCAGTTCCTGTCTCTGCCCGGATGTGTGGCGCAGCATCTGTCTCCACAACTCACAAGCTAAGGGAATATGTAATTTTACGCATGTGAGCTTTGACCTTGCTCCAATATTTACTTAATGTAGCGAATGCTTTGAAGAGCGCTTAAGAGGGGACGGGGCCTGCGAGGAATTTGAAAAATAGGTATTTAAAGAAACTATTGCCGTCGCCTTACCTCAAGTCTGCCCCCGTAGTGTGTGATAGGGACAGCTGCAGCTCAGACCGAAATTATCACAAACATTTTGACGAGATCAACGTTTCGTATTCCCCTTTTGTCTCCTCGAAAACTGAGCCGATTCCATTATTTTTTACATTAGCATTTTTAAGAACTCTTTTTTAAAAATGTTAATGTAAAAAATAATGTTTAGGTTTCTATCATTTTTTTTTATGTTAAAAACTTTTCTAGTTTGTCTGGTAGTCCTCTAATCACGGCGGTAAAAATAGGGCATTTTTTGTAAATTTTTATAGGTCTTATTTTCTTTACTTATTATTTGCTGAAAAAAAGAAAATGACAGTGACGTGTTTACAGCAGACCTTAATTTTATGAAAAAAAATTCCTCTAGAGAAAAAAAAGAGAAAGAAAGAAAAAGTATTTATTACTCGTACAGGAAGATAAATATGTCGCATCCGGTCATGCATTTGACTATTCGGAACGCTAGCGCCACCCGGCGGCGCTTGACAGAGTCTAGCCTGAGTTCGTGGGGGTTAGAAAACAGCTCGACAGAACGATATGGAGCTCACTTTGGTCAAATAAATAAATCGTTTCGTTTAAATAAATTGTTTATTTCTTAATTCAAAATTACAATATGGAGGTATTATTGGTCCCAAACTAGGCACGGCCTGTGTCTTGGGCACCATTCACAAACTAAACTAAGCAAAATAAAAATCGAAGGGGAATACATTTGTATGGAGAATCGCACGCCCTGGTTCCTCTTAATTTGAATGGAAAATTGGCAGTATAATTATGGAACCTCTATGAAAATATAGTTTTAATTCGAGGTTCTTCAGCATCATTCTAAAAAACGATCGATTATGTAGGTGCGTTTTTCTTATGGAATTTAAAATATATTTTTTATGTTATAAAGCATCCAGAGGGGCCCCGTGGCTAAATAATAACATCCGCACAGGTCGATTGATCAGGTTAAGCTACGCTTGCCGCGGATAGTTTGTGGATGGGTGACCATCTTTACATACCGTGACCCCTCCGTGCCTCGGAAAGCACCTTAAGCCGTTGGTCTCGGCTGTCATTCATGGATCTTTGACAGTCGTTACGGGTAATCAGAAGCCCGAAAGTCTGACAATCAGTCTTACAAAGGGGTATCGAATTACCCAGTAACTGGGTTGTGGACGTCAGATAGGCAGTCGCTCTATGTAAAATACTGGTATTCAGCTGCATACGGTTAGACTGGAAGCCGACCCCTACATAGTTGGGAAAAGGCTACCTATACATGAGAAATTTTAACGTTTTCTTCAAAATCGGAAAATCCTGTGGTGTTTCTTCGAACTACTTTCCATAGGAAGGAAGACCATCAGTCTCTCAACTCGCACATCGCGCATTAGAATTTTGTATGGGAAATTAGGTTTCTCCTAGTGACCACCAGGTGGCGCTATAACTTTTTCCCATATACTATTCTATATAATTATATACCATATACAATGCCTTTTTTTTTCATGGTGGGAAATCATCAAATGACCCCTCCAGCTCTGGGTGGAGCGGAAGGGAGTGTCAGACTCTTACTGACTAAAACCCACCCGTGTTCCTTCCTTAGCCCTTTATGTTCCGGGCCAGCGGTAACCCTTTCGGACAATCCCGTTGACCCGGATATACAATGCCTCAGATCGTAATATTAATTACTTTGCATACATAAAGTCTATTTAAACTTGTTTCAAATGAATATTATTTCAAGTTAAACAAATATCAACTTTATTAAAACGGTAATTAAGTTGATTTCAAAGTGACTAGCACTATTGAAAAAGTTATAAAAATTTTTGAAGTTGTAGCGTAAACTGAACTTTACTGTGTAGGATTTAAAGTTATTTCTCCATAAACTCTATATTTGTTTACATTTTTGACAAATAAATCGTGAATGCAGATTATATTGCCGGGTCAGAGGGATTGTCCGAAAGGGTTACCGCTGGCCCGAAACATAAATTGCTAAGGACACACACTAAGGACTAAGGAGAACACGGGTGGGTTTTAGTCAGTAAGGCCGCTATCCCACTGGCGTTTTACGAGCGTTGACGTCGCGTCATCGCGTAACAAGCATAAAACGTCCGCTGAACGCGACGTTAACGTCGCGCAGATGATACTATTGCCAACAAAAGCGACGTTAACGTTAAGCAGACGCGACGTTGACGTCGCGTTCAGCGGACGTTTTATGCTTGTTACGCGATGACGCGACGTTGACGTCAACGCTCGTAAAACGCCAGTGGGATAGCGGCCTAAGAGCAGACTCTTACTAAAACCCACCCGTGTTCCTTCCTTAGCCCTTTATGTTCCGGGCCAGCGGTAAACCTTTCGGTCAATCCCGCTGACCCGGATATACAATGCCATGAGTGAGTGTCAGAACACTCACTCCCGCTCCACCCAGAGCGGGAGGGGTCATCTGATGACTTCCCATCCTGAAAAAAAAAATGCAGATTACATACCTACTATTTTATAGAAGCATGTTTTTCTATCTGAACAGACAGCTGTGGTGCTGGGGAGTTTGTTGCGCCACTTCTTCTCCCCAGCGAAAGCACTAGGAAGTGGTGAAGGGCGGCCGTTTTGGGGGACTATCTTAAGTAAATTTGAATTTGGAAAGTGGTTAATCTCAGCCTAATTAAATTTGTATAAATGACTTTTGATTTTGATCAGCCTGTTTTATAACCCGCTCCATAAAAAAAGTCTTATTTTTTTATTTGAAATGGGTTTGCTCTTGACTCTAGTCTAGGTCAGAGATGACAGAGACAAAGTCTACGATGAGTGAGCTTACCCAGAAGAAGCCTGTTCACTTTTACTTTGAAGAGATTCGGGTTGTATGCACTCGGAAACACAAACGCAGGTAGAGAGTTCCACTCTTTTGCTGTGCGCATTATAAAGGACATTTGAAAACGCTTAGTGCGAATTGGTGGAATAGCAACTAGGCAGAGATGGTAACTTGCAGTGCGTCTGGATGTCTGAAGGTAGAAGGGGGCCGGTGGAATGAGGTCGTGGAGTTCTTGGGCACACTCACCGAAGTACAATCTGTAGAAGACCGACAAGCAGGCAACCTTGCGGCGTTGAGCCAAGCTGTGAAGCTTGGCATCCACCAGTTTTACGTCGCCAATGAGCCTCTCAGCTCTGCGTTCCACCGAGTCAAGCGCGGCAAGGTGGTATATCTAATCTTATGTAAAGGCAAAAGGGTTACTTTTAATAAACCCTCTCACAAAATTATAAAGACAATACAAAATTATAATTCCAAAACACCCATAAATTTCCCAAAAGATCTGCAAAACCATAAAAGCATTCTCATCCGAAACAAGCCCACGTTTTGGCTATAAACTCTTTGTGCCAACCCTGATGTCCCTTTGGCAATAATGGCCGAAATAAAGGCTATTAGATGGACCTTCGACCGTTTATAGCCGTTTTTATTTGTTTCTGATTGGCTGTCTGTTCCCTATTGGGGACCTTTCGGAGATTTTATGTATTGTACGTATTGTACTGACTCACTGAGCTTCATTCTGAAACCGGATTTAGACATAACCGATGAGCCAGATCGATTAATTCGTATCGTTTTTGAAACAGCTGGGCCTAGCTAAATGATTACAGCCGTACGGGTCAATCGAAGGTTAAGCTATGCTTTCCGCGGTCAGTTCTTGAATGGGTGACCATCCATTACCTATCGAGACCCCTCCGGATATCATTCCGTGTCTCGGAAAGCACGTAATGCCGTTGGTCTTGGCTGTCATTTGTATATCTTTGACAGTCATTACGGGTAGTCAGAAACCTAAAAATCCAACCAGTCTTAACACTTTGCGGGACACTTAACGCCCCTCGACGTAATAACAATAAAACTTCTATTGTGTCTAGTTCAGTGTCCTTCAATGTGTTAACAAGGGGGTATCCTGTTACCCAGGTACAGGGTTGTGGAGATAGGCAGATGTGGAGATTGTCAGATAGGCAGTCGCTCCATGTCATTCAACTGCATCTGGTTAGACTGAAAGCCGACCCCAATATAGTAAGCAAACGGCTAGGCATATTGATTTATCGTTTTTAAAACTGCTTCGAGTTTCCTAGTAGGTATTTCAATTGAAACGGTATTCCACACTAGGTGGTGATGAACTAACTAAAGTCGAATTACTGATCAATTGGTGCTATTCTGTA
Organism: Luperina nickerlii; assembly: GCA_963855955.1. Taxonomy (NCBI): domain Eukaryota; kingdom Metazoa; phylum Arthropoda; class Insecta; order Lepidoptera; family Noctuidae; genus Luperina; species Luperina nickerlii. The sequence continues at coordinate 5,700,900 of OY979690.1, forward strand.
AAGTTCACTGCTCACCTCACTCAAGTGAGCGCACACAATTTAAAATGGTACTTATTTGTTTTAAAGTAAATCATCGCGGATTCACAACGAGACAGCGTTCGAATTTCGAAGATAGAACTAATAAACAAAACCTTTCGACAGTTAATATTTTGGCTAAAATAGCCCTTATAAACTTTAATAAATGATCTTAATGACAATTTTTTATTTTTACCAACTTCAAAAAAGGAGAAGGTTCTCAAGTCGGCTGTATTTTTTTTTTAATGTTTGTTACCTCAGAACTCTGTTATTTATAAACCGATTTTCAAAATTATTTTTATATTTGAAACGATATCTTTGCAAATAAATTTGCTGATCGCATCTTCAGCTTACTAAGCAATCAGAAACTACATGCAACATAGTTCTCACCCAATCGACCAATACCTTCAGCGGGATTGTCCGAAAGGGTTACCGCTGGCCCGGAACATAAAGGGCTAAGGAAGGAACACGGGTGGGTTTTAGTCAGTAAGAGTCTGACACTCCCTTCCGCTCCACCCAGAGCGGGAGGGGTCATTTGATGATTTCCCATCCTGAAAACATAAAAAAATCGACCAATACCTGCAATTAACCTACCTAACAACTTGGCTTTCTACTTAACCCCTACGGGAATAAGCTTGCAGATAACTGCGGTACTTCATCAGAAGTTGTATAACTCAATACCTGACTATGACTGCTTTGGAGTTTCGTATGTGGTTTCGTTAAGACTCAGTACATATAAACCCAGGGATTTGGTGTGAGAATTCAGCGGGATAACGATTTTTAGTTTGATCATATCGCAGTCAACTCGAGGTAGGCGCCAGGCTAAAATTAATCACTTTTCGCGAAGCAGACACAATATTTACTCAGTCATTACAAATGGCTACATATGGCAAACAACAATATAATTGTATGCTCTGTCTCGTAATGTTAATTACCTTGCAATCTTACTATTGTACAGAAGCCAGCACATCAAGCTACTACAATCTGTCAAATTTATTTAATATATTTTCAACTTTATCGCTAAAGCATAAGGTTCCAAGATGATTGGGAAAATTTGACAGTTTCAGGTAGCTTAATGTGCTGGCGTCGTTTGTATACGGAAAAAAATAAGCAGTGTGCAAACTGTAACCATGAATTCACCATTATGATTCTAGACCTCGTGTAGAAAGTTTTCGCCAGTTATAAAAAAAATTGTTGCTACATACATTTTGCTATACTTACATTACATTTTGACCGCGTAGGTATTGCACTTTTCTATAAAAAAGTAGATTCTTTTTTTATCTCGTTTAAGGGGACCACATGACCTAAAGCGCGGTCACTGTAGGACTGCATACAAAAGAAAGAGAAGCGCGATGACACAACGCTGGTAATTTATTGCAAAATATGAAGCAATTATCTATTTACAAATAATCTATTGTTTGGACTAAAAAATGAAAATGCTTTAGTATGTTGCTGGTAGAATAATCTGACAAAAAATCAGAATTATTGTATGTACATTAGTATGGTTTTTATTGTAAAAAAAAAGCTTTTGGAGGTATCTTCATGTTTTTTTTGATATCGTAACAAATTAGTTGTATTATATTTTCAACACACTATCTAACTAGCATATATCCTGAATCATATATTTTTCTGATTTTGTTTACTGTAGTCGATCATAATACAAATATTATTGATGTTTGCTAAAACTTGCGTTTTTTGCGTTTAGGTCCTGTAATCCTCTTAAATTTTTTGTAGTCGGTCATATTAGGCATTATAAAACTTGCGTTTTTTTGCGTTTAGGTCATGTAGTCCCCTTAACTCATCAATCAATCAACTCAGCTTATCAAAGTCCACTATTGGACATAAGCTTATCCCAGGCTGCGAGATAACACCCTGTCCTCCGCCTTCCGCATCCAGTCTGTTCCAGTCACCTTTAAGTGTGGTCGGTCCAACTAGCTGGGGTTAGTGCGTCCTACACTACGCTTCCCGATATACGGTCTCCACGCCAGGACTCGTCTGCTCCACCGGCCATCGGTCCTTCGACAAACATGGCGAGCCCACTGCCACTTCACCTTGAGAACGTAGCGTATATTATAACATAAGCTGGCTCTAAAGAAGATGAAGATTTATAAATCTGCTAAATCGCTCCGCTCGTCGCTTCGCAGTTCTGAATCCGTAGCTTAAACTATATTGGTGGTACGCCACTAAATTTTACGATGTATACGTGATTTGAGACTAGTGTCTTTGTCATATAGGTACTAGATATTCTAGATTCTAGATGTATTGTTGGGATTCGAGTGTGTATTGTTTAGAGCATTGTATGGATATTATAGATTTATTCCGGTCTGATCCCCTGATATTTTCTTTGATATGTTATTCGTCTTGGCTACAAATACTTCGATCGAAGTGCAGAAGCGTCTTTTTATTTATTTACTATTTATATATTACCAAACCCCCTTCGCAAATTTTGAGATCGCGTTTTCATGTTACCGATAATTTCAAAATCGAGACTACACAACTAGTAATAAATCCAACAGGTGCCTTGTCCTTGTTTTTACACATAACATTTCTACGTTCCATCGAAGGTTTCCTCAAGCAGCTGGTACTTAAATCTTTATTATTTCTAATATACAGGTGACGTTTTTATGGTCCTCGGGTCCTAATGGATAAATAGTACATATTAGCAGAATCTATTGCTGCGTTAAATCTTGATTTTTCTTTTTTAGAATTTGGCTAAAGAGTCACTTTATAGTTTAAAGAGAAAATCAGCTCAAAACATCACTCCGAAATTGGAACGTTTTGAATCCGCGATGATTTACTTTAGAAACAAATTATTTACACTAGATACTAAATTAAATCACTAACTAACTTACTATACAAATAAATACAAAAATAAAGGACAAATCAGGCGTCGAAGTACTCGTCCGCATCGCTGTCATCCGGAAACGTGCCCAGAAGACTGGCAGCATTGCCACGTTGAATGGCAATGCTAATTCTTTGACCAAAGAACGACCCAGCCCTCTGGTCACGTGAAGCGTCGACCAGTCGGCGAGAAATTTCCTTAAAAAGGAGACGCGCACTCGGGCCCCATGACTCGAGCGTTTCGACCCAAAAGAAACAAATGAGTTCGCTTTCGAATTGTTGGCGCTCACTTGAGTGAGGTGAGCAGTGAACCATACAGAACAAACCGGCTGCTGTACTAATCTCTAAACAATACTTGGAAATTCTAACGGTGCCTAGTTGTGAACCCACGATGATTTACTTTAATCCTTTGTAATTTATACACTGTTATTAATTATTTATTTCTCTTTGTTTCATGTATCTTCATTTGGAACTACAGAGCTCAACTTGAGTAAGTATTTACCTAATTATTAATTATACAAAATTCAGCAATGTTATTACTTTAAATAAGCACCTTCTGATGTGAGTAGGTGTCTAACCTGTGATATATATGTATAAAGGCAAAAGCCCGTTTATACTAACACGAGGCGACACCTAAATGAGCGCTGTGAGATTTTCTAGGCTAGACTTTCAACTCGAGTTATCAACTTGAGTTGAAAAGCTAACGAGCAATAATCTTTAGGCATTAAATTTAAGTGGTGCTTTGTGTTAGTAAACACACAAAACTTTTATAGCACAAAATGGTCTTAGGCTACGAAAGTTAGCAGACAAACAAAACGACCTAACCCTAAATCACTGGTTAACCCTTAACGTAACCTCCCAAAATGCAAAAATTTAACTTTCAAAACTAAGTTCAAAATAGTCTCGCCCCCTGACATTACTCAACGAGTCTAATTCATCACATATTCGCTAAAAGCCTTTCTACAACCTATGGAAGGGTTACATGGAAATTAACTCAGCCATGGCGTGGTAAAAGCTGTTTTATAAACCTTTTACACTTCTATTTTTTAGGTTATTTTATAGAGCAGGGTAATTTGATGTTGTGTTTTTTGGGTTCCGTGCCCCAAAACCAAAAAAACGGAACCCTTATGAGATCATTTTGTTGTCCATCAGTCTGTAAGTCAAGACCCTTTATCTCGGGAACGCATGAAGGTATCGGGTTGAAATTAAAACCATATACTCAAGTCTATAGTCCCTTGATGCTGTGAAAAATCAAACTTCTAAGTTAACGTACAAAACAGATACGGCCGTTTATGCCTCAAAAAGCATTTATTTCGACACTCTAAAGGGAATCGTAGGGTATTTCCCGTTGACCTAGAATCATGAAATTTGGCAAGAAGCAAGGCCATGTAGCACAAGTAAAGGAAAAAATCCGAAAACCGCAAAATTGGTACTTCTATTATTTTTAAATCCCGTGATAGACTATTTCCATACCTACAAATTTCTACGGAACCCTCGGTGCACGAGTCCGACGCACTTGTTTTTTGGGTTCTAGGTTTTTTATAAGTATGGCCCTATAAATTTAAGGTTTTTGATTGTTTTTTAAATATGAAATACAAAATACACGTCCTGCGCGGACCCAAATAAATTGATAAGGGCCAGAGATGATTTTTCTAAGTATGAGTTTTAATGTGTAGGCAGGTAGGTTTGTACAAACACTTTTACACGTCAATCATACTATAAAAACTAGATGAGGTCGGCGTTTCCTATCTGACTACTCTGAGAAGAAAGGCCGAAACAAACTCAGAGGTCACAGTCTCTTTTAAATTCCAGACATAAATTCTTGGTTAAATCATATGAAGACAAAGAAGGTGTCTGAAATGGTATTTTGCGGAAAGAACCACACAAAGTAATTGAGCGATTGAATGGACCTATCCAGTCAGTGCATGCGTTTGTCAATAATCATGCAGCTCAACTCAAAACTTAAGGAGCTCAACGATTCGATGAACAGTACGAGAGAAAGGACTTTTGGGTACGCCGCATGTTACTCAAACTGCCAGACTATGATTAAAAATAACTATGAAAATAATTTACCCACAAAGTCTTCACGTTCACAATAATTAAAATTATTTATTTATTTATCTAATTACATAAACCATTACAGGATATAACCCAATGCGGTAAATCCTAACTTAAACATACTAAAACCTGTAACTTATTATAAATAATGCATTCCTAGTGAATTCACTCAGAGAACAACAGAATAAGTCAGTCCCTCTCGCTATGAGGTTGAGCATGCGGAGTGCATGCGTCAGGGGCGCCTCGCTTAAAAGGTTGGTCCGAGCGCCGAGAATTTCGACATCGGGTCAGTCGGGACCGGTATGTACTCGAACGTTCTATATGTTTATATAGTAGCTCTGTGGCACTATATAAGGCTGGTGTGAGCCGCGAGACATATAGTTTTGAATACGCGATACAAGCGAGTACATCGAAGCGATATTCAAGTGCGACTAAGAGTGATCAGTAGTGAAATTTTGTTTCATAATTAGTGTGTTTGAGTTGTAATTAGTATTGTGATTAAAGTGTCAATTTTTGGTTATTAAATCGGCAGTTTTTATTGTCACGAACCCCAAGCTTGTAACAATATAATACTTTACAAAGTAAATATTCATGTTATTGCTGCATTTGCTGACCAAAGGCCTCCCCTTTTGTTATCCAAACATATCTGTCTTATCCGGTCCCTGGCCGTGATTGCTCGTAGTAGAAATGTATAGCTTTATATGTAGTAGCCGTATAAATAAACAAAGAATCAATAACAACAGCCGGCATTCCTGTTTCGGAATGCTTCACTGTGATTTTAGTCCGAAGTTAATTCGATTTGTTTGTGTATCGGCAAAATAACAAGCATACAGTACCCGGCGATAAATATTGCACACCGACCTTTGGAAAGAGACAATCGACTAATTTCGGCTTCGTAGAGCGTTATCTCTGTCGCACGAAATACAAACAGTCCGGTATCTATTAGGAGCTGTTAAAACAATTATGATTTGCTCCTTTTGGTAATTATTTTTATTATTTTATAAAATACACCAATTTTAATTAGTCGGTGTGCAATATTTATCGCCGGTACTGTAAAACAACTGGACCATATTCGGGAATATTTATTTTGCGATAGTGCAGTGTGTCTAGTGACCGAATATCAGTATTTTTATAAAAAAATACTCACACTGACATTCAGCATCTCATAGCAGCTAAAGAGCAGTCCCAGCAGTGGGAGCATTTAATGTTCCCACTGTTGGGAAACAGGCCCCCTCTATTCGAGAGGGGGTGGGCCCAGTGCGGGTTGGTAAATGTCACATGTCTTCGAATTTTTGGTTCTAGGACATGCCGGATTCCTCACGATGTTTTGCTTCACCGTTTTGAGAGCAGTAGTGATGAAATTATTTACACAAAGTAAAGCGTCTGTCTGGGTTTGAAGTCACGACCATAAGTAAGTCAGGAATGGTGCCACTGGACCACCACTGCTCTGCCAAAGATACGAGACTAGTAAAATTGTAGTATTTCATGTAATCTACTCTTTCTATCTCAAAATAAATATGTGAAAAGAAAGAGGAAGAAAATCTTTTTCCAGCTCAAACACAAGATTACCATTACTGTTATTCTGTAAAGTTGACTTGGCACCTCATTCAGATGAGCGCACACAATTCGAAAGCGAACTCATTTGTTTTTAAAGTAAATCATCGCGGATTTACAACGAGACACCGTCTGAATTTCGAAGTGATGTTTAGAGACTACTAACTCTTATTAGTAGGTTACACTTTAACTACCTACTAAATCAAAGACTCCATTCAATACTAAATACCACACCTACTAAATTTTTCCACCAATATACTAACAAGTCACCTTCTTACAGGACAACCTCAATAAGCTCTCCCCAAGCGAAGTCACCTGCTGGAAGCAGCGCTGGAGCAGCTGCAAGCGCATCCACAGCACCTGGAGAGAGGACGCCAACAGCCCACAACAAACAGCTGCAAAATGTCAAGGGACAAGACCATCCACCGCATCCATCTGTAAGTAGAAGTTCTGGACTTTATAAGGGGAGTTTGTGGGATAGGAAAAGGGAGTTTGTGGGATAGAAAAGGGGAGTTTGTGGGATGAAAATGGATAGGAATTAAAAAATTGTCGGAATTAAAAAGGGGAATTGGTGTTAGGGGTAGTTAGTAGATGTTGATGATGATTGTGTAGTTATAAAATTTTATTGGTGTGTTGTAGTTTTTGTAGTTGAGGAGTTTTTATGTGGATGAAAGTGATTGTATGTTTAGATAAGATGTAGGGATGCAGGCATCTTTTAGTAAGAATGTAGGATGATTTTTAGGTAGGTCTGAATGTTGAAAAGAACAATTTAGCAGATGAATTTGAAACTGTTATAAATCAACAGTTCATTAGAGAACGTATAGTGACATTTTTCCACTTCAGCTGTGGTGCCACATTCTGATTTAAAATAAAAAATAATCAGGTTATCCTGGAGGGATTATTTGATTACATTTTATGATAAGTCAAAGCTTGATTTAGTCAATAAAAATGTTACAGTCTACAGTTCTAACATTTGTAACTAGAATTTTAAATCATAATGTGTCACAGCTGAACTGGACAAATGTGAACTAACTTTTGGAGACTACTGTATATTGAAAGGGTTTCAAAGAAAAGTAGTGAAAACAAATGAAATTAATAACAGAAAGCAAAGTATCGGTAATATATATCAAAGTAAAATAAATATAAATTCATACAGTTAAAGACTAGGTATATCAATAAATTAACTACTAACACTAGTAATAAGTTATAATATTGTTTACTAACACGCTGGATCACTGTTGTCCGAAAATAAAGAATATTATTATTATTATATAATAACATATCTTAATTTTAAGAGAACATATGAGTATATAATATGTACCTATATTAAGGCTACGCCGACCTCCTAGTGGCGCCCTCATCGTTTGTTGGGTTATTTCATTTATTTTAGAATAAAAATACAGAAAATAAGCACGTTAAGTTGTGTTCCACAAGATTATACGTTAAATATATTATAAACGGTAGTATTATAATAAAACCAAACAATGTAAAACTACCGTTTATAATTATATTAACGTATAATCTTGTGGGGCACAACTTAACGTGTTTATTTTCTGCATTTTCATTCTAAAATAAAAGAAATAACCAAAGAAACGATGAGGGTGCCACTGAGCGGCCGGCGTTTGATCGGCGCTCACTTAATGTAAACGTCAAATACCTTTAGTATTTTATAATACCTTTTGTAAAGAAACAGAGTAGGTACTCGAAATAGGAAAGATACAAAACATACACTGGATGAAATTGAATATGTGTGCCAAATTAAAACAGCTATAAAGAAAATTTAGAGCATGTAATTAAGGAAAGGGATGCACATTATATTTTTGTTAAGCTGAATGACAGGAACAATAGGGAATATGCATGATTTTTTTTATTTAAAAAATTAATCCTCATTCATGTAATAAACAGTTTAGTAAAACCGTTTTTCGGATAACTATGAAATTAAAAAAGATATGAGCCATCGAAGATTTGTTTCTATCTCTTTCTCGCAAAACGAAATTTAACACGGAGTTTATATGGCCGTAGTGACATGTGACGTCACAGTCTATGTCGGATCTCTCTGTCTAATTGGTGTGTAATCAATAGTTTTAAATGCTCATATCGGCCGTGTTTCTTGGCCGATTTTAATTTTAATTTCACTTTTTGTCATCTCTACTACGGTATTTTCATATTTTGTTAATAAATGCCATGAAAAAAATTCATGCATATTTCCCTATTCTAATAGAATAGAATAAAATATAATTTAGATTTCGAAATTGATTGAAATAGACTAATCAGATTTCTTTTCTTTTAATATATCTGCTGATCTAAAAAAGCCACCACTATAAAAATCTATTCAAATAGAAAAATGAAAATAAATGAAAGAATTGGAAAACTAGTCCTAAAAACCAATGAATGTGTTCAGTTTCAAATGAGCTGTGTCTTATCCAAATTGATAGGTGATAATATATATTATTTTTTTCGATCAGTGCAGTTAATACTATTTAGTACCTACAAGGTTTAGAACACGCTGACAGCACGGTTGGCGCAGTGGTTAACCGATTGACTGCTGCGCTGCGTGTCGCCGGTTCGATTCCCGCACGGAACAAATATTTGTATGACCTACAAGTAATTGTTCCGGATCTGGCTGTTTGTGTATGTGAGTTTAAATGTTTGTAAACGCACCTACAATACAGGACAAATTCCTAAAGTGGCACAAAGCTTAAAAAAAAAAACAGTTGAAGCCAGGATTTCAACGAGATCAAAATTAAATAAATGAAAAATATTTCTGAAAATTAAAAGACAAACGCAAAAGGCATAAAAAGGTAAAGAAGCTGTTTATTAGGTACTTACAGTAACCTAAGTAGCCAAACGAGGGGATTTTTAGATAGGTTTAATATTAACGATAATAAAACAGATCTTTATTACGTCGTAAAGAAAAGGAAATTGTGAAGCTTTTGAAATAAGCAATTAATTAATATCAGGAAGGACTTTTTTGTTAACAAGAAAAAAATTGTTACAAAAAGTTTCAATAAAAGAATATCGTCTAAATATTTTTTTGAATGGACATTAAAGGCTTCCGCAGACAGACGCGACGGTTAAACGCGATTCTGGAAGAACATGAAGAATTCACAAAATTGTTCTACTATATAATATTGTTCTAATATATATTGGAAATCTGTTATATTGATTAAAATTGGTAAATAGTTTGAACGTTACGAACTAAAGTGTCAGTGCAAACTATGCGTCTAGCTAGACGCAGAGCTGTCGTTTGCGTCTGCGACTAGTCGCATAATGTGCGCCATGTCAAAGTATTGTTATACCTACATAGAACGTTGTTATTGGAACAATTAAAAGTATACCCGATTTTCATTTGTTTAGAACAGAAAGATAATTAGGTAAGCATAGAATAGAACGGGTGCATTTTTGGGTCTAGTATTTTATCGGAATTGAAGAAAGACTTAAGACTCCTACAAACAGGCGCAACACGCCATAAAATCGCACGCCGCGCCTGTTTGCAGGAGCCTTTAACTTGTTCTGTAATAATTATTCAACGAATTTCGAAATGAAATTATGTAGGTAATTTGGAAAATTGGACAATAAATTCCAAACGATTTGTATTCAGACAACAAGTAAGAATTTCCTTTTTAATAGAACAGTAATAAAAATAGTGGTTAAGTTAGAAAACAACGAAACCCATAATAGTTCATTCACACAATCACACTTCTACAGAAAGAAAGAAAGAAGAATGAAAGAAAGGAATCACTTTTCAGAACAGAATGAAAAATAAGAACAATTTATGCAATTGGTAACAATAATAATAAACTGAGTTAGGTCCACAGTAAGTAACTGATCAGAGATGTTAATACTAATTATGTGTGTTTATAATTAATTATAATTATGTTTTTAGTCAATGTTCGATGTTACTGGCTGCCTTTGATAATGAAAATGGTTGTTTATTATTATAGTTATATAGATGTTTCCTCTAGGTATTTCAGAAATATATATAATACTGTTATATATTTAATGTGTGTCTATAATTGTTCAGTTTTAGTAGTCAGTCACAGATCGTAAAATATTATTTTAACAATTTGCATATTCCTACTTTTGTCACGAATTCTAAAAAGAAATGGAATGTAGAAACTAATGAAATATTTTATGAATATTTTTGCAAATAACATTAATTCGAAATGGCTAATAACTCAATTATAAAATAGGCCAGCCCCTCTAGCCACGTAAAGAGTCGACCAACCGCTTGGCGATATCCCGAAATACTCGATGAATTTACTTAATACAAAAGGTAGTATTTTTTCCTCTCAAATTGTCGAAACCCGGTATTTTTCTTCCAACTATTTTATTTTGAGTCGAATATAAGTTTTCGACTTTTCTTTTAACAAGGTAAGCCCCTTTTGAATGACTTTCTAATATTAAAAAATATTTTTGTTCGATTTCGAGATCTGAGTGATTTCTTTATTTTCCCAGATTGATTGTGACTTTAACTGAAAATAAGGTCTGATTTTTCATTTAATTTTTAATGAATATCATGGTAAAAAATAAAAGTGCCATTAAAAATACTGTGACTGACTGCAAAAACATAGATGTTTTCCAAAAAAAATATGTAAGGCTTTTCCTTATAATGTGTGTTTCGTTAAAAAAGAGGGTAGTTCGGAAACTTTTCCTTTGTAACTTTCTTTTACCATCTATAAACGACTTTATTTTAGCACTTTGTTACAACTTTTACAGCACTCTTATAACGTGTTAATTAATAACTAAACACTTAACATCATAAACTTTGATAATTAATACTTATCTTATTTTTACATAAATTAACACTTAAATTACGAATACCGTTGGTCCCGGATGTCATTCGTAGATCTATGACAATTGTTACGGGAATTCAGAAGCCTGAAAGTCTGACAACTACTTTTACCAAGATATATCGTCCTGTCCAGTACTTAACTGGTTTGTGGAGGTAAGATAAGCAGTCGCTCCATTTAAAATACTGATATTATAAGAGTCTGACACTCCCTTCCGCTCCACCCAGAGCGGAGGGGTCATTTGATGATTTCCCATCCTGAAAAAAAAAGCTACCCGAAGGCCGTAACTGTCAAATTTTCCCAATCAACCTTGAACCTTAAGCTGTAGCGATATAGTTGAAAATCTATTAAAGGAATTTGACAGACTGTAGTAGCTTGATGTACTGGCGTCTGTACCTAAGTATACCAAAGGGCTTTGAAGTTCCCGGTCAGCGGGATTGTACCGGGTCAGCAGGATTGTTCCGGGTCAGCAGGACTGATCCGGGTCAGCGGGATTGTCCGAATGGGTTACCGCTGGCCCGGAACATAAAGGGCTAAGGAAGGAACACGGGTGGGTTTTAGTCAGTAAGAGTCTGACACTTTTTCCGCTCCACCCTGAACGGTCATTCAACATTCGGTCAACGGCTGAGGGGTCATTTGATGATTTCCCATACAGAAAAAAGGACTTTGAAGATCCCTGGCATACCTATCCACCATTTGTTATTTCAAAATGGTGCATCTTGTTGCATAGATGTTAAATTATTTTAAACTTTCAGAGTGATTATTTTAAACATCTCAAACAGCAAGATATCTCGTAAGCAACTTAAAAAAAATTGGATAACAAGTGATCAACTTTGAACGTTAATAATTATGTCGGAAACGTGACACTTTATGCGGTTTGTTTTTTGTTTGCATTTCTGTGAACTATCGAATAATATAGGATTAATGCCTGGTCGCCATTTTGAAAGAAAAAACAAAATGGCGCGACAGCAGGTACCTATGCCAAGCTCCGTATAAAAATCTTCAATCTTTCAAGACGATGCCAGTAACTATGAAAGAGTTTCCTCATGCGATTACGATCTGTGCTGCAGCATCCACTCATCTCTACCAAAACAAAAATGTATTGTAATGTAAGACAAGACTGTTTTTATTTAATCATCACTTCGAAATTCGAACGGTGTCTCGTTGTGAATCCGCGATGATTCACTTTAAAAACAAATGAGTTCGCTTTCGAATTATGTGCGCTCACTTGAGTGAGGTGAGCAGTAAATTTTACAGAATCGCTGTTCCAGTCCAATGTCAAAGAACCAGCTGCGTTCACCTTTTTTCGGAGCAAAAACAAAAGAAAGACTGGCTGTCACTTTTGACAGCGACTTGCAAATTGGCTCTTTTGCTGGAATGTCAGTTAGATATGCGATTGACAGTACCTCCGTTAAGCTGAAAGGCTTGTTTAGTGAGGCATAAAGTCAAGGAAAGGGAGTAAGAAAATAGATGGCGACTGTTATTATTTTGAGGCTTTTGATACGTCTTATTAAGACGATAAGCAGTGTATTACTAGCTTGGCAACTGAAGAAAATTCGGTAAATAGATACCTAAACTGTAAAAAGTCCACTGCTCAGTCCACTCAAGTGAGCGCGCACACAATTCGAAAGTGAACTTCATTTGATTTCAAAGTAAATCACCGCGGATTCACAACGAGACACCGTTCGAATTTTGAAGTGATGTTTAGAGACAGTTCTTTTTGACAACCTTTGACAACACATATTTGTTACGGCCGCGAATCATATTTTAATCAACGTACAACTTAATACTGATCAGCAAATTGCAAAAAACGTAAGAAAATTTGAATTTCGCGGACTACCTTAGCGCTTCCCCCTTAATTTTATTATCTGTGTCTTCCGTCAAAAGTGCGACCAAACTTAATACTGATTTTCAGCTTGAAATTCGACTCGGATCGTCTTCATATATACTATATATATATTTGTATAACAGTATCCTTTATTAGCCGTCCTTTAAACCGAGACACGTACAAGTCGAAATAAATAATTCAACTCAAGTAATAAAGGGTACCTTTTAGTCCGGCACAGGTGGTGCCAAAAAGGCACATGTGTTTTGTTTTTAGAGGTATCTTTATCTTGTGAGGCGTACTGAATTTATTTATGGCGCGAAATTGAATATTTTTATATGGACCCTGGCATACCTACTGTGTGCTATTTTGTTCTTTTTTACAAAATGGCGGCCACGCATGATACTTATATAAAAAATATGGATGTCACATGATCAACTTTGAACGTTAATGTCTCGGAAACATGTCGCTTTACTGGCTTTGCCTATTATTTATTTTCTGTTCGCATTTATGTCAGCTATCGATTATTTATATAGGGTTCATGCGAGGCCGCCATTTTGAAAAAGAAACAAAATCGCGGACAGGTACTGTGTGCCACGGATCTTCAAAGCCCTTTCTTGTTTTTGCAATTTCTTAATGGATTGACCCAATACAACCTTTCCCGTCTTGGGAAACGAAATCATGACCCTTCGTATTAACAGCAAGCGCTTGGTAACATAAACAGTCTATAATGTTCCAACTGCCGGGACAAAGGTCTCCTCTAGGTAAGAGGGAGTGGGCCGTAATCCACCACGGGGGCCAGTGCGGATTGATAGATGTCACATGTCTTCGATTTGTTCTAGTACAGACGCCAGCACACATCAAGCTACCCGAAACTGTCAAATTTTCCCAATCGACTTTGAACCTTATGCTTTTGCAATAAAGTTGAAAATCTATTAAAGAAATTTGACAGGTTGTAGTAGCTTGATGTGCTGGTGTCTGTACATACGAGCTTCCTCACCATGTTTGCGCTGGGTAACCTATACCTAATTTAAGTTAGGCAGTAAAGTATCATTATGCCTGCAATAACACTGACATCCACTGGAACCCTAGCAGTCATATCGTCGCTCGCATGACTAAAAGTCCTATCTCATTTTTCAATTTTTTTAGCTGATTTGAGTTAGGACAACTAAATTTTTCTATTCGTGATTCTTTACATTTTTCACTAACCTACTTTGTACGTAACGTAACGTGCGTAACGTGACGTACGTAATGTAACGTACGTAACGTAACGTACGTACCTAACGTATCTCTATGTCATTTGGATCTCTAAATAAAATCATTTAGAAAGGCAACAATGTGTAAAGAATCACGAATAGAAAAATATAATTGTCCTAACTCAAATCAGCCAAAAAATGAGTTAGGACTTTTAGTCATGCGAGCAACGATATGTTTCCCTGATTAGATATTTGACAAGCAGCACTTCTATTTACTTCAAAACTTTTTCAACAGTCAAATAATTTTTGGGGAATAAATATTGCTGTTTGATAGCTTTTCTATCACTCTTAATATTATAAAAGCGAAAGTTTGTCTGTGTGTGTGTGTGTTTATATGTTTGTTACTTCTTCACGCACAAACGGCTGGACCAATTTTGATAAATTTGATATGGAGGTAGCTGACACCTTGTATTAACACATCGGATACTTTTACCCCGATATTCCCACGGGTCGAAACGTATGTGGATAAAACCGCGGGGCGCACCTAGTAGAGAATATGTCGAACTGTCATCTTTATTCTTCAGATATACATAAGATATCTGAATATTGAAAAACCAGACCTGAATTAAAAGGGTACCTACCGTACTACAGCTTCTATTTCTGCTTCTAATTAACAAAAGAGGTATAATGTAAGTATAACAATAAAGTTTACGGTAAAGGACAACAATGTTATAGTGTTAAACTACTTGTCCAGACTTCAGACTAGTTTAAAACTAAAACTAACTATGAACGAGCGAGCACTAGGGTTTAATTAATTTAAACTTTATTTCCGTGCTATCAGCGAGAATAAACTCATTTGCATTTTGCCCGTACGGCGTAGCAAAAAGGAGGGTTATGATTTCGACCAGTATGTATGTAATATGTATGTTCATCTGTTCCCTCATAACTTCAAAACTACTTATAATAATTTAACAAATGAGGTATCGTTAGAATTGTCGTGACAGTCCGCTGGTTATAGCCTATGTGACGTCACATTAAATTCAATATGGCGCCCTCTAGAGGATATAAAGTAATGAATTTAAAAATGCATATTAAGGAAGGCCTTGTTGGGTATCAAATGAAAGGGCTTAATTAGCACATTTCAAAAATATCCATACGGATTTTGGGACAATATTATAAATTCTAAAGTAACTCTGTCTGTCTGTATGTTACCTTTTAACGCCTAAACCACTGAACGGATTTCGATAAAATTTGACAGAGCGATAGATTGCATCCCGGGGAAGGACATATGATAGTTTTTATCCCGATATTCTCACGGAATCGACACTTATGCGGGTGAATCCGCGGAACGCAGCTAGTAGTCAATAAATGTTTTAATTGGCTTATACAATGTTTTCAAATTACAGTATTTATACTTGTGAGAGTAGTACATATAATTTACTTTAGGTATTTCCTCCCATAATTAACGGGAACGATGCACTAATGAAAGTTCATTAGTAAAATGAACTGTATCCGAGACCGACCGAATTCAGAGTGACGTCATTTTAATTTGTTTCTCGTTAATTATTCTGAATGTACTTCACAAAATGCAGGATAATTTACATGAAGTGTATGTAGCTTTGGTGTGATGGTTTGGCAGAAGCCATGTTTTAGCTTGATGATTGTTTTCCCGTTAAGGCTCCTTCAAACAGGCGCGACACGCGATAAAATCGCGCGCGACACAAAGGCACCGCAAGTCGCGCAACGAGCGGTGCCTTTGTGTCGCGCGCGATTCGCGTCGCGCGTCGCGCCTGTTTGTAGGAGCCTTTATGACTATGATATATTATTAGTATTATCACACATCTGACCAACTTTTGTTTGCTCGATTATTATCGATCATCGGTTTTACTTCTTAAACTTAGTAAGACAGTTTCGCCTACAGTATGTCATTTCTAATAAATCACACGTGCTGCCAAGTCGACGTAATCTCTTTCATTCTATCAAGTTTCAAACTTGAAGTTAAATTAAATTTGCATACTTCGTCTCCTGTATCACGTAACGTTAGAGCGGAATGGATATAAATTTGTGTTTAAGTTTGTAGTTTAAGTTTGTAACTATACAGGGTTGCTTATTGAGACGGGTCAGTCTGAGGTAGACAAAAGTTTAAAAGGTTACGGGGCCTGCGAGGAATTGGACAAATAGGTATTTGACCTGAATAATAATAATAATAATAATAATAAGCAACACCAACGTCAACACGTCAAATAATTTTGAACAATTTTCAGTTAATTTAATTTTTAAAAGCAGTTTCAATAATTTGTGAAATACAACAGCCATAGCCCAAATAGTTAATTTAAATACAATTTTATAAAAATACACCTAAAATGAACCATAGTATAAGAATAAACTTTGATCAAAAACTGCCGAATCGGAGGTGACATCTGTCATGTCACCTCCGATAAAACCAAACAGAAAATGTTGACGAGATTAGCAGCTCGACGTGCACGCCTTCCACCTCCGGACTCTTCGCTCAGCTCCGCCTCGCCGCCGCCGGTACCCAGCCCCATTGTGAGCGCTGTGACAACACCGGCCGTAGCAGTTGCGTCGAGCTCGAGCGACGAGTATTTTTCCCCGCCGACGTCGCCAACACCCGTACGTCGGCAGGGGAGAGGCCGGCCACCGAAGAGCTTGGGACTTAGGGGCCATCCGGCCCCGAGCCGGGTCCCCGCTACCGGTGGTTGTGTGCAGCGCATGAGATGGACTCAGTCTATGAACGAGAACGTCATGCGCGCATATTACGGGTCTACAGAGGGGGGAACTAACCTCACTGCGTACCGCGTTAGGATGCTGTCTCTGTTCCAGGAACTAGAACCAACCGTCAACGTTTCGGCCCAACGACTGTCGGATCAGGTGCGGGTCATCCAACGCAATCACAGGTTGGACGACATCGCACTTGACAGGCTGCGCTCAGAGGTACTGAGCAACCATATCGTTTCGACTTCGGCACAAACTGCGGCACAAGCATCAACTATTGATGCTATCCCGCCGCGGTCCAATCATGTTGAAGAAGAAGATGATAGGGTTGACACAGTAAGTAGCCAGTGCAACGTTCGACTGAGGAGCGCCCTGGAGGATGCGTTTCTCGAGTATAGATTCACTCCAGCCGAACTTAGACCCCGATTACCGCGGTTACCCATGCACAAAAAAAATAGGGCGCTGGTGTGTGCCTTGGACTTGCAGCTCAAAAATTTTTTCGAGAGTAGCAAGGATCTCGTTGATACACACTCGATCCTGTATTGTGCGGCTGTGGCGGCATGTCGTTTAGCTAACGTCAAGTTTCCAAGTTGTGACAGAGCTACTCGACCAAAACCAGCCGTACCAACCTGGCAGCACAGGATCGAGCGTCGTATCGATGGGACCAGGGTACTCATCGGCAAACTATACAGCTTCAGGGAGGGCAATACACGACCACGAGTGATGCGCTTTGTGAGACAGGCATTCTCGGGGACTGGAATCAACCCTCGAGAATACATATCCTGTGTCACAGAGCGCATCGACTTCCTGAAGCAAAAAGTTTGTGCATGGGCGAGCCGAATTCGGCGGTATAAACGGCGGATTGATCGATACACGCAGAATCGCATGTTCCAGAGTGATGAAAGGTGGGTGTATAGAGGTTGGGAGCGACCTGAACTAAATGTGATAGATGTATGCCGCCCGGATGATGCCGCCACAAGTGCATTCTGGCGCAGCATCTGGTCGGTACCCGTCTGTCACACTGAGGCTGGCTGGATGCAGGATGTCGAGCAAGTGTGTGAGACTATACCAGAAATGGATACAGTCCTAATTACGCCATCAGACGTTGCCAGAGCGGTCCGTCCGTTACCGAATTGGAAATCACCGGGGCCGGACGGACTGCACAACTTTTGGCTGAAATGGCTAATTAGTTCACACACTTACTTGGCATCGCAGTTCCAGTCATCCTTAGAGTCTGGGTCGCTACCGCAGTTTTTAACAACAGGCGTCACCCACCTGCTCCATAAATCAGGTAGTCCCGCGGAACCCAAGAATTATAGACCGATCACGTGTTTGTCGACGGTTTATAAACTTCTTACATCCATTTTGAGAGCGAAAATTAATACGCACATTGAGAGTAACTCGATTATGTCTGCCTCTCAAAATGGATGTAGGAATGGGTCCCGCGGTACTAAGGAGCTACTCCTTATAGACATGGCCATTAGCCAACAGGTTCGTCAATCCCGCAAGGATCTGTCCACATGTTGGATAGATTACAAGAAGGCCTACGACTCGGTGCCACATACATGGCTCATGAGGGTGCTGGAGTTGTACAAGATAGATGCAACTCTACGCACCTTCCTTGGGTCGTGTATGGGGCAATGGAAGACGGTCCTTCGTTATCCAGGATGTCGACAGATTCAGGGGAATGATGAGCCTGTATGGATTAAACGGGGAATATTTCAGGGCGACAGTTTGAGTCCACTTTGGTTCTGCTTGGCCCTGAATCCTCTAAGTACACTACTAGAGGATTCAGGTCTAGGCTATCGGTTGAGGAGAGGTGGTCAGGTCATATCTTACCTCCTTTACATGGATGATTTGAAACTCTTTGCCCCCAACAAATTACGTCTGATGGAGCTACTGAAGGTAACTGAAACTTTCAGTAGCGCCATCAGGATGGAGTTTGGTGTGGACAAATGTGCAGTCATGCATGTAAATCGAGGGGAGATTATGGAATCCGAGGAAATTCAACTCTCGGATTCCATCGGCCTCAGATCCCTCTCCTTATCCGAAAACTATAAGTATTTGGGTATGTCGGAAGCGTTAGGCATCAACGATGCTGACATGAAGCAATCGTTGAAGGAACGCTTCTTTTGTCGCCTGAAGAAGGTATTAATTAGTCTTCTTTCGGGCGGAAATAAGGTGCGCGCCTTCAACGGTTGGGTCATGCCGGTTTTGATGTACTCTTTTGGCATACTCAAATGGACTCAGACCGAACTCGACGCCCTGGATAGAAGGGTCCGTACACTACTGACCGCAAACCGGATGCATCACCCACGATCATCGGTGATGAGACTGTATATCCCGCGGAAGTGCGGGGGTCGAGGCTTTTTAAATGCGAAGACCCTCCACAACCGTGAGGTATGCAGTCTCAGGGAATATTTTTTAAATGCCGAAGTGGGTATGCACCGTGATGTGGTCGCAGTGGACAAGGGGCTCACCCCGCTCTCCATGGCTAAAGAGAACTGGCGCAAACCTGTAGTACTTTCTACTGATGACCGCAAGAAGGTATGGCAAAGCAAGGAGCTTCACGGGCGCTTCTATCGGGCTCTTCATGAGCCCGGTGTAGATTTCTCAGCGTCCGTATCCTGGCTACGTTTTGGTGACCTTTTCGGGGAAACTGAAGGTTTCGTCTGTGCAATTATGGACGAAGTTATCTTGACGAATAACTATCGGAGACATATTATGAAGGACGGGACGGTTAACGTGTGTCGGGCATGCCACCGTCCGGGTGAGTCTATCAGACATATTGTCTCTGGTTGTTCTCGTCTGGCTAACGGCGAGTACTTGCACAGACATAACCAAGTGGCCAGGATTATTCACCAGCAACTTGCTTTGAAATATAAGCTTGTGGATTCTGAGGTACCGTATTACAGGTATGTGCCCGACCCAGTTCTTGAAAATGACCATGTCACGTTGTACTGGGATCGATCTATCATTACTGACAGGACTATTGTTGCCAATAAGCCTGATATAGTGGTGATAGATCGATTAGCGCGCCGCACAATGATTGTCGATGTTACCATTCCGCATGACGGTAACCTCGTGAAAGCTGAGAAAGAGAAACAAATTAAATATCTCGACTTAGCACACGAGGTTGTTGACATGTGGAATGTGAGCTCGGCTATCATTGTGCCGATTGTCGTGTCGGCCAATGGTCTTATAGCCGAAAGCCTCGATCAACATCTATCGAGGCTCTCGTTAGGCGGTTGGATCGAGGGCCTGATTCAGAAGGCAGTACTCCTCGATACGGCTCGCATTGTGAGGAGGTTCCTGTCTCTGGAGCCCTAACCACCGGTAGCTTGGACCCTGGTCCCGACACCGGCGGAAAACTATTTTTTTATATTTTTAAATGTTTTTTTTACTTATTTTTATATTTTAAGAAATATTTAAAAATGTAATAAAATAAGAAAACTAAATAAATAAATGAATAATAATAAATCATTTAAACAAACTAAACTAAACTTTGAATAAACTATTGCCGTCGCCTTACCTCAAGTCTGCCCCCGTAGTGTGTGATAGGGACAGCTGCAGTTCAGACCGAAATTATCACAAAAATTTTGACCTTTTTTCTCCTCGAAAACTGAGCCGATTCAATTAGTTTTACATCAACATTTTAAGAAAGAGTATGTTTAGGTATCTATAATTTTTTTTTTTATATATATTAAACCTTTTCTAATTTTTCTAGTGGTCCTCTAATTACGGCGGTAAAAATAGGGCATTTTTTGTAATTTTTGAAGGGTCAACTTTTCTTTACTAATAACTAATTAGTAAAGAAAAGTTGACCCTCTAAAAAAAGAAAATGACAGGGACGTGTTTACAGCAGACCTTGAATTTGTGAAACAAAAAAATTACTCTAGAGGCATTATTCAGAAAGAAAAAAGAATCGCACGCCCGTTCCCTCTTAAGGAACCAGAAATATCGTCAATTTTATACTTATACTGCGTTCGTGATTTAGTTAATAAACATGTAAACGATGTGTGATTTTAGAAAAACAACTTTAAAACCCCGCACAAAAAGATTAATTTGCGGTACCTACAGCCTAAAATTTTTATGACTTTTTCAATATTAGTAGTCATTCTAAAATCAAGTTAATTATACACAGTCATAAAGTTGATATTCGTCTAAATGGAAATTACATCAATTCGAATCAAGAATTTGACTACTGGAAGACAATTTTTGAGAGCAGTGGTGTCTCAGTGGAAACGGCCGCTACCTAAAAAGTCATAGGTCGTAGGTTTGAACCCAAACGGATTAGTTTGGGTAAATTATTTCATCACCACTAGTCTCAAAACGGTATAGGAAAACGTCGTGAGAAAACCGGCATGTCTTAGAATCGAAAATCCAAAGTCATTTGACATCTACCAAATCCATCAACACGCACTGAGCCCGCGGGGTGGATTACGGCCCTTTCACAGAGAGAAAGCCTGTATCCCAAAAAGTGTAAGTACAGTGAGACAGGAGACCTATGTTGTAAATTGTACAGACGCCAGCACATCAAGCTACTGCAATCTGTCAAATTTCTTTAATAGATTTTCAACTTTATCGCTGAAGCATAAGGTTCAAAGTTGATTGGGAAAATTTGACAGCTTGATGTGCTGGCGTCTGTACGTTAACAATTCTTCGATTACCCTAGATGGAGTGCATTCATGACGATTTCCCCACGAAAACAATAAAGGCTCCTACAAACAGACGCGACACGCGATATAATCACGGACGACACAAAAGCACCGCTCGTTGCGCGACTTGCGGTGCCCTTGTGCCGCGTGTCGTGTCGCGCCTGTTTGAAGGAGCCTTATATCTTCCTCCGTGATATTTCAACCATACACTGATAGGCGAAAAATCTCTTCACCATTTTACAAAAAACACAAAAGGCACTTCCACGAATCTCTTACAAACCCCAATTGATATAAAAAGAAAATGTATTACCATAATATTCCGTTCTTCACAAACTAAATCAGTTTGAAAAACACTGAGAAAAGATGGCAGCGAACGTTGATATTCAATTGTCATGAATAATGGAGGAACCTGCACATTCATAGCTGGTAGCAGGAATATAGGGCTTTGTAATACGGTAGGAGGGTATGAATTGTATAGAGCGCTTATTTTTTTATTTCTATCTTTTTTAGGAATCAACTCAAATTTCAACATTTATTTCAAACTAACAGCGCCCCGCGATTTCACCCGCGCAAATTTAATTAGATCACGTGGGAGTAATGGGATAAAAACTATCCTATGTCCTTTCCTGGGACTCAAGCTATCTCTATGCCAAATTTCATATAAATCGGTTCAGCGGTTTAAGAGTGAAGAGGTAACATACAGACAGATAGACAGAGACATACTTCCACATATTAGTACGGAGAAACCAATTACAGTCACTTTTGAATTGTCAAGGAGTCGGTCAGTCAGAAAGATGAAGCTAGTTGCCCATTCCAAAGCGTAGTAGGTAGGTACCTATGAAGAAGAATACATACGCAAAGGGTGCCAACGAAACCCTATTACCAAGCCTCCGCTGTCCGTCCGTCCATCCGTCCGTCTGTCAGTCAACCAAGCTGTATCTCATGAACCGTAATAGATATACAGTTGAAATTTTCGCAGAGTCTGTATGTCTATTGCCACTATAATGAAAAATAATAAAAATAAATAAAGGGGTTCTCACAAAGAACGTGTTAGTTTTTGCGTTTTTTTGCCTACTGGTACGGAACCCTTCATGTGCGAGCCGAACTCGCACTAAGCCGCTTTTTTACCTTTATAGTATTTTACCAGGATCATTGATTTGAAAAACTCACATTGGTACTTGCCCGGATTTGAATCTTGCGCATTAGAGACGAATCCTGCTGAAATTAACCTTGTTGGCGCAGCCGTAAGGCACACACTATTGTTGTTTGAAACATTACACAGGCCGATAAAATTTGACGAACACTCTGTCCCAAAAAACAGACTATACTTTTCCTAAGGATTTTGACGCGCTGAATTCGAATCTCAAAATTACTCTATCACGTCAGAGTCTCGAGATATCCAAACCTAAAAGTGCAAAAAATACCGTTTTTTCTAATTTTTGAGGACAAAGGACTAGTCTTCCTCTTTAAAATGACGTTGAGTTTACTCAAATATCTTTTTTCGCTGAGAAATTGCATTTTGAAATTTTCCAATAGACTGTATGTGTATGAATTCTCAAACGTAGAACAATCCACGTACACGAAAATCAATCAAAATGCGATATCTCAGCGAAAAAAAAATATTTGAGTAAACACTGTGTTATTCTTATTTTGTTAATTTTGTGTTTCACGAACTTTGTCCAAATAATTTTTTTCTTAACTTTATTTTTGAAGTGAAAACTTCTTTAGCGGCGCTGTGTACTTTTTTTGGAATGGGTAAAAACTTCTAAATTCGCGTCTGGTCACGTGACCCTGATCGAAAATTCGTAAGACGTAAGACGTAAAACGTAAGACGCGCGTTGTTGAGGACAGCGCCATCTATGCACATCGGGAAGAACTACGAGGGCCTCGCGTACTAACTACGTAGTTCATCCAACAACGACGAGATGGCGCTGAACCACGGATATATAACTGACGACGAGCTCCATGCGAGACCAACACCACGAACTGAAGTCTATCCTGTGTGCTTATTTGTAAATCTGAATAAATTCCTTTCACGAGAAGAATAAACCAGTCACTTTGGTCATCATACCTGATTTGCAAAAAACCCTATAAAATAAGGAACACACCTTAAGGGGGAAGCGCTAAGGTAGCCCGCGAAATTCAAATTTTCTTACGTTTTTTGCAATTTGCTGGTCAGTATTAAGTTGTACGTTGATTAATATATGAATCGCGGTCGTAACAAACATGTATTTACAGAATTATAATCATTAAAGTCATCAACACACCTCTCTAAGACCACGTAAGTCCGAAGAATGATAATTTCATGAAACAGTTATTCTTAGGACTTACGTGGTCTTAGAGAGATGTGTTGATGACTTTAATGATTATAATTCTGTAAACACATATTTCTTACGGCCGCGATTCATATACTAATCAACGTACAACTTAATACTGACCAGCAAATTCCAAAAAACCTAAAAAAAATTGAATTTCGCGGGCTACCCTGGCGCTTTCACCTTAACACGCGTGTTTTGTTTATAAGACGATTCACAAAATACACTCGTAATTGTTCAAGTTTTCACTTCTGTCGGCACTACCGGAGTGCCAGTGTTTTTTTTTTTTTTTTCATTAACCGGTGCGCAATCATGACCATAGCATAAACAGTCACATAATTATAATGTTCGTATTCCAGGGATACAGACCTCTCTGTGAGAATGAGTGAGCCATCATCCACCACGTGGGCCCAATGCGGGTTGGTAGATGTCACATGTCTTCTTGGTTCTAGGACATGTCCGTTTCCTAACGAATGTTTTCCTTCACTTCGTTTTTTTTTGATGATACATTATTTTTATACTGACTGCACTGACACCCTCAAAAAATGCTCAAAATTACCGCTGTCAACAGAGGCCTAGTGTACAAATTTGACAACTATTAATGAAAAAAGAAAAAAATAGGGGCACAGTATATATCTTTATTATTCTGTTTATAAAAGATCTTTTAAATTGGTCCAATATTGGAGGAGAAAATAGGCGAGAGCCAAACCCCATATTACGACTTTTTACTTAGGCTTTTCAAAAAGTCTCTCCGACCGCAATTCCTCTTAAATGTGAGCACACATGTCTGATACACTGTTTATTAGATTTGTATATCGTATGTATACAGCATACATAAGATATACAAATCTAATAAACACAATGGTTTGATTTGATTCCAAGTGTAAATTATACATTCCGTGGTTACTGTGGGTAACCGCGTTAAACTCGCGGCCACACAGCGCTGAAATTAATCAAACCAGCATCAATATTGTAGCTGGTATTTTGATGCTGATACATAATTTATGCCTAACCGTGCTAAATTATTCATTACTGATGATTCGTGAGGATACCTTCGAAGACTTGTGACATCTACCAACCCTCACTCGGCCCACGTGGTAGTTTAGGTCCAATGGATCCTCTCACTGAGGGGAGGCCTGTGTCCCAGCAGTGGGAACATTATAGGCTGATTATATGTGAAAGAAAGAAAGAAAGAAAATACGTTTATTTGCGAAATTGTATATAAATACCAGCACCTACAATATAAATTATTCAACCCGAATAGTCTTTTCTTTTATCCTGACAACTGGTAAACGGCAAACATGACGCATAAAAATAAAAATAAACAAACACACAAAAAAAAACAAAAGAAAATTGGGAGAAAGTATGCGTCAAATCTACACAAAACGGCCATCGCTCACTTCTACATCAAACTGCATATCAAGCGTGGTGACAATGGTTTGCAACGTATATTACAGCACAGTCCTCGTGATGGCCCAGGGGTTATGGTCTTTTCTCTCATGCAAGAGGTAGTGGGTTCAAAGCCGGGCGAGTGTCAGTTTTTCAGTTAATATGTACTTTCTGAGTTGATCGTGAACATTACTGATATCATTGAAGGAAAATATCGTGATGAAACCTAGACTTGTTTATGAAAGTCTGAAATCACCCATCGATGAAAAAGAACCGGAGTTACCAACGTAGATTGCAGAGTAAGCAAACTGAAGTGGCAGTGGGCTGGCCACGTTTGTCGATGGACCAATGGCCGATGAAACAGATGAGTCCTGTAGTGGAGACCTCGTATCGGCAAGCGGAATGTGGGCTCCCCAGCTAGATGGACCGACGACCTGGTGGATGGGACAGACTGGCTGCGGGTGTTGGGACGCAGCCTGGGAGAGACCTATGTTCAGCTTTGGACTTCGATGGGCTGAGTTGATCAAAAGGGGCTTATGGTGAGACGAAAAATTCGATAAATACTTTGCAGTCCTCGTCTTATTAATACTTTAAGTTCACAAAGGGAACAATGAAAGGCTACATAATATATTAAAAATACCGCAAAAAATGACGCATATATGTTGGACATAATTAATCATATATTTTTGATGTAATGTTGCACATAAATAATTTATAATTGATGAATTAGATATAATTTCTGGATTTCATTTCATTTTATTTTAATTTTTAATTTGTATGACATTATTATTTTTAATTCCTTATTTTTTTGACTGATCTGTAAGTTAAAATTCTTGTTTTATATTTGCACACCTTATATGGTTATTAACAGTGTACCATTTGACCTTTTATAACATCCACTGAACCTGTTTTATGCAAATAAATGATTTGATTTGAAAAAATACGGGAATGTAAGCACTTTCCTCAGTGGCTATATTGTCGCGTTTATTCTCTTGTAAGTACCTACGCTTGTTCGAGGTGAACAATATTATTTACATAATATAATGCCTTTACAGGTGTGACTCCCCAAAGGTTTAGGCACAGATGTAGCTATAGTGTCGCCACATTTCGCCAATATTTTTTTAGTCCCTTGTAAAGGCTCCTTCAAACAGGCGCGACGCGACGCGCGACACGACACGGGACACGACACGCGACACGACATGCGACACAAAGGCACCGCAAGTCGCGCAACGAACGGTGCCTATGTGTACGCGCGATTATGTCGCATGTCGCGCCTGTTTGTAGGAGCCTTACAGCTTGGCTTGGTATCGTAAAGTGCTTAAAAGTACTCGTGTAGGCTAGTTTAAAGGTCTCAATAAATAATATAGGTTAGGTAATAATATAAAATCTTCCAGACCCAATTTCGGCCATGGCGACCAATCTCAACGGAAGTCAAAGTCAAATCATTTACATATTTCTAATAGGCACATTAAAGGCACTTTTGAACGTCAAAACTTACAGTAAAATTGAATTGATTCTAGTCGCCCCTTCCAAAAGGTAGTTTTCGTATGGAGAAGAATGGGCAAGAAACTCCACCGTTCCTCTTTTAAAATGTTTTACAAGGTTTGTATACATAATATAATTATATGTGAAGACGATGCACCTAGACTAAAAGAAGCTTCTGCCCTCGACTTTGTCCGCGTGAAATTTCTTGTTCCGCCAACCCAACCCGTCGCATCGCCTGCTATTAGTTTGTTTCCGTTTAGCGTTCTGTCTGACTTTTTTTTCTTTTTGCGCGGCTCCTAAGGGTCTTAGCGAGATGTTAAAGCCTGCAAGCCTTCCTCAAGAACTGAGCTATCAAATACAAAAATATTGTTTCTAAACCTACTACAAGTTTCACAGATTAACGCGTTCAAACAAACAAACAAACTCTTTAACTTTATTATTAGTATAATATAGATACAGTACCCGGCGATAAATATTGCACATCGACCTTTGGAAAGAGACAATCTGCTAATTTCGGCTTCGTAGAGCATTATCTCTGTCGCACGAAATACAAACAGTCAGGTATCTATTAGGAGCTGTTAAAACAATTATGATTTGCCTCTTTTGATAATTATTTTTATTATTTGTATGAAATACAAAAAAAGGTAAAGGTCGATGTGCAATATATTTATCTCCGGGTACTGTAGATATCTACCTACCCCTACATGTCATTAAGGTAAGATGTTAGATTGAATCGCAAAATCAGAAACACATTCGTGTAAATCAGTGTTCCAAACAGAATTACATCAAATTATATGAGAGTCCTCGTTAAGCGGAATTATTGTCAATGATTTCGTACTAAAATGACTCGTTTCGTTACAAATGAGAATGGGCTTTGAATTATTCATATGGTACATATTCGTTTGGTCTGAGTGTTAAGGCTCCTTCAAACAGGCGCGACACGCGATAAAATCGCGCGCGACACAAAGGCACCGCAAGTTGCGCAACGAGCGGTGCCTTAGTGTCACGCGCGATTCGCGTCGCGTGTCGCGCCTCTGTTTGAAGGAGCCTTCAGGCGTTTAGCAGATAGGTTTATGGCTTTGTAGGCAAAGGGTCACATTCCCTTCTTTTCCTTTTCGTGTCAACAGACATCATCATCAACTGCCTAGCCTTTTCCCAACTATGTTGGGGTCGGCTTCCAGTCTGACCGGGTCAACAGACATTAAAACTTTTTGGTGTCTGTAAGTAGTGACCCAAACACTAACAGTTTTATCATTTATCGTAATAAAGCCTTTATATATAAAATTCTTTATATATAAGTCCTGACTGACTGATATATCAACACATAGTCTAAACCGCTGGGCCTAGAGACATGAAATTTGGAGGCTGTGTTCTTTGTGAATAGTAGGTATCCACTAAGAAAGGGTTTTTCGAAATTCCATCCCTAAGAGGGTGAATGTTAAACCCTCCCCGTTTAATTTCACGCGGACGAAGTTGCAGGCAGAAGCTAGTCAGCCTATAATGTTTCCACTGCTGGCACACAGGACAGGAGTCCTGAGCCCACTCCCTCTCGAAGAGAGGACTCTGAGAGGGAGGCTGTAATCTACCACGTGGGCCCAGTGCGGGTTGGTAGATGTCACATGTCTACGAATTTTCGGTTCAAGGACATGCCGGTTTTCTCACGATACTTTCCTCCACCATTTTTGAGAGCTGTGGCGATGAAATTATTTACACAAAGTTCTTTCGAAAACCTCGTTCAAATCCAAAAAGGTACATATTGTAGTTCTAGAGGGACAGGAAAGAAGGTGTTGCGTATCCTCCACACTGTTGGTATGGGTCGATGATTTTAGTCTGCTAACGTCCGTCCGTCTGCCAAACATAGCCATGTACAGTACCCGGCGATAAATATTGCACATCGACCTTTGGAAAGAGACAATCGGCTAAATTCGGCTTCGTAGAGCGTTATCTCTGTCGCACGAAATACAAATAGTCCGGTATCTATTAGGAGCTGTTAAAACAATTATGATTTGCTTCTTTTGATAAATATTTTTATTCTTTGTATAAAATACAAAAAAAAGGTAAAGGTCGATGTGCAATATTTACCGCCGGGTACTGTAGTGTAATGGTCTTATAAGGATGAGTGAATATCCAGACCTTTTCACGGTGATTATGCTGAGCTACGTATTATAGTACCTATATTGTGCACCAAGGGGAGAAAATGAATGATTACTAACGAGGGTGTAGTTTGAGACCCAAGGCTCAGCTAATGGGCCTTAATATACACGAATTGGGAATCGCACTTTCTTCCGAGTGATACATACTTAGCGCTTTAAAACACACCTACGAGAAAAATAAGACATTTTTAAAGTGAAATTTATATCAAAATTGTTACAGTTATTAAAACTCAATGAAATACTTTTACTGAATTGCCCTAAATAAAAAAAAACACAGCACGCTAACAAAAGAAAATTAAAAAAAACATTTGCGGGTCGAAAAAGTGTATGAAATGGATTATCATACACTTTTACTCTATAATCATGTCTCACCTGGCTTTGTTTCTGACAGAGCTAGTATCAGTGATGAGCAATTAGACGCTAGTCTACACGAACAACGTCTAGTTCTCATGCACAGAAACACCGTTCAGAACTGATAGGCGCGTAAAAAATTTCGAAGAGCGCTTTGGAAAATCACTTTTATGAAAAAACCACTGCATAAATCAATTATAAATAAAGTTAATTGAACTCTTCGATAACTAAACTTTGTGGGTACGGACTTGGTTTTGAAGATTTTACAGTTTGTTTATTACTTATTTACACCCAAAGTTAAGTTAAAAATAGCAAGAAAAACGAATCTTTGTTGGATCATAACTTTTTAATGGCTTTTTGTTATACTATTCTGTTTCCGTACATACAAAATTAATAATAAGACAAAGCGATATCATGTTTAACTTCGGGTGCACAATGTCAAACAGTGGAGTAATACTCTCCCGAAATTTGTTGGAAAAAATATCGACTAGTGGTACCTTAATACATCTTTCTAAGTTAGATTTGTTCCATTTTAATCTCTTATGGAAAAGGCATATGGAACAAATTTAACTTAAAGAGATAGATATAAATGATTCTAATGACCACAATTCTGTAAATACATATCTATTATAGTCGCGAAACATATTTTGATCAAGGTACAACCTGACACTGATCTGAAAATTGCAAAAAGTAAGAAAAACTGAATTTCGCGGGCTACAACTACACATATTATTGCACGGCGTGAAATAACGCCGTGCAATAATACAATGAGAGCTTACGATGAAATCCATATTTTTTTAACTTGCTTAAATCATGTTGCATAGATGTTTGATTACTCTTAACTTTCAGAGTAATTATTTCCAAGCAACAAAATGTGAGAAAGTTAAAAAAATATGGATGTCACGTGATCAACTTTGAACGTTAATATCTCGGAAACGTGACACTACGGGGTTTGACCCTAGTATGTTTTCTGTTTGCATTGATGTCTGCTATCGATTTATTACAGATTTCATGTATGGCCGCCATTTTGAAATAAAACCAAAATGGCGCGACTGTAGGTATTAGGCTCCTTACAAAAATCTACAATCCCCATTATCCTTTAGTTCACTTTTAAGGACAGATAACAGCCACTGGAAGTAAAATATGGATAATCAGTCAAATCTGGTTACATGGAAAATCAACCCAAATCTAGTTAGGAAAAGGCAAGATGGATGTCGATGATTTAAATAAAGGCAGACGTCAAAAAAAAAATGAAGGCTTAAATAAAAAATAAAAAAAAGTTAGTATTCTCTCTCGAATTTATAAAATAAGATTCCGGTAAAAGGTACTAAATCTTCTTAGGATCAAAGCCTAAATAAATAAAGAGTGCTAGACAAAAATCAAAGAAACCTTAATAATAAAATCTTCAATAAAATCTACTTTATTAGGCCCAAAAACATAATAGGATTTGAATTCTAAGAATCAACGTAAAACAAGTAGGTAAAAATGGATTTTCATCTTACTTTCGAGTCGATGGTAAATGTTGATATTATAATAACATTGTTAGTTATGTTAGATGAATTAAGCCACACGTAGATATAAATAAACTAGCTTCTGCCCGCTACTTCGTCCGGGTGAAATTTAAGGCGACTTCGTCCGGGCGAATTTAACGTGATATAATCGCTCGCGACACAAAGGCACCGCAAGTCGCGTAACGAGCTGAGCCCTTGTGTCGCGAGCGATTATATCACGGTCGCGCCTGTTTGAAGGAGCCTTAAATCAGGATCTAATAACTTGAGGTCTTGTATTTCTACGATAACTCGGGACTGCGTCACGATTTCCCCTAATAGATAACTAATGAAGGGAGATGCGTCATATTAGCATTTATTGTTTCCCCACCGCACCGCGTCGCCCGCCCGCATATAACAACATCGTTCTCGATTAGTGTTCTTTCTGACTTTTTTTTGTTCAGCTCCTTGTGGTCATAGTGAGATGTTAAATAGTTTATAACCTTCCTCAAGAATTGGGCTATCAAATGCAAAAAGAATTTTTCAAATCCGAATGGAAGTTCCAGAGATTCTTCAGTTTTTATATTAGACTAGCTAGCGACAATGCGTCGCTCGTGTATTTGAGTATTTATTTATATATTTAATACTTTAAACACACAAATGTACAGAGGCGGACTTACCTAATGTAAATCTAATGTAACACGTTGACGGCTGTTGCCGACACGCGTTGACGGCTGTCGCCGACACGCGTTAACGGCTGTCGCCGACACGCGTTAACGGCTGTCGCCGACACGCGTTGACGTTGACGCCGACACGCGTTGACGGCTGTCGCCGACACGCGTTGACGGCTGTCGCCGACACGCGTTGAGTAGCTGTCGCCAGGGTAGTACTACCACCGTATCTATTTCTGCCACCAAGCAGCGTCGCTCTGTTCCGGTTTCAAGGGTATGGATGGCGTAGTTACAGGCACTTGAGACATTTAAATTTCCTCTTTAGGATGACACCTCCGATGCCTCTATGTTGTATCCACACTAATATTACAAATGCGAAAGTAACTCTGCCTTAACGGATTTCAATGAAGTTTGGCACACAGGTAGACCATAATCTGGGTAGTATATTTTTTATTAGTTTCCGTGAGATAATTTTCGACCTCCACACGGGCGAAGTCGCGGGCAAAATTTAGTAGGTTTATAAAACTATCGCGTTGCTGAGCATGGAGTCCTGGGTTAGATCTCCAGTTCGGACAGTGCTATTATTTTTTTCTATTAGGAGCTTCTCAATGCCAGCCTGGATTTTGGATGTGTCCGATAAATGAATTAGGCTCATCCCTTTCAATGAGCTTGACGCCATGCTAAAAAATCGGTTGTCTGTAAAGTCGGTTTACGGACGATAGTTTAACGTGACAACGTCATAACAAAACATTAATGAAATTGCCGAACGCGGAGGCCGATTCGGCAGCGTTCGACAACATCTGTTTCTCATCGCTCGTTCCGCGCTCTCGCTTGCACTTCAAGCCGCCATGAAACGCCTACAACGCTACAGAACAAGGCCGCGAGGTAACGCTACATGAGTCATGCTTTTTCGTGTGTGCAGCCAGCTTCATCGATTTATTAGACGTTGTCACGTCAAAACATGCCAGCCCAATGTAACGTTGTTAAGGAATTAAGTATTTGATGGTTTCAAAATAATCCAATAACTGTCAGTGTGTCTTCATATTACGGCATAAATAAGGCCACCCTCTCACCACCCTTGGTTGACTGGTAGAGAATGCCTAAGGCATTAACTCCGCCTCTGTACCTTTTTGTGCGAAAAGTTTAAATAAATAAATAAGAAATAACTGGTGCGATACTTCTTTCAATCAACGTAACCAAAACCAGCAAGAAATAAAAAAAAACTTTCTCTACATAATTCAATTCGATTCCCCACTTTTTTCTTTCTGAACTGATTCAGAAGAAAATCCATGAAGTATTTCTATTGAACCGTTCCCTTTAAGTATTCAACTTAGTTACGTGTTGCGTAACGACGGAAAAAGCGGCCAAGAGCGAGTCGGACTTGCACACGAATGGTTCGCACCACCGTACAATATTTAACGCTACGTATCTTTTTAAAACACTTCAGTTAAAAAACCACATTTCTTGTATGAGTACTCCGTTTAATTGTTAACTTTATTTTATTTTTTTATTATTTGTTAACCGTCTTCGAAAAAAGATAAAGTAGGTATTCGATCCGTATGTATGTATGCTTGTATATCCGTGATTTTCTCAAAAACTACTGATCCGATTTGGATATTTTTGAGGGAAGGTTTTCGTTGCAGCGGTCATAGTAGTACACACTGTGAAAATTTCAAGTGTCTACCTATTACGGTTCAAAAGATACAACCTTGTGAGGCACGGACGGATGGACAGCGGTATGTCCGTCCGAATTTAGAACATTCCCAATTCCGATTGAACTCCGATCTTGAATTCGGATCCGCATCGGGTGCGTTGGCACCCCTTGGGCACGGGACCCAAAAAGTTTAAAAAATCCTAGTAGGTATACTTGAGATTCCATTCGCTCAGAATAGTAGGATTATTTATGCTTTTGAGAAGGAATCGTTTGTGCATAAATAAATGTGGAAATCGCAAATATACCGTTTTTAGAGTTTTTTGATGGAATAATATATAATGGATGGTAAGAAATTTAAGAAGGCATGCATTTAATCGAACAATCAAAAATGTCCATTTTAAGGCTCCTTGAAACAGGCGCAACACGACACACGGCACAAAGGCGCCGCAAGTCGCGCAACGAACAGTGCCTTTGTGTCGCGCGCGATTATATCGCGTGTCGCGCCTGTTTGTAGGAGCCTTTACGGACCTAAAATTTTATTATTATTGATCAACTTTAATATAATGTTGCGCCTCTTTTTGTGAACCTCAAATAATTCCTATTTTGAGGTCCTAAATATTTCTAGGACCCCAAAATAGGAATTATTTGAGGCATTTAGGCTATTTAGTATCATCATCTGCCTAGCCTTTTCCCAACTATGTTGGGGTCGACTTCCAGTTTAACCGGATGCAGCTGAATACCAGTATTTTACATGGAGCGACTGCATATCTGACCTCCACAACCCAATTACTAGGTAATACGATACCCCTTGGTAAGACTGGTATTACTGCTATTTAGTATAATAAGTACTCTAGACTTCGTTTTATTTTTCCTGTAATCTTTACATAAACTTCTATCACATAGGATAATTTCAGATTTTTCTCTTTGCAAACTTCGGAGATAAGGGGAACGGTATTTGTTTTTAACATTTTTCATCAAAAGTCGAACACTGTGCGGCCTAAAAAAAATTTTTGAGAATGTTCAAACTGCGCTGTTTCATATGAGACCCCACATGCCGTAGTAGCCCCACTTCTAATTTTTCAGACCCCCTTTCAGTCCCTGTTGCAAAAAATATACTATATATTTTTATTTTTTCTTATTTGCAAAATAGTTGGGCAAACGTCCCCTAAAACTATTCTAAATTTCAAGTTGATAGCATTGGTAGTTCTTGAAATATACAGCTGTCACAGACAGACAGACTGAGTCTCACCATGAAGGTTCCGTTTTACCATTTTGGTACGGAACCCTGAAAAGAACTTATAAGTTAATCAATTCACGTCGTATCCCGCCGGCCGCCATTTTTGTTCGATATTAGTATTGCAAAAAATTGTTTTAGTACCTTTATAAAGTCTTGTATGCAACTGTACATAATTAGTTATTAAAACACTCATGTGATAAACCCACATTCGTGTTTTAATACCTCTTGATACAACAGTTACTTATATAACTATTAAATGTCCATCATTATAAATATGTATATCCCTTGGTTAAAAATGTTCATCATTGCCAATAAGTTTTTAAAGGAGTTATATGTTTCCCATATAAGAATATCTGACCCATTTTGAGGTCGGATTAAAAGGCATGTGAGTAATAAGGGTTTTGTATCCTTCGGGAACTTCTATATTGTTTTTTATGAGCAATAGTTTCAGTGCAGATAGAACTAAAATATTTTAGGTCAACTTAACGAGCTGATATTTTTATTTTATGAAAATTCTTTGGGAAGGGCCAACGAATTGTAATTTTTTTTAGGTAACTAAATCTTTAGTTGCACCCAAAATTTGACTATAAACCTTATAATTCAATTCAATTTACGATGCTTAAAACAATAGTAGTTAAGTTTCAAAGATAATTAAACACGTAATCATAACAAAATCATTCCAAATTAACCATAGTATGCGTTCATAAAATCTATCTTTACTACAACTATTTTACCTAACAAAAAACTATATTATAAGATAATACTTATAACATCAATATCAATGCTACTTACGATCAAATTAGGATCTCACGCCAAACCAACATCTGACGCAAATGCAGATCAAATAATCTTGATCCATCACGTTTTTATGCAGTCACACACTAAGACTACACAAATGTAGAACTCAAACTAAAAATAGTATCTTTTTTCGTAAAAAAAGAAATATATTTAAACTATTTTTTAGTAAAAAGTGTAAAATATTTTTTGTAAAGTGTAATTTTTTGCTAAGCGTTTCCGAACTGTCCTTGTTTTTAACTGTGCTCCTTGTTTTTATTTTTTTACATTTTATTTTCGGTGAAGTTTTTTCTAAACTATGAATTCTCTTTCCATGCTTTCTCCTTCAAACATGGTAGGTAGAAGAGGTTGTATATGAAAGAAATAGAGAATTATACGAAAAAAACGGCGAAACGCTTTTGGAGATTCGCTTTTAATCATTTTTTTTTTTTCAATATTTATGATGCTTAAAATTTTTCAGCGAGCCCGCTTGGTTTCAGCTGAAAAGCTTAAACATTTTGTAAATATTTGCTGCGCAAAAAGACACAAAAAATTAGCTTTTAAAAATAATTTTATAGCAAACACACAAAATTTTAACTTATTTTCTAATCCCACACGAGAAGTGGAGTAGCATTTTTTTTTTATTAAAATTCACAAACAATAAGTTAAACCAAATTTTGTTGCTGAATTTCACGGTTTTTTCACGATAAATCAATTTTAGATATAGAAAAGTAGTTTATAGGAAAATAGACTAGCACATAACACCCAGAAGAAATTATTTCAATTTTATAATTAGAAGTTTTTAAAAATAGCTACACAGATAACATAGTGTGAGATTTCAAAAAGATAACGTTTTTCTAATAAAAGATCAGGCATCAGGCATTTTCTTTTATGTATTTAATTATTATTTTTGCAATCTCGCATTATTGTTAGGTATGAATTTAAAATTAATAATATTCAATTTTGGATTAAATAGTAGATATAATGCTATAGCATAAAAATCCTTTTCAGCTATCAATACTTTTTTATATAAAATCCATAAAAAATAATAAATTCTGTAGTATTAGATCAATATAGATTAGAAATAGTTTTAATTGCTTATATTGCAAAATATTAATTTTTTATAGAAGGTCGATTCGAAGCATATTTTTTCTCTCAATCTTTTTAAAAACTCTTAAAAATAACCCCGTAGTGTCTAATAAAATCGTTTTATACAAAAACTGTAAATGGTTTGTAAAGTAATTTAATGAAACAGTTATTTCATAATAGAACAGAGAACCCATTTTTGTAAAATATACCCCAAAAATCTTGCATGAACCGACCCCTTTGATTTTTGTGACGTCGACCCTCAAACAATATTATAACAACAATTAAAAAGTATGATTTTTTTTTTTCTTAAACAACAAAATGGACCCGTTTTTTGTAAACGGTACGGTAGTTACCTCTATATTGTTTACTTTATAAATAAGAAAGAAATCACACTTTTAATTTATTTCACATGTCCTATTCACATAAGAAACTGGAC
This sequence comes from Luperina nickerlii, assembly GCA_963855955.1. Lineage (NCBI taxonomy): Eukaryota > Metazoa > Arthropoda > Insecta > Lepidoptera > Noctuidae > Luperina > Luperina nickerlii. Next base: position 5,737,614 of record OY979690.1, read on the forward strand.
TTGCAATATTTTACTTTGCACGATAAGTGGACAGAATTTTGATAAAAAGTCAAAAAAGGCAATGATTTCGACATTAAATTTTTTCGTAGCTTTTTCATATTATAGGCTGTGGCCATTCCAGAACACGAATTATGTAACACAGTATCTAACTCAATCTGAATAATTTTTAGGGATATTGCTATTTTTCTAATCCATTGCTTCGTATGTTTGAAAAATTTGTCTGCTCAACAACGTAAATAACGCAATGAATGTTGTTGAACTGTCAAAATGAAAGTCACTACTACTGATAGCGTGTTACCTACGCAATTACCCCACTGGCATACGTCATAAGTCATAACTACAATATAAAATATTAATTATAACACAGTTTAAGAACTCCACTGTCACTAATGAGCAGAGATCGGAATTGGGTGTGTGAAAATACCTAAAGTTTGCAGCGGGACATAATATGGAGCTGTTACAACCACTTAAGTTGAACCGGTTTTGGATTTTACCGGTTTAATTTCGTTTTTTTTGTTGTACATGTTCCTTACCTTTGAAATACCGAACTACAAACATTTACAAGCTGCTAATACAGTTCTAAATTAATTTTTGTTTTGTACTTTTCCGGTTAAAATTCGGTTTTTTAGTCCTAATTATTGTTCTTTGTCGGTCAAACACAGAATTTTACATAATTTAACTTATACATGTTCACATGTAACACGGATGTTAACCGAATTTGAACCGGAAAAGTTCAAAACAAATATTAATTTAAAACAGTATTAGCAGCTTGCTAATGTTTATAGTTCGGTTTTTCAAAGGTAAAGAACATGTAAAACAAAAAACCGAAATTAAACTGGTAAAATTCAAAACCGGTTAACTTAAGTGGTTGTAACAGCTCTATGTTATGTCTCGGTGCAAACTTAAGGTATTTTCACACACCCAATTCCGATCTCTGCTAATGAGACACAATTACTTTTTCTATTATTATTACCGAATTTAATAAGCTTGCCTAACAGACAAAGGGTGAAAGTAACGTTTTTGGACCTATATTTTTTTTTGAGTTCCAATTGTTATTCAAAATTTAAAAATACTTTTTATCAAAATTCCGTGGCACACTCCGCTTCAAGATGGCGCCAATCCACACAAACGCTTTAAGTGTCCGATTTGTGCTGACAGATGGCGTTTCTGCAGAACCGCTCCATCTCGCTGGTGGACATGTACATCGACAACTCCGAACCGTCGGAGAATGTCGGCCAGATCCACTTCAGCCTGGAGTACGACTTCCAGAACACTACTTTGATATTGAGAATCATCCAGGTAAGTCAACTATTTATGTTGTTATTTCAAGTACGTCAACTATTTTGGATAATTAACAAACTATTTCAGCACACCCACTAACTCTACAACACACACACACACACCACACACACACACACACAACACATACACACACACAACACACACACACACACAACACACACACACAAAACACACACACACACAACACACTGATGTGTATACGCCTTGTATATCAATATTGCGCAAATGAAACACTTGAATAACGAAAATACTCGTATGTTTTAATAAAACTTACAATTTGTATAGTGAAGCGGACGGAAAACTGGAGTGTGTCGGGTTGCTAGTCCTACCTTTTTCAATTCTACTTTATTAAAATGGTTTTGCCAGTAACTTAATATTTTCTTACATCACAATATACTACACACACTAACAATAACACACTAACAATTACAATCTGAATCATTTTGAAGGATATTGCTACATCGATCTCTCATTGTACAATTTTAAATTCAAAAGTAATGATGTAACTAATATTTTTGTAAAATATAATTTAAAAAGAGTGTCCATGGAGTTTCTTGCCCGTTCTTCTCCATAGGTACCTACGCTTTGGAATGGGCAACACTAGCTTCATATTTTCTGACTGACCGACTTCTTGACAATTCAAAAGTGCCGGTAAATGGTTTAATTGAAATAAATGCTTTGAGTTTGAGTTCGTAAGGTTGCTCTTGGATGCACAAATACACGACTATCGACCTAAAAACTTTTCCGACGCAATACGAAATTTTAAGTAGAGGACCAAAAAATTGAATTGTTGTATTCCTACCATAAGGATAATAACCAAAATTAACACTTGTAAAAATCCAAAATATGTATAACTTAAGAACATCATCATCTGTCTAGCGTTTTCCCAACTATGTTAGGGTCGACTTCCAGTCTAACTGGATGCAGCTGAATACCAGTATTTTACCTAAAGCGACTGCCTATCTGACCTCCACATCCCAATTACTGGGTAATACGATACGGCTTAACCTGCTTTCCGAGGCACGGAGGGGTCACGGTATGTAAAGACGGTCACCCATCCACAGAACAACCGCGGCAAGCGTAGCTTAACCTGATCGATCGACCTTTGCGGCTTATTATTTAGCCATGAGCCCCCTTAAATATAACTTAATAACAAATATGTTTATTTTATTTCTTCAAAATACTGCTTCTGATTTTCATAGCGTTTTTCTGTTAATTTCATAAACAAATAACCATCATGTATAGTCTATTGTACCATCACGAACGGCTCTGGTAATTGTTTAAACAAATATACTTTGCATGGAAAAATCTATTGTGCTTTAATATGTTTACCACACATTAGGGTACACCGTACAGGTCAGATAAACTCAAACTCAAAGCATTTATTTCAATTAAACCATTTACAGGCACTTTTGAATAGTCAAAAAGTCGCTTAGTCAGAAAATATGAAGCTAGTTGCCCATTCCAAAGCGTAGGTACTTATGGAGAAGAACGGGCAAGAAACTCCATGGACACTCTTTTAAATTATAGTTTTACAAAAATATTAGTTACATCATTAATGTGAATTTATAATTATATGTGAGAACGATGTAAAAAAGACGTACGCGTTAAAGGCGTCCAGAGTACAGCAAATAGTAACAAAACAACAGTTCAAAATTAAAATAATTAAAAATAAGCCGAGGCAGCTAAGAGATGTCCAGCCCCAACTGACGGCGCCCGTTCACGAACTTGACGCATAGATCAGCACCATTCAGCTCAACCATTTTGAAGGGATAGGCAGTCACTCCATCTAAAATACTGGAATTCAGCTGCATCCGGTTAGACTGGAAGCTGACCCCGAAAGACTAGGCAGATCATAATGATGTTTACCATACATTTTCATGGTTTTCCTATGCCTTACCTACTGTTTGGCATGACCTCCTCCTCATTGTCGGGTCATCTTGGATTTGTGTTTAATTCAGTCTATCGCGGTCTTCTGCTGGACATGGCTTCTCCCAGGCTTCACCACAACACCCTGTCCACCGTCTTCCGCATCCAGTCTGTCCCAGCCAGCTTCTTAATAACACCGGTCCATCCTCTAGGACTAACCTGAACAAAGTTTACCCTCTTGTCACGCGCCATAAGATTGTTGAATATTATTTCAAATGAGTTTTATTTAAATGTGTTTTAATTGTATTTATAATCGTATTTTTTGAGTACCTACTCAATGTAAGTTAGATGTATGTGTATCTTTGTGGTAGTAACATTGCATTGGCGTTATATCTGTAAAGGTGCTATTTACTAAATTTTTAATAACTAAATAATAAATCATCTAGTCGGGGGGCGTCCCACACTAGTGTGGGACGCCCCCCGAAGGAGACCGCGTAACGGTAAGCGTACCTAGGTACGCTTACCGTTACGCGGTCTCCACGACCAGCGGATCTGAGTTAATTTTTTGTTGGCATTACCAGCTCCAATCCCATAACGTTATTATTTCTGTCTATTGATACTCAGTCTACCGAAACAGCCATAAGCCATTCCCAAACGGATTAAATCTAGTACATATTCAAATTAGAAACTCTGAGACAGCTCATCAAGAAGATTTAAATCGTGTTTAATAATAATTATCTGCGACGTTCATACTCAGGGTCACCAGTATAGAGGTATGAGGAACAGGGTGTAAAAAGTTCACTCATACTCTTTAGAAAAGGGAGGATCCTCCGACCAAACCGGTGTTGTGTCTGGCGGACAACTGCCCGACGATTCATATCAGGCCGTTGTATCTATGCCAGTTGCGCGGTAAACTCTGCTTGCGAGATGCAGGATTTTGCGTGACGTCAGTATGACGCGTTGTTCGCATGTGGCGTTGTAGATACCGCTACAATCTCAAGAAATAATTGTTAGACTTTAAACTCTACTATTTGAAACAAATCTATTTATGTATAAACAACAGACAAAAGAAATAAGACTAAAATAAAGATTATGTACAAAGATATTGCTTGTTTCTTAAGACTGCCAGCAGACTCGTAACAGAATAGGTTCAACTATTCACAAAATCGGGTATCTTTTTTTCAAACACAAAATGTAAGTCAAAGTCATAGTGTTTTATTTGTTAAACATAGGTGTAAAATAGGTATTTGAAATATACTATGTACAGAGATCTCTATGTTTTGCGGTTAACGGCGTACAAATATCAATACGAAATTACAATTTAGTAATAGATATTTTATTAAAAATTATATGACAAGCTAACATAGTTATAACTGCCCCATCACATTTACATGATAGTTATGGATCTATTTTACAATACTGTCGTAAGTCTAAAGGTGCATCTTAGGAAAGGGATTGGAGAAACATGAGCCCTACTAAATGCGAATTATTTGTTTAGTAAGACTTATTTTTCTCTAGATGTTTTACACCCATCTTGCTTATGACGGCAGAATAAATAATCACCACTATCCAAATCAAAATCATCGTGAATTAACTCCCAATGCCAACCACAGCCAAGTAACCTCACCATCCCTTCCTTCCAGGGCAAGGAACTCCCCGCCAAGGATCTAAGCGGCACCTCAGACCCCTACGTGCGCGTGACCCTCCTGCCAGATAAGAAGCACCGGCTGGAGACGAAGATCAAGAGACGTACTCTCAACCCTCGGTGGAACGAGACCTTCTACTTTGAAGGGTTCCCGATACAGAAGCTGCAGAGTCGGGTAAGATATAGAGGATTTTGTGCCATCCTTAAGTTTTGTTTGCAGGAGTCAGGGCTTGTACCACCATCAGATATGTTGTCTGCTAGGTAATTAAGGTAAACTTTACAATCAATATCAGCAAGGAAAATAATATTGCTTCCGAAAAACAAATTAACTTCCGGCGATCTGTGGTTAAACGTAATACTAACTAAGCTGTGTTAAAATGTAGATAGGCCCAGGTGATAGAAAGACGAGTGGACTGTATTAAGGTATATTCGGTGGTACACAAAGTAGCAAAACTAAGTTCCAAAATTATGGTGCGATCGCTGTCGTGGCGGACGATGCAGTGTCGTGCGGTCGGCGCGATGGTCTCGCGTTGCCCGGTCCCCGCGCCGCTCGTCGTCCATGTGTGTGTGATGTACGTGTTCACGTGAGTGTGTGAACAAAATGAATTACCGAAAAATCAACACAAAATTACCGAAAAAAAAATTGAATTTAACTAACAAAAAAATACTAAACTTCCAAACAAAAATACTAAACTTCCGACAAAAATACTAAGTTCCCGAAAACATATTTATGAACGAGCTCGGGGTGCCCACCCCGAGCTTAGGTTTGGTTAGGTTACTTTCAACCCTTTACGTAGAAATAGGAGCCCCGCGAAGCGCGGCTACGTCGTCATAGAATACAAGAGCGAGCGTATGAGAATTAGAGTGATTGATTAGAGACTCATAGTTTTCAGTAGAACGTAATTTAAGCTGGTAGAAAAGTATATAGAGCAATACACAGTCATGTTTATTTTTCGAAGATTTCAAGTATCTCATTCGGTCGTTTCGTCATTTTTATTCGAACAAAAGTAGTCGGAAAGTTAGTATTTTAGGCAGTAGATTTAATATTTTAAGTAAGGACAAGTTCAATTTACTCATCAGTCGCGCTTGCAATCTATACTAATATTATAAAGCTGAAGAGTTTGTTTGTTTGGTTGAACGCGCTAATTTCTGGAACTACCAGTCGGATTTGAAAAATTCTTTTTGCATTTGATAGCCCAATTCTTGAGGAAGGCTATAGGCTATTTAACATCACGCTATAACCTTTAGGAGCCGAGCAAAAAGAAAAAAAGTCAGAAAGAACCCTAGGCAAAAACGAAGTAATAGCGCGGGCAGGCGATGCGATGCGACGGGGTGGGTCGGAGTAACAAGAAATTTCACGCGGACGAAGTCGCGGGCAGAAGCTAGTAATTCATATTCAGCTTACAATATACCCACTGCTGGGACACAGGCTTCCTCTCGTTGAGAGGGAGTGGGCCGTAATCCACCACGTAGGCCCAGTGCTGGTAGGTAGATGACACATGTCTTAAATTTTTTGGTTCTAGAACATGCCAGTTTTCTCACGATGTTTTCCTTCACATTTTTGAGAGCAGTGGTGATGAAATCAGTCAGGATTCGAACCTACATACAACTTGTAAGCGGTTGTTACGATGGGGCTACCCACACGATTGCTCACTCTTTAATGATGACTACATAGAAAATAATTAAAATGCCAATGAAGGGTGGGGTGGCGACAGGCGAGCCCCTAAGTTCTACAAATTGATATTATAAATTAACATTTAGCAGTGTGCGTGACGACGAGTCATGAACCTCTAGGGAATACTAATAGCTGTTTCTTAGTTACCTAACGTGTTTTAATTAAATTAGAATTGTTTATTTTATTTTGTATTTGGGAATGGAAAGAATAATGGAAAGTGTGTCAGCTAGCTTAATTGCTAACAATGCGATGTTTTTTAATGTAAACAGTTTTAGCTGTAGATCTTGAATTAATGATGGGTTCTCTCACTCAGGATTCCATGGTTGCAAAGTGGCAAATCGTGGATTCGCCTCAGTTTTGTCCTATGCACTTTTTCTTTGATATTCTTACAACAATTATTATATCGTGCCATTCTGTCTAAATTTTCGGGAATCACAGGCGTTATTGTATTATGTTTTATATACAGTCGCCTCCAAAAGTTATAGTATTTATGCTTACTTACACTTTACTTTCATCACGCATAATACTATTTATCATTATTTACACTTTAATACTATTTATCATCCTTTTTATTTGTTTATATGTTTACATTATACTTTTACTCAATTTTCATGTTGTGACACGTCAATTGTCAAACTGTCAATTACTTTTTAAATGTCTTTCTGGCTTAGTCTATGGTAATTACTCTTTGGTCTAAATAACTTAAATTATTTTTATCAATATGTTTAGCTTTTGTATTATTAAGATTATTACGATTGTTTAGTCTAAATAACTTAATTTTAAATTAGATTTATAATATTCTTTACGCACTCGTGGATATGTCTTGGCCGGATACACTTGTCAGATTAGATGATGGCCACATAGAAGAAAACTGATATTTGAAAAAGGAAGACTACTTAGAAACGAGCTCATGAACAGCTGGAGGCTGCTAGCATTCGAGTCTTGGGACTGAGACATTAAGCATCAGAAAACTGCTTGGTTTTGCTGTGTCAACTTGAACTGCTTGGTTCTGCTGCGACATCTTTGACTAACCCAGGGGATCCAGCTAAAGATTCCACCTGGGACCTTCTACTTCTAATCTTCGCGAGCTAACCACGTATAACTTGTTACCCTGACGCCTGATACCCGTTCCTACAGTGCTGAGCTGATTTCATAACGTGAACTATAAAACTCCAGTGAGTGCGCGCGTGTGTGAACTATAAACTTCCGAGAGTGCGTGCTATTAGTACTTTTATAACTAGCTGTTTTTTATAACTTTCTGTATTTTATCTTCCCTAATAAAAATTATTGGACGGTCTGCTTACCCTCTATTTTAATAAGGTACAGATCGTTACAGTTTGGCGCCACAACGTTAAAATAACTCAAACTCACCCCCTTTTTCTAAATTCTAAAAAAAACTAGCACTAGGTATCTATTTTTGAACTCCTTATTTGGCTTAGTCTTTTGAATACTAACTAACTTATTTTTCTTCTTCAGCTCTCTTCTTGAAGACTCCTATATTCGACTCAACACTTCTTCATACTGAACATCATCTTATACTTCATTCTCATACATTCCACTACCGAAAGGTAGTTGGCATCCATTCTTCGCTTGTCAGTGTTTTTAAAACCATTCGTGGTCACTTACAAGTTGGGGTTTGGCTTACTCTACGACGTACTATTGGACAATATCCCGTAGTCGTTTCCTCCTACACTTAACTCTTTACCAATACATCACTACACTGCACCCCACATACTTGCACACTACAGCGTTTACCCATTGGTAATCGTACTCATTCTTCGCTTGGCGTGTTTTTAAAACCACCTCGTGGTCACTACCAAGTTAGGGGATTGAGACACTTCACGACTGAAACAGGAGAATATCCTGTGGATGTTTATACAAACCTATACATCTACACAACTCCTATAACAAATACTCCACTATCCTCCTAAACACTTATATAATAATATATTTATACTTATATCTGGAATCATACCGAAATAAGTATATCGTGGGCTCTCAAAATATTTTTCTAATTGTTATTGTTTGACATTGGTTGCTAGGTAACTAGCCATAGTGCATTTGTATTGAGTATTAGTCTTTTTGCGCGGTGGCAAAAGTAGGTACTAAACTTTATGCATTAGTTCCGAATTTCACCACCAACACCAATAAGTTTTCATTGGTTTTCGATTTTTTTTTAATTTCTTTAGACTCTGTCTTACTCTTAAATTTTATATACACTTTTGGACCGTATCCAACACTCAGACTCTCTTGACGTTTTACTCGGAGCTTACCGACTACTGTTTTGCGGGAGCTGCCCTGACGTTTACTCGGAGCTTACTTACTGCTGCCCTTGACGTTTTACTCGGAGCTTTCCGTCTACTGTTTTACGGGAGCTGCCCTGGCGTTTTCTGACTGCGGTGTTGCGGTTCAGACCTAACCCCTTTATCCCTCCTTGCCTCTTATTATAACTCATAGCACTCTTGAGACAATACTTGAGTCCTTCCTAACATTAGAGTTTTCTTTAACTCTGAACCCTCTCTTAACTAATAACACTCTTGAGATGACACTTGAGTCCTCGAGTTTTCTTTAACTCGACCCCTCTTTTCCTCCTTCCCTCTTTAACTAATAACACTCTTGGGATGACACTTGATTCCTCGAGTTTTCTTTGACTCAGACCCCTCTATCCTTCCTCCCCTCTTAACTCTTAACACTCTTGAGACGACACTTGAGTCCTTTCTAACATTCGAGTTTTCTTTAACTCTGACCCCTCTCTTAACTCATGACACTCTTGAGATGACTCTTGAGTCCACGAGTTTTCTTTAACTCAGATCCTATAGACTCGCATGTTTATACTCTTTTACACTCTTTTGCTATCCCTATATTTGTACTTTTGCTATTTTCGTATTATACTATATTCATAACTCATCCCTTTCTTCTTTCCTTCCTCTCTAATAGAGTTCCTTTTGATTTATTAAAACTCTATTTGTTTTTTAATTCATTCATCGGTTTTTAAACCAATAAAAGATTAATTTTAATCTTTCCTATATATCTATTCTTTTCTACAAGTTAGTATGATAACTTGTCTATTTCTATCAACTCTAAAAGTTGATTGGAGCGGTTGACAACTCCATATAAATAAGCCTTTGTTAACTATCAACTCTAAAAGTTGATTGGAGCGGATGACAACTCCATAAAAATATGCCTTTGTTAACTATCGACTCTAAAAGTTGATTTTCTGTCTATCGACTCTAAAAGTTGATTTTCTGACTATCGACTCTAAAAGTTGATTTTCTGTCTATCGACTCTAAAAGTTGATTAGGAGCGGATGACAACTCCTTTAAAAATAAGCCTTTGTTAAACCTTTATATTTTCATCTCATTAGTGGTTTTAGACGCGAGCGGATTACAACTCCTTAAATAAGCCTTAAAGTTATGACTTATCAGGTTGAGTAGTGATCATTGAATGTGAATCCTACCTGACCTAACTTCGTAAGATGTCGGTGTGTTTGAATGAGTTATGTAAGTTTTGTGAATGCTGTAATATTTTAACCTTAGCAAAATTTTTGTTCTAGGCCAAAAATTTTCTCGGGGTCGTTGGGGAAATATAGTATTTATGCTTACTTACACTTTACTTTCATCACGCATAATACTATTTATCATTATTTACACTTTAATACTATTTATCATCCTTTTTATTTGTTTATATGTTTACATTATACTTTTACTCAATTTTCATGTTGTGACACGTCAATTGTCAAACTGTCAATTACTTTTTAAATGTCTTTCTGGCTTAGTCTATGGTAATTACTCTTTGGTCTAAATAACTTAAATTATTTTTATCAATATGTTTAGCTTTTGTATTATTAAGATTATTACGATTGTTTAGTCTAAATAACTTAATTTTAAATTAGATTTATAATATTCTTTACGCACTCGTGGATATGTCTTGGCCGGATACACTTGTCAGATTAGATGATGGCCACATAGAAGAAAACTGATATTTGAAAAAGGAAGACTACTTAGAAACGAGCTCATGAACAGCTGGAGGCTGCTAGCATTCGAGTCTTGGGACTGAGACATTAAGCATCAGAAAACTGCTTGGTTTTGCTGTGTCAACTTGAACTGCTTGGTTCTGCTGCGACATCTTTGACTAACCCAGGGGATCCAGCTAAAGATTCCACCTGGGACCTTCTACTTCTAATCTTCGCGAGCTAACCACGTATAACTTGTTACCCTGACGCCTGATACCCGTTCCTACAGTGCTGAGCTGATTTCATAACGTGAACTATAAAACTCCAGTGAGTGCGCGCGTGTGTGAACTATAAACTTCCGAGAGTGCGTGCTATTAGTACTTTTATAACTAGCTGTTTTTTATAACTTTCTGTATTTTATCTTCCCTAATAAAAATTATTGGACGGTCTGCTTACCCTCTATTTTAATAGGTGTACAGATCGTTACAAAGTTAGATGGTATATTACAACGTTTGAGAACACTGCTACCTTTTTTTTTCAAAATCGCTTACTTCGTCTCTAAAGCACCCAAAAAAGTTTTTTAAAGTGAAAAATTCGTTAGGCGTGTTGATCATTTTTTGAGATGGGAATAAACCATTGAACTCGTGCCATAAAAAAACTTAAAAAACGGGACATAAAAACTTAAAAAAAAACCAACTGACTTCAAAAAAAAACACTATAAAGTGAAAAATAACTTTAATTTCGGAAGTTGGTGTCGTTGGTTCCGTATTTTCGTTGAACCTGATTTTTTATTTTATTTTAAATCATAATAATTATGCCAACACACATCATCAACACAGCTGAAGTGGAAAAATGTCAACTTACTTTTGGAAACCCAGTTTTATCGTGACAATCTTTGTGTAGTAGCAGTTTTACAGGCGCCATCTTGATGTGAAGGGTGAATTTATAGTACACAAGCCGGGTGCCCGATGGGATTGCCCATCAGCAAAATTGCGGACCCCCATCCACAATTTCATCCCCCACTGAACCCATACAGGGAGTGAATTTTCAAAATTCCTTCCTTTGTGCTCACTTTCATTACATCAGGAACTGCCGCTCTGTTCTGTACAATTCTCACATTGAAAATAGGTGAAGTGAGCTTGGAAAAGAGCTGTCATTCCACTTGATGCTAGCAGTTAACACTATTGACAGCTCACTTCAAGCTGACTTCACCTAAGCTTATATAGTGAATTTTTTACAGAATTCATAAGCTTTTGTCCAAAATTAATGCTTCTAGACCGTCGCAATCACTCTAAGCCGTTTTTCTTGGTGTTTAGGCGAATCTGACACGACCACTGATGGGAGCAGCGGTGGCCCAAAGGCAACGGTTCCAACTTACAAGCTATAGGTCGTGGGTTCAAACTCAGTCACGTGCTTTACGTTCTGTAAAACAATCTCATCAGCACAGGTCTCAAAATGTTGAAGGGAAACATCGTGAGGAAACCGGCCATATTCTAGAACCAAATTCGAATACATGTGACATCTAACAACTTACACTGAGCCCGCGTGGTAGATTACAGCCCATTCCCTCTGGATGAGAGGACGCCTGTGTTCCAGCAGTGGGAACATTGGCTGACTACTATGCTAAAGAGAGAATTTTAAAAAAATATTTTCATACTGCTCACCTTCGTTACATAAGGAATGGTTGTGCAAGTTTTCATGATTCTAGACCCAGCAGTTTAAGCTGTACAGTACCCGGCGATAAATATTGCACATCGACCTATTCGATCCTATCGATTTTATACAAAGAATAAAAATAATTATCAAAAGAAGAAAATCATAATTGATTTAACAGCTCCTAATAGATACCGGACTGTTTGTATTTCGTGCGACAGAGATAACGCTCTACAAAGCCGAAATTAACCGATTGTCTCTTTCCAAAGGTCGATGTGCAATATTTATCGCCGGGTACTGTACTCTGTATGTCAATGAATAATTTTATGATTTTTATTAAGTAGATGCTTCTATCTTTTGCAGGTACTCCATCTCCACGTGTTTGACTACGATCGGTTCTCGAGAGATGACTCCATTGGGGAAGTGTTTCTGCCACTATGCCAGGTAGTGTACCTTTATATTTGTTGTCTCTTTCTTTCTTTTTTAGCATCTTTCTCTTCTCTCGTGCCAGCAGGAGCTGTGAAGACATAGGTACAGACGCCAGCACATCAAGCTACCCGAAACTGTAAAATTTTCCCAATCAACTTTGAACCTTATGCTTTAGCAATAAAGTTGAAAATCTATTAAAGAAATTTGACAGATTGTAGTAGCTTGATGTGCTGGCGTCTGTACGTGGATTATTTTTTTCCATTATGCTATATGGTTCCACTGCTGGTCATGCTTCGCTTATGTTCTTCTACCGTTCTTTGTACTGTGCCTTCTCCATCCAAGCGGTTAGGAACGAGGCCAAATCGTCACGCCAGCGTTTCTTAGGCCTGCCTCGGTGACGACGTCCGTCTTCAGGCACTCACTGTGTGACGACTTTGGCGCATCTGTCTGGATGCATCCTATAGGTGTGATCCGCCCATTCCCACTTCAGCCTCGCAGACTATTACCACCAACATCAGCGATGCCTGTCTTGGAGCGTATTGTGGTGTTGCGAACGAGAACTTACAATACATTATTATAAATGCTCTTAGAACGTACATACTCCATCTTTCTGGGGCAAGGTTGACACAAAAGGGGGGAAGCCTTTGCTCAGCAGTGGAACAAAGCACTGGACAGCCTTATTCCACCCAGTACTGGCTAATGATGATGATGATAAAGAATCAAGTAAATCGGCCTTTTTACCAAAATACCCAAAATAGTATTAGATAGACTATTATGCCCTGGCAGCTGATACTATGTCATGCTCACTCAAATGTCTCGCTGACGGTGGCGTGTGTGTTGGATCATTTAGCTCCCTTCAAAATGGTTGAGCTGAATGATGCTGATTTATGCGTCATGTTCGTGAACGGGCGCCGTCAGTTGGGGCTGGTCATCACTTAGCTTATTTTTAATTATTTTATTTTTGGATTATTGTTTGTTAAGTACTATTTGTTGTACACTGGACGCTTTTAACGCGTACGTCTTTCTTAATTTTTTACATCGTTCTCACATTATATAATTTTAAAATCAAAAGTAATGATGTAGGTAACTAATATTTTTGTAAAATATAATTTAAAAAGAGTGTCCATGGAGTTTCTTACCTATTCTTCTCCATAGGTACCTACGCTTTGGAATGGCTTCATATTTTCTGACTGACCGACTTCATGACAATTCAAAAGTGCCTGTAAATGGTTTAATTGAAATAAATGCTTTGAGTTTGAGTAAAAAGAACTAGAGTCAGAGTTTTTTTACTCTCTCTCTCTCTCTCAAGATACCATCACGACCCTTGATTAAAGATTAAGAGGGATCCCTTTTAATGGAACCATAAAAACAAATCTACATTATGTCTTTCTTGAACACTTAATTGCATGGAACAACCCTCCTTTTGTCCTTTGCAATAACAATTAAAGTCTGCTAAAGTAGCTCGTAAAGAATGCTTTAGTCTCCTTTGAAGATAGTTTTTGACCTAGTTAGGTATTTATTGGAGCCGAGGACCTCATGGCTTTCGAGTTTAACAGAATAAATCGACTGGTCTCTGCAACATTATAAAATATCTACCAATACTTTAGGAAAAATCGCTTTTAACTATTGCGTAAGTGTGAGGTATAACAGCCGCACGGGTCGATCGGTGGTTAAGCTTCGCTTGCCGCGGTCGTTTCATGGATGGGTGACCATCCGTTATATGGATCTTGAACTTCAAATGATGATGGGATTGTCTGAAAGGGTTACCGCTGGCCCGGAACATAAAGGGCTAAGGAAGGAACACGGGTGGGTTTTAGTCAGTAAGAGTCTGACACTCTCTTCCGCTCCACCCAGAGCGGGAGGGGTCATTTGATGATTTCCCATCCTGAAAAAAAAGCGTCTTGATTTTGATATCTCTTGGTATTGTTCTTCTACGGAAAGCACGTTAAGCCGTTGATCCCGGCTGTCAGTCATAGATCATTAACAGTCGTTTGGGGAAGACTCCCGAAAGTCTGACAACCAGTCTCACCAAGGGATACCAGTATTATACATGAAGTTGCTCAGTTACTGGGTAACACGTATCGTGTTACCCAGTAACTGAGCGACTTCATTTATAATACTGGTATTCGAGTCGACCGAAGCTTAAACTACGCTTGCCGCGATCGTTTTTTGCACGGGTGACCGTCCATTACATATCGAGACCCTTTCGTGCCTCGGAAAGCGCGTAAGGCCGTTGGTCCCGGCTGTCATTCATAGATCATCGACAGACGTTACGAGTAGTCAGAAGCCCAAAAACATCTGACAACCAGTCATTACAAGGGTTGTCGTAATATACATATAAATCTGGGGGCACGGCAGTGCCCCGCCAAGTCGAGCAAAAAGCGGCACGGCCGTACCATCCTTTTCTCGAAACAATTCAGGCCATTTTCGACTTTCCTATAACTTAATTGTAGATAAAACTAGAAGCCTGAATTTATAAAATTACTAAACAATCTAATTTAATGTAATATGTATTACTTGTGAGATACATTCTGTTTGCGATGACCGAGTCAATCTATTTATTTGAAACATAAACAATTTTTAATATTGATATGGTCACTATAAGATGTTGTTAGATTAGCTAATTACGTAATAACTTAAGACAGAAGGTCCCTTAAGTAGGGACTGAATAAATTAACCGACTTGGTATTACATGGATCTCACAACTTTTTACGGTAGAAGAACTGAGTTGCGAGACTTGGCATTTTTTACAAGTTATGTTTTTTTGATGGCATATAATTATAATACACCCGTAACCAAACCTTAATTCCAAAATTACTAAAGTAACGAAACAAAAGGGTTTCACTTGTGAAGTGTATAAATTATGCTTAAACCTAGGTCCCAGGATTAGAGTAGTTTATACGTAGATTACCTGGGTCTAGTCTAGACAATTTAACTTAGTATATAAGGCTTAGATTAGGTTTAATATAAACATTACACAAATGGATCAATTTTCATATATTATGAGTAGCTATTATTTGCGAGAGAGGCTGGTGGCTAAATATTAACAGCCGCACGGATCTATCGAAGGGTTCGTGAATGGGTCACCATCCATTACTTATCGAGACTCTTTCGTGTCTCGGAAACTACGTAAGGCCGGTGATTCCGGCCGCCATTCATAGATCTATGACAGTCCTTGGGGGAAGAAACAAGGGAACAGGGGAACAACCAAGGGGTGTCGTGTTACCCAGTAACTGGGTGGTGGAAGTCGGATAGGCAGTCGCTTCATGTAAAATACTGGTATTCAGCTGCATCTGATTAGACTGGAAGTCGACCTCGAAAAGGCTAGGCAGTAGTTGGAAGTATATTATCTGGAGCCGATTTTACTCATACTTAGTATTCTTATGGCATCTAACTTTCAATACACTATTCTTTTTAGGGTTCCGTACCTCAAAAGGAAAAAACGGAACCCTTATAGGATCACTTTGTTGTCCGTCTGTCCGTCCGTCTGTCAAGACCCTTTTTCTCAGGAACGCGTGGAGGTATGAAGCTGAAATTTATATCAATTACTCAGGTCTACTGTCCCTTGAAGCTGTGAAAAAATCAAACTTCTAAGCCAACGCAATCAAAAGATACAGCCGTTTATGCCGCAAATTTTCGACACTTGCAAGGGAATCAAAACCTACAGGGTGCTTCCCGTGAACTCAGAATCTTGAAATTTGGTACGAAGCAACGTCTTATAGCATAGATAAAGGAAAAATTACGAAAACCATAAATTTTTAGTTACATCACATAATATATTTTTTTTTAATAATTTTAAACTTACTACCCATTTCCTCATAAACGCGTAGAGGTATTAAATTGAAATTCATACCAAATACTCAGGTCTATAATACCTTTAAGCTGTAACAAAATCAAACTTCTATGTCAACGCAATCAAAAGAAACAGCAATTTAAGCTGCATATTTTGAAACTCGCAAGTACTCGCAAGGGAATCAAAACCTAAAGGGTACTTCCAGTCGACCTAGAATCTTGAAATTTGGCATGAAGCAACGTTTTATAGCACACATAATGGAAAAATTCCGAAAACCTTAAATTTTTAGTTACATTACAAAATATATATTAATTTTTTAATAAATATAAACTTATTAGGTACTTTTTTCCTCATGAACGCGTATGCTCCTCCATCTTTCCCCATTGTAATGTTATGAATTTCATTTTGCAATAAAAATACCATAGTTATGACTCGATTGTCGTAATGAACGAACTTTGTAAACCTTGCAGGTTTGTACGGAACCCTCGGTGCGCGAGTCCGACTCGCACTTGGCCGGTTTTTTTTCTTTATTCTTCAGTCTCGCTAAATTTTTCAACTCGTAACAACAAGGCCTGTTTTATTATCGTCTCGTCTCGTAAAAACAAAGTCTGGAAATATTAAAACAATTACATAGTTACATGCTACGTTTGCTTGTAATTCCAACAGGTGATAATTCTGTAAATACATGTTTGTTACAGCCGCGAATCATAATATTAATCAACGTACAACTTAATACTGACCAGCATATCGCAAAATACGTAAAAAAATATTGAATATCGCGGGCTACCCTGGCACTTTCGCCTTAAAACAATCTACGCGCACAGTGGCGTCCCACGTCCCGGCTCAGTGTAACCAGAGCTTAATACCTATTACATTTATGATTGAGAGAAACCCTTGCTTTGAACCAAATTACAATAATGTCAAGTTCGTTTGATCCTCATGTTTCAATCGGAAACGATTCCAAAGCTCGTGTAGTGGCTGCCTAATATTACAATGAAGCCGACGCGCATGTGTTATATATCCTAATATTATAAACGCAAAAGTTTGTGAAGATTGATGGATGGATGTTTGTTACTCTTTCACGCAAAAACTCCTAAACGGATTTGGATGAAATTTGGGACACAGATAGTTTATAACCAAGATTAACACATAGGTTACTTTTTATCCCGATATTCCAACGGAACCGAAACTTATGCGGGTGAGATCGTAGTGCGCAGGTAGTCAACTCATAATGTCACTTGTGATCGTCGTAGGAGAGGAGCCAAAGATAACATCGATGGATTGTGTGAGGAAAGGTATGAAAGAAAATAGAAGGGAAGGGAGAAGGAAGGAAGTGAGTGGCGGTTTGTGTAATTTATATGGCCTACCCAAATGTCCATTCTTTGGTATTGTTCGTCGAATCATTGAGCTCCTTAAGTCTTGAGTTCAGCTGCACGATTTCTGACAAATGCGTGCACCGACTGGACAGGTCCTCTCAATCTGTGTGGTTCTTTCCTCAAAAGACCATCTCAGACATCGACCTACATGGTCTTCATATAACCTGACCAAGATTATGTCTGGACTTTAAACGAGACTATGACCTCTGAGTTTGTTTCGGCCTTTCTTCTCAGAGTAGTCAGATAGGAAACGCCGACCTCATCTAGTTTAAAAAATATATGATTGACGTGTAAAAGTGTTTGTGCAAACCTACTTACAAAAATAAAATCATTTATCATTTATGGGGGTGGGATCCCAATGTGATTGGGTTTTTCCATTAGGAATTTCTCAGTAGTAATCCGGAGTTTGGGTCTAGCGAAAAGTGGGGGTACCTACTATAAAGGGTGTTTTTTTTACCGGTTCCAAATTTTTACATGGTGTTCTACCCACGACTATGAACAACTTTCACTATGGGACCAACACTGAACTCGAAAAAAAAATCTGTTGTTTCATACATTTTGGTCAAGTAGGTATTGAACTTTTGTATGTAACAGCTGATTTTTGGCAAGACTGGTGGACACACTTTCGGGCTTCTGACACCCGTAACGACTGTCAAAAATCGTCATTCGCAGATTTTGACCAGTCGGGACCAACTGCTTAACGTGCTTCCTGGGGCCTCGGTATGTAAGGAATGGTCACCCATCCACAGACCGTTCATGGCAAGCGTTGCTTAGACTTGAAGGTCTACCCTTGCGGCTTTTATTACTTAACCACGAAGCCCTTACGTTTCTGATACATGGCGTGTCAGTTAGTTAGTCACGAAACTGTTTAATATGTATAGAATAATAATTTCGCCATCACATAAGTGTGTAATTTTCTTCAGGGGCTTAAATATGAAATTGCCTTTCTTACCTTTATGTAAATAAAAGTAATTTACTTATAAAAACCCATTACCAGTTATCTATAAAAAATGAGGCCCCAGAATACACATATAGGTACGTATTACACGCATATTACAGATATTTCAGGTAACTAAAGATACCTTAGATACGAGGTATATACCGATAAATTCAGGTTAATATTACTTTTACGGGTACTTACCTTTGAATTTCACGGGGAGTTTGCTATATGCTAAATCGTGTTTATGGGGACTACATGACCTAAAAGCGTGGTCACTGTCGGACTGCATAGAATAAATAGAGAAGCACGATGACACAACGCTGATTTTTATTGCAAAATATGAAGCAATTATCTATTTACAAAAAATCTATTTTTTGGACTAAAAAATTAAAACACTAGTGGTTTATTATGTTGCTTGTAGAATAATCTGTGAAAAAATCAGAATGATTGTATGTAGGTATATTAGTATGGTTTTTATTGTAAAAATAAAGTTTTTAGAGACTGATATATAACATCCCTTTGCTCTATTGTCAATAGTTTCCGCAGCGCACGCGATATAAGGATTTTTTTTTGATATTTTTTCACACCTTGGGTTACATTATGGAAGTTTTCATACGGATCCCTAACTTTTTGAATAAAATATTTTATCGCCTATATGCATCATGGATAATGGAGGATTCTAATAGTGAAACAATTTTTCAAATCGGTCCAGTTTCGGAGCCTATTCAATTCAAACAAGCAAACAATTTTTTCCTCTTTATAATACCTACCTAATGTAAGTACTCGTAGATGGTGTAGATACACAAAGCTTTCACCCAGAAGAATTCCGTAAATTTCTCAGAAAATTAGCAACAAGGTGACCGTAATTTACTAAAGGGATGAACGCTAAGGAAAACATACTGTTACCAGCTTGGGGTTCGTGACAACAAAAACTGCCGATTTATTAACCAAAACAATGACACTTTAATCAACAACACTAATTACAACTCAAACACACTAATTATGAAACTCGCACTTGAAGGTCGCTTTCGCTTCTACTGTAGAAACGTCTAGAATATTCGAGTACATACCGGTCCCGACTGACCAGATGTCGATAGTTCTCGACAGTTCTAGAAAGTTCTAGCGTCGAACTTTCTAGAAGGATCTTGACTCTACTAGTTCTGCTATCAGAAACTAGATGGCGCTAGTGGTAACTAATGTCACCATGTACCAGGCATTAATTGTGGCGCGCAACAATACGTTTATTTGCAAACCAATTTATGTAGCAGTATAGTGTATTTCTACGTAAAATACTGAACATTCCGCACAGAAGAAACAAAATGCTCGTTTTAAAGTATAAGGCGGTCTGCAATATACCAGGAACATTGCTTAGCGTACCAGTAATTATAGGTTACCTACTAGCAACGGCTCGCAGTTCCACCCGCACAAGTGTAGATCCCGTGGAAATATCGGGATAAAAACTATCCTATGTCCTTCCCCGGGATGCAATCTATCTCTCTGCCAAATTTTATCGAAATCCGTTCAGTGGTTTAGGCGTGAAAAGGTAACATACAGACAGAGTTACTTTCGAATTTATAATATTAGTATGGATGTACGGTCAGCAACAAAATCGATTAACACTCTAGTTTTTTTAATCTCAGTTATTGAGCAAAATATTTGTTCAAAATTGCAGCAGAATAACAATGCAATTTTGAAAAAATATTCTACACAATTAATACACATTACATTATTTATTATTATATACATTTTTTTTTATTTGCTCAATAACTGAGATTAAAAAAAACTGAAATGTTAATCGACTTTTGTTGCTGTCTGTACCTGTAATTACTGGTAGGTACCGGTAACGCTATCTGTCTAGAGCAGAGGTGGGCCACCGGTGACGGCCGCGACTTACCAAGTAGGTTAGTAGGTCGAAGGTTCAAACCCAAACAGGAGCTTTACTCTGTATAAATTATTTCATCACCACCGCTCTCAAAACGCTGAAGGAAAACATCGTGAGGAAACCGGCATGCTCTAAAACTAAAAATTTTAAGCCATGTGACATCTGAAAGAAAAAGAAAGAGAAAAAAATAGGTTTTTTCACCAACCCGCATTCGTCAACCTTGGTAGATAACAAGAAGATAGAAGGTCTGTGTCCTAGCAGTGGGAATATTATACTGCTTCTAGAAGCAGTATTAGTAGCTGAATACCACTATATTATACATGGAGCGACTGCCTATCTGACCTCCATAACTCATTGGGAGGGGTATGTGGTCGCTCACAATGGGCCTTGTTAGAAGGCTGAAAGTCACCCAAAGGGCCATGGACAGGGCTATGCTTGGAGTTTCCCTGCGTGATCGAATCAGAAATGAAGAGATACGCAAGAGAACCAATGTAACCGACATAGCTCGAAGAATTGCCAAACTTAAGTGGCAGTGGGCAGGGCACATTGCTCGCAGAACAGATGGCCGATGAGGCCGAAAGGTTCTGGAGTGGCGCCTGCGTACCGGATGACGTAGCGTTGAAAGGCCTCCCACAAGGTGGACCGATGAACTTGTGAAGGGCGCAGGAACTCGTTGGATGCGAGAAGCAAAAACAAGTCACAAAACCGGTCGAAGTGGAGGTGCTTGGGGGAGACCTGTGTCCAGCAGTGGACGTCTTTCAGCTGAAATGATGACTGGGTAACAATTTATTTGAGATAGTCACCCCATTTTTAACCGTATCAAACTCAAACTCAAAACTCAAAGCATTTATTTCAATTAAACCTTGTACAGGCACTTTTGAATTGTCAAAATTAAAATAGTCCGTCAGTTAGTCAGAAAGTTGAAGCTAGTTGCCCATTCCAAAACGTAGATCTCTATGGAGAAGAACGGGCAAGAAACTCCATGGACACTCTTTTAAATCAAGAACATCTTTCACACAGTTCATCCATCGTTTCTTTGGTATTTCCATACCCATATAGCCATCCACATTCATACCCAAAACTTTCACAAGCTTGGGTAATTTTAATATTTAAGTTATTAAAATTTAAATGTACTTCACAAAATTCCACAATTCCAAAGAATTTGGGCGATAAAATTAAAAGCCATTCGATACTCAAATGAGTCTGTCATTCATTCGTTAATGGAATGGTCGAAAACAAATGAATTCAATCATGCTAGTACGATAGGATATGTTCATTCATTTAGTTCGGTCTGTTTGGATAGTTTTTGGGTTGAAAATTGTTGTAAATCGAGTTGGTAAATGTTTCTAAAGGAATTAAGAACCGGTATTCATGATGATATGGTTAGAAAGGGAGAGAGAGAGAGGGAGAGGGTTACCGAGATGACGGCTAATAGAGAAGTATGGAAAAAAAAGACATTTTGCGCCGGCCCTAAATAAATTGTGATAGAAAGAAAGAAAGAAAAAGTATTTATTGCGACTCGTAGAGGAAGATCACAAACTAAACTAAACACAGCAAAATAAAAATCCAAGTTATATAAATGATAAATGATTTTATTTTTGTCAGTAGGTTTGCACAAACACTTTTACACGTCAATCAAATATTTTTTAAACTAGATGAGGTCGGCGTTTCCTATCTGACTACTCTGAGAAGAAAGGCCGAAACAAACTCAGAGGTCATAGTCTCTTTAAAAGTCCAGACATAATCTTGGTCAGGTTATATGAAGACCATGTAGGTCGATGTCTGAAATGGTCTTTTGAGGAAAGAACCACACAGATTGAGAGGACCTGTCCAGTCAGTGCACGCATTTGTCAGAAATCGTGCAGCTCAGCAGAAAATCCTATAATACGAGGCCAAAAGGCTACTATCTCAGCATGATGCGACGACATTTAAAAAATAAATTTTGCAGCGCTGGTATTCTGATAGGGCCCGCTGTGATGTCATGGGCAGTTACAGAAATAAATAAATAAGTAATAATAGCAAATAATAAAATAAATATTTTTTCAATCTGCGCCAGACGTAACCTCATTACTTGTCTGACTCTGGCTTGTCTGGCTCTCTTCTCTGTCTTGTCTTGTCTGTCTTGTCTGTCTCTTGTCTTGTCTTGTCTTGTTTTACTTGCCTTGAGTGTCAGGCACTTTAGTGTGTCTGTGACAAAGACAGGAGTATGATGATGATTCATTAGGGGTGCTACGTGGTTCACTAAGGAGCTCGTGGCTAAATAATGAAAGCGGTACGGGTTGATAAAAGGTTAGGCCACGCATGCCGTGGTCGATTCGTGGATGGGGTTCCATTATATATCGAGACCCCTCCAGGCCTCGGAAAGCGCGTAAAGCTGTTGGTCCATTACCACCGAGCTCAAACTCAAAGCATTTATTTCAATTAAACCATTAACAGGCACTTATGAATTGTCATAAAGTCGGTCAGTCAGAAAATATGAATCTAGTTGCCCATTCCAAAGCGTAGTACCTATGGAGAAGCATGGGCAAGAAACTCCATGGACACTCTTTTTTTTTAATTATATTTTACAAAAATATTAATTACATCATTACTCTTTAATTTAAAGTTATATAGTGTGAGAACGATGTAAAAAATAAAAAAGACGTACGAGTACGTTTTAGCTACCATTGCTCCAGCATTGTTTTTTGAAATGAATGAAACGATTTTAATGAAACTTCATACGCATAAGCAGGATACAAAGTTCTAAAAAGCTACTTAAGAACATTTTCGAATAATACTGTTACAGCCAAATTAGAACGATTTGAAATTTTCCATAGAAACAGAGATATCCAGTTATCTTTTTTTAAATAAGATATTTCGAAAATGTATAAGTAACTTATTGGACTAAATGTATCTTGTTTATGCGTATGAAGTTTCATTAAAATCGGTTCATTCCTTTCGAAAAACAAGGGCTTGAAAGTTTGTATGAAATGCCGTAGGTCGTAAACGCTCTTAAACAAAAAAAAATAGCTGAAATACACTGTTCCCGTTTTAAACAAGAATGTGACAAATTATCCAGTGGTTAAGGGTAGGACAAGAACTATTCCATAAGTTAGTACACGGAAAACTAATTGATTTTTCAGAGCGCAATATGTTTGGTTCAAATTTTGGGCCTTGGGAAACTTGGAAAGCTGTGTGAGGCACATCTGTCATGACAAAATAGAAGTTATATGGATACCAGCTTACCAGCTTCAGCCCGTGACTTCGTCCACGTGAAGTTTCTTGTTTTAAGGGGACTACAGGACCTAAGCGCAGAAAACGCAAGTTTTATAATGACTAAAAGTATATGATCGACTACAGTAAACAAGAATAGAATAGAATAGAATACTCTTTATTATGTACAAATCAACAAAATCATAAAATAGATATTCTTCAGGATAATGCTAGTTAGATAGTGTGTTGAAAATATAACACAACTAATTTGATACGATAGAAAAAAATCAAGAACATACCTCTAAAAACTTTTTTTTCACAAAAAAAACCATATCAATATACATACAATCATTTTGATTTATTGTCAGATTATTCTACAAGCAACATACTAAAGCACTAGTGTTTTAATTTTTTAGTCCAAACAATAGTATATTTCATTACAAGTGCGGAAAGGTTGTCATTGCAAAGAGTTCCGACAAATGTCTACCCGAGCCGAGGCGCAGCCGAAGGCGAGGGTTGACAGTCGGAACAAGTTGCAATGACGGTTTCGCACGTGTACTGAACGACTATTTTTAATACAGTTGCGAAAAAATGAAGCAATTTAATAAAATGTGGTCGTCCAAATCAAAAGGGACCTTATGGCGGAAATGAGTTATCTACAGAGCTGAAAACTACATAAATGTACCGAACTATAGACCTAAGAACCAACCTTCTAACCACTACCGTTATTTTTTTACGAATTTTTGAAGTTCACTGATCGAAATTATAAGTTTCGAGAAAATCGCAATTTAAGTATGCCGTACAAAAAAGTTATGTTTTAGTGTGAAGTTATGTAACTGATGGTATACTTTGATTGACTATGATATTACTAATGGAAATTCTTACAATCCTTGCATAAACTTGTTTGTTGTGGGAACATATTAAAATGTCGATATGATATATGGTTTGAATTACAAAAAAAAAACGATTTGTTAGGTCTTGCCGCGATAAGGTTCCTTTTTTACTAAACTTTAGATGAATACAAAACTTTTTTAAATTGACTTTTCGAAAAGTTGAACACATCTACATGTAGTAAATACAATCATCTTTTTAAAAATACAGTTAATAAAAAAACGATATTTTTGAGGTATTTTACAAATTTATTAATATCTCGGAAACTAGTTACCGCCATAAGGTCCCTTTTGATTTGGACGACCACAAATAATAAAAACACAATAAACTTAACTAACCAAAATGGCGCCAACCGTAGAATATAAGCAGAGATTCTTTTTTCTTCACTCATTCTGGTAGGCAAAGGGAACTATGCCCATACAGCCAAGTCTTCAGTAGAATTTTTTTATTGATATGAAATGAAAATGAAACCTAACCTAACTCATTCAATCAAATCATTAAATCTGATATTGAAACAAATTAGTAGCTTCTTTTTAGAAATATACGTATTTGCATGAATCATAAAAACTTCTATGATTTTTTTTAGTAAAAACTTCATGGTTGGTTTTTCTTTTTAATAGACATTATTTTGACAGTTGGGAAAGAGAACGCACGAGTTCGGGAAAGGTAAAAAAAAAGCACGAGTATGTAATAGCCCACATCCCGAACGCTATACGTCCCTGCAATACGCCACTTTTTGAGCAACTGTATTAAAATAGTATATTTCATTACAAGTGCGGAAAGGTTGTCATTGCAAAGAGTTCCGACAAATGTCTACCCGAGCCGAGGCGCAGCCGAAGGCGAGGGTTGACAATCGGAACAAGTTGCAATGACGGTTTCGCACGTGTACTGAACGACTATTTTTAATACAGTTGCGAAAAAATGAAGCAATTTAATAAAATAATAAAAACACAATAAACTCAACTATCGAATGGCGCCAACCGTAGAATATAAGCATAGATTTTTTTCTTCACCCATTCTGGTAGGCAAAGGGAACTATGTCCATACAGCCAAGTCTTCAGTAGAATTTTTTTATTGATATGAAATGAAAATGAAATTTAATGAGATGAAATGAAATGAAACCTAACCTAACTCATTAAATCTGATATTGAAACAAATTAGTAGCTTCTTTTTAGAAATGTACGTATTTGCATGAATCATAAAAACTTCTATGATTTTTTTTAGTAAAAACTTCATGGTTGGTTTTTCTTTTTAATAGAAATTATTTTGACAGTTGGGAAAGAGAACGCACGAGTTCGGGAAAGGTAAAAAAAAAGCACGAGTATGTAATAGCCCACATCCCGAACGCTATACGTCCCTGCAATACGCCACTTTTTGAGTAACTGTATTAAAAAAGATTTTTTGCAAATAGATAATTGCTTCATATTTTGCAATAAATTATCAGCGTTGTGTTATCGCGCTTCTCTTTCTTTTATATATGTAGTCCGACAGTGACCGCGCTTTAGGTAACGTAGTCCCCTTAACATAAAATATACATTCGGCGAGAGCACTGGTGACCCAGTTGTAATGGTCGCTACTTACGAGTCGTAGGTCGTAGGTTCGAACCCAAAACAGGCGCACGACTGCTCTTAAAACGGTGATGGAAAATGTCGTGAGGAAACCTGCATGTCTTAGAACCATAAATTCGAAGATATGGGACATCTACCAACCCGCATTGGGTCCCCGTGGTGCATCATAATCCATACCCTCTCACAGAGAGAAAGTCTGGTGAGAATATTTGAGGCTGATTATTCGGCATAGACTCGGCAACTACTGTAGGTTCCCATTAGTGAAAGAACTTTCGTAACCGGAACAGTAATTAAATAAAAACTAACGGGAAGATTTACCGAACTTGAGGAAGATTTGAGCAAGGTGAGTGAGAGTGGCGTGCTATTATACTTTTGTAGGTGTTCCAGCACCCTAATTGTTCCAATGTAATGGCTTTAATGGTTCTTGTTAGGGTTCCGTACTGAAATGGTAAAACGGGACCCTTATGGCGAGACTCAGTCTGTCTGTCTGTCTGTCACAGCTGGATATCTCAAAAACTACTAATGCTATCAACTTGAAATTCGGAATAGTTTTAGATGAACGGATATGGATAAAATATGGCACATGGGTATACCATGACTGAAGTCGCGGGGAACAACTAGTAGAAATATCTATGGTCTATGTCCATTGCATCGGATTTTTCATAAACTGTTATTAATATGCTTACAAGCATACGAAACAAAGATAGCAGTGAATTCAGCCGAAAAAAAAATTGTATTCCCAGTTTATTTTTTTCATAATAACACTGTCAATGTCAAATTGTTGCCAGTTATGTGCTATTGATTGTACCCTTATTTTTACTTCAGGTATACCTATACATCCTATTTAGTTGTCATTTTATAGAGCCCATTGTAAAACGAAGCCTTGGCTAAAATTTTTAGACTTCCAAGTCTTAAAATAAATTCACTGTGGTGTGGTATGCTGAATTCAATTAGACAAATATAGAACAACTTTCTGCCTTCGCCAAAAGCACCAAAATCAAAACTTTCCGTTGTAAAAAAGATGTCGTCCAACCTGTTTACGTAAAACTTTCTCACACACGTGACATAAACAATGATGGCGTCAAAATATGGCCGCTGTAAGTCACACAATTATTTCATCCGCGAGCGTGCAACCAGCCAACCAATCCACCAATCAAGACGCGACCTTTACCGCAACAGCCAATCACAACTAACCATTCCTTCTGTATATTCCAGGTGGACCTCAGCGAGAAGCCGTCGTTCTGGAAGGCACTGAAGCCGCCAGCTAAAGACAAATGCGGCGAGCTGCTGACCTCATTGTGCTATCACCCTAGCAACAGCGTACTCACACTGACACTGTTGAAGGCAAGGAACCTGAAGGCTAAGGACATTAATGGGAAATCAGGTATGCCTTATTGTATAATTAGTACAGTCAGGGCAAATGGGGGTTTTCGTGAAAATTTACGACACCAGTTGGCACCACTTTGACAAGAGGTCTTCCATTTCGATAATGAATATAAAATATATGATGACATTCATCATTCGATTCATTCATTCTTTCATCATTCCGTCATGACTAAAGAAAATATAGGCTCTTTGATAGATGCCTGGAACTGACGTGTCAGTGCTGCCACCTAGCGAACGTCATTTCAGAAAACCTTCATTGTTTGTTAAACAAATTGACACCCTAAATTAATCTGCCGTGAAAAACAAAAAAACACAACAGACTGTCATTCTTTGACAGTTGTATGAAATGGCTATAATTTCACAGTGACAGTACAATAATAATATCGGGTCAGTTTGTAGTTTATCTAAGTTACAATAGCTTAATGTCAACTGCTCAACACCTTTTACAAAATATTGCTTTTCCCGATGCAGGGGCGTTAACTGTTGAGGAGTTCTTCTAGTAAGAACCAGGAGAACTGGAGCTGAATGAGAAGTCACCATCAGCTAATTGTGACTTCTCATTCAGCTCCAGTTCTCCACCAAGTGGAGCTCCACTTCACCATACGCATTGTAACGAGCATAAATTGCTTAGCAACCACATTAAAGTACCTAATCGAATCTCAACCCATTTTATACTTATTATTGAGTAGTTTCGATAGCCATCTGTGGTCTTCATCATCAGTGCCACTTCACCAAATGGTGCTTTCCGAGAGCAAATGCACGAGTTACTATAAAAAATACCCTTATCGCTCTATGTTTTCCTATAAAATTTGACGGTTTCCCCCGATTTTCATAGGATTCCTTCATCAGTTTCCGTCTTGGTGACAATGGGAACACCTCGAAACCATACCCTTTCAAACAAAAAAAAGAATTTTTATAATAGGTCCACAATTTGTGGAACAATTTGTGGGAGCAGTGGTGGCTAAGTGGTAACGGCCGCGACTTACGAATTGTAGGTCGTAGGTTCGAACCCAGACAGGCGCTTTACTTTGTGTAAATTATTTCATCACCACTGCTCACAAAACGGTGAAGGAAAACATCGTGAGGAAACCGGCATGTCCTAGAACCAAAAATTCGAAGACATGTGACATCTACCAACCCGCACTAGGCCCGCGTGGTGGATTACGGCCCACTCCCTCTCACTGAGAGGAGGCCTGTGTCCCAGCAGTGGGAACATTATAGGCTGATGATTGTGGAGAAATTGGTGAACATACCTGTCGAACATATAACCTCCTCCTTTTTGGAAGTCGGTTAAAAAACCTATGCAATTCGAAATCAACTACCACTGGAAATGTATAGTTTGATGTGTAGCCGTGTGTCACTTGAAGGCTCCTACAAACAGGTGCGACACGCGATAAAATCGCGCGCGACACAAAGGTACCGCAAGTCGTCGCGCAACGAGCGGTGCCTTTGTGTCGCGCGCGATTATATCACGTGTCGCGCCTGTTTGTAGAAGCCTTGAGGCGATGTCTGTTCTTCTTATAATGGGTATTCAGCCATACTCTTCAAAAAGTTATAATAAGCCATCTCACACAAAAAAAAACCCATAAACACCCAACTTTCCAACCGAAAACTCGGAAATTGAAACACATTTCAAATTCAACTTAACAAATAAAATTGAAGAAACCACTTTTTATTTTTATTAAGTTGACTAATTCGCCTTTCCTTAGGGTTGACGATAAATCAAGTTATGGATCTAAGAAGTCCCAATTTTCTTCCGGTTCCATTTTCAACGGTAACTAGAGACGGGAAAAGATATTTCTTCTGGCTTAATGATCGTTTGGGGTAGGGTTGTGCTTAGTATGAAAAATCTTCCGGTTTCATGAAAAATTAAAGCTAGTTTTTTTTTTTTTTGTTTGAAGAAGAAATATTTTTGCTTAAGGCGAAAGCGCCAGGGTAGCCCGCGAAATTCAATTTTTTTAGGTTTTTTGCAATTTGCTGGTCAGTATTAAGTGATACGTTGATTAATATATTATGATTCGCGGCCGTAACAAATATTTATTTACAGAATTATAATCATTAAAGTCATCATGAACGACGATTTCATGAAACAGTTATTCTTTGGGGTTACGTGGTCATAGAGAGTTGTGTTGATGACTTTAATCATTATAATTCTGTAATTACATATTTGTTATTGCCGCGAATCAAATAAAAAAAAATCAAATCAAATTAATCAGCGCCTGACATTACTCCATACAAGTTAAGATGTGATTAAAAACTTGCCTACTAAAATTAAGTCAATTAACGTCAGGCGCTGATTAATTTGACAGGACTAAACTAAAATTTATCTTCTGTCCTTTTCTTAATGAAATGGAAAGAAAAAGATGCAGTGAACTTAGATTTAGTTTAGTTTGTGAACAACAGAATCGGCACCATTGTCGACTTCATTTTTAATAACCGTCTTGGGAATTTGAATAGCAACGATTTGCAGAGCCTCGAAAGTTCGAATAGCAATAAATCGCTAACAAGCAAAATTGTACCGATCAACAGGTAGGCAATTTGTAACCAGCTACAAAAATTCCCACCCCAAGGCCTCGTTAATTAAACCCCACTACAACATCTTTAAAACGCCCGGAATTTTAACCTGACATCAAGAATTCCTTACGGAATTTCAACATACTTCGGACAACCCTCAAGTTAAGGGGAATGAATTTTATTCCTGAAGAATTTTCACGAGAAAATGTCTAGTAGATTACTTTCTGGTTCATTAAGATTTTTATTATTAAAGGTGCTTTTATGGGCACTCATATATGTATAGGTACTCGTAGGTACGGTCAGCAACAAAAGTCGATTAACACTTCAGTTTTTTTAATCTCGTTTATTGAGCAAAATATTTTGCTCGATAACTGAGATTAAAAAAACTGAAGTGTTAATAAACTTTTTACTAATAAAAAAGCTGATTAGTTTGTTTGAAAGCGCTTATCTCTAAAACTACTAGTCGGATTAAAAAAAAATCTTTTTGCATTTGATAGCCTAATAAACCTATATAATTATCATCATCTGCCTTGGGGTCGGTTTCCAGTCTAACCGGATGCAGCTGACTACCAGTATTTTACATGGAGCGACTGCCTATTTGACCTCCACAACCAAATTTCTGGATATTACAAACATGACCTATCTAAACTGATATAATAAAGGTCAAGAGTTTGTTTGAACGTGCTAATCTCGGGAACTACCTGTCGGATTTAATTTATAAAATTCTTTTTGCATTTGATAACCCTATTCTTGAGCAAGCCAATAAGTTATTTTATATCACGCTGGAATAGGAGGAGCAAAAACAAAAAGAAGTTACAGATATTCTATTTCACGAAGTCCGTTCGGCTTTGATTGTAGTAGTGACGTATCCCGACAAGCGCGCTCCCACAGCGGCTGCCCCTTGCTGCCGTCGCATGAGGCTATTTCCGCGAATGTGTACCGTTTTACTTCACCCATTGTTGAGTCTCTGTTGATCACAATGTGCATGTGCACGCTTGACAACATTCATAGCCAAACTGACTTCGTGACATAGAACATCTGTACAAAGAACGCTAATTGAAAATGAAGTGATAGAGCGGGCAGACGATGCGATGCGACAGGATCGATGGGTTTGAGGAACAAGAAATTTCACGCAGACGAAGTCGCGGCCAGAAGTTAGTATTTTTAGTATAGGTACTTGTATTTTACGATAATTGGCAGACTGACTTTATTGGTTGAGTTATTTTTGAACAGTCTATCACTAGTGCGTTCTTTCTGTACGAGTCACAATAAATACTTTTTCTTTTTTCTTTCCTTAAGTGAAGGTCATCTTTATGAATCCCTCGATTTTGTAGTGGTCTAAACAGCATGAAGTTCTGGATTCGATAGATTTGGGGTGGGTAAAGTGTTATTGGATTTAAAACCGACTTGAAAAAAAAATACGTACGTAAAATACGCATTTACGCGCATTGACGTAGAGTTGCGGACACCAGCCCGTTTACCTACTATCTAACCGACTTCAAAAAGGAGGAGTTTCTCAATACGACTGTTTCTTTTGTTTTATAGGTATGTATTTTACGTGACGTCTCCGACAATTGAGAATCGTCTTTGATTTTTTTTTTTATAGAATAATACGTATTTTTTCCACTTATTATAAATTGATGTTGTAATAATTTCCTGTTCCTGATATTTATATAGCAAGTAGTGTTATACGAATTTGTGTGTAAAAAATTTTTAACAAAAAAATACAACGGAATTTTGTGTTACACCTTGTTTTTTTTTTTTTTAAGAGGGTTGTTTTTTTATGTTTTTTTCCAATTGAAAATATTATGCAAGACTACTTCGTTGATAGAGTAGTCGCAAGGGCGACACTTTACTGCCTGCCTGCCTTTTCTGGCTGCCTGGAATCAGGGGAGGTTTCAATGCAATCTTCTAACAGGCCAGTATTTTACTGAAAAAAAAAACACTGGCACTCCGGTAGTGCCGACAGAAGTGAAAACTTGAACAATTACGAGTGTATTTTGTGAATCGTCTTATAAACAAAATGTTATATATCCGTGGTTCAGCGCCATCTCGTCGTTGTTGGATGAACTACGTAGTTAGTACGCGAGGCCCTCGTAGTTCTTCCCGATGTGCATAGATGGCGCTGTCTTACGTTTTACGTCTTACGAATTTTCGATCAGGGTCACGTGACCTGACGCCAGTTTAGAAGTTTTTACCCATTCCAAAAAAAGTACACAGCGCCGCTAAAGAAGTTTTCACTTCAAAAAACTGTCAAAAAGACAAGTGTTGTGAAGTGTCAAGCGATTTCGAACCATTTGGAGTACCTAATATACTAATAACACTGTAATATACTGTCATCTTGACCTGCCCCGCGTTAAACTGCTGAAAGTACGATTTGTGTCCGGTTGGCATATAGTAGCTGGTTGAAACCGGACTCCATGACTTTTAACAAACACGGCAGTATGGAGATCTACTTAAGCCCTCTGCCAACCCCTTAAAATTAATATCACATTTAGCATTATCAGCCTATAATGCTCCCACTGCTGGGACACAGGCCTCCTCTCGATGAGAGGGAGTGGGCCGTAATCCACCACGCGGGCCCAGTGCGTTTTGGTAGATATCACATTCGAACTTTTAGTTCTAAGACACGTCGGTTTCCTCACGATATTTTCCTTCGCCGTTTAGAAAGCAACGGTGATGAAATCATTAATTTACACAAAGAAAAGCGCCTGTCTGGTTTCGAACCTGCGACCACACGATGTCACATTTACTTAAAAATAATCTCGTAAGTACTCAACCAACGCATGTCTCAATTACAGATCCCTACGTGAAAGTCTGGCTGCAGTTCGGCGACAAACGCATAGAGAAGCGCAAGACGGCTATCTTCAAATGTACCCTGAACCCCGTTTTCAACGACTCCTTCTCCTTCAACGTACCCTGGGAGAAGATCAGGGAATGTTCCCTGGACGTCCAGGTCATGGACTTTGATAATATTGGCAGAAATGAGCTGATTGGCAGAATATTGCTGGCTGGTGAGTTGATTAATAATTATTAGTACATTACGATACGTGTGACTTAAGTTTTTTTTTTATATTTTTTTTTATGAGAAATATTACTTGTTGTTGTTGTTGCTTGTTGTTACTTGTTGTTGTTGTTATGTTGTGTTGTTGTTGTTGTAATGTTGTTCCGCTGTTGTAATTGTTATAACAATATGAATCATTTGTGTTCGATTTAAATAAATAATAAAAATAAAATAAATTATTGCACGGCGTGAAATTAGAGCTGACGCCGTGCATTAATAGACTACTTAAGTCACACGTATCGTATACTATTTTATAGCTCCTGTGTGACCTAAACGCAAGTGATGCAATTACTTTTGACACGCAAAAGAAGAATGATGGCTATAGTGTGCGTGCGCTTGGAATTAAACGACGTATGTGCCAAAACGAATTTACTCCTTTCAAGCAAAATACAAGAATTAAATTTAAAACTACTTTGAGAAAACTTTCATATGATAATTCTCTATGTTTTAAAGTAAATTCCATTGAATAACTCTTAAATTAAGCGTTACGCCGTGATGTCGAAAAAAGTAAAAAAAAATAGATATACGAGTAACTTTGCAATTTTTTTGTATCGAGAAAACTTCATTGAATCGTGTATTCCTTGTACATGATACTAGACCAAAGAGTCAAAAAATATATAGGTACCAAAATTTTAAATCACTATTCTACATAATTAACAAGTTATACGAAATATAAAAACCACAAATTTTTCAACATATCACCTTAGGTCACTGAAAAGCGTGACTTAAGTGCGGATTTATAATTGATAAAAGTGATTTTATAAGTGATAAAAGTAATTTTATAAGTGATAAAAGTGGATCAATTTATTTTTATGATAATTAAGTTTATTTTTTTTTAAATCCTAAACCCGTCGTCTAACCAACAAGTAAAACAGGAAAAGCATTAAAGAATAATGAATATCCTTAACGAAATTCCAAACACTTACTTTTCAAAAAGCAAATGGTTTGGCAAAATTACCGCAAAAGCTTTTGAATTTGGCCTTGATATTTAGGTAGGTACGTATTTTGTGTTTAGAATAAACCTAGGCATATACTTCTCTTTTTGTAGTATCCCAATACTTTTTTTTTATTGGTGCGCGATGGAAATCCTGATGGACTTCCTCCATCGTGGAGGTGACAGAGGGGCATGCCTGACTCTTACCGGCTAAAACCACCGCGGTGCTCCACCTTTATATAGGTAGCTAGATGGGAGTGCAGAATTCGCATATAAGCATTCACCGCTCCCAAATATCCCAATACTGAAAGACCAAAAAATGTCTTGACTTTTTGGCAAAAAACCTGCTATTTTCCGAGGCAAATAAGTAGCCTGGTCAAACAATCGTCTCTAGGGCAAATCAGAAAACGTGTGCTGCAACACCGTTGGGACCACTGATTGGGTAACGTTACCTGTCTGTGGTTGCCTTATTGGATGCCAAATCAAGTAGAATATTTAGGGCTATCCACAATATGCCTAGGTTTATCCTAAACACAAAAGACCTACCTACCTTAGTATCAAGGTCAAATTCAAAAGCTCTTTCGGTAATTTTGCCAAACTTCTTTTTTTTATAGAAAAAGTAATTGTTTAGACTACCCATATTTTTACGGTCAACATAGTTTTATACATTTAAAAAATTTTGTCAAATTAGAGGTATTTTTTGACAGATTGAGACAGAATAGAATTTGAACGTTAAAAATTCGGGAATGTCCCTCTTCAGTACTCAATATTTTTCAAACACTGAATTTGAAAAAGCTTTAGCCTCTAAAAATAGTTTTAACAAATTGAAGGTTTTAGAAAAATACATAATTTTAAACGTTATCAATGTTCTTTAAACGTTAATTTGATCAGTAAATAACCCGCCATCTTGTATTTTCCAGGGAAAAACGGCTCCGGCGCAACAGAAACGAAACACTGGCAGGACATGATCACGAAACCGAGGCAGACAATCGTGCAATGGCATCGTCTGAAGCCCGAGTGAACGGCATTTAACAAAAAAACAAAAAAAAAATACAAAAAACGTCATAAGACTGAACGGTTAACAAAATTTAATGGCACGATTCTCTGAGCTGTCCTTGTATTGGCGTTGTGCATATCTTTTGTCTGTTTTCTTATATTTTTTTAGTAAAAAAGAAATAATCTTTTTTTTATCTGTGATGCAGCTACTGTTTGGGTTTGGTGTAACACATTTATTTTGATTATTAGGTACTATATTTTTTAGTAAAAAAGAAATACCTTTTCTTTTTTTGGCTATGATGCAGCCAATTAAATACTGTTTGGGTTTTTTGTAACCCATTTGGATTTTTTATTACACTGTCGAAACTTTTTATTTATTTTGAAAACTATTGGCTATTTTGTGATAGTTTGGTTTCTAAAAGTACAAAAAGTCGTACTTTAAGTAATGAAATTATCTTTTCTAATTATATTTATTATATTATAATTAGAAAAGATAATTTTGATAATTATCTTTATATTTATTATAACACGACAAGATTAGGTTTTGCAAAGCACTTTATTTTCTTTTTCAATTTTCTCCTTCATCTAAGCACACGCTATTTCTCGAATCTTGACTATCTTAAAAGAAAAATATTAAAATGATCTAAAATTAAAATCAAAATTGGTGATATTTCTAAAAAAAGAAAAATCAAAGTGTTGAACATTAACTTTTCCTAAAATTAGACTAACTTGAAATGCTGTTCTTAAATAGGGACCTATTACAAGAAATCATGTCTTAAATCCTAAGGTTATTGGTATAAGACATTTATTTATCTTTTCTTAAATACTCGATTAATTTGTTCTTATCCTTACGTCTTCTACTATTTTTATAGTTTTTCCTATGGTAACCCCATTTCAATTCGTGCCTTTGGCGATTTTAATTTAAAAAAATCTTTTTATATTTTTTTGTTATATTATTACGGTACTTATCTTGACATCTATGACACAGCATTTCTAGTTAGTTTTGAGTCTTCATGCTATATTGACGTTTTACTTAATAAGTAATGGTTGGATGATGAATGTTAAGAATTTTAATAAAAAATATTGTTAGAATTATAAAATTAATTGTTAAAAATGTAGTAATTATTACGAAGAGTCGGGTTCACATCGCACAAAGAAGAGTAGATTTTTCTTTTTATCGTTTTTCTTTTTATTTATATTCAATAATATTAATACGTAAAATATTTGATGATGGAAGAAAGAATTTGCTTTTGAATTGCTCAATTAAGAGTCGACAAAAAAAAATTAAAACTTTTTTGTTAATTTAATTTTTTTTTTAATAAATTGTATTCAATTCATCAGAGTAAATACCAAACTGCCAAATTGTTACCTTTGAAAAAAAAAACAATAAAATAACATCTAAACGCGATTTTTGAGAAAAAATGTGTCAAAAACTTTGCTTTCTGTATTGAAGATACTTGAAGTGAGTACAGACATTCTAAATTAATTGTTAAAAATTAAGGAAGAGTTGCAAGTATATGAGGCTGGTCAATTTTAGGTGAGGATATAAAACGAGGTGTAAAAAATGCCCAAAGTTGCAAGCCGTTCTTTAAAAATCATCAGCAACTTTTGGATATAGCTTTGTTTGATAGGTAGCAACGTTTTTGTTAAATAAATAAAAGTATATATATATATTATATATAAAATAAATAAAAATAATATCGAAATGCTTGTTGTTACATGTTAAAGCTTACATTCCGTAATAGTAGTTCGAATCGATGTTAAAACGTATTGAGAAAAAAAAATCATCAGTTACCCAAAATATTGTATACATTTATAAAAGTTTTATAGAAATTAGCGTATTTATAGGTGTACCACGTAGCTTGTTGTTATAGATGTTAGACAGTTCAATGTTCATAATAATTAGTTGCAAGAAACAAGATCTGTTCAAAAAGAGAAACAAAAATCTTTTACCAAATTTTACTTAAACAAATCCTCTAACTGAGCTTCAAAAACCGATTTTAGTGGGAAAATGTCAAGAAAACATAAATGTTAAGATGTAATTAAATAGATTTAGAGTTAAAAAATAAATCAGACCGTTAGCGACACCGATACTTAAGGAAACGACTATATTAGTCACTTGTAAATAAGCAGAATTGCATCAGTAGACTCGGTAAAAATTACTGGTTCCTTATAAGTATAATAGGAATTTGCCGTTGAATAATCTTTCGACATAAGTATCGATGTAACTGGCCCAGAATTGACACTAGTAACATGACATACGTCAATCCACTGTCTTAAATTTGCAAATCAATGAAATACTTATTAAAATGTGCCAGTAAAAATAATTCAATAGAAAAAAAAATCTTTAAAAAATCTTAAAAATCTGTCGGTTCGTTGTTTAGAAAAATAGCTGAGAACTATATTTTTTACTCTCGTGTTTATGCGAAGATAAATGTCTATTTTAATGGGGCAAAAGAACCCTTGGTAACGCTTTTTCAATTATTTTTGCAATGCATTTTTATATATTATGTTGATTTGACTAAACGTACGCTGACGCTTTATTAGTTAGGTGACCACTAATTCCTTTGTCTTGACACAAAAGTTTATTTTTCACAAAAAGTGACCACTAATGGCACTTAGTGCTAAACAATTGCAGTTCTACTGACCTCATTTAAAAAAAGAACTTTCACAAAAATCGTAACTCAGGAATTAGAACAACGATTAATTTCAGCTCTCTTTAAAACAAAAGCATATCCAGGTATTGGTAGGGAAGTAAAAATTAAAAAAAAAATATTGTAAGTATAAAAGAAAGGTCAAAATGAGAGGAATTATTCTAATAAATGTACATAAAATAGGAAAAATGTATTGATTGTCGTCATGCAAAGTTTGAGCTAATAACGAAACGTATTTCATTAAAATATACATAAAATATTTAAAGAAATATTTTTGCATCTTCCGATTACTACCTCTTTTTTGCTTAATCAATATTTTTCACTGTTGAGTAGCAGAATATTAATATTTTTCAACTCTAATAATTACGAAAAAATATTTTTTCACATAAAATACTGCGATTATATTTTTAATGAATAAACCAGTTGATTGACATTAATAAACAATATTTTTAATTAAATATATTCAAATCAATCGATCAAATTTTTATTGTTCAACTTCTTGATAAAATTTTTAAATATTCTAAGCAAATTATATAATAATATTATATATAATATTTGTGTGAAACAACTGGTTTATTCCGCCTATATCTAAGCTTTTCGATTTCAAAATCATTGTGATGTACAATTATAACATATCAATTATCATTTTTTATTTCTAAAGCCTTCAAGGAATATATATTTTGGTGAAATGTTCTAAAAAAACTATTTAGATTAACACTGCGCACATATGAATTATTTTTTAACTATATACAGGAATCCTCAAATTATAATCTCTTGTAAAAGTATGAGAATCACAAATTGCTAATCTTGTTACCATTTTTTTTTTCTTTAAAATCCGCCCTCTTTGAATTCTACATTTACGAAAATTGCAGAATGATGCAATCGAGACGAAAAATATGGACGATTTTTTTGTAATATTAGTTAAGTTTTGTAGAAGTAACCACCAAATTGGTGGCGCACGCATTTATTTTTAATCATATAACATTAATATATTTGAATGTTATCATGTAATCGCAAATAACAAAGTATTGTGGCCGAGAAAATGAGTTACATTGCAAAATATGTAATATTTCGCTCGCTTTTGTCATCCACTTTAATAAAATTTGTCGTGACGCTTCGGGTTCGGTTCGGTAAAGTTCGGCTCAAACGATGTAACTTATAATCGCGGTCTGTGTCTATTTTGTGCAATATAAATGTTATAAAATTAGGAAAAATGTGATTTTAAAAATATAGTTGATTATATTTTATCGTATAGTTAAAAAAATAATAACGTTTTAAAATATATGTAATATCATGTAATGTTAAGGAATCAGTGTTTAGATTAGATGAAGAAGTTAAAAAATGTATTTATAGACTGTTACGTTTAAAAAATAAGGATGTATTCGCTTTGAAAACATTTTTTTGTTCTATAATTTTTTTTAACGCGTAGATGTCATTGTTGTGTATTTTTTTTTTCTTTTTTATGGTTTATCATGATTAATTAAGGTTTTTAGGAGTACGGTTCATTAAATTTATTATATTATACACGTATTATAAAGTGTTGACAATCATTAATGTATTGTGTATTTATTAATTGTAATTAAATTCATTATTCCCAAATAAAATATTGAGTTAATTACTGGTGGTACTCATTTGGATTTCTAATCGACACTATCCAACAGTTGGACACATGTTATAATTTTTATTTTATTTCATATTATTTTATTCCAATTTGAGAGGCGTCATATGTTCTATCTGTCTACGTTAGAAGGTTTGGTTTCAGCGCTTAGTCTTTCAGATGTACCATTGTGCGTGAGCCATGGCGGCCGTCGGTGAATTTTCCAACCAGCCTACCTCCCTCCAGAAGTTGATTACAACCTCCGGTTTATTAAGAACATCTGGACAAGATTTGGGTGTCCCGAAGGTTTCTATCCTGATCATCATCTGCCTAGCCTTTTCCCACCTATGTTGGGGTCGGCTTCGAGTCTAACCGGATGCAGCTGAATACCAATATTTTACATGGAGCGACTGCCTATCAGATAGCCAGATCAGATAGGCAGATCCCGTTGATAAGACTGGTTGTCAGACTTTAGGGCTTCTCGTGCTCTAGCTTAACGTGCTTTCCAAGGCACGGAGGGATCACGGTATGTAAAGATGGTCACCTATCCACAGACCAACCGCAGCAAGCGTAGCTTAACCTGATCTATCGACCTGTGCAGCTGTTATATGGAAATAATATATTTCCTCAGCCTCCATGCAAACCCTGCATAGAGGACTGTCCGTTATGCCGTTATTGTTTGTTTAGCGAGGAGGGCGTTCCTGAACCCTGATACCTGAACGTCTTATAAGCCTTCTATCTATGAGAGCAG
The DNA here is from genome assembly GCA_963855955.1 of Luperina nickerlii. Classification (NCBI taxonomy): domain Eukaryota; kingdom Metazoa; phylum Arthropoda; class Insecta; order Lepidoptera; family Noctuidae; genus Luperina; species Luperina nickerlii. The sequence continues at coordinate 5,777,677 of OY979690.1, forward strand.
TGGTGGCCCAGTGGTAACGGCCGTGACTTAAAGAGTTGGAGGTCGTAGGTTCGAACCCAGACAGGCGCTTTACTTTGTGTAAATTATTTCATCACCACTGCTCTCAAAAAAATTTTAAAAGAGTAACGGTGGAGTTTCTTGCCCATTCTCCTCCATACGAACACTACCTTTTGGAAGGGGCGACTAGAATCAATTCAATTTTACTGTAAGTTTTGACGTTCAATGTGCCTATTTGAAATAAATGATTTGACTTTGACTTTGAAAACGGTGAAGGAAAACATCGTGAGGAAGCGGGCATGTCCTAGAACCAAAAATTCGAAGGCATATGACATCCACCAACCCGCACTGGGCCCGCGTGGTGGATTACGGCCCACTCCCTCTCACGGAGAGGAGGCATGTGTCCCAGCAGTGGGACCATTTATAGGCTAATTATGATTATGAAGATCTAAGGATGACATAGCTTCCCTGGACTGCCAGCAGCATCTTATTTTTTCCTCTTGGTTATTTTGGATGATTCATTACTTACACTACACACACACATAACAACACACACACACACATACATACACACATACCCACATACATTACACACATACAACATACACACACACCTCACACACCATCATCACACATTTATCATCATCTCACATCTTACATTATTATTTTCTAAATATGTATTTTATATCAAATCCAATGATAACAGCTGTCTTCAGTAAACTTAGGATTTCAGGAATGGTTAAAGGAAAAAATAAAATCCAACTTATAGAAATTTTGTATTTTTTATTGAATAACTTTTCTATTTATATTTATGTTATCAATATCACAAAGTATTATAATTAGGTAGGTATTCAAGTAAAAAAGCCGATAACTTCTAAAAATAAAACACACGGTTGGAAAAATTTACAAAAAACTTTTTTTTTAAGAAAACAAAATTTTTACGCAGAACGCACATTCACAAAAAGTTTTTTTTTTTTTGTTTTTACAAATTTTCCCAACAGCGCGAAATCATAAACAGCGTTCCATACAGTTTTGTGTCAACAAACGCTTTCTATTGTCGCACGATGACTGAACCAACCGTTATCAGATTCATTTGTAAAGTTAATAAAGAACAGGAAATAGAAATCTACTTTTGAACTCTTTTGTGACTCGGTCACACCAAAAACGTGCTTACAAACCACGAAAATATGTTCTGCATGACTGATTTACTAAAAACTGATAAAAATCAAGGATTGTTTAGTTAGAGTTTTACCGAGAAGGCAAGAAAAAATAGCAATTTCATAAAAAAATAATCATAAAAAATAAATTTAATTAACATTTCGTGGTCAAAACTTATTCCAGTCAAACAGAACAGTTATAAAAAATTTGGTATATTTAAGGAATATTTTGAGACCAATTTAATACGTTTTATCGATAGAAAACGTATCCCGGGCATTTTACCTTCCCATCTCTATAAAAATAACTAGCCAATGAGACTTCGGCATTTAGATTATCGCATGGTACGTAACCAATCACGTTGCTTTATTGTGCAAGACGTTAGTGTTGTCTGTTATTGTAAAATGCCCTAACTTCTGGTAACTTCTTAAGACTTCTTAGCTTCTTCCTCTTTCTTCTCCGCTTCTGGGGCGGGAGTGGGGAGTTCAGGGTACTCCAGTTTCACACCTTCTTCGCAAGTGAAGATCGGACAGCAGCCAGGGAAAGGCGCGGTCTTGTTGGTCTTGTCTGAAAATGGAGAAGAATATGATATAAATATCGTCGTTTTTTGTTCTCTGATGGCAACAGGCCCAAAGGCATTGTTTCCGATACCATTGTCTATGGACAGTCATATTCATTTTTATAAAACAGTATAGAATTCGAACAATGAGGGCTTGCAGTTATCATCATCAAATTCCTTTCCTTATACCAATTTATTTGGGGTCGGCGCAACGTGTCCATTTCTTCCATACTTCTCTATTAGTAGTCTGAGAGACCCGTGACTAAATAATAACAGCCGCACAGGTTGATCGATCAGGTTAAGCTACTCTTGCTGCGGTTGGTCTGTGGATGGGTGACCATCTTTACATACCGTGACCCCTCCGTGCCTAGGAAAGCATGTTAGGTCCCGGCTGTCATTCGTGGACCTTTGACAGTCGTAACGGGTGGTCAGAAGCCCGAAGGTCTGACAACCAGTCTTACCAAGGTGTTTCGTATTACCCAGTAACTGGGTTGTGGAGGTCAGATAGGCAGTCGCTCCATGTAAAATACTGGTATTCAGCTGCATCCGGTTAGACTGGAAGCCGACCCCAAGGGAAAAGGCTAGGCAGATGATGATAACTTCTCTATTAATCGTCTATCAATACGAATAAAACTTATTTCATATATAACATCGTTTGAACTCTAGTTTCAACATTACGTGGGCATTTTTTTCTAGTTTTAGTGTCACTCCATTCTCCTCTCTGTGAGAGGGAATGGCCCGAAGTCCACCACACGGGCCTACATCACCTTAAGGGAGAAGCGCTAAGGTAGCCCGCGAAATTCAAATTTTCTTACGTTTTTTGCAATTTGCTGGTCAGTATTAAGTTATACGTCGATCAAAATACGATTCGCGGCCGTAACAAATATGTATTTACAGAATTATAATCATTAAAGTCATCAACACAACTCTCTAAGACCACGTAACTCCAAAGAATGATGATTTCATGAAACAGTTATTCTTTGGACTTACGTGGTCTTAGAGAGTTGTGTTGATGACTTTAATGATTATAATTCTGTAAATACATATTTGTTAAGGCCGCGAATCATATATTAATCAACGTACAACTTAATACTGACCAGCAAATTGCAAAATACCTAAAAAAAAATTAATTTCGCGGGCTACCCTGGCGCTTTCAACTTAATGGCGTAAAACACTGTCAATCCCAATCTGAATCAATTTGAAGGATATTGTTAATCCATTGCTTCATATGTTCCAAAAATTCGTCTGCTCAACAACGTGAATAACGCAATGAATGCTGTTGAACTGTCAAAATCAAAGCAATTACTGTCAGTGTGTTACGCAATTACCAAGCTGGTTGGTGGACATCAAATATCTTTGAATGTTTCGCCCCAGAACATGTCAGCAGTGCGATTCTATAACCATCTCACCATGAACACTTAGGTGAAGTGAGCGTGGAGTTAACTGTCAAAAGTATAAATTCCTAGCAAAAACAAACTCACTTCACCTAAGTTTTCACTGTGAGATTTTACAGAATCGACCGGCTGTTCCCTCACACTGTTTTCCTTCACGCATTTTAAGAGCATTGGTGATGAAATGAATTGTAAAAAGTAAAGTAAGATGTCTGGGTTCGAACCAATGACTGACTGTAACTGTAGATTTTCGTTTCTTTTTTTTGGACAGATTTTTTTTTGCAATTTTTTTTTTTGTTTTTTTTTCGGTTTTCGCCACTTACCAGTGTCAAGTTTGCACTTGGGGTTGGCCAACGGTAATGGCCCGCAGTCCTCAACCAGCTCCAACAGCCTGGGGGGCTGGTCCTCGCTGACGACGCAGGTGCTGCGGCCACAGAAGGGGGCTAAGTCCCAGGTGTTGCCAGGCTCGACGGTCGCACAGCGGGTGGATGCGAAGCACATTCCGGGGAAGTCTGGAAAGATGAAAAGGTTTTTGAGTATTTTGTCGAGGTGGAAGATTTTGATCGAAAAGTGGAAAAGAGTTTTTTTCTGTGTCTGAAAGAGGGTTTAAAAAATGTTTTTATTACAAAATGAAAACCATATTTTCACTGTTTTGTGTTGGAATCAGACCTTGAAATGACAATGTTGGTTATTAAAACGTTCATGTTACCGAAAATAAGTATAAATATTTACAATAAAAGCAAGGGTTTGCCTGTCCCTTGCTGCTCTCACCCAGCTACGCCCTAAACAGAGATCCGTATCACACAGGGGATGCCTTTAGCGTGTGGTCGCTTAGTTTTTAAACCTGGCTTAATTTACTCAAGCACCCACAGGAAAACCCGGCTAATCAGTCGACAACCTCCTAGGTTGACTTGCGAGATGTCATATACATATAAAAAAAAACTGGCCGAGTGCGAGTTGGACTCGCACACGAAAGGTTCCGTACCACAAGGCAAAAACGCCGAAAAAAAGACGTATGTTGTATGGGAGCCCCCCTTAAATATTTATTTCATTCTGTTTTTAGTATTTGTTGTTATAGTGGCAATAGAAATACATCATCTATGAAAATTTCAACTGTCTAGCAATCACGGTTCATGAGATACAGCCTGGTGACAGACTGACAGGCAGGCAGACGGACAGTCGACAAAGGCTTAGTAATAGGGTCCCGTTTTTACCCTTTGGATATGGAACCCTAAAAACCATGGTTCTAAGAAAACGCTTATATCAGAGAAAGACATGCCTATGGTATAACTATGATTTTTATTTATCATTCAACATACTAAGCAAACATTGACATAAGTCTTACGCCATTTAAACATACCTACACAACATAACACAAATATTTGAACTCTGTACCAGCTAGTAAGAGGCTACTTTCTAACAAATGCACTAGAGAGCTATGATTTCTAAATGTAATGAGTTTTATCTGTACTATAATTATCTTGAAAGCACATGAATCAGAATTTAATAGGCAATGACAATTCAAATCTATGAATTGATATAAAGGCTCCTTCAAAGAGGCGCGATACGCGATAAAATCGCGCGCCACACAAAGGCACCGCAAGTCGCGCAACGAGCGGTGCCTTTATGTCGCGCGCGATTATATCGCGTGTCGCGCCTGTTTGTAGGAGCCTTAATATGTTGTGTGGGCTACCTAACTAAAATAGGCAGAACTTGTGTAAACTAAGCTTTACATCATCATCTGCCTAGCCTTTTCCCAACTATGTTGGGGTCGGCTTCCAGTCTAACCGGATGCAGCTGAATACCAGTATTTTAGATGGAGCGACTGCCTATCTGACCTCCACAACCCAGTTTTTGGGTAATACCCCTTGGTAAGGCTGGTTATTTATAAGACGACCCGTAACGACTGTCAAAGAGCCAAAAATGGCAGCCGGGACCACGCGTGCTTTTCGGTCTCAGTATGTAAAGATGGTCCACCCATCCACAGACCAACCGCAGCAAGCGTAGCCACCAGCCCCTAAACTTAACAATTCAACAAAAATTTTGTAGGTAAAGAAAGAAAATAGTACATTTATTCAGCATAGACTCAAAGGCACAGGCGAATGAAATCTAACGGTTTGTACTTTCTCAAAAAGATAATTTCACGGCAAATAACTTCAATCCAAAATTAGACATAGCTCAACCAGGTTACTGTCGACAAAAGTTTCCATTTGAAACAGCCTTTCACAACACATTGTACATACAATACAATACACACACACTCACACGCACTGACCCTGATCCAGATACGCGTAGAATTTAACAAAACCACCAATTGTTATAACTACAAAAATGACGGGCGCTTGTGAATTTTCCATACAAACAGAAACAAATGAATAGCATTTTCGCATTTTTCGGCGCTGTGTGAATAGCAATGTTGAAGTCGCGAAGTGAATTTTTATGTGGCTACCTATTTTTTGTGTGATTATGATAGAACAATGCTGTTATTTGTGTTTACATAAATAGACCCCTGTTATGATTTTACTTGTAAATTCTCACGATACATGAGGGGGCTAATAGCAGACGCACTGGAACTACCAGTCGTATTTGAAAAATCGTTCTGCATTTGATAGCAAAATTATAATTTCATTTTTTTTTAATTATTTATGTAGCTTATTTTATAAAAGAAGCTATTTAACATCACGCTGCGACCTTAGGGAGCCGAACAAAAGGAAAAAGAACGCCAAGCGAAAACGATGTAATAGGATGGACAGGCGATGCGATGCGATGCGATAGGTCGGGTGACTATGCTTAATGTTTCTAGGCGTAGAATTAAATTGTTTTCTAATAATGTATACTGCATCCATTACTGTTTATAACAAATTATCTGATGGCTTCAAAACTCTCAGTCTCAGAACATTTAAATGTAAATTATTTAACTTTCTTTTAAGCAAATGTGCTATTACTCAACTGAAGATTTTATGAATGAAAAATTAACCTAAATATTTGACATTATTGCCTATAAATCATATTCTATCTCCTTGGCCTTATTTAATTTTGACTTATATGTATAATTTACAACTATCGTTCAATATATTTAAATTATTTGTAATTCTAATTCTAATGATTATAATTTAGTTTTAATGCAATGAAGACCCATAATTTTACAAACCATATTATATACGCCGAAAACGTCAGAATATTATTATCGTAACACATATCTAATGCTGGCTAAATGCACATAACAACTTTGTACAATATTCTGACAAATAAATGCATTGTATTGTATTGAACATGAAATTTCACACGGACGATGTCTTGTTATGCTACTATGTCGAAATTTTTCACGCACAGAACAAAATCCTAAAATAGACAAAAGTCATTCTAGGTCATTCTATTATTAAAACAATGCGCTAAATGTGGTCTGTTTCCTTATTAACAGTGAATGGTCTTTTGTCCCGTATTTTCGTACAAGTCTTTGTAATTTTGTGACTGTGAGTCATTTTAAATGGGTTGAATGCAGGTAGTTGATGCTAAGTGATATAAGAACCATTTTTGTATGTTTTTGTTTAATATGTCATACGATTGTGAATCGCGGCTAAAAAAAAAGCCAAATAAGCCAAATCACCTGTTTCATTGGCCTTATCTTAAATACCACACCATAAAACGATTACCAATGATATCAATGCGTAAGCTTGCATTTAGTGCAGCCGGAAGACATTAAGACATTACGAAAGTGAAAGTACCTAATACATCTAGATTGTCTATGTGGGACGATGTAGGGCTGCCTCATCGAGCAGTAGACTTATTGCAATGCAAGACAGTGCATTGCTTAACCATAATAATTAATTGTAACTAGGGGACAGATATTTCAACACCCTAGGGTGTTGAATAGAATAGAATAGCACTAGTGCTATTCTGTGAAGTTCACTTGGAACCGCACTCAATTGTGCGCACACAATTCGAAAGCGAACTCTTTATTTTTAAAGTTTATCATCACTGATTCACAACGAGACACCATTCGAATTTCTAAGTGATGTTTAGAGAATAGCACCTACAGAGTTATTGCAATATGTAAACAATAAATAGACAGTGGATAATTGGATAGACGTCCAAAATGGCGGCTGGGTCAGGTTGAGTTTTTCCTACATCTGTCAACATTTAAATTCATCACTCTATAAGTCACATCCATTTCATCGCACAACAATCTTATTTCTGAGAATAAGTTATCCTGTAATTGGCGCTGTGCAAGCAAAATCAACCTATAAAGTTCCCACTGCTGGGGCACAGGCCTTCTCTCTGTGAGAGTGGGCATAATCCACAACGCGGTCCCAGTGCACGACAGTGTAAGCCCGAGGCTATAATTTTGTATTCTGAAGTTATTATTTAAACAGAAGCCTATATTATACAATAATAAACAAAAAATAATATAACACTCTCATCATCACTGAAACCACTTTTTGATTCATGTCACACGTCAAATCCAAGTTGGAACAAGAAATGTCATGATGACATTTCTTGTTCCCCAACGTGACAACCTTGTTTCTGTCCGTACCAGTTAATCCGACGATGGATTAACTTTTGCAATCGTTGCGTAAGTAAAGTCGACTCGCGGCACATTTTTAGTATCCTTTTTTGAGAAGCCTATTGCATTATGCATTATGTTATGTGCCTGACTTTTGTATGCTTTGACTTTTGAACATGGATTAAAGAACGTTGATTTTCGAACGTGGATTATGCAACATACATTTTTGATTATGGTTTTTATCCGTTGATAACGAATATGGAATTCTAGAAGGTGGATTTTGAATACATATTTGGGAAACAATGTGACATGAATTATATCAAATCCCCCATTTAACTCGGTTTTATCTTTTATTCATTAATAAAATCTAGGCCATGTGCCACCCACTTGGAATCTTTGGTCATTGATAATAATTAAGCTACCTACTTAAAAACATAAATAAACATAAATTAAACGTAAGTAATACTTTAAATACTTCATTCTATGACTTCAAAACCGCAAGTTACCCGCTAAACGCGACCACAGCACTTATACACTTTACTTCCACCTTACTCACTTAACTATTTAACTTTATAAGCAAACGATCTCAGACAGCCCATTTATAATTGAAACAATTTTGTACAGCATTAAAAACTTTGGTCTAGTGATCAGAAAAGTGTTAAGTATAGAGTTTTCCAACAGGAAAATCTCAGTAGCAGTCCAATCTGAATTTGTAACCGATTGAACCCTATAAGGTACATGGGACTTAAAATTAATTGGCATAATAAATAATAATGTTTTATCATCACATCTTATTGGTCATAAAAAAAAAAACACTAATGTCAATTGGCAAAACGATTCTGAAGCAACTACTTTCAGGATTTCCGTTTATTCCGACTCAAGTTACGTAAAGGTGATTGATTGATTTTCAATAGGTTACTGTGGTTTTAACAGCCAGTAACAGTGAAAGGCATACAGGAAGCTTTAGTCGCGACAATTGCTGCTAAATGTCATTGAAGATCGGATTTATTTCCTAGGAGAAAGTTAGCATGACCTAGGTTTTGTAGTTGTTCAGGCGAAACGTACATTCGATCGTGATAAGCAGGCCGGTTTATCGGATTTGGTTAAAATGGAAGCTCAGTTGCAATGCTAGTCTGTAAAGCTCACTTGGAACCTCACTCGTGTAAAAGCACACAAGTCAAAAGCAACACAGATTTGTTTTTAAAGAAAATCATCGCGTATTCACAACGAGACACCGTTCGAATTCCGAAGTGATAATTAGAGAATAAAAAGAAAAGTTGCACGAAACGCAACAATAAAAATATCAATTTCTTTTTTTGTGGACAGCATTCTAATTTTAAACCTAACAGCTGGTTGACATCTGTCACCACTCACCGCCAAATAAAAAACAAAAAGTCAATTTAAATGTCATTTCCTTGGTTACTTAACCCGCTTTTGCCGTGGCCTTGCTCGAATTGAATTAATCAGCAAAAAGTGCAAGTTGCATTTGGATTAAATGTTGAATTAAATGTCATCCCTTCTAATTTTAAATGGTAAGGTTAGTAAATACTAAACAGATATTGACACATAATTATCTATGTGTGTTTTTAAAAACTAGGCTTGAAAAAGGAGACTGTTGGCTCTATTTTCAGCATCTCCTAAATCCTAAGCAATCATCCGGAATTATCTTGCTGACTTGTTAATTAGTGGAGGCATTATATTGACTTATTGTAAAGGGACATTTTGTTTTGCAGTAACTTGGTAATGGAGGTCAGATAGGCAGATCACTCCGTGTAAAATACTGCTATTCAGCTGCATCCAGTTGGACTGGAAGCTGACCCCTGATGAGGCTGACCTGATGATGATGTTTGAAGAGAACGCTGCTGCTTGTTCTCTTGACATTTTCTCTGAATCACTTTTTACGCAAACCTCATAAAGAGGTGAGGTGGACTTCTTTGTCAGGGTCAACAGCCTTATGTTAATTTGTGCTCTGATTAAAATGCAAATCGCATTATGTAACAAAGTATAAAATTTCCATCTGACTACCTCTTCTGTCTAGTGATCACAAGCGCTAGAGGTGAGCATGAGGTCCCGAGTTTGATTGCCAGTTACAAAGTGTTATTGACTTCGTCCACCAGGGATTTCTGAGTAGCAGTCTGGAGTCTGGATTTGTGCTCGATTGATGGTAATTGGCTCATCTCTATTACATGGGACTAAATAAAACTCAATCTCTCAACAAGTCTCTCTTTTTTATGTCAAATAATAATAATAATGTGTTGTCTTTGGTGCCCGGCCCTGACATCAAGCAATGGACAAAATTGTCAACATTTTCTAAGCTTGAATACGAGGCTTTTGACTACGTTGTGTGTGTGTATTTTATGTCTTTTTTAATCATTTTTAATTTTTATTTGCAATGTGCGTTTTTGTTTGTGCAGAATAAACAAATTTTCTTTTCTTTTTTTTTTCTTTTATTACTGGCGAAATATGGGAGTACTACAGGCACACTCTACTTTACCCTTTGGGGGTTACAGGCATTAAGTTATGTAATACCAATTTAGTTTACTTGGGTTATAAACTTATTACCCGTCGTTAAAACTTCAAATGTTAAGCACTTACATATGAGTCATTATTTTGTGATAATATCTCGAATGCGGACTTTTTGAGATGGGTTAGCTCTAAACTTTATTGCCTGCCTGCATTTATGTGAGGTAAAAACCTTTAAGTAAGTACTGTAAACCAGGCATTCTAAATGAATGCTAATGAACATTGATGTATAATGAATGTATACTGGACGCACTGTACTTAGCGGCCCCGACTTACGAATTTGCAGGTCGTGTGTTCAAACCCAGCCAGGCACTTTACTTTGAGTAAATTATTTCATAACCACTACTCTCAAAACGTTGAAGGAAAACATCGTGAGGAAACCGGCACGTCCTAGAACCAAAAATCAAAGACATGCGATACCAACACTGGGCCCGCGAGTTAGTTTACGGCCCACTCCCTCTTATTGAGAGGAGGCCTTTGTCCCAGCAGTGGGAATGTTTCAGGCTGATTATGTGTATGGTATTTATTTAGTGGAACATCACACCTATAAGCCATAACTATGTAGGTAGAGGAATAAAGAACACCCATATTTCTCACGCTATTTTTAACTACCAAAGTCAAAGTCAAAGCATTTATTTCAAATAGGCACATAAAAAAAATAATAAAAAAAAAAAAAAAAATATAATTATTAAATAATAATTATTATAATTATTAAAAATAATAAATTATAATGATGTCATATCCCTATGTATTTTACTGTGTGTACATAAATTATAAAATAAATAAAATAAAATAAATAAATAAATAAAAGGCACTTTTGAACGTCAGAAATTACAACAAATAGAATTGATTCTAGTCGCCCATTCCAAAAGGTAGTTTTCGTATGGAGAAGAATGGGCACGAAACTCAACCGTTACTCTTTTAAAATATTTTACAATATTTTGTACATTAATTATATAATAATAATATGTAAATACAATGCACGTAAAATAAAATTACTATACCACAATTATAGGTAAAAGAATTAAAAATGAAACCATGACGACATATAAATTAATTATCTGATAGATACATGGTGCTCACATATTTACAAACATGGTAAAAGTAAACGATATTCATTTAAAAAAATTACAAGTAATAAGTCAGGGTGTGAGTTGAAGTAGTTACAGAATGTAAATCAATGTAAATAAAAAAAGAATAAATTTACAATTAAATTAGCAACCCGTTTGATTTTGTCTAGACTCTGGATTGTCCTATGGAGCAGGACCATGTAATGACGGCAATCCTACCTATTGCCATTAAAACTACTGCTACTGAGAGATAACATTTTCCTGACCTTTGCTGAAGATCTTTTCGCGTTTTTCCTCAAGACTTTCAACTCACGTTCGCTTACAAAATTCAGACCACAGAGTTTTTACGCAAACAATCGTGAACGCGCCGTTTCACGGATAGTTTTTAAATCTCTTTCGTAATTATTCTTGTATTTTAATCGCATTGTAATTGTAATGGCGGCAGGTGACATCATTTTGATGCGTGTCCATTCAACGGTTCAAGAATTACGCAAAAAAAAATTCGTGTTCTTTCGAGACGCTGGAGCGTAAAAGATTCTAGAGCTGTTGAAGGATTGGGTAAAAGATAAGGTCGTTTTTGGTCCTTTGACACGCCATACAGTAAAAGACTCTGCTTCCTTCATTTTTTCTTCTTATCTTTTCGTTTCTTTTCATTCTTTCTTTTTGGTTGAATTTATCTCTTTTCTTTGTTGTTATGTAAAAAAGGGTCAAAACTAATACGTTTTATAATATTGAGATTATTAATCTCACCCCTGCTGGTCTTAATTATCCTTACACATTAAAAAAAGATAGGATTTCCCCACAAATCTTTTGAACACCGACTATTATTATTAGGTAGGGTGCGCCTAGAAAGTACCTACATAAATATTTACAAAACAGCCAAGATAAATCTTGACTGACGACAAGAGTGATTTATGCCCATTTGCATAAAGGCAAGGCTAAAAAACTCAAGCTGCAGCTAAATGAATAAACAAATGAAGACAGTAACTAATTTGACGCTCCGTTAAATTATATTCGCCACTCTAAACCGAAAATTTTTGTAACAATATAATTTAAAAGAGTGTCCGTGGAGTTTCTTGCCCGATTTTTCCATAGGTACTACTACCTACTACGAGCTTTGAAATGGGCAAATAGGTTCATACTTCTGACTGACCGACTCCTTGACAATTCAAACGTGCCTGCTTCATTAAAATAAACGCTTAGAGTTTAACATAAAAAATACAAAATCAATTCACGTATCTTTTACATCGTTTTTTTTTACACTTTCCGAGAAGTGTAACGAAACTGTTTCATTATTTAATTTCAGCTTATTTCCTGGTGACCTTAAAGCGTAAAAGGCGTAATGATAATAAAAAGTCATTGACTCATACATAATAAACAAAATCATTCAAAAGTGAACGGCTTCGACCTTGGAAGTATCTAGAATTCACCTAGGGCTCTGCTCTTGATGTAGTTATAAGTTATGCAGCTTGAATTAACGAGGTCGGCTTACTTAACTTTACTTAAACATCAGACTTAAACAGAATATTATTAACATAACATTCATGTCTGTATACCGCGAGATGTTAGGCAGGGGTATCACCCGAATTTCACAAGTTATAATATTTAAGTACAGCACCCGGCGATAAATATTGCACATCGACCTTTTTACACAAAAACATTTTATACAAAGAATAAAAATAATTATCAAAAGAAGCAAATCATAATTGTTTTAACAGCTCCTAATAGATACCGGACTGTTTGTATTTCGTGCGACAGAGATAACGCTCTACGAAGCCGAAATTAGCCGATTGTCTCTTTCCAAAGATCGATGTGCTATATTTATCGCCGGGTACTGTAACACATAACAGGGGGCGAGACTATTGCCCTTAACATGTTACCAATCGAGACTTCAGAAGCTACTACTGAGAAATTCTTTAAAAAAAACCCAATAACACTTTGCCCGAACCGGGAATTGAACCCAGGACGTCATGCTCAATAGAAGTGGTTGCGACCGTTAGACCAACGAGGCAGAACATCACCAACTTTTTGAATTTTTTTTTTTTGTTTTTCGTGCCTTGGAAAGCACGTTAAGCCGTTGGTCCCGGCTGTCATTCGTGGATCTTTGACAGTCGTTACGGGTCGTCAATAGCCCGAAAGTCTGACAACCAGTCTTACCAATGGGTAACTCTGTTCCGTGGTATTACCCAGTAATTCCCGCACGGAACAAATATTTGTATTGCCTACAGGTAGTTGTTCCGGGTCTGGCTGTTTGTGTATGTGAATTTAAATGTTTGTAAACGCACCCACAATACAGGAGAAATTCCTAGTGTGGGGCAAAGTATTAAAAAAAAAAAATTTGAGCGAAAGCATGCGAAAAGACAAACCTAAAAATATTCAGGTAGGTACCTATGTACATCTATATATAGTATATAGGTAGGTATATACATATATATCATTTTAAATTAACTGTTTTAATCCTACTCCTTCCACTAACTACCCATCCATACTTCCATACTTAATATTTATAAATGCAAAAGTGTGTCTGTCTGTTACCTCTTCACGCCTAAACCACTGAACGGATTTCGATAAAATTTACCAGAGAGATAGATTGCATCCAAATGAAGGACAGACGATAGATTTTATCCCGATATACCCACGGAATCGACACTTATGCGGGTGAAACCGCGGGACGCTGCTGGTAATATTATAAACGCGAAAGTTTGTAAGGATAGATGGGTGGGGGCCGTCCATTAATCACGTGATGTTTTTTTTGGTATTTTTAACCCCCCCCTCCCCCTTGGTGATATATGGTGAGGTTTAAGACTTACCCCCCCCCCCCCTCATATCACGTGTATCTTTAGTACCTACAAAGAATCGGACCTTTTTTTTTATGTTTATAAAATACAGGTATAATCATCTAATTTTATTAGAAAGTTTGCAGGATGTTTTTAAAAAAATAAATACACGTGATATATTACTACACCCCCCTCCCCCCTTGTGATATTTCGTGATTTTTTATGGACCCCCTCCCCCCCTTTCGAGCCTCACGTGATTAATGGACAGCCCCGTGGATGGATTTTTGATACTCTTTCACGCAAAAACTACTGCACGGATTTTGATTAAATTTTGGACACAGATAGTTTATAACCAAGATTAACATATAGGATACTTTTTATCCCGATATTCTCTCGGGATCAAAACGTATGCGAGTGAAACCGCGGGCCGCTGCTAGTCAGTTACATTTATTAAAACAGCTTCATAAATAATGTTATCTGCAACACAATTACTTGAAACAAAAACTACATTAACATTTTCGTACATGAGAAACTTTAAAATTACATATAATTATAGTTATAAAATTAAATCATTCCTCACTCAGGTCATGTAACTCATTCCATAAGATACAAAAAAGATAAATCTCGCGTTTCGCTTCGCGACCAGTTTTGGTGCCCAAAAAGTGCATGCATTTTAGGGTTATCGATTTCATGTAGGCTTTTTTTTATTATTTTTATGTCGATCAAATTGCTGTACTTAATAAATAACGCAACATGGAAATTATATTACTTTTTTTAATAAAAATCTGTACCTGGTTTTATAACTAAGCGTGGAAAACTGAAAGGCAAGTGTTATTTGATAACTCTCTCGATAATTATAGTCTACATGACCTAAAGTGCGGTCTCTGTCGGACTGCATAGAAAAGAAAGAAGCACGATGACACAACGCAATTATCCAGTTACCAAAAGTCTTATGTTTGGACTAAATGATTAAAACACTAGTGCTTTAGTATGTTGCTTGTAGAATAATCTGACAAAAAATCATAATGATTGTATGTACTTATATCAGTATGGTTTTTATAGTAAAAATAAAGTTTTTAGAGGTATCTTCATGATTTTTTTGTTGAAATTAGTTGTAGGTAGGTATTATGTTTTCAACACACTATCTACCTAGCATATATTCTGAAGAATATCATATATTTTTCTGATTTTGTTTACTGTAGTCGATCATATACTTACTTTTATTGTTTCTAAATGTTGCGTTTTTTGTTTTTCATAATACAAGGTGGCAATGAGGTCGACACGCAAAGTGAAACTATGAATCCAGCACATATTTCTACACCCTAGCGTAGAAATAAATTTTTCGTCGGTTCTAAAAAAAAATCATAGAAAAGTGAAGTTAGTTTTCTAACTGCAATTTTTTTTATAACCGAGTAATAATTTCGACACAGGGTGTTTCAGAACCATGTACAGTGCGTGCCACGTAAGAAGAGACTTGACCCCGCCTCCCCCGCCTCTTTCCGCCGCCCCTATGACGTCCGGTCCCGTCCCGCACTCAGACCTCATACCGCTAAAGATACCTAAAATCGTGTTCTGCGCATGTCAGACCACGTGGTGTGTCAAGTCTCTTCTTACGTGGCACGCACTGTAAGTACCTACTGAGTCCATAGTAAAAAGTTGCGCGTCGATTTCCCTGCCACTCAGTATATTAGTTGTTTATTTGCTAGTACATAATTATTACGAACAGCCCTAAAAAGTATAAGGTTCAAAGTTGGTTGCGAAAATTTTACAGTTTCGGGTAGCTTGATGTCTGTAGGTACCTTTTGAAGTAGCAAATGCAATATTACTCTATATTCATAAACTTTTGAACGACAACCCTAGCTTAGAGCCAACGCCCTATTTTAAAAAGGTCCGTTATTTCAAAAGAAACAATAAACAAGTTACAACCATCGCAATTCGATTTTTGAAACGGCAACCATCTTGAATTCTGTCATAACGATGAACTTTTGTAAATGGAATCATTGCGTCAGCCATTCATTTTTTAAGGCTTTAGTAAAAGTGTGACCAATACTGGCTTTTGTCCGAAATCCATAGACAATGGATATCATTGTGATATTTTTTTTTTAATAAGCGTGATGCCAACTTTCCAGTCTAGACAAATATTGGGAAAGAAAGTGCGAAAGATGAATCTACCTACAATTTGTAAACAGCCTTTCACAAATAAATCATTCAGGTTTTTATTAGTACTTTCACAAATTGACAATCAATCGTTGATAGTTTGACACATTAGAACCCGTAACCGTATAAAATAATTAAGTATAGACAAATTGGATGAATTTACAAATACATATTTTAAAATGTAGGTATAATAGTTTCAAATCCAGATTTCCTCACGACATTTTCCTCTATAGAACTTTGTAGATCCTTTAACATAATTATGTAGTTCATTAGTTTATAAGCCTTGACGACAGAAATTACGTATAAACCAGTTATTTTTACAATGTAAAGAAACATACAACTAGAATGAATTTCTTTATTAAAATTTATTGGCTGAATCATTTTAATGAAGTCATCAAATTATAATTGATGACACCCGCATCATAAAAATTATTTGATTTTATTAGTTTATCGTTCAATCAACCGTGAGATGTTTTTTTTTATATTATTTTTTTCTATAAGCAGTAGGTAACTTTATATTAATTTCGGAATATTCATCTTACTTTTTGTTTGTCTTTAAGGGGACTACATGACCTAAAGCGCGGTCACTGTCGGACTGCATAGCAAAGAAAATGAAGCGCGATGACACAACGCTGGTAATGTATTGCAAAATAATGAAGCAATTATCTATTTACAAAAAATCTATTGTTTGGACTAAAAAATATCCAAAAAAAGGTTTGATTTTTCCAACGCAAAGTAGTAAAAATACAAATTTTGAATTTTTGAGAGTTCTTCCATATAAATACTGTCAGACGTCAAGTTTATTCCACGAATGAAAATGATCTGTCGATTAAAAAATTAGCCCTAAATGAATCTTGTATACCAGAAACCATCATTACATGGGACTTAAACATAACTTACAGAATATAGATGTGACATTCACCTCTGTTTACCTCCTCAAACGAAACAGGCGTGATGTTACATTACAAATAAACATCGATGAAAACATTTACTTTATCATAAACTTCTGCCCGCGACTTCGTCCACGTGAAATTTCTTGTTACTCCGACCCACCCCGTCGCATCGCATCGCCTGCCCGCGCTATTACTTCGTTTTTGCTTAACAATCTTTCTGACTTTTTTTCTTTTTGCTCGGCTCCTAAAGGTTATAGCGTGATGTTAAGTAGCCTATAGCCTTCCTCAAGAATTGGGCTATCAAATGCAAAAAGAATTTTTCAAATCCGACTGGTAGTTCCAGAGATTAGCGCGTTCAACCAAACTCTTCAGCTTTATAATATTAGTAAGTATAGATAATAGTCTATCGCTCAGTTCGCAATATACGGAAGAGTATATATATGAAAGTGGGTTGCGCTTGCGCAGTGAAATCGCAAATATTAGTAGCAATGAGCCAGGAATACCGCAATCAACTTACAATTAAAATTTCAGTCATATCTATTTGTGAATCAGTTTTAGTGACGTTATTAGATTCACTTCTCTACACCCGAGAAATGAAGGAGTATATGCATTCAAAGTGTATTTTATTGGTCATTCTGTCATCCCCACAAAAATTCAGATTAAGAAATTTTCTGATCTGCGAAACAGAACGCCAAGTACGTTCGACTACTTATGGTTAAAAAGAACCTAGGTTTACTAAATTACTAGAGATTTAACTAAATCCCGGCTAACTTGTCTTAACAGGTTGGACGTTTAGTAAAGATTCGCCTTTATTTCGAAATATCGCGGTAAACATATTAAGCCAGTCAACGTATTAATGCGGGATTTGCACGTTTTTCTTAGGCTGCACCGGAATCCAAAAACAAAAAATTAGAAGGATTAGTCCTAACAATTCGCTTCACATTCGAATAAAAAGTCAGTAAGTACTTAAATGTGCAAAACTAACTATATCAGAAAAATAAACGCAAAAATTCAAAGAAACAAATACCAATGCCACTAAAAACACAATCTACTAATTGCCATCCGACCAGCAAACGATAACCGACAGCAAACATTACTAAACATCCTACAAATTGCGACAAAATTCTATTATGAGGTTAACAGCAAGAATCCTGCTTACGACACTTCCCTTCAACCATAATGATATTACTATGATTGCATACATTTGAATTGCACAGTTATCATTGGATAACTGAAGGGTAACTGAGCAATCGAAGGAAGTGTGATTAAAGTTTACTTGGAACCTCATTCAAGTGAGCGCCGCAATTTAAAAGCGAACTCATTTGTTTTTTTTCATCGCGGATTCTCAACGAGACACTGTTCGAATTTCGAAGTGATATTTAGAGAATAGTACTAGACAATGGATAATTGGAACAACGGCCAAAATGGCGGCTGGGACAGGCCGAGTTTTTCCTTCGTCAGTCAACATTGAAATTCATCACTTTCTTAGTCAGAATTTTGAACGTTAGAAATTCCAAGCGATGTTCAGAGGTTGCCATGCCAGCAATCTTTCAACGTATTATGTATGTAGAAAGATGAAAATAGGTTTAAAATGATCTCATAATGTCAGGAAAGCTAGTTCTGCTCTAATAACGACAATGCATAGCCTGATAATATCATATGTGATAGCATCAGCTTGCCAAACGTTGTGATTATGGCAATACCAGTAACGATGGTTTCCCCTATTGGGACATAATGTTGACAATTGCATGTTTTGTAGTTCTATTTCGGAATGTAGCTTCACTAATATAAATACACACATACACATAACACTCGTATACATTCTGACATCCATTAGTCAATCAAAGCTGATACATATCTTTGATGAAGACACTCCCTAATCCCGCTGGTACGTTAAGTATGCACTTTAAATCCATTAGTTATTTTTTTAAATATCCATTTAATTAATCCACTTTTGGCAACCTAAGTGTCCAGACCATTCCAGATCAGTGTATCAGACTTTTTGACTCCAAGTATTGTCGTAAAAATTTAATGGTAACATCAATCACAATATAAAACCATAATGATGTCTGAGGAGTCTTTGGAAATTGATCACTTTAAAAAGATTATATAACACTTCGGTACTAATGCTTTTAGTCTAAGTCGTGACTGATCATAAACTAGTTAGGCAAGACCACAGTTAGATCGAATTATAGAATAATAAGCCACAATCTGTTGAAGGCGTGGCTGGTCTAGATTTTAAATGTCAGTTCAGAGTTCAGATTGAAACTAAGGACTAAGTTATAGTGTATAGGACTAAGAAAGATGGAATAAGGATTATAAAAGTTATACGAGAAATCAATAAAAGAGTTACGACGAATGTAATTGAAAAAACACTACAGATGCAAAGAAAGATAAGTGAGGTACTAATAAGTACAGATTTTCAGCTTGCTAAAGACTGCTAGATAAGAAACTATAGCTGAAAAAATTGGGCTAGACAGTAGTATTGTACAATAGACTGATTTATTAAGAAAGTCAGGTTTACATCAAGAGATAGAAGAAAAGATTCTAACACTAAGCTAACGCTATACTTAGATAAAGCTTTAATCATTGGTAACCTTATATTTCATAGGGTTCAGACTCAGAGATTAAAAAGGCAGTCGCTTTATGCAAAAATTTTGACATTCAGCAGCACCTTGATACACTAGAAGACGACTCTAAAATATTTTTGAAAAGGCTACATGATTATTATGACCTAGAAGATAATCTAAAGATTCTACATAAGAGTCGATTCAATGATTATCATTCTGCCCAATTTCATCTTAGTTAAGACTAGGAGATTCATTTCTATGTCTACCGTCATCTCTTTCTGCAGTAGTTTCAGTGTTTGCTTCCTTTCTAGTTTTATCATCTTTAGCGTAATAAATCATCTTTGATTCTTGATTAAATAATAGTGTCACGGTCAAAATGCTTATTATTATTTACTTTTTGTCATTCCGGTTATGCCTCAGAGCTTTTCTTACACTCCTTGACCTAGTGACTTTAATTTTATGTAATTCTATAGTTTTTGTTTTAACCTTTATTTTGGTAACTTGGTTCTTTTTGTTTTAAATGGTTATGTAAGTTCTTTATTTGTTATAATTATATTATAATCAAGGAGTTTTGGTTTTTTTTTTTTGAACGATATTGTGTTGACTTCCTTTCCATCTGTATCGTGGGCTTGGTTAGGATTTATCATTCTTCTTATTTTCACATTTGCTTATACCAAGAATTTTAGCAGTCCTAGAGCATATTCATACCATATATATTTTGAATCGCGAATTTTCACATACTTAAATTAAATTATAGAACCCGGATGACACGGGCACTGGGCTTTGGGGATTGGCTCAAGCAAAGAGAGGAATATCGCCAGCAGTGGCCTTATTTTATAAGGCCGTAGATGATAATTTTGATGTATTATTATTGTTAGCCACATGTAATATCTGGCCACCCAGTGTGTCAGTGTCGTATGTGTCTACTTAGGAAAAAACCTGTAGCAGCCTGACATACGCTCAAATATGGATAATCCAATCATTTACACAAAAAAAGTGTTACTTATATCAGGAACTGCAGTTTACACGCAATATAACAATAAACTGGTTAAAAACCCGACTATCCGTCAATTTCTCTGTTAAATCACTTAGTGTGACTGCGGTTGTTATTAGGGTTGGCAGTGTCATTTTATTTAGTTACTGTACGAATTTTCTGGCACGTTGTTTTCTGTAAATGTATAGGAAGACACTGAAATTGTTTATTGCCTACTGGAATTCTATGCAAACCCTCTTCTTTTTCGTTCTTGTCTTATATTTTTGTTATTATATGTATTCTCTGCCTTTTAGAAACCGGGTAGTTAATACAACAAGCCACATCCAAAAATGTTTAGTAAAACTATAGGTACTTCAAACACTTTCAATTTGACAATTTCAAAAAAAATCCTAAGAGCTTTCGACATCATAATCAAAATGACAGTTTATTCTCGAAAACATATTTAAATGTTATTTCTATGTGTTGGCAGCCCTGTGTCTTACCAACTGGTCCGTTACCGCCATCTGTTGCGTCATCGTGACACTTTTTTTCACTCCAAATACACACGCAACGATAAAACAAGACGATTGTCTAATAATTTACGTAGTTTTATGTATTAAAATTATTATGCTTTCGTAATAAACATGTAAGAAAAATAAATAACGAACATTTATGTTAAACAAGAAAATTATTACTGTAGGTATTTAATGGGTAATAAACTAGTAACTCAGCTTATTTAAAATAAAACTTAAAAAAAAAATAACAATTGAGAAAATTGGTCTGTTCAAGCATTTTTTATTTAAATTATTAAAAAAAGAAAGATTTTTATTTAATATTGTGGTAATAAGCTTTTTCATCCAATTTTTGTTTGGTTATTTTTTTAGAAAATAAATCTATCTACCTGTGTCGAGGTATCCTATGATTATTAATATTTTTATATAACTACATAATATCTAGGAACCATGGAGAGGTCCTCTGGAAGGCGTACGAGGTGCCGAAGCCAACTCGCAGAGCCCCTTAGACAATTTTAATGAAATGCAGCACTAACTGACAATAATTATCCCTGTATGCACTGTGCAAGTGCACCCAAGGATAACCCCCGATTGGTGCAAGACTATTGCAGTATATGGAAAAAAACATAATATTGGACGACAAACAGAGATGGTTTTGGGTGGCTAAAGTGTACTGGTTACCAAGAACTATGGAACGATTTTATTATTATGGTTACCCAATCACAAAGCAGCAATGAGATAACTAAGACTGGGGATTTAAAGAGAAAAGGTGACAAAATCCTAAGATTAAAATATAGTAACATAAGTTCAGTAAAATAAGTTCAGTGCGAATAGTATTCTTTAGATAGTGAGATTACTACTATGTAGTTTGAACTTCTACATCATTTACATCTGTAATTTTATGGTGTACATAATAAAGAATACATGCATACTATTCTATTCTGTGTTACAATAATAGTACCTATGTTTACTTTTCAAATTTTACTATTATGAAAATATTTCTCTTTGTTCTTAGGAACTATTTATAAGAACGACTTAATCGAAGATAAGCAAACAAAAGTATCTACGTACATTCATAGCTTGGTTTTATATATCTACCTATATCTTCATATTTATAAATAGTATACAGTCATATTTCAGTACCTATTTTGATTTTTTTTATACTAAACCTACAATTAAATTACGAAAAAATTATTAAAAAAAAATATTAATTTTCTGTAGTTACTTTTTAACGCAGTTTTCAAAGCACATACTTTGAAAAAAAAAAAGATAACGGACACTATGAATTTATTTTTTACGAAAATCCAAATAACTTGAAAAACTCCTAGTTTTATTTACACAACCGGCCTACTCATAGTTAGTAGGTAACTTAGCTAATTAAGTAATAATGACTTAATCGCTGTAACGAATTACTTAAAGCAAGTTGACCGTAACTTAGCGTTCAACTTTTACTATCTACTAGAATGTTCGGCAGTAGCGAATTATTTGGTTCAATAATTCTCCCATGGAAATATCATTTTACCTTTCACAAACTGAAGTACGTACCAGTTTCTAAAAGAAGTTTTTATTTCATTTTTAAGTAATTATTTATGTCCTTTTTAATAACCCAATAAAATCACAAAGGCACTGATTCCAACACATCGCCCTTTTTTTTGTAATTACAACATTAATTTTTTTAGAGGCACACGTAATTTACGTTCGTATTTCCAATTTTTACATTTTGATAAGTACTGACCTCTTAACACATCAGCCGGGATCAGTCTCTTGTACGTCGTTGGCCTCTCCTCCTCCTTCTTCTCTTCAGCTGCGAAAGCGAGGGCGAAAACGGCGAACGCGACGAAATACTTCATTTTGAACAACAACACCTTACGAATGCCGACTCGATATAAAAAAAAATATTAAAAAGAACGAGTTGATTTCGCGCGCTTTTTTGACAGTTACGTGTCAACGCCGCACCAAGACTGAGTCAAAGGTTCGAGTTTCCCGCCTTTTTATGCCAACTGACAGGCGGGGAGTGAGCGGCTAAGATGGCTGGCAGATTTTTTTTTTCTCATACGTCTCAGGGTTGGCTTTTGTTGTGAAATTTTTATTATTTTTTATGATGTTAATCAGTATTTTGAGACGGATACCTAACTAACGCCTTTGGTGTCGGAAGATATCCTGATTTAGATGTTGCGAGCTGCAATGGAGTAAATCATGTTGCCATTGCCTTATTAAGGTTTGTTGACATTATTTTTCCTTATTATTTTAGGCAGTAGGTATGCAAAAGTGTTGAACAACGAATTCTCGTAATATTTAGGTCAACTAAACTGACCTAAAGTCTTGATTAGTCATTGTCCATACAGGTTGGTACTTTTTTAGTAAGAAGATGGGTTACTGAACTTAAAAAAATTGTAAATTGTTTGCCAAGGGAGTAAGCAACTATTTTGAAGGCGAGAGTGTTTCTTTGAATCCAGAGCGAAGCAAAGGATTCTAGAGTAGAATCCCGAGCGCAGCAAGGGGTATTCAAGGTACGACACTCTACTTTTTATCACCCCCTATGAAAGAATAAGTAAGTGCAACTTATGAATAAGAAATTAAAGTATGTTTATTTATTTACTTACAATATTACTTGAGGATGACATACTCATTATTTATAAAACTAAGTAAAATCCTAATTTGAGTAAACAATTACGAACGAAGGCAGAATGCTTTTCGAGCGTTTTTTATTTTATACAAGTTGTTTTTTTTTTAATTGGTTCGCGCGCGTATTTCTTTGTCATACAGCCTGTTACTGGTTCATTCAATATTCGTGATTGTTCTCTTTGGTCATTGGAACTTTTACTAACAGTATCCACATTCCAAATTCAAATCACTTTTAGTCCCTAGGAATTAAAGAGCTATTTTAGTCCCTGTTCACGAAGAATACACTAGCTCTTTTTGAATAGATGTGATAATAAAAAAAACTTTTCCTCTTATCTATTTCTCTTTGACCACTTTTCTCTATTTACATGCCTTTGGATTTCTTCCTGAAGTCAAAAATATTTTTTCCAATTTGAACGTTTCTACAAGACAAGGTAGTAAAAACATAAAATACCTGGAAGTACACCCTCCCACACAAGTTCTGTTATTAAACTGAATAAACCAGAATACCTACCTATTAGTGTAAACTCTTGCGGACTACTGTAATAAATTCTAATCAGTTATTACATGAGTCATATCGTCATGCACAATACCTGTTTGAAAAGTAGGCACTTCTAGTCCATACTTCTTGCCTTTCTGTCTGTATGTCTGTTACCTCAACATCATTTCTGCCGAAAGCCGTCCACTGCTGGACATAGGCCTCCCCCAAGCATTGGGAAAGAAAACCATATAAGAAAACCATAATAAATAAATTAAATCGGAAAACGCAAAACCAAATTAGAGCAAATCAAATCAAATTAATATAAAGAAAAGAAATCAACTTAAAATAAATCGAATAAAAACAAATTAAATTAAATGCATGCATAAAGATGTATGTAAATTGTGGTTACCGGCATTAATATAAAAAATATAATAAATTAAATTAAGGGGCTTAAATGACCTAAAGCGCGGTCACTGTCGGACTGCATATAAAAGAAAGAGAAACGCGATGACACAACGCTGGTAATTTATTGCAATAATGAAATAATTAATTTAATTTTTAAAAATCTATTTTTTTAGTGTGTTGCTTGTAGAATAATCTGACAAAAAATCAGAATGATTGTATGTATATATGGTCAGCGGGATTGTCCGAAAGGGTTACCGCTGGCCCGGAACGTAAAGGGCGAAGGAAGGAACACGGGTGGGTTTTAGTCAGTAAGAGTCTGACACTCCCTTCCGTTCCCCCAGAGCGGGAGGAGTCATTTGATGATTTCCCATCCTGAAAAAAAAATTGTATGTATATTACTATGGTTTTTATTGTAAAAAGAAAGTTTATACAGGTATCTTCATGATTTTTTTCTGTCGTATCAAATTAGTTGTATTATGTTTTCAACACACTATCTACCTGACATATATCCTGAAGAATATTAGGTACATATTTTTCTGATTTTGTTTACTATAAACGATCATATACATTTATTGTTTCTAAAACTTGCGTTTTCGTGTTCAGGTCCTGTAAGCCCCTTAAATTAAAAATTTCGGACCCATATCATGTGTAGTCCATTTGGTTAGTATACACAAGACTTCTGCCGACCTTGTTTCAGCTTCAGCGTTAAGACTACTTTACATAGCTGTTCTAGCACTTTCGCTCGTACATCTATTTATGCACGAGACATATCAAGGACTGTACGAGAAAGGCAGACTACACAAATGGTTTGGAATCAATGACATCTATAGGTACTCTGCCCGTAGTATAACTAAACTGACCATACGTCCCTTTTTGAACGGTCCCTTTACTTAGTCATATTTATGTCCTTTTGTCCCCAAACAAAGCTTCGGGACCCAAAAAAGTTCCGTTTTGAAAACATATGTCAGAGGAAATTTATTTATTTAATAACAATGGTGAACTGATGATAGATTTTTATTTTTTTAAATTTTCACGCTGAATGGCACGCTGAATGAATTTATTAGAATAAAAATAATTGTAATTAATCTGAATTATAGTTTAGTGAAGAACACGAATTGTATTAAATTACACTTTTTCTAAATAAAGAAAATTAAAATGTTGTGTTTATTTTCGTATAACCTGCTAACTGTCGTGTATAAACCCATGTCCCGATTTGAGTTAAAAAATAAATGGTATGTTTAAGTATAACTAGCTAAGGTCTGCGATTTTGCTCGCATACAAACTTTAAACGAACGTAAATAACAGTGGTCTTTCGACCAGTTACCAGCATAGCAATTCACGGTCATCCGATACGCTATCGTATCGAAAATGGTTACAGTTTTTGTATGAAATAACTGTCAACATTTCAAAATTATTCCTCGATTAAAGTTATAGTGATGATTGAAAAATCAGCCCTAAATCAAATAGACGTCAGCTATTTTTCCGAGAGTTTTCTGCTGTCGGGGGCAAGGCAAATCAGGTTATCGAAATGTGTCAAGGCTCGTTCAAACAGGCGCGACACGCGATAAAATCGCGCGCGACATAAAGGCACCGCAGGTCGCACAACGAGCGGTGCCTTTGTGTCGCGCGCGATTCGCGTCGCGCGTCGCGCCTGTTAACTACCGTTACTTTCGAATTTATAATATTAGTATGGATTCCCGCAAACTCATCATCTGTCTAGCCTTTTCCCAATTATGTTGTGGTCGGCTTCCAGTCTAACCGGATGCAGCTGAATACCAGTATTTTACATGGAGCGACTGCCTATCTGACCTCCACAACCCAGTTACTGGGTAATACGATACCCCTTGGTAAGACTGGTTATCAGACTTTCGGGCTTCTGACTATCTGTAACGACTGTCAATGATCCGCGAATGACAGCCGGGACCAGCGGTTTTTTTTTTTTTTGAGGATGGGAAATCATCAAATGACCGCTCTGGGTGGAGCGGAAGGGAGTGTCAGACCCCTCTGTGCCTCGGAAAGCACGTTAAGGACCAGCGGCTTAACGTGCTTTCCGAGGCACAGAGGGGTCTCGGTATGTAAAGATGGTCACCCATCCACAGACCAACCGCAGCCAGCGCAGCTTAACCTGATCGATCGACCTGTGCGGCTGTTATTATTTATCCACGGAGCCCTCTTGCCCCTCTTGCTAACATTGCAACTGTTAGTGCGTTACGCAATCACCTTCAGGTATGCCAAACTCTTTTGCTAATCTACTGTCAACAGTCTCCTAGATGAGTTCATTAATGCTATCATATTTTTTATCGTAAAACGCTTCTTTGTTTTTATTTCAATAAGAATTGCTCTGAATGACAGGCCTCGTGACTGTATCCCCTTTATTGTATTGTCCCTGGCGAATAATACGTCATTCAGTGGGTGTCGTTATATACCTACCAGAGTTATACTGAAGGTACTTTCAAGCGTGTTTTCTTAAATAGAGTACGCAACTGATAAGAAGTTAAAAGGAATTTAGAATAAGCTCGGCTTTGAATCTGTGTATCATATACGTTTGAGAAAGTCTGTTTCCAAAAATCGTTGCACTCACGTAGAGACGCAACAACATTAATTTACCTAGGATTTTGTAATATCTTGATTTTTATTTCAGACATATGTAATTCTAGTCCATAGATTCAAACTCATACAATTCATTCAAACACATACATTAAAATTACTTATAAAATATAATATTGAATTCAAAACAGAATAAAATCCAGAATAAAATTGTGATCAATTAAAAATAATAAGTAATTAAATTTGTAAAAAAAAACGTTAAAATGTCAGAATCGAATAATTTTTTTTTGTCAAATTGTAAAAATTATATAAGTTGCAAACATCACAAAACACTGAGAGAAAGTTTTACGTTTAAAGAATATCGTTGGAGTTTCTTGCCCCTTCTTCTCCATAGAGATATACGTTTTGGAATGGGCAACTAGCTTCAAATTTCTGACTAACTGACGAACTTTTTGACAATTCGAAAGTGCCTATAAATGGTTTAATTGAAATTAATGTATTGAGTTTGAATCTATGTATCATACTCGTAAGTTACCATACAGTACAGTGTAGACTATTTTTGGACCATTTTAAAACCCGGATATACACACTAAAGTGATCAAAAACTGCTTAGTAGGCCTACATTTGGTTTCGATACCCAAGTCCATCCTCAATCCGTATCCGGATTTTGTTACATATGCTAAGTACGATTCTTACATACTGTACGGTCTCATCAACCGTACATTTACTTTGCAAACGCAGCAACCTACTTTGGTGGCGTGCGTCACAAATATTACGCTATAACTATAACTTTTCACGCTAAGCAGGGCGAGTCAGACAACAACTGTGGAACTAACCACTTGTCAAGAGAAAGAATCGCTACCACTCTACCTTGTTAACCACAACAGTTAATATAACCTTAAAACTCTACTTGTGGTTCTTTCTGTGTACTCCGCAACTAAACCAACATCAACAAAGTGATAGTGTACGGTGCCTACAACCATTGGCCCCTACATTAAATGGTCCTTCGAGCCGGATATTTACTGTGAGTAGTGTCTCTATTTACGATAGCGAATCGGTTCAGCTGGTCTCCCACAAGCGGGTCGCCCCAGCTGGATTGAGAAGGCGCATAATATCGGACTTAGAGTGCGAAAGCAATAAATATAAACGCGACAATTTCAAGACGCTAAGGATTACGCAACTCTGCCATAACTACAAGAACGGATCCGCGGAGACTTGAAAGAAGAAGCCTGCAAACTGTGGTCTTCGTGTCGTGAACTAACGTCAAGCTATACGTCTATCACCGTCAACTACGTGGTGGACTACTGAGCTACATACAGCAAACTAAACTTACCTCTTTCCGACGACTAGAGAAGAGAACTCACCATGGAGAAGCTACAACTCCAACAATCCTGCTTTGAAAACATCAAAGCGCTGTGCTCTAACTACAAAAAGGATAGTGCCTCAAGGAAAACTGAAGACTACTTAACTAAACGCCTAGAATCTCTCGAAGCGCAGTGGAATGACTTCGAGGAACGGCATGCGATTCTGGAGCAAACGGTAGAGGATAGAAATATCAACTACTTTGTAGATAACGTGTACAGCAAAACTCAAGCTCTATACGAATCTACAAAACAAGACATGCTTCACTTACTAGAACAACTACAGGGAAAACGGTTTGTGAACTTCGACTTAACTGGGATGCTGGATCGAGATACTGACGGTACCACAAAAACATTGTTGAGTAAACAAGAGTGCAACTTTAAAGCCCTCGACCGCGCCATGTCAAAAATTGACATAAAGGCTGTCACGGAGAAATGGGAGCTAGAAGACCATCTCTCCATCCTAAAGTCGAAGTGGAATGCCATCGACAAACAACACTGGGAGCTGGAAGCATTACTCAAAGGCTCCAACGCTAATTACTACAACATGTTCGTTGATATGGAAGACAAGTACGACGAACTAAGAAAAAACCTAAACAATAAGATTTGGTCGACAGTACACTACGAAAAGTCGGCGCCAAAAATTGAGGTCCCTGAATTCTCGGGTAGCTACACTCAATGGATTTCCTTCAAAGATCTCTTCATGGAAACTATCCACAACAACCCGATGATAAACAAAGCGCAAAAGATGCAGCATCTGAAGACGAGGTTGAAAGGCGAAGCTGAAAGACTGGTGCAACATCTCAGTATCGGCGCAGAAAACTATACATCCTGTTGGGAAATTCTGACTCAACGCTTCGACAATCGACGGCTGCAATTAACGTCCTTCCTGAACACCATGCTCAACCTGCCTGTCATTCAACAACCTGACAGCTTCAACCTCAAGCAAATGCATGATGTCATAACTGAATGTACGAATGGACTAACAAATATTGGGTTAGACATCGTAACTTGGGACCCAATAATCGTACACCTGATGTCGCAGAAACTAGACACCACTACCTACAGCGAGTACATAAAGGAACTACGAGATCCTAGAGATGTGCCAAACTTGACTGAACTACTGTACTTCCTGGAAAACAAGTTCATGGCGTACGAAACCATGAAGAACACGAAAAAAGAAGTACCTAATCAGCAGAAGCAATTCTCGACCAAGCCATCTAACAAGAATAATTCATCGAAACCGCATGACAACGAGAGGAAAACATTTTTTAAGAGAACTTATCATACATCATACGGTCATTGCCCAAACTGTGACGGAAATCATGTGTTGATGAAATGTCCAAAGTTCATCGATATGGACGCATTCCAACGAAACAGCACGGTCGCAAAATTAAACGTGTGTAAAAACTGCTTATACAGTCATGGCAACACAGATTGTGGGTCAACTAAAACTTGCAAAGAATGCAATATGAAGCATCATACTTTATTACACAACGCTAACAAGAAAAACAACGATAATTTGGGTCATCAATCAACTACATCCACAAACAAACAAAACTCTAACCATATTTCAACGAACGAAATGGAGGTTTTGTTAACAACAGTAAAGCTTAAGATAAAATCCGCAAACGGGGATTACATTACGCTTCGAGCCCTACTAGATCAAGGTTCGCAAGTAAACTTAATCACGGAGAATGCCGCACAGATGCTACGGCTACCAAGGAAACGACTGAATGCAACTATAACAGGAGTTGGAGCTGCACCTGGTAACAGCAAAGGGCGACTTCAGCTTACCTGTAAATCTATTCACTCGGACTACGCATTCGAAACTCAGGCACTCATCTTAAGCAAACTAACAAACAACTTACCGAACTCATCGTTCGAAAATTCTAACTGGCCACACCTGGAAAACCTGAAACTAGCAGATCCAGAATTTAACGTGTCAAGCCCTATAGATCTACTACTTGGGGCAGACGTGTATTCCGACATAATCCTTGACGGAGTCTTGAAAGGCTGTCAACAGTCTCCTGTAGCGCAACAAACGCACTTAGGCTGGATTCTATGTGGCAAACTGAAAACTTTTAACTGTCATATAACACTGGTCGACCTAAGTGAATTAACTAAATTCTGGGAAAACGAAGACATAACTATCAGCAACCATGACATTCCCAAGGACAATATGTGTGAAGAATACTACAACAAGACAGTGCAACGAGACGCCGATAACAAATACATCGTTAAGATGCCTATGAGCTCCGACTTGCAAAACAAATTAGGCAAATCAAGGTCAATGGCTATCTCGCAATTCCTTCAACTAGAAAAGCGACTGGGAAAGAACAAGAAACTCTCAACAATGTACCGGGACTTCATCAGAGAATATATGCAACTAAAGCATATGAAACCGGCGGCGTCACCAACAGCTCCATCCACGTCTGAGTGCTACCTTCCGCACCATGGTGTTCTGAGAGAACAATCCACTACTACTAAATTAAGAGTGGTTTTTAACGCCTCGCAAAAAACAACAACTGGGTATAGCCTCAACAGCTTAATGGAAAAAGGCCCAAATCTACAGAAGGACATTCAAGCCCTTATACTTAAGTGGAGGTCCTATAAGTACGCTTTTACCGCCGATATAGAAAAGATGTACCGATGCATTGGGATAGCTGAAGATCAACAGGCACTGCAGAAGATAATATGGCGCGAATCTCCTAATGAGAGATTACAAGAATTCCAACTTTGCACTGTGACATATGGAACCAAGTGCGCGCCATGGTTAGCTATGAGAACTATGAAGCAGTTAGCCCTGGATGACGGTCATAAATATCCAGAGGCCGCCAATACATTACTCAACGAGTTCTACGTTGATGATGTAATAAGCGGTCACTACTCTGTGGATAAAGCGAAAGAGCTACAAAGTTCCCTAATAAACTTACTTAAGGGTGGCGGCATGAACTTACGAAAGTGGTCAGCCAACCACCCCGCGCTACTAGAGAGCTTAACTGACGATCAAATATCGACAAAAAGCACATTTGATTTTAAAACTGAAGACTCTACAAAAACGCTCGGAGTCGGCTGGAACCCAAACATCGACACGTTCATGTTTAACTGGAGTCTGGAAGAAAAACCGAAGGGTCGGACAACGAAAAGACACTTACTTTCTGATATTTCGAAACTGTACGATCCTTTGGGTTGGTTGGCTCCTATAACAGTGTCGGCAAAATTATTATTCCAAAGAGTATGGAACGGCAAACTTGCCTGGGATGAAGAGTTACCGAACGACATACGAAACGATTGGGACAAACTGAAAACTGACCTACCAAATGTAAGGAAAATAAAACTAAACCGATGGATTGGTGCACAACAATCAATAGAACTGCTGGGATTTTGCGATGCGAGTGAAAAGGCGTATGCTTGTGTCATATACAGTCGCGTAAGAGACGAACAAGATCTATTGACTGTAACTTTACTCGTCGCCAAAACTAGGGTGGCCCCTCTATCGCAAAAAACTACGTTGCCAAGATTGGAGCTATGCGGCGCGCTACTGTTGGCCAAACTAATGGAGAAAACTAAGGAAGCACTAGCTGGATACAACGTGTCAATACAAGCATGGTGTGACTCTCAAGTAGTCTTAGCGTGGCTACAAGGAGATGCATCAAGATGGGATAGATACGTGTCCAACAGAGTTGACAAGATAAAACTAACTATTCCTGCCGACAAGTGGCGATACGTAAAATCGGCACAGAATCCTGCTGACTGTGCGTCTAGAGGAATGATGCCGAGCAAACTAGTAAACTTCAATCTCTGGTGGCAAGGTCCGGAATTTCTGAAAATTACACAAGACTCTGACCTCATGAAAAACTCCACATGCTTGTTTACAACTGACCAAGAAACTGTCAACCCAGCAGTGGCAACCACAACGGTACCGAAAAACAGTGAACATTTAATAAATAACTTATTACATAAATATAGTTCGCTGACGCAAGTAATTCGAGTAACGGCACAGGTGCTGCGCTTTATCGCGATGGCACGCTCCAAGATGAAATTTGAAACCAACTACCTAAGTGTGAGCGAACTCAAGTTAGCAGCTGATCGAATTCTTGCATATGTACAGAGGGCCGAGTTTGAAAATGAATACAAACAACTGAAAGCAAACGGGAATGTAAACAACAAGAGCATTTTATACAAACTGAATCCTTACATAGATGAAAAAGGGATAATAAGAGTCGGTGGAAGACTGAAAAATTCCTACTTGCCTTTCGAGATGAAGAATCCTATGATTCTTCCACGGATAGGACGACTAACTCAGCTTGTAATAGAACAAGCACACCTTACAACACTTCATGGAGGTGCGCGGCTGACATTGGCTCAAATCCGACAACGATACTGGATTGTCGGTAGCAACAGAGCTGTAAAAACTCAACTGAGACGTTGCGTGCGATGTCACCGCTACAAACCAACAGATAACTATCAACTTATGGCAGACTTACCGCAACAGAGAGCTACCCCATCCCGACCTTTTACACATACTGGTGTAGACTTCACTGGACACGTGCAAGTCAAACTAAACAGAGGAAGAGGAGTAAAGACTACAAAGGGGTACATCGCTATTTTCGTGTGCATGGCTACTAAAGCTGTACACATTGAACTGGTGTCTGACTTAAGTACCGAAACCTTTATTGCCGCTTTTCAACGCATGTGTGCTAGACGCGGCACACCTAAACATGTTTACTCAGACTGCGGCACGAACTTCATTGGAGCTTCGAAGATGTTGCGCAATGAATTTGAATATTTCAAGCAAGAACTTTCATCGGAATTCTTTAACGAGATTGGAAACATGGAAGTAGAATGGCACTTCAACGCACCCGCATGGCCGAGTGCCGGTGGTCTGTGGGAAGCAGCCGTGAAATCGATGAAACATCATCTCCACCGTGTACTAGGGGATCAGAAACTAACCTTCGAGGAGTTTACTACGCTACTGGCAAAAATAGAAGCCTGTATGAACTCAAGACCCCTCTGTCCACTCACGGAAGATCCCGAGGAATTCCAAACGTATCTAACACCTGGTCATTTTCTCACTGGAAGCCCAACATTGTCACTACCAATATCATCGTACTGTGACGTGAAGAACGTTGATTTACGTCAAAGGTGGCAGCTAACAGAGCACATGCTACACCAATTTTGGAAGAGTTGGTCAAGTGACTACTTAACACAGCTTCAGACCAGGGGAAAATGGAACAAACCAAGAAAAAACATCGAAGAAGGCGATATAGTCTTGATCAAGGACAATAACTTGCCTCCAGGAAAGTGGGCCATGGGACGCGTACTTGAACTGCATCCCGGTTCCGACGGCTATGTTCGAGTGATCACTGTTAAAACTCAATCTGGAATCATGAAACGGCCAGTCGTGAAACTGTCACCACTTCCTATCGAAAGAAGCATCCAAGATCACACAGATAAGGAAAATACAACCACGTCAAAGAAGAGCGGAAACAAATAACAAGTTTTCCTACACTTCTAACAATGTTACTAATTGTATTTACGTTTATAACAGCGTACTAACAGCATACTTGCTGATAAATAATTTAGAGAGAGTTCAAGAGATGCTGTTTGAAAGCCTAACTGATGTCTACAAAGGGCACATAGACATCCATCTACTTACACCTGTCAACTTAATCAAGCAACTAACTGAAATCACGGGCCAACTCCCAAGGACCTCGTCGTTACCTGTCCGAAACATCAGAGATGATATCAAAGACCTCTACAAAGTACTATACGTGAGAGCGCGAGTCACCACGAACTACTTCTTGTTCGAGATACACGTCCCATTGATATCCGATGAAGACTTCACTCTATACCAAGCTACACCGTTGCCGATGAAAACAAGCACAGGAACAGTCATCGTCCAACTAGCTTCGCAGTACATAGCGGTTAATTTCGGGAAGAGCACCTATGTCTCTTTATCTGAAAATGACATGAAGCGGTGTAGTCACCTTCAACCGGGCAATTTGATATGCAACCAGAACTTACCTATATTTAACTTGCATAATAGCAATGCGCCTTGCGAAGCAAAACTACTGGGTCATCGAACGACCTCACCTTGTGACGTAAAAAAGGTACTATGTAAACAAGAGTGGATCGCGTTACATTCAACGAATACTTGGCTGGCGATTTGTTGCGGAACTTGCACAATACGAATCGTCTGTGAAAATGACATTACTACCCGCTCCATGACTTCCGGGATACTGACCTTGCCACAAGGTTGCTTGTTGCAATCGAATGAACTAACTATTCACGCGCACAACCAATATAATAGCAACATGAAGATGGATCTCGCTATGAACATACCTTCACTTAATTCGGTGGTAAACAACATTGTGAACATAACACACAACATTTCGCACGTGATGCTGCCAGAAACTGCAGAATTAGAGGAAATCGATAAGCGATTAGCTGTTATGAAAACACGAGAAAACCAGCTCCCATCAACCATTTCCACTCATGACATACACCAATACGCCGTCTCTTATACCATTGTGGGCGTAATCGTCATGGTCTCTGTGGGGTGGTTTGTAAAGAGATACGGACCATCGTGTCGCTCAAAACAAACTAAGAGCCATTCAGCTACGAACATTAACGAGATTGAACTGCAAACAATACAACACAGAAAGCAAGAAGGAGACTCTCACACGGCGAGCCAAGCAGAACTGCAGGCGGAACGACCACGTTGTGCGGACAACATCGCATTTAACTTTGAATAATTGAAATTATTATACATTCTCTTGTATAACACTAACTCTAGATATTAATTATAAAAAACTTATTAAATAAACTAACACTAACTAACTTTGTAATAGGGTTTCTTCTCTTGACAAGACTTAACTAATCTTTGTACCTACATCTTTGTGGGGTTGCCAACATGTACGGTCTCATCAACCGTACATTTACTTTGCAAACGCAGCAACCTACTTTGGTGGCGTGCGTCACAAATATTACGCTATAACTATAACTTTTCACGCTAAGCAGGGCGAGTCAGACAACAACTGTGGAACTAACCACTTGTCAAGAGAAAGAATCGCTACCACTCTACCTTGTTAACTACAAC
Source organism: Luperina nickerlii (assembly GCA_963855955.1). NCBI lineage: Eukaryota > Metazoa > Arthropoda > Insecta > Lepidoptera > Noctuidae > Luperina > Luperina nickerlii. The sequence goes on from OY979690.1 coordinate 5,813,279, forward strand.
AGTTAATATAACCTTAAAACTCTACTTGTGGTTCTTTCTGTGTACTCCGCAACTAAACCAACATCAACAAAGTGATAGTGTACGGTGCCTACAACCATTGGCCCCTACACATACTAAGAGCGTCATCTACGTTCATCCATCAGTCTGCGGGGTGATTGCGTAACACACTCTCAGTAGCAAAAGGTTTTTTTTTTTTTGACAGTTCAACGCTTTTACAAACATTTAAACTCACATACACAAACAGCCAGACCCGGAACAACTACTTGTAGGTGATACAAATATTTGTTTCGTGCGGGAGTCGAACCCGGGACACGCAGCGCAGCAGTCAATCGCTTAATAACTGCGCCAACCGTGCCACCATTCAGATTGAGAATGATAGTCTGTTACGCAATTAGGATGCTGCGGTGCTATTCTGTAAAAATCTCACCGTGAAAACTTAGGTGAAGTGAGCGTGGAGTGAGCTGTCAATAGTGTCAATTCCTAGCAAAAACAAACTCACTTCACCTAAGTTTTCACGGTGAGATTTTACAGAATCGACCGGCTGGTCATAGACACAAATGTAGATTATAAATATTATTCGGTTGTCATTCGAAGATCTTTGATTGTCGTTACGGGTAGTCATAAGTCAGAAAGTGCGACAGGCAGACGCTTCATGGAAAATTTATGTATACATCAGATCCGGTTAGACTGGAAGTTGACGCCATAGTTGGGGCAGATGAGGGTGACTACGGGAAATACCTACGCATCGCTTTATTTTGTCAAGTCTACCACGAAGTAACTTTAAGGCTCTACCCCACAGGCGCGTTATTATCGGTCGATAATATCGGATGCGTTAAGGCTCCTTCAAACAGGCGCGACTAAAATCGCGCGCGACACAAAGGCACCGCAAGTTGCGCAACGAGCGGTGCTTTTGTGTCGCGCGCGATTATATCGCGTGTCGCGCCTGTTTGTTTGCGCCTACCTTAATTGCGATATCTGTTTTCAGTACATTTTGTATGAGGACGGCCACGGAGCTACACACTGCTGCGATAATAACGACGCAATAGAAGTGGGACGCTTGCGTTCCTCCGTCCTGCGATATTCCGATATGAGTTCTTAGAACAATTTTTATTAGGACGCGTACGATCTTACACGCGTTAATAACGTAGTAACGTGTAATGCGGGCGTGGAGCCTGTAGTGTTGGTTACACGCACACGTTAGAAATATCGGACTGTAAAATCGCAGCTATGTGACAAGGGATCGGGACGCATTATTGCAATAACGCATCCGTTATTATCGACCGATAATAACGCGCCTGTGGGGAGAGCCTTTATGCTCTCACATTAAATCAGTTCAGTCTTAGAATGCATAGTGGTCTAATAATATACACGTATTTAACCTTGAGGACTTGATCTAGTCTTCAAGACTAATTCGCCTACGCTTATTACTGAGAAACGTGTCTTTGTTTCGATTCCTGTTTTTTTTTTTTGCTAAATGGGCCAGCTCTTGACCTCGACGCCTGATAGAAAGCGATGGATGAGGTCTATGATGGAATGAGCGTGCCCAGAAGATGCCTGCAGAGAGTTCCACACTTTGGATGTGCGCATAATAAACGTAGAGGAGAAGCGCTGAGTACGACTCGTCGGGTATATAATTGACTAGCTTCCGCCCGCGACTTCGTCCGCGTGAAATTTCTTGTTACTCCGACCCACCCCGTCGCATCGCATCGCCTGCCCGCGCTATTACTTCGTTTTTGCTTAGCGTTCTTTCTGACTTTTTTTCTTTTTGCTCGGCTCCTAAAGGTCATAGCGTGATGTTAATAGCGTATAGCCTTCCTCAAGAACTAGGCTATCAAATGCAAAAAGAATTTTTCAAATCCGACTGCTAGTTCCAGAGATTAGCGCGTTCAACCAAACAAACAAACTCTTCAGCTTAATAATATTAGTAAGTAGGTATAGATAAGTACTGCTTTAATTATTTACTTTGACCTTTGATTTGTTGATAGCCAAAGATGTGGGGTGGGCTCTGATCGATACTTGCTGATCGTCATTTGTTTTTGTGATGTGTTGGCAAATTAGAGAAAAACCTATTCACGATACTAATCATCATCTCTTCATCATCATCGACAGCCCGACTTCACTCACTGCTGGGTATCCTCTCTTTTTTTGTGGAAATCCCCACGGTCCTGTGCCAGTCTCATCCAGGTATTGCCCGCGATGGCAACAATGTCGTCTGCCCATCTCGCCGCCGGACGACCGATATGTTGTCTTCCAATCCTGGGACGCCACTCTGTCGCAGCCTTACTCCACCTGCCATCGCTGCGCCTTGCCAGGTGTCCTACCCAACTCCATTTGACACTGGACACTCTTTTCACCACTCTTTGGACACTCTTTTCAATTATATTGTTAATAAAATATTTATAGATAAATCATTAATGTTGAATTTAATATGTGAGAACGATGTATAAAAAGACGCACACGTTAAAAGCATCCAGAGTACAGCAAATAGTAACAAAAGAAACAATCCAAAAATAAAAGAATTAATAAAAAATATACCGAGCCAGCTAAGTGATGACCAGCTAACTAACGGCGCCCGTTCACGAACATGACGCAGGATCAGTACCATTCAGCTCAATCTTCTCTTTCATAATTAATATTCCACACACATGTAATATTTCTTTATGTCGTAAACTAGACTGTTACAAGCAAGTCATAGCAACAATTTGCTGCCTTTCTAGATGAGTTCGCAATTATCGGCGTCTGAGCGATTATTGATGACACGATGAAAGTTCACTGTAGTTCGAAACAGTGATCATTTTGTAATGTTTTCAATACCTAACTACATACGTAGCTTATTTATTATTTATTTATACATTTATTTCAAGCACTAAGGCCCATATATACACATACAATACAATATTAATATAACTTAAAAATACTATAAATACATACAACATTATAATTACTAACACAAACCGGCGGAAACCGGCGGTACACAACACCCATCGGCCAGAACTCTTCCTTGAGGAACTTCTGGAGATGTCAGAACACGCACCACGAACGACTTGAAGTTTGTTCGTTCTTGAAGTTTAGTTGAAGCAGGCCTCCGTCACTCCATGTACTTGCGCGCTATAATTACCTACCGCCCGGCCGAGCGGTCTCGGGCCGTTTGCGGACCATATTCAGTGCGGTTTTCGCAAGCGAAGCGCACGCACGTTATTCAATTTTAATCATTCCATTCGTTTGTACGGGTACCTACAATGCCGTCTGGTGCCTTATATGCAGTAGATGGGTGCAAATCAAGTAAAAGAAGGGATAAACACCTAATATTTTTCCATTTACCTGTCAATGAAGAAAGTTAAGTGATAAACTACGTATTACCATTTTTTGTCGTTTCAAAATTATTACAGTCAGCACCAATTTATTAAAAACATATTTTACCTTTATACGATACAATTTTAAACTACCGAACATATTCACAGTTCTCAATAAAATAGACACAAATAGTTATGTTAATTTAATTTTATCGAAGAGGCAGCCCTGCGATTGTTGTGGGATCGCGCGGTGCGAAGCAATCACAACTGTACGCTTGAGCATTTAGGCACATTTTAGCATGCAGCGGTTGCTGACGCGACGGAGTAGGCTATTATAGCAATAGGTATTGGAAATTTTCTACTGAGTGAAGTATCTGTTACGTAGTAACTATTTAGTAATCTGTGGTTGAAGTTACTTCGATGATAACGTGAGCAGTGTCAACGTAGATAAAATGATAAGACATTTATTGAGTGCACACTATGGACATAATATAACACACAAAAGCACAATTAAATGATAAAAAATACATGAATATACAGCGGCAAATGTCAACTAAATTTTGGAGGCAACTACAAGACTGCAAGGTCTCCCCATCACGCCTGCGAAGTTTCGCTAGCTAATTCTATTTGACCTTGTAAAAATATGTATGTTTAGGTTAAAGTCTTATTTAAATATGGCCCTGCGTCGCCTGAAATAAATAAATAAATATCAAGGTTCTTTGTTGATTTAATTACTGGTAAACTATAAATCTACTAACATAGATACATAATTATTTATTTTATTTATTTATTCATTTATTTATATCATTTATGTGTTTTATATGGGCCTTGATGCCTGACATCAAGGCCCATATAAAACACATACAATACGATATTAATATTAATATTGTATTGTATGTGTTTTATATGGGCTTGGTGTTTTATATATGTGTTGCTTTGATAAGTTATATAACTTAAAAAACTGTAAATACATACAACATTATAATTACACTAAAAAACTAACGAACACGAAGTGTCTGCGTCGTGATTCGCTGACTGGTGTCATGTAGCCAGCCACGAAACCGGCGGTACACAACACCCTTCGGCCAAAACTCTTCCTTGAGGAACTTCTCGAGATGATGTGTCGGAACACGACCCTCGAAGTCCAGTTGGTCTTCACGCGCATGTACTCCACGATCTCCTCAACGTTCGTGGAGTGGTGCAGTCTGGACACGTACAGCTGCGTCGTCGGGATTGCCAATTTGTGTTTTTTTGTTAATTGTCTTCTGGGTCTGCAACTGTTTGTTACTTAAGTACCTTTCAATTTCAAACCACATGGAGCTTGTAACTTTCCTTAGCCCATAAACCAAGTAAGGCGTGAAGATAAACAATTAATTAGGTATTACGTTGTAACTTCATGGTGTTATATTCGCGATATGATGATAATTAGCGACTAGCAAGCAACCCATTACAGCAGACCACCATTAATAGAGTTACCATGAAAATAGCCAGTAAGTTCGGCTTTTTCTGTGTATATTAGAGCAACTGATTATGTCCTATTCCTTTATAGTTTTTATGGCGAAGTAATAACAGCCGCACGAGTCGATCGATCAGGTTAAGCTACGCTTGCCGCGGTTGGTCCTTAGATGGGTGACCATCTGTACATACCAAGACCCGGCCGTGCCTCGGACAGCACGTTAAGCTGTTTGTGCCGGCTGACATTCGTGAATCTTTGACAGTCGTTACAGGTCGTCAGAAGCCCGAAAGTCTGACAACCAGTCTTACCAAGCGGTATCGTATTAAATCCAGTCACTGGGTTGTGGAGGTCAGATAGGCAGTCGCTCCATGTAATAAACTGGTATTTAGCTGTAACCGGTTAGACTGGAAGCCTACCCCAACAAAGTTGGGAAAGGGTTTTCATGAAACCTCTATCTTTCTTTTCTTTATTTCTAAAATTCACATTTTTCAATTTAGATGATAAGATTTATTGGTAGTTTTCAAAACAATCCTATACATTAGTATTGTCAGTGCTTTCATTTATTGTCATATTGTTGCCACCACATTGTATATTATCGCCATGTACAGTTTTTTGCTGCGTTGTATTATTTTCTTTGTAGCACCTAGGGTTCCCAACTCTCCCGGATTGCCCGGGAGACTCCGGTAAAAATGGTCAACCTCCCGACCTCCCGGGGTGCAATAATTTCTCCGGTTTTTCTAAAATGATATGAATCCATCGCTCGCACATCGCTACTCGTCGCGTTCGTTTGTTCTTTCCATTCCTGTCTCTAATATGTACTTCTTGCGAGCGTGTATTCAGTAATTATGATGGAACAAGTATGGAGCAAGGAAAGAAACCGAATGAATATTTCTTTAGTAATAGCAGAGTTATAAATATGTACTAACAAACTTCGATTTGTCATGTAAAAACTTTTATGATTTTGTGGTAAAAAAACCGTCAAATAATTTAGATGCTGCTTGAAAGCAAAATAAATATAAATTTATAAATAATTAACATGTTCTTTCAACTGCTCTCGATTTTTTTAAATTCTCCCGGGTTGGTCCTTTCGAGAGTTGGCAACCCTAGTAGCACCCCATGTATTTACACCCCTAATCATTTGTGTTGTGTTAAACCGGTTTTGCCTATAACAATTCTTTCTTTACTTTTTACTTTTAATTTAGTATAGTGCTCCATATTATTACTTTTTGAATGTTCTACTTTTTTTTTAAATATTAGATTTTGTCTATACTAATATTATAAAGAGGTAAAGTTTGTAAGTTTGTAAGTTTGTAAGTTTGTATGTAGGGGGTAATCTCTGGAACTACTGGTTCGAATTGAAAAAATCTTTTTGTGTTGGATATTCCATTTATTGAGGAAGGCTATAGGCTATATAACATTACGCTATGACCAAAAGGAGCGGAGCATCAATGAAAAATGTTGCAAAAACGGGAAAAATTATTTCTTTTTGAGAGCTTCCGTTGCGTACGCTGCGTAAACGGTTAAAGTTACGTAAAAATTATGTATGACGCAATTGTTTGCCTTTAAAAGTTCCAAAAAAAAGTCCGCGACAGTATATGTTTATCTGTCAAGGTTGACTAACTATAACCTTTTTTATGGTAATCAAATTTGTTCTAAAATAATGCATTATTTGCAAAGGTGTTTTTATAAACATGCTATTGATCCTTATCCAAATAAATACGTTATTCAGCACAAGTATTTAGTTTTGAATAAAATTGCCCTTGACAGCATTTGATTTTAATGAATATTTTAGGAGATATCATAGTTTTAAAATAACTCCGCAAGGCGGCCGGCAGCTCTGCGAGGTACTATACCGCGTGGCCCAGCCGGGTGGCCGGCTACCTACTACGAAACGGTTGTGCTCAGTAAACTGTTTTTTTCAATTTAAAAAAAGTAATTTTTCGACATAATACTTACGTTTGGATGATTATTATATAAACAACAAATTGTTAATCCTTATCAACATAAATTATTTTATGTTCATATGGGCATTATAGAGACAAGATTTGCCATTTACAGTATGTCAATTGGTCACATAGTTTCGGAGATAATTACTAAAACCCAAAATGTTTGATGCGGATTTCAACATGATTCAGAGTATTTATTCCTGAAGGTGTATAACAAATACATCCATATTTAACTAAGATGTACTTAATAAAAAAAATGTCATAAAACCGTTCGAAGCAGGGACGCGTAAGCGGCTATATGTAGCCGCTTACCCGTCCCTGCTTCGAACGGTTTTTTGACATTTTTCGTTTTTATGTTTTTTTTGAGGGTTTTTTTTTTTTCAGCTCCATTGGCAAACAATCTACTATTATTGAATCATAATAGTAGATTGTTTGCCAATGGAGCTATTTTGAAGGCGAGAGTGTTTCTTTGAATCCAGAGCGGCGCGAAGGATTCTTGAGTAGAATCCCGACCGCAGCGAGGAATTCTAAAGTAGAATCCTGAGCCCGGCGAGGGATTCAAAGTACGTCACTCGAGCTTAAAAAATAAGTGAGTGCAACTTATAAATAAGAATAGTACGTTTATTTATTTACATATGACTTGAGGAAGACGTACTCAATTACTCATCTATACTTAATATTATAAAGCTGAAGAGTTTGTTAGTTTGTTTGATTATTTGTTTGGTTGAACGCGCTAATCTGTGGAACTACACGTCGGATTTCAAAAATTCTTTTTGCATTTGATAGCCCAATTCTTGAGGAAGGCTATAGGTTATTTAACATTACGCTATGACCTTTAAGAGCCGAGCAAAAAGAAAAAAAGTCAGAAAGAACGCTAAGCAAAAACAAAGTAATAGCGCGAGGAGGCGATGCGATGCGACGGGGTGGGTCGTAATATTATAAAGCTGAAGAGTTTGTTTGTTTGTTTGGTTGAACGCGCTAATCTCTGGAACTACACGTCGGATTTGAAAAATTCTTTCTGCATTTGATAGCCCAATTCTTGAGGAAGGCTATAGGCTATTTAACATCACGCTATGACCTTTAGGAGCCGAGCAAAAAGAAAAAAAGTCAGAAAGAACGCTAAGCAAAAACGAATTAATAGCGCAGGCAGGCGATGCGATGCGACGGGGTGGGTCGGAGTAACAAGAAATTTCACGCGGACGAAGTCGCGGGCAGAAGCTAGTGTAATATAAACTGAAAGTCCTCTGGACAATGTAAAGCCGCTCATTTAGTTTCGAATCTCAAACTAGATGGCGCTTTAGATTTACGTCACGTTTCTGAATCGCGGTGTCGAGATTCCCCGCCGTTGAATGACCTTCGCGCGGTTTTGTAGCTAAATCATACTTACCTGGCATAGGGGATACCGTGATCAAGAAGGCGGTTCCCCCAGGGCGAGGCCTTCCCATTGCACTGCGGTTGGGTTGACCCCTGCGATTATCCCTAATGTGGATAACTCGGATGCGTAATTTTTGATAGTGGGGACTGCGTACGCGCCGTCCCCTCAGAATTCCCTGATATCAATAGTAGGCAGCTTTATTTGGAGCCCTGTTATGGTCTCTACAATACTTGATCTTCGTAATATGTGACAAGCATTTTCGTCTAAAGCTTGAAATATTTCAATAACATACTCATGTTCCCTTCGTACTAAAATGTCCTAAACGCCGTGCGCGTGTCGTTTCGCTACCGTCACGTGGGCGTAAGGTGAAAATTTTATTCACTGTTCATTACTTTTCTGTCATACAATAGTGTTCTTGTAGTAACGAAACGGCCAAGCCTCATAATTTTGACTAAGGTGTAGAGTTTGTTAAGTTAGGGCTTGTAGAGTTAGGGCGTGTAGAGTTACAAGCTTGGCTCTACATGAGATCTGATAACTTTAAAACAGTGCGAGCCATATGGTCTCGTCTTGGCAACATTTTACATGGAAATGTCTTTGGTGGCATGTATGTAAAGTAATTTATGATAAAAAAAATAACACAAATTTCTTTCAAAAACCACTCACCTGGCTACCCTAACAACATAATAAACATTGTAGATCATTGTTTTCATACTCAGAACAAGTTATTTAGTAACACCATTTAAGCTTAAGTTTCTTAATACACTTAGAAAGCTTTTTCCTCCTTTACCTGCCTTGGAGCGTATTGTTGTCAACTTTTTTAAAAGCAAGTGAACTGTGGGTACTTGCCACCTTTATAATATACGCGCCGCACTATGTAGGTACCATTTTTGTTGAAACTCAGATGTGTCTTCTCGACATCCGTGTGTCACTAACGGGATGCAGCAGAATACCAGCGTCAGGTATTGTACCTGGACTCCCATTTGGTGCAACCATGAGACACACACCGCCCAGTAGTGATCGACCGTTATAGATGTTAATGAGCTAAGTGTCTATGGGTCAATTTATCTTTTTAATCTTTGTTATTTTTTTTTTACTTTTTGATGTTTTTAATGTGTACTGCCGCCTTAAGTAAAAAGGGCGCATCTGAGGAAAGGGAATAGAGGAAAATGAGCTTTAATGGAACAAAAAGGCACCATCCATTACGGCTCATTTTCCTCTATTCCCTTTCACTGAATAAACGTTTTATCTATCTATCTAACTTATAACGAAAATGTTCAAATATTCAAGGCAGAGTCTACCTTCTGCATGACGGCTGAAAATTAGGAATGGTTTGGTCCGTGGATGGGTGACCATTTTTACAAGCTTGTGCCTCGGAAAGCACGTTAAGGGGACTAGGTGACCTAAAGCGCTGTCACTGTCGGACTACATAGAAAAGAAAGAGAAGCGTGATGACACAACGCTGGTAATTTTATTGCAAAATATGAAGCAATTATCTATTTTAAAAAATCTATTGTTTGGACTAAAAAATTTAAACACTAGATAGTATGTTGCTTGTAGAAAAATCTGACAAAAAATCAGAATGATTGTATGTATATTAGGCTGAGGCTACATTAGGCCGCGACGCGACCTGCGACACATGAGCGATTAAAACAAGTAAATGAATGCTCACGTATATGGCTACACCGTACAACAAATATTACTGGCGATCTTTGATTTCTTTATGCGATAGGAACAACATTACTGAGATCACGGCATCGGCTACATCAATGAGCGAAATTGAAGCGAATTTATTAGAAAATTGCTTTTTTTTCGCTTGTAATGTAGCCATATTTTCTCGTTTCGCTCTTCCAGTCGCATCGCAAATCGCTGCCTACTGTAGCCTCAGCCTTAGTATGGTTTTTATTGTAAAAAGAAAGTTTTTAGAGGTATCTTCATGATTTTTTTCTATCGAATCAAATTAGTTGTATTATGTTTTCAACACCATATCTACCTAGCATATATCCTGAAGAATCTATACTAATATTATAAAGAGGTAAAGTTTGTAAGTTTGTAAGTTTGTAAGTTTGTATGTAGGGGGTAATCTCTGGAACTACTGGTTCGAATTGAAAAAATCTTTTTGTGTTGGATATTCCATTTATTGAGGAAGGCTATAGGCTATATAACATTACGCTATGACCAAAAGGAGCGGAGCATCAATGAAAAATGTTGCAAAAACGGGAAAAATTATTTCTTTTTGAGAGCTTCCGTTGCGTACGCTGCGTAAACGGTTAAAGTTACGTAAAAATTATGTATGACGCAATTGTTTGCCTTTAAAAGTTCCAAAAAAAAGTCCGCGACAGTATATGTTTATCTGTCAAGGTTGACTAACTATAACCTTTTTTATGGTAATCAAATTTGTTCTAAAATAATGCATTATTTGCAAAGGTGTTTTTATAAACATGATATTGATCCTTATCCAAATAAATACGTTATTCAGCACAAGTATTTAGTTTTGAATAAAATTGCCCTTGACAGCATTTGATTTTAATGAATATTTTAGGAGATATCATAGTTTTAAAATAACTCCGCAAGGCGGCCGGCAGCTCTGCGAGGTACTATACCGCGTGGCCCAGCCGGGTGGCCGGCTACCTACTACGAAACGGTTGTGCTCAGTAAACTGTTTTTTTCAATTTAAAAAAAGTAATTTTTCGACATAATACTTACGTTTGGATGATTATTATATAAACAACAAATTGTTAATCCTTATCAACATAAATTATTTTATGTTCATATGGGCATTATAGAGACAAGATTTGCCATTTACAGTATGTCAATTGGTCACATAGTTTCGGAGATAATTACTAAAACCCAAAATGTTTGATGCGGATTTCAACATGATTCAGAGTATTTATTCCTGAAGGTGTATAACAAATACATCCATATTTAACTAAGATGTACTTAATAAAAAAAATGTCATAAAACCGTTCGAAGCAGGGACGCGTAAGCGGCTATATGTAGCCGCTTACCCGTCCCTGCTTCGAACGGTTTTTTGACATTTTTCGTTTTTATGTTTTTTTTGAGGGTTTTTTTTTTTTCAGCTCCATTGGCAAACAATCTACTATTATTGAATCATAATAGTAGATTGTTTGCCAATGGAGCTATTTTGAAGGCGAGAGTGTTTCTTTGAATCCAGAGCGGCGCGAAGGATTCTTGAGTAGAATCCCGACCGCAGCGAGGAATTCTAAAGTAGAATCCTGAGCCCGGCGAGGGATTCAAAGTACGTCACTCGAGCTTAAAAAATAAGTGAGTGCAACTTATAAATAAGAATAGTACGTTTATTTATTTACATATGACTTGAGGAAGACGTACTCAATTACTCATCTATACTTAATATTATAAAGCTGAAGAGTTTGTTAGTTTGTTTGATTATTTGTTTGGTTGAACGCGCTAATCTGTGGAACTACACGTCGGATTTCAAAAATTCTTTTTGCATTTGATAGCCCAATTCTTGAGGAAGGCTATAGGTTATTTAACATTACGCTATGACCTTTAAGAGCCGAGCAAAAAGAAAAAAAGTCAGAAAGAACGCTAAGCAAAAACAAAGTAATAGCGCGAGGAGGCGATGCGATGCGACGGGGTGGGTCGTAATATTATAAAGCTGAAGAGTTTGTTTGTTTGTTTGGTTGAACGCGCTAATCTCTGGAACTACACGTCGGATTTGAAAAATTCTTTCTGCATTTGATAGCCCAATTCTTGAGGAAGGCTATAGGCTATTTAACATCACGCTATGACCTTTAGGAGCCGAGCAAAAAGAAAAAAAGTCAGAAAGAACGCTAAGCAAAAACGAATTAATAGCGCAGGCAGGCGATGCGATGCGACGGGGTGGGTCGGAGTAACAAGAAATTTCACGCGGACGAAGTCGCGGGCAGAAGCTAGTATCAAATATTTTTCTGATTTTGTTTACTGTAGTCGATCATATAGTTTTATTGCTTCTAAAACTTGCGTTTTTTGCGTTTAGGTCCTGTAATCCCCTTAAGCCGTTGGTCCTGCGCCTGATCTCTCTCCGGTCGTGTCGGATTGCCGTCCCATCGGACTGTGAGAGTAAAGGAACAGAGAATGCACCTGTGTTTACGCACACACTTGTACACTATAATACCTCCTGCGTATCTGGCTAATCTCCGTTGAGATTGGCCACCGTGACCGAAATTGGTCGGTAGGCTATTATTTTCATTTATCATGTATGTTATGAAGGGCAGGGGGACCTTGTGAAGATGGCAGGAATCCGCTGGCTGCGAGAAGCACAGAAATGGCGATGCTTGAGGGAGGCCTTAAGTCTTGAGTTGAGCTTCACGATTTCTGACAAATGCGTGCACTGACTGGACAGGTCCTCTCAATCTGTGTGGTTCTTTCCTCAAAAGACCATCTCAGACATCGACCTACATGGTCTTCATATAACCTGACCAAGATTATGTCTGGACTTTAAAAGAGACTATGACCTCTGAGTTTGTTTCGGCCTTTCTTCTCAGAGTAGTCAGATAGGAAACGCCGACCTCAACTAGTTTAAATAATATATGATTGACGTGTAAAAGAGTTTGTGCAAACCTACTTACAAAAATAAAATCATTTATCATTTATGTCTAAAAGGGGACGTCTTTTGGTCTTGAAATGATGAAGGCAAATATGAATGACAATTATGATAATATTTTTCAAACAAAACAAAGCAGGATCAAATTAACGATATCGATAACTATCACGTCTGCGGAGACGTGATAGTTATCGATATATAACCAGATAAAATAAACATAAAACAGGTTTAATGTTTTTTGATTCTTACGGTTCAACAACCACTGTTAGTGTTGTTACTTGAAGTATGAGCTGAGAAAACATGTTCTATCGTATTAAAACATCGATACCAATGACGACTGTGAAAATTTTACAAAACAAAAAAACAGATTTTTTATGCAGATAATTCAAGTACTTTTATATACACTAACAGCGGTCGATGACCCCACAAAAAAATCATCAAATTATTTTCTTTTTTGTATTATCATGTTCAGATATCCCATCAGGTCTGCAGAGTTTTGCTAGCTTTGAAACTGTATTTTTAATACAGTTGCTCAAAAAGTGGCCTATTGCAGGGACGTATAGCGTTCGGGATGTGGGCTATTACATACTCGTGCTTTTTTTTTACCTTTCCCGAACTCGTGCGTTCTCTTTCCCAACTGTCAAAATAATGTCTATTAAAAAGAAAAACCAACCATGAAGTTTTTACTAAAAAATTCATAGAAGTTTTTATGATTCATGCAAATACGTATATTTCTAAAAAGAAGCTACTAATTTGTTTCAATATCAGATTTAATGATTTGATTGAATGAGTTAGGTTAGGTTTCATTTCATTTAATCTCATTAAATTTCATTTTCATTACATATCAATAAAAAAATCTACTGAAGACTTGGCTGTATGGGCATAGTTCCCTTTGCCTACCAGAATGGGTGAAGAAAAAAAAACTCTGCTTATATTCTACGGTTGGCGCCATTGGTTAGTTGAGTTTATTGTGTTTTTATTATTTCATTAAATTGCTTCATTTTTTCGCAACTGTATTAAAAATAGTCGTTCAGTACACGTGCGAAACCGTCATTGCAACTTGTTCCGACTGTCAACCCTCGCCTTCAGCTGCGCCTCGGCTCGGGTAGACATTTGTCGGAACTCTTTGCAATGACAACCTTTCCGCACTTGTAATGAAATATACTATTGCCAGTTAGCCAGCGACTCGCCGATTTTAACTATAAGAACAATAGAATAATGACAAAAAAAACTTACATCAATAAACGTTTGTTTGAAATTTTCCCAAACAGGTCAATGGATGACAATGAATGACGGCATGAAGCAATCGATTGAACGATTGAATGAACATGTCATGGTACGCTTGACATGCAGGTCGAATGGTTATGATTACGATTTCTTTTGTTTCACGTGTTGAGCAGAGTTTGGTGTGCAGAATCCAATGAGGGTTTTCTGAAATGACGTTCCCAAGTTGGAGCACTTACACGTCAGGTCCAGGCATCTGTCAAAGAGCCCATATTTTCTTTAGTCACGACTGAATGATGAACGAATGAATGAAACGAATGATGAACGTCATCCTGGTTTCGTAAATTTTCACGAAAACCCCCATTGCCGTTTGTGTGGTCACCAAGTTCCATGTACAGACGCCAGCACATCAAGCTACCCGAAACTGTCAAATTTTCCCAATCAAATTTGAATCTTATCCTGTAGCAGTAAAGTTGAAAATCTATTATAGAAATTTGACAGATTGTAGCATGTAACTTGATGTGCTGGCGTCTGTACATGGGGCGAGCCTATTGCGATTTCTAGCGGTACTGGCCCAGTGGTAACGGCCATGTCTTACGAGTTGTAGGTCGTGGGTTCGAACCAGGCACTTTCATCCGAAGGGGCCCGTAAGGGCCGAAGCCTGCTGGGTCAGCGGGATTGTCCGAAACGGTTACCGCTGGCCCGGAACATAAAGGGCTAAGGAAGGAACACGGGTGGGTTTTAGTCAGTAAGAATCTGACACTCCCTTCCGCTCCACCCAGAGCGGGAGGGGACATTTGATGATTTGCCATCCCTAAAAAAAAAAGGCTCCTTCAAACAGGCGCGACACGCGATAAAATCGCGCGCGACACAAAGGCACTGCAAGTCGCGCAACGAACGGTGACTTTGTGTAGCGCGCGATTTTATCGCGTGTCGCGCCTGTTTGCAGTAGCCTTTAGCCTATCGGATCTTTGATAGTCGTTACGGGTCGTCAGTTTGACAACCAGTCTTACCAAGGGGTATTTACCCAGCAACTGGGTTGTGGAGGTCAGAGAGGCAGTCACTCAATGTAAAATACTGGTATTCAGCTGCATCCGGTTAGACAAGACGCTGACCCCAACATAGTTGGGAAAAGGCTAGGCAGATGATAGTGATAGAAACAGAAATAAAGATGATATTGAAGCGTCCAAAAACCGGTTTTGTTTCGTCACTGGAAAAAAATGCGGGAACATTGTCGAAAACTCTGTGCTCTGAGTGGACTACCTCTACTTACACAGCTGCACTGTTTTGATTATGTCGTATCGTAAGATGTCCCAAGTAAACAAGATCATGTATTAAAGATTTCGAACAAGTAGGTCGCAAGCGCATACAGTATGTAACTCAATTTCATACGCAGAACGCATAAAGTTAAGCAATATCCAAACCGGTTACCGATCGGATGGGTGACAAGAATGATTTTGTAATTGATACCTACATGTTTGATTGATTATAAGGACTTTATTCATTGATGATCGTGAAAGGTCATTCGGTTAATCTGACTCGGTTGTTGGTAATTGGCTTTTGACCACGCGGGCCCAGTGCGGGTTGGTGGAGTCACATGTCTTTGAATTTTTGGTTCTAGGGCATACCTGGTTCCTCACGATGTTTTCCTGCACCGTTTTGAGAGCACTGGTGATGAAATTACATACACAAAGTAATATGCCTGGCTGGGTTTGAACCACTGGGCCACGCTTACTCTGAAGAGGCATCAAAGACCAAAGCCTAATTCTACGTCGATAAGCTACTTAAGTAAATAAGCAATTGAGAAAATAGTAAGTGTTTCCTAAGCTTTCAGCAAGGGACGGGAGCGAACATTTCGGAAAAAAGAAACTGTATTTGTAGATGGCACATCCCAAAAACTTTAATCAAATGCAATGACTCTCTCACCCCTAAATACAGCATCTCTACCCACCTTCCAATACCTAACGAGTCGTGATACTGTTACTCATTGATGTCACATATTCATACCAACGACGGTAACACCCAAACAGGCCTAACTGGTTTACTGACGTAACGTGGAAACTTACTGGCTGCTCAGGACCTGCGGACGATAAAAGCGGCGGTTACTAAATGGTAGTTTATCTTTAAAAGCGGTTACCCGGCGATAAATATTGCACATCGACCTTTGGAAAGAGACAATCGACTAATTTCGGCTTCGTAGAGCGTTATCTCTGTCGCACTGGAGCTGTTAAAACCATTATGATTTGCTTCTTTTGATAATTATTGTTATTCTTTGTATAAAATCGATAGGATCGAATAGGTCGATGTACAATATTTATCGCCGGGTACTGTACGAGGTAATGCGGGTATTGGATATATGGGACATATCCTGCAGCGCGTCTGGTATGTTTGCTGAAGCGCGTGCGGATGGCTTTGAAGCCACCATGCGCAAGAAAGCAAACTCTTTGCTGCACCGCCTACGAAGCAGCAGTAACGGCATATTAACTGCTCTTGCTACCCGTTTTGACTGTTATTTCCATAAGGATAAGGACATCCATAGGAATCAGTTACGTATGTGTACTAACCATACTAACATAATTTTAGGTACACTTTTCTGTTACTAACACACTAATAGTTTATGATTTTGTTATTTTGTGTTTATAATTATATAACTTATATGGAGATACTCTGAAATAAATAATAATAATTATTATTTCCTTTATTTAACTACATACACATAAATAATATTTTTAAATATTAGTATAAAGAAATATATAAAAACATTTAAAAAATAGTAGCCCACCGGTATCGGGGACAGGGTCCAATTTACCGGTCAGAGCTCCAGAGAGAGGAACCTCCTAACAAAGCGAGCCTTGTTCAGAAGTACCGCTTTCTGGATCAAGCCCTTGATCCAGCTACCCAACGAGAGCCTCCTCAAGTGTTGGTCGAGGCTCTTGGCTATTAATCCATTGGCTGTCACGACTATCGGCACAATTATCGCTAAGTCATCAATTATTATTATTATGATTAGAAGAAGCTTACCAGCGCAGCGCTGAGCCTTTGACTCGCATAAGATCGTAGCATTATGCTGAGCGATGGCCGTTTTGCGTGGATGTGACGCATATTTTCCCCAACTTGTCCTTTTTGTGTTTTTTCTCGGCCTCATGTTTGCCGCTAATAAACTTACTTATGTTCTTTTGTTCTTACCATCATTTCTAACTGTATCCTACTATAATATTACAAATGTGAAAGTTTGTGAAGATGTTCGGATGTTTGTTACTCAATCACGCGTAAACCGTTGAACAGATTTAGATGAAAATTGGCACATAGGCAGAACATTTCCTGGATTAACACATAGGATACTTTTTATCCCGATATTCTCGCGGAATAAAAACTTACACGGGCGAAACCGCGGGGCGCTGCTAGTAATATTATAAATGCGAAAGTGAGTTTGTTTATTTGTTTGTTTGTTACTCAATCACGCAAAAACGGCTGGACGGATTTAGATAAAATTTGGAACTCAGATAGACCATGACCTGGGTAAGGATATAGGCTAGTTGGCATCCTGGATCGTAGATGAAGTCGCGGGCTACAGCTAGTATGACTTATAGTCTAGCAAGGAGTGACTAAGTTTGCAACTAAGAATTTTGGGATAAATTAGACACTATAGCTGCCACCCGCGAGGTATGTCGATAAAAATGATCCTATGTCCTTCTCCGGGATGCAATCTATCTCTCTGCCAAATTTTATAGAAATCCGTTCAGTGATTTAGGCGTGAAAAGGTAACATACAGGACAGCGTTACTTTCGAATTTATCATATTAGTATGGATTCAAACAACTCATCATCTGCCTAGCCTTTTCCCAATTACGTTGGGGTCGGCTTCCAGTCTAACCGGATGCAGGGGAATACCAGTATTAAACATGGAGCGACTGCCTATCTGACCTCTACAACCCAGTTACTGGGTAATACGATACCCCTTGGTAAGAATGGTTGTCAGACCTTCGGGCTCCTGACTACCCATAACGACTGTCAAAGATCCATGAATGACAGCCGGAACCAACGGCTTAACGTGCTTTCCGAGGCACGGAGGGGTCTCTGTATGTAAAGATGGTCACCCATCCACGGACCAACCGCGGCAAGCGTAGCTTAACCTGATCGATTGACCCGTGCGACTTCCATAACAGCCACAAGCCCCTCTCCACACACATTCCAGCAATACAGTCATGAATTCAGCACAAGACTGTCAAATCGTGTTGTAATTCATTCTAAGTTCCCCGATTCTAAGGGCTCCGAACAAAGCTTATGTCCGTAAATGATAAGGAGTGGAAAACGCCCGTAACATCTTTTTTTTTTAAACTTTGCCCCACACTAGGAATTACTCCTGTATCGTGGGTGCGTTTACAAACATTTAAATTCACATACACAAACAGCCAGACCCGGGACAACTACCTGTAGGCAATACAAATATTTGTTCCGTGCGGGAATCGAACCCGCGACACGCAGCGCAGCAGTCGATCGCTCAGCCACTGCGCCAACCGTGTCGTCAATCAGCTTCAACTTCGACCGGATACTACGGAATTCGTGCTCCGTGACCGCCGTACCCAAGGGTCGAAATCGCCAACACACAATGGACAAGCATGGCGATCAATAATCTCTCCTCTTCAAAACGACAGCTGAGAGGACTTTGTCCCACAGCAGAACAATTACAGCCAATAAATATCGGTTTAACGTTATTTTTAACCGACTTCAAAAAAGGAGGAGGTTATCAATTCGCCACGTATACAGGGTCCCATTAAAATAGATGGACAAATTTTAACACAGGCGCTCAGTTCGTCTAACCAAAGATATTCAAGCAAAATAAAAACTGATTAAAGTGATTTTATTTTGATCTAAAATAATAAATTTCCGGCACATTAGTGTATTTTCGTTAATTATTTTTCTTGTAAGTATTTTCTATGCGTTTTTCTGATATATTTGTTTACCATCGTCCTTATTTTGGTGGTCTGAATGATTTCTAAAAGTTTGACCATCTATTTTAATGGGACCTTATATATATAACATATATTTTTTATGTATGTATGTCGTAGGTTTTTCATAAAATTAGGTTTTTGATCAAAAACCTAGGCTATTGATCAAGAACCGGAAGAAGACAAAATTATTACTTTATGTTATCATAAACCTGAGAAAATCCAGTTTTTTTATCAAAAACCTAGACTGTATTAGTTTTATGATAAAAACAATGTTGGTTGCTATTTCTTTAAATAAATAAAACAATTAAGAAACAATAAACAATGATTTATTTGTTATGAAATTACATACCTACATTTAAAAAATAATATGTGTGATGTGTGTGTGAAACGGCGAAAAACGAAACGGTTAAAAACGTGATTTTGTCTATTTTTGTGCTTTTGAACCAGAAGAAGACGGTCGACGTCAGGGGCACCCCGGTTCGGTTTGGTTAGGTTCCTTTAAACCCTGAAGACAGAAATAGGAGCCCCGCGCAGCGGGGCTCCGTCGACCTGACGTCGTTAGAAATAATACTGCGCGCTCGTTTTATCATAAAGCCAAACTAGTTCAGGTTTTTGATCAAAAATCTGGATTGTTAGAGGTTTATGATGAAATTGAGTTTAAAATGTGTCATCTTCCGGTTTTTCATCAAAAACCTAGGTTTTTCATCAAAAACCTAATTTTATGAAAAACCTACGACATGTACACCGATTACTCCGTCAATTGGGGACCGATTTTGAAAATTATTTTTTCGTTTGAAATGGTATGCTCTCGATCATTTGGTGAAGTTGAAGTGATGATGAAGACCACAGATGACCATCGAAACTACTCAATAATAAGTATTTTACAACTTGCGATTCGATTACTTTAATATGGTTGATAAGCAATTTATGCTCATCACAATGCGCATGGTGAAATGGAGCTGATTGTGAAATACCAGGAGAACTCCTCAGCAATTAACGTCCCTGCATCGGGAAAAACAATATTTTGTAAAAGGCGGTGAGCAAGTTGACACTATGCCATTGTAACTTATATAAGTTACAATGGCATAAGTTAAAATTGTAAGCAGACCCACTAAAAAGCGAGATATATATTTTTTTAACAAGTTTTTTGCCACCGACTTCCCAAATTAAAGTTATTGAAAAAAAAAACTAAAATACAAATCCAAAGACACCGACTTCCGAAAATAAAGTTATTTTTCACTTTGTACTTTTTTTGGAAGTCGGTTTATTTATGTTGTTAAAAAGATTTTATTACGTTTATTACACAATGTCCTCTCGCTGAACCTGAAAACGAAGTAACAATTGATATCGAAATCTATTGTACTACACAATAGAGTAAGTCATTGTCCTTTAAAAGGCACGGAAGTGCTGGTTGGCAAAATTTTCAGTGCAGTAGGCTGTGAATATTAGTCACGAAAGCATAATTGCTAGCCAATTTCACGTACAGACGCCAGCACATCAAGCTACCCGAAACTGTCAAATTCTTCCAATCAAAGTTGAAGCTTTATCGATAAAGTTGAAAATCTATTAAAGAAATTAGACAGATTGTAGTAGCTTGATGTGCTGGCGTCTGTACCTACAGTATTTTTATCTCAAAAAGCGACACGCGCTTAAACTTGTAGTAACTAAGCTGATGTTTGCACGGACGTAAAAATATCGTGGCGGGATTTTTTCGCGCACTGGATTTTCGACGTACTGCCACAGAATTGTAGCGGTATCGACAGCGCCACATGCGAATAATGCGTCATACTAACGTCATGCAAAATCCTGCATCTCGCAAGCAGAGTTTACCGTGCGACTAGATACAACGGCCCGACATGAATCATCGGGCAGTTGCCCGCCAGACACAACACCCGTCTGGTCGGAGGTTCCTCCCCTATCTATAGAGTATGAGTAAACTTTACACCCTGTTCCTCATACCTCTATAAAATAACTAATAGATAGTACTAACAGCACTGCTTAGCCCTAAGAGATGAAAATCCGACAGTGTGGATTTTCGCACTGCGATGCGCTCTGTTAGAATCTCAATGCTCAGCTCAAGATCTAGAGTCGAAAATCCAGTGCGCGATATTATTACGTCCTTGCAAACGTCGGCTAAGTGTACTTGCTGTGAATGTTTGCGTGGCGAGTAGCGTCAGGACACACATGAACACACACTTCCGAATACGCCATTGATGCCAATTCCCTTGTTCACAAACTAAACTAGATTTAAGTTCAGTGCATCTTTTTCTTTCTATTTCATTAAGACAAGGACAGAAGATAAATTTTAGTTTAGTCCTGTCAAATTAATCAGCGCCTGACACTACTCCATACAAGCTTAGACGTTATTAAAAACTTGCCTAATAAAATCTTATCTTAAGTTTATAGAGAGCAAAGGCGAAACTACCTTATTTTGTTATAAAAATTGATGCATGTTGTTTCCAAGTCAGTTTAGAGTCAATTGTCGTCTAAAAATTTTTTATGCTCTACTTCTTCATTTCTGCTATCGTCAAAAGTTATATTTATGTCAGGAATGACCAATCTTTGTCGAAACTGCATAATTTTAGTTTTATTTAAATTTAAATTATTATGTTCAAACCAGTTAATTGAATGTTGCAATGCGTCTTTGATGTCGCTTTCATAATTTCAATTTTTATTATTTCTTATAATTATCGCGCTGTCATCAGTAAATAGAACCTTATAAAAAGCAACGTGTTTTAGAAAGTCATTTATGTAAGCTAAAAACAACGCCGGACCCAATACGCTGCCCTGTGGTACGCCAAAAGTGATTTTACGTTTTCCTGAAATATATTTGAGTTTATTTTCTTATCCTTTATAGAAATCCGTCTAATTATCCTACACTGCGCTAGAGATGTTATGGAAGTCGTTTTACCGGAACCGGAACCGGAATCGGAGGTTTTAAATTTGATTGATCGGAATCGGAACCTTAACCGGGGCTGAAGTAGAAGAAAGGTTTGTTAAGGAGCCTTCCCTTAAAACATCTTTCTTCTACTTTCTTCTAACACAAACAAAACAATAAACTGAGACTTCGAGCGCGAGCGTGTATAAAATAAACAAACATTACCCTGGCGACAAGTTAGAACTTGTGTGTAGGCGCTCTAGTCACGTGTATCGCTGCGTTTCGAACTTCGGTCTAACTCCGATTGAAAATTATCAGAACCGAAATCGGAATCGGCGATGTAAAATTAATCGGAACATGCCTGCACTGCATTCTATTGTCTAAATAAGACTGTATATGATAAATGGAATTGCCCCGTATTCCATATGCATTAAGTTTTTGTAGCAGTATATCATCAATAACACTGCCTGACCCGGGAATCGTCTTGCGACCTCTCGACCAACGAGGCAAGCACTTTTAACTAAATGCTACAAAAAACGCGTTTCGAAATTAAATAATATGCAAATCTGGGGGCCTAATAAGGTCACTTCAGTAGAATCATAAAAGGATAAAATTGTGAATTATAATAAGGCGAAGACAGTCCGTGTTTTTCTTTTTTTCGCTGCACTACGTAGGTATAATCAAAGAGATTTGGCTTGGATTGATTGGTATTTTAGTACAGGCAAAAAAAAATTACTGAAAAATCCTTCACCAGTAGGATTTGATACGATTAACTTAACAGTTAACTGTCCATTTTGATTCATAATGTTATCCTTTTATGATTCTGCCAAAGTGGCCTTTTAGGCCCGCAGTTCAACAATCTATATTTCTTCCGTTTCACCCACACACAAGGCTAAAAAGTTTATTATCTCATATTTTATCCGGAATACGGAAAGCGGTGTTTCCGACACGCAATGACGCATAAGAAACTAGTTCACTGCAAGACTGCCGCTTGTTTTATTAAACGTAATTATAACTAGCTAAAAGCAGAGCTTTGTGAGGGCTCGCGTCGTTTTTCTGCGTGGGTCTCGCATAGGGTCTTATTATCATGCTGAGCGATGGCCGTTTTGCGTGGATGTGACGCATATTATCTCCCAACTCGTTCTTTTTTTGTGTTTGTGTTTTTTTTAATATTTTTATATAATTTAAGTTATTATTTTTTTACTGATAACACATCTACATATAAATAGAAATTATTATGTTAAAGCACAAATCAATAGGCGTAATAGTTTTTCCGTAAAATGTACCACAAAATGCTCAGGTTGTGGGATATAGCAGGGCTCGCTTCGCTCGCCCTGATAATTAGCACTCAAGAACCTATGTATGTATGTTTGTCTCAACACAGCCTATCGCATTTCACCGCCTCTCATAGGCTACGCCAGAACGTCCTGTCTTCCGCAATTCCACCAAACATCGAACTAAATACTTATTATATTTCTTATGTTGTTTTTGAAGTGAAAACTTCTTTAGCGGCGTTGTACACTTTTTTTGTAATGGGTAAAAAATGTTAAACTCGCGTCAGGACACGTGACCTGATCGAAAATTCGTAAGACGGATGGCTGTAGCCGGTAACGCGCGTGTTTTGTTTATAAGACGATTCACAAAATACACACGTAATTGTTCAAGTTTTCACTTCTGTCGGCACTCCTGGAGTGCCACTGTTTTTTTTTTAAATCTTATCGTATGCTGCACCGGTTAACATCATCACGTCAATGCTAGCTGAAGCTGAAAACCAATGCCGGTATTCTGTCTCGCATAGGGTCTTATTATCATGCTGAGCGATGGCCGTTTTGCGTGGATGTGACGCATATTATCTCCCAACTTGTTCTTTTTTTGTGTTTGTGTTCTCTCTCTGTGTCATGTATACCGCAAATAATATTGTTTTCTTTAATTTTTTATTTCTTTCAGGCTTTCCCAGCTACCTTCTTAAGGATGTCGTTTAATCTAGCTCGGGCGCGTCCCTCACCATGCCTGCCGATGCGCGGCCTTCACTCCAGTTTGTTGGTATATTACTTAGAAACGGCTGAACATTGAAATAAATCCAGCAAAAGACTGGTACCCAAAAAACAGCATCACTTCAAAATCCGAACCGTATCTATGATATTTAAAAACAAATGAGTTCGCTTTCGAATTGTATCCGCTCACTTGAGTGATGTGAGCAATGAACTTTACAGAATATTCTTACAGGCGCAGACGCTATTACTACTAGTGCGAACATAGCTTAACATTTAGCAAGAGATTAGCACACAGTTCCCACCATGCAATATTTTTTAATACTTTTGCACATGCAAAGACAATTCAGTGAATATCTCGTAACGTTTGAAAAAATTTGTTAATTTTCGTTGGTTGTGCAGTTGAGCAACAGTTGCTTGTTCCTCTAGATTAGATTAGGGTTCAGTATAGCATATATAATTATATACATGCAAACGTACCACTTTGTCGTAATCATCATTGAGCCAAAAGTCATCCACTGCTGAACGTAGGCCTCCTCCAAGCGTATCCAGCGGTTTCCGCAACGTTCACCAGCGAGATTATTACGTAAGACACATACAATGGCAATCGATCGCAATTCCTTTCATGTTGGCAGTTCAGCCATGTTCATTGCATTATTTACGTTGTTGAACAGACGAACTTTTCATACCTATTAAGCAATGGATTAGGAATATCCTTCAAAACCCTCGGATTGTGAGCGAAAGCATGTTACGCAAAGAGGGTTTTCGTGAAAATTTACGACACCAGTTGGCACCACTTTGACAAGAGGTCTTCCAATATAAAATATATGATGACGTTCATCATTCGATTCATTCATTCGTTCATCAATCCGTCATGACGTAAAAAAAATATAGGCTCTTTGACAGATGCCTGGACCTGACGTGTCTGTGCTGCCACCTAGCGAACGTCATTTCAGAAAACCCTCATTAGGGTGCAGGTCATTAGTCCACAATGTAAATACAACATTCTATATGCCTATAACGTTCCCACTGCAGGGTCACAGGCCTCCTCTCTGTAAGAGGGAGTGGTCCGTAACCCACCACGAAGGCTCAGTGCGGGTTGGTAGATGTCACATGTCTTCGAATTTTCGGTCATACACGCACGACGGTGCGATTTCTACGCACCTGACCTATCTGAAAAACATCACCAATAAGGTCGCTATTGTGTCCTTCTAGGGCGCTCTCCCGGCGTTTCCACTTACATTTGCCTTGTAAATACCTTTTGTTGAGACAAATCCTGATAGATAGTAGTAATCCTACTGTTGCGCGCCACAATTAATGCCTGGTACATGGTGACATTAGTTAGCACTAGCGCCATCTAGTATCGAATAGTAGAACAAGAGAGAGAGAGAGAGAGAGAGTCAAGATCCTTCTAGAAATTTCGATGCTAGAACTTTCTAGAACTATCGACATCTGGTCACCGGGGCCGGTGTGTACCCGAACATTCTAGATGTTTCTACAGTAGAAGGTTCTAGAACTATCTGAGCCACTATATAAGGCCGGTATGAGCCGCGAGCCGAGTCAGTGTTGAATAAGGGATACAAGCGAATACATCGAAGCGAACTTCAAGTGCGACTTAGAGCGATCAGTAGTGCAATTGTGTTTTATAATTAGTGTGTTTGAGTTGTTATTAGTGTTGTTTAATTAAATTGTCATTTTTTTTGGTTATTATTTCGGCAGTTTTTATTGTCACGAACCACAAGCTCGTAACACTACTTTTAAAACTCTGAATAAATTAAATTTAATTAACACTCGACTAGACTTTCAGTATTCCACAGACACATACTTGCTCAATGCTCTATTCATTGCAAAGGTCAGTTAATATAATAAATGCAATTTATTTGTGGTTGATCTGAATCTTATCTAGACATGAATGGTAATCCAATCACTTTGAGAACGTCTCATTGGTACAGAGTGGTTGCAAATGTGACTCATATAATCATAAAAATTTATTTGTCAGAATAAGGTTCGGTCTAAAGTTTAGACAATGGTGTCGTAACATTCTGCAAAATGTGGCGTGTAAATAATAGGTACAGAGGCCAGCACGTCAAGCTACCCGAAACTATCAAATGTTCCCAATCAACTTTGAATCTTATGCTTTAGCGATGTTGAAAATCTATTTTCAAAAAATTGACGATTTGGATTATAAAAAAAAAAACTCTGAAACAGCTAATTTTTTTTAGGTACTACAGGACATAGATTATCAGTATCAGTATCAACATTATTGATTACATAATTACGAATTAAAATATGAGGCATATCACTTAAAAATATTTCCATACGTACATAATTATACTCACGCATTTCTCGAATGTGGGTTGACAGAAACTTACAGAACCCAGACCTTCTGCAATCCCTACATACCCCATTTGCCTCGTTTACGTTCATACATCCAATAATAGTACATTATGATATAAGTGCGGTAAGTTGAAAATTACAGCCGAGGCGATATTGCTTGCCCGAGCCGTAGGCGAGGGCTAAAAGAAAGCAGAGGCTGTAATTATCAAAGCGCACGTATGTCATACGACGTTTTATAACATATTTGCGAGGAAATAAATAAAACTAGGACTTCGGAATAATTTTTACTTCTTAACAAATAAGCGATGCGCGCGCGTTCGCGCTTTTTTTTCAGGCATAGGCACAAAACAGCCAGTATTATTAATAAAGTAAATTAATATTTTTGTTTTTGTTACAGATATTAATGGTTGTAATTTATTGTCAAAATTAATTAAATTAAAGAATTAAATGTTTATTTATTATATTTTATCTCCCAAAGTTAATTTTATTCATAAAATGTTGACTACTACCTGTATTTGTGTCTTTTGTTGCACTGAATAAACGATTTATCTATCAATCTACTTTTCTGAAATAAAAACTCTTTGCTAAGATTTAAAAAAGTACCGTTCGTTTTTACGGAGCATCTTGATAAACCGTGCGATTTACTTTACATTACCGCACAAGTGCGTAATGAGATACATTACGATATTGAAATTGGTGAAATAAGAGACCCTTTACGAGCAAATATGTTATAATATTTATTTAATTAATAACCAACTAAACACATGCACAGCATTAACCCAGAGTCGTTGACGTACTATTGATCTCGAACGATTGTATTGATAAATAATAAATGATTTTATTTTTGTAAGTAGGTTTGCACAAACGCTTTTACACGTCAATCAAATATTTTTTAAACTATGTAGATGAGGTCGGTGTTTCCTATCTGACTACTCTGAGAAGAAAGGCCGAAACAAACTCAGAGGTCTCTTTTAAAGTCCAGACATAATCTTGGTCAGGTTATATGAAGACCATGTAGGTTGATGTCTTTTGAGGAAAGAACCACACAGATTGAGAGGACCTGTCCAGTCAGTGCACGCATTTGTCATAAATCGTGCAGCTCAATCTGCTCTATTGATATCTTCTTATAGATTACAAATATTGCTGATCTGTTTTTTAGCTTTCCATTAGAAATTTCTCAGTAACTGGCCTGGAGTCTGGACATCTTACCTACTTATTAAGCTGCCACCTATTAGATGAGACTTAACAAATGAGGCAATATTTAGTTTTTATACCTCTTCACGACCTCTCGTCACCCTTTCGATAATACTTATCTGAGCGTGTGGATGGTGGAACTGTGCCACAAACTATGCTCCATCTCCAAACCTGCCCTCTGTGTCCCAAAACATGCAGCCAAAGTAACCTTTACGCTGCCACTGACGACGCCGTGGAAGTGGCAAAGTTTTGGGCCAATAAGATTGTGGCGTTTCCAAACGCACCCGGCGCTGTCAGGAGGATGAGCCAATGAGGGAGCAAAAGGGAGGATCCATAAAAAACGAAACGGACTTTTGGTTCAATAGAATAAGATATATTGTACTTGGTCAAGTAAAAAGGCTACCTCAATTTTATTATATTGTTTATATTATTAAATACCGAAATAAAAGCCGATCCTCCAAATTGGTGACCCCGTAAAACGCAAAGTGAGGAAGATACGAGGGAACGAAATACCTACTTTCGGCTGATCATACCGTCGTCGAGCAAAGCCTTTTCCGGGTTGCTTCCACAAAAACAAAGGTTGTATTCATCTTTCAAAGGAAGCCCTACCCACCAACACATTGCGACTAGTTCCATACTAACACTTCTTCAAGCGAAACTCATCTCAATCGCCGGGAACAACTACACCTTGTTTCGGAGACGGACACCACAACAGTGCCTACTGCTGACATCGCACGCAGTGTCTACCTCCAACCAGCGTGCCTGCATCGGTAGTAGCAGACAATGTTCATTCAACACAATTCTCCAACAGCAACAACGGTCAGTGCGTTCCATATCATTTTGCTGAGAACTTTATTATTAGTTAATTACTACTACAGTGCTAATACAGTTACTACTCTGTCCACTTAACACAGTTCTCCAACAGCAACAACAGTCAGTGTGTTTTAAACAATTTTGTCGAGAACTCTTTTAAACATCAAACTAACTATTGCAGGACATTTTTTATTTGTATGCATAGTATTTACAGTGTTTTTCAGTTACCTAGTGCAGGCAATTTTGTTTAACCCTGTGTTAAATTATTCATATTAATCAAGCAGGTAGCTATCTACCTTGTCAAAGTGTGTTAGGTTAAACCGCCCATGCCTACAAAGGATTGTAAAATATTACTATCTTAGTTAGAAAGGTATTGTGACATATCATTGTTTGGTCAACTCCCATAAGTTTATTTACCATTGTGTAGTTACATCAACTTAATACAATATTATTTGTTCTTATAGTAAGTTTTTGTTAGAGTGACCATAAAATGTTTTTTCTTAGCCGTGCAATTGGTGTCAGTACACTAAAGTAATAGAATATTATTGGGTTATGCCACAACCCGCTTTAAAGTGACCATAATTTATGTGTTTGTGCTCATCTGGATTTATTTCATGTACTTACCTAATTTTTTTTGTGTGAAACATTCCTAGAAAATAGTTTTAAGATTTTTATCTTTTACACATATTATATAGAATATTCATCTTATTATCAAGTATGGAAGAGTTGAAGGACCAGCTTCGGTCCTTGAAGGAGCAAAATGCTGCCCTTCAAGAACAACTTGCGGCTGATACAATAACTAAAAAACTAGCCAGCTCAACCCCAACCAACTCTACTCCTGAACATAGTGTTGCTAAAGTATCAGTAAAATTACCTCCTTTCTGGGCTGACCGACCAGCAGTGTGGTTTGCTCAAATAGAAGCACAATTCGAGATTTCAGGCATATCGGCAGATTCAACAAAATACAATTACGTTATATCACAGTTAGACACTAAACATGCGGCGGAAATTGAAGACATAATTACTCAACCTCCAAAAACAGAGAAATATGATTTGGTTAAGATGGAGCTTATACGTCGATTATCCTCAACAGAAGAGCAGCGTATTCGGAAACTTCTGTCAGATGAAGAGATTGGTGACCGAAAACCATCTCAATTCCTCCGCCATCTCCGCTCGCTGGCCGGAACAATCATGCAAGATCAGAGTATCCTGAGACAATTGTGGTTGCGTCGCTTACCGTGCCACATTCAAGCAATTATTACGGCACAAGCAGATCTGCCATTGGATAAACTCGCTGATCTAGCGGACAAAATTCTTGAAGTAACTCCAGTGCCAATATCTCCAGTTGTCTATGCTGCCTCTGCTGCTTCAGCCCCTATACAAACTTCAGCTGAAATGCACAGCCTCACCACCTGCTTGGAAGAACTAACGAGGCAAGTCGCAGCCTTGACAGGAAGAAGCAGGGATTTCAAAAGATCAAACAGCTCGAACAGATCAAACAGTTCGAATAGATCCAGATCACGTGACTGTCGCGGGCGAAATGAACCTCAGTTCTGTTGGTATCATAGAGTCTACAAGGACAAAGCAGAAAAATGCAACGAACCATGCAGCTGGAATAGACAGGCGGGAAACTCCCAAGGCGGTCAGTAGCAGCGACGACGGCTGACTGCCCTCTGTCTAGTCGCCGATTGTTTATAACAGACGCCCATTCTAAATGCAAATTTCTCATAGACACGGGGTCGGATGTCTGTTGCTACCCTCGCCGCCTTATTCAAAGCAGACTTAGAACAGATAGCTACAGTCTTAACGCGGCTAATAACAGCGTTATCAAAACTTACGGTGGGACAACACTGTCGCTCAACCTAGGTTTACGCCGGGACTTCACCTGGAGATTCATTATCGCTGACGTCGAAACAGCTATTATCGGCTCAGATTTTCTCGCCCATTATCATCTCCTTCCCGACTGCAAAAATAAGAGATTGATTGATGGAAAAACCGGCCTCTCGGTCCATGTCACGATAGCATCCATTGATCAGGCCAGTGTCAAAGCAGTAGGGATCACAAGTAGCTCACCCTTCGACAACATCCTTAAAGAATTTCCCAGCATCACACGACCACCTGGGCTTCCTAGAACTGTGAAACACTGTACCGTGCATCACATAAAAACGACTGATGGACAACCGGTTTCATGTCGTCCCCGCCGTCTCGGGCCGGAAAAACTGAAAATAGCAAAGAAGGAGTTCCATGAGATGGTGCAGTGCGGAGCAGCAAGACCATCGAAAAGCCCGTGGTCATCTCCTTTGCACCTAGCCCAAAAGCGGGACAACACCTGGCGTCCATGCGGGGACTATCGCGCCCTTAATGATCGGACTGTTCCTGACCGATATCCAGTACGGCATATAGGGGACTTCAACCACAACCTCGCGGGATCGACTGTTTTTAGCACACTAGATTTAGTTAAAGCGTATCAACAAATTCCAGTCCACGAAGATGATGTGTGCAAAACCGCCATCATAACACCATTTGGCTTGTTTGAATTCCCCTATATGACCTTCGGGTTGAGGAACGCAGGTCAAACGTTCCAACGTTTTATTGATGAAGTCGTTCAGGGACTGGATTTCTGTTTCGCGTACATAGATGACATTTTGGTCTACTCGCAAAATACCACAGACCACGCTCGGCACTTACAGATAATATTTCAACGGTTACAAGACTACGGGGTGGTAGTAAATGCCTCCAAGTGCAATTTGGGAAAACCAGAAGTGACATTCTTGGGTTACACTATAAACGCAGAAGGTACACATCCTCCCACGGAACGAGTCAATGCTCTCCGGGAGTATATCCTGCCAAAAACGGTTAGCGGTCTCCGCCGTTTTCTCGGAATGATAAACTATTACCGTCGTTTTTTGCCCCATACAGCAGAACTTCAAGCACCTTTGATCGACGCAATAACAGCAATAAAAGGTAAAGGAGCTATACCAGTTCCGTGGACCCAAGACCTGGAGCAAAGATTCTATACTTTAAGGGATAGCCTCGCGAACGCTACGTTACTAGCACATCCCATATGCAGTGTACCTTTGGGTCTTTTCACAGACGCATCTAGCGCTCAAATAGGTGCATGTCTGCAGCAACGCGTTAAGGATGAATGGCAGCCCATCGCCTTCTTTAGTAAAAAACTGAATCCCCAACAAGTCTTATGGCCGGCGTATCATCGCGAACTACTAGCGGTTTACGAAAGTGTGCAATATTTCCGACACATCCTGGAGGGTCAACGTACTACAGTTTACACTGATCACAAACCTTTAGTGTTCGCTTTCAAACAGCGACGCGAAAAGCTTGCTCCGATTCAACTCAATCAGTTGTCATTCATATCACAATATACAACTGATATCGTGCACATAAAAGGAGAAAATAACGTGGTCGCAGATACCATGTCTCGGATAGAAGCCATTACATTTGAGTCCGACTACGCTGCCTTATCACGGTCCCAAAAACTAGATGAGGAGCTCTGCAGGTTGCTAAAAAACTCTTCGAAACAAAACAATTTTCAGAGATCATCACTGCAACTCGAGGAGGTCGTCGTCCCCGGTACTGACACAACTCTCATCTGCGACATGTCAACCGGAAGGCCGCGTCCTTTTATAACGAAACCATACCGACGGCCGACCTTTAACCATCTCCATAATCTTAGTCATCCCGGGGTGAAGGCCACTATTCAACTTATAACGGAACGTTTCGTCTGGCCGGGAATTAAAAAGGACTGCCGATCATGGGCACAAACATGTATACCTTGTCAACGCAGTAAAGTGACAAGACATACCAATACCCCAGTAGGACACTTTAATAACCCATCTGGTCGACTAAAACACGTCCACATTGACATCATCGGCCCACTGCCAATAAGCAAGGGTTTCCAATATTGTCTAACAGCTGTGGATAGATGGACTCGGTGGCCTGAAGTTTAGCCAATGGTTGGGATAACTGCAGAAGAAACGGCTGAAACTTTCACTAATGGGTGGATTTCCCGGTTTGGGGTTCCTGAAGTCATAACAACTGACCAGGGCCGGCAATTTGAATCGGATCTTTTTCGAAGACTCCTTCAGCACTGTGCCACTACCAGAATCAGAACCACTAGCTACCACCCATGCGCAAACGGCATGGTGGAAAGACTCCACCGCCAACTCAAGGCTGCCCTCATGTGTCACAATGACACGTGGACCAGAGCATTGCCGCTGGTACTGCTAGGCATCCGGACCGCTCTCAAAGAAGACCTAAAAACTTCTTCAGCAGAATTACTATACGGAGAACCTCTACGCCTGCCTGGAGAACTACTGGCCGCCTCGTTCTCAACTGAGCGTTCGGAGGATATCTCAGACTTTGTCGTTCAACTACGTAAAAAATTAGCCAAGTTACGACCGACTGCAGCTGCACACCATGCACAGCAACAACCGTTTATATTCCGAGACTTACCTACAGCGTCCCACGTTTTTCTCCGGGATGACACAGTGCGTAGGCCTTTACAACAACCATATACCGGTCCTTACGAAATCATTAATCGAAAAGAGAAAACCATGACAATTAACATCAGGGGAAAAAACGTTGAAGTCAGCCTTGATCGCATAAAACCGGCGCACATTGAACATTTTGACACACCTCGAGAAACATCTGTTCCTGTCGCTCCGGCACCAAGCTCTCCAGATGCCTTATTGCCAACAACAAAATCTACAGATCCGAAAGTGCCCTCTGAGTACACCACACGGTCTGGTCGAAAAGTTCATTTTTCAAAACCTTTTGATCTCTAATTTGTTAATCTTAATAATGAATGTACAATTATAATTTTTTTTTATGGATCTCTCGACTGCGTAGGGGGGTGATGTGGCGTTTCCAAACGCACCCGGCGCTGTCAGGAGGATGAGCCAATGAGGGAGCAAAAGGGAGGATCCATAAAAAACGAAACGGACTTTTGGTTCAATAGAATAAGATATATTGTACTTGGTCAAGTAAAAAGGCTACCTCAATTTTATTATATTGTTTATATTATTAAATACCGAAATAAAAGCCGATCCTCCAAAAGATCTAAAATACAGTCGTGCCAGCGACGACACGAAGAAGAAGATGTGTTGTTATATTTTGAAACAACTGTCCCAAAGTTTTGAACAGGTGTTATATTTTGAAACAACTGTCCCAAAGTTTCGCACAGGTGTTATACATATTTTGAAACAACTGTTCCAAAGTTTAGCACAGGTGTCATATTTTGAAACAACTGTCCCAAAGTTTCGCAAAGGTGTTATATTTTGAAACAACTGTCCCAAAGTTTAGCACAGGTGTTATATTTTGAAACAACTGTTCCAAAGTTTAGCACAGGTGTTAGGTGTTATATTTTGAAACAACTGTTCCAAAGTTTAGCACAGGTGTTATATTTTGAAACAACTGTTCCAAAGTTCAGCACAGGTATTATATTTCGTGAAGGAACTTCCTTGTGTCAAGCCTTTTCTACTTCACCAGACAATTTTAACCACAGATGGCTTTAGGCCGAAAAAAAGTTACAACAGATTATATTTCAGTGTTCACGCCTGATTATTGTCAGTAGTGGCATAGCCATTTCGAGGTCGACTATGTCTACAACCATTTTGCCACTTATGTTTAAGTAAGTCCCATGCTATAGATGGCGAGTCTATTGCAATTAACTTAACCGGGCATTAATTCAGACTCCGGACTTCTGCTGAGAGATTCCTAATGGAAAATCCCAGTAACACTTTTCCCTACCTGTGGGAGTCAAACCCAGGACCTCATATTTAAAATACGTCAGTATGGCAAAAAAAAACCAGCGGCACACCAGTAGCGAAGTAGAGCACTTTGTAAAGAAGAAGCTCATCCAAGGAAGTACAGACGCCAGCACATCAAGCTACCCGAAACTGTCAAATTTTCCCAATCAACTTTGAACCTTATGCTTTAGCCATAAAGGTAAAAATCGATTAAAGAAATATGACAGATTGTAGTAACTTGATGTGCTGGCGTCTGTACTATCATAATATATCATAATGATCTACCGCCAAGTAGCGTGAAATTAGGCACATAAAGTAAAGAAAAGAAAGAAAAAAATGTTTATTCTGCACAAACAAAACGCACATTACAAAAAAAATCGGTCAATAGCGAGCGAGTCGGATTCACGCACCGAGGGTTCCGTACAAATTTGTACAGTACCCGGCGATAAATATTGCACATCGAGTCATCGACCTTTGGAAAGAGACAATCGGCTAATTTCGGCTTCGTAGAGCGTTATCTCTGTCGCACGAAATACAAACAGTCCGGTATCTATTAGGAGCAATTATGATTTGCTTCTTTTGATAATTATTTTTATTCTTTGTATAAAATCGATAGGATCGAATAGGTCGATGAGCAATATTTATCGCCGGGTACTGTAAATAGTTTATCAGGGGATTTTTTTTTGTAATACAATTACTTCACGGTTTTCGGAATTTTTCCTTTACTTACATGCCTTACTATATGACATTGCTTCTTGCCAAATTTCATGATTCTAGGTCAACGGGAAGTACCCTATAGGTTTTGATTGCGGAACATAAACGCCCGTATCTTTTGATTGCGTTGACTTAGAAGTTTGATTTTTTCACCGAAAGAAAAGAAAAAAATAAAAGAAAGAAAAGAGATATAAGAAAAGAAAGAAAAATACGTTTACTTCAAGGGATTGCAGCCCTGAAGTATTTGATATTAATTTCAACTTGATAACTTCACCTGTTTCTGAGAAAAAGGGTCTTGACCGACGGACAGACAGACAGACAGTCAACGAAGTGATCTTATAACCCTAGAAAAACAAAATATACACATATAATGTAAGCCTCGTACTCAAGCAAACAAAAAGTTGAAATGCACATGAGACCTTTTCTCCACCCGAACTGTGAATCGAAACCAGGACCCCATTGCCAGCAGTAGACCTTGCGATCGCTAAACCAACGATCTAAAAAAAACACAAAAGGGTATCAAATACATGCGTATTGTTATGTTCTTGAAGGTGACATAAAGTAACAAAAAAGTTCCGTTTTTTTTTCCGTGATTTTAACTAGATTATTGTGGAAACATACAGAGTAGTAGAACGGACTGGTCCGCTAGGTTTCAATAGGTAATCTGCTTAGCGTTTTCCCAACTATATATGTAGGGGTCGCCTTCCAGGCTAACAGGATGCAGCTGAATACCAGTGTTTTACATGGAGCTACCACCTATCTGACCTTCAAAACCCAGTTACTGGGTAATACGATATCCCTTGACAAGACTAGTTGTCCGACTTTCAGGTTTCTGACTACCCGTAACGACTATCAAAGATCTACAAAAGACAGTCGGGGCCAACGGTTTAATGTGCTTTCTCCTGCACGGAGGTTTCATTATAGGTATTATTAGATAAATTGTATTTCTCTTTCTATGGTATCGTCGAGTTGCATTTATTGGTTTTTAACTGTTTTAATTGGTCAATTTAAGTGGAGGTGACGCCATAGTTGCTCGATTTTATGATCAAATTATTAAACCACAACCAATGTATAATTAATCACCGTTCCCTATTAGCACTTCTTAAATTCGAAGACATGTGACAACTATCAACCCGCACTGGGCCTGTATCGTGGATTACGGCCCACTCCCTCTCACTGAGAGGAGCCTGTGTCCCAGCAGTGGGAACATTGTAGGCTGATTAGGCACCATGTATAGATACTATTAAAAATATTTCGAAACCAAATTAAAACAAAGGTAGTACAGTACCCGGCGATAAATATTGCACATCGACCTTTGGAAAGAGACAATCGGCTAATTTCGGCTTCGTAGAGCGTTATGTCTGTCGCACGAAATACAAACAGTCCGGTATCTATTAGGAGCTGCTAAAACAATTATGATTTGCTTCTTTTGATAATTATTTTTATTCTTTGTATAAAATGGTTTTGTTTAAGAAGGTCAATGTGCAATATTTATCGCCGGGTACTTTAGCACATCCCTATAAGTCTTTAGTAAAAAAAAAAACTATAAAACAACTACCTACACAAAAACTCCATTTATCTTTTTGTTCGCAATCATTACTTGAGTGCATCGAATCTGAAAGTATATACAATTGTATGTAATTCTAGCGAAGTAGGCGTGAACTTAATCTGTCGACGATTCACAGTTGTGAAATAAAATAATTGCTTTGTATACCAAGTGTGAGAGACGATGAAGGTATTAGATTTGTTTTCAAGGTTAAATGAGCGGTGTAAGAAGTTCTACCTACTGTTGCATGATTTTAAAGGAAGGAAATCAAATGAAATCTACCTTATTATCCGACTATGGTAAAGCCAAAGGAAAGAATGACATGCTATTATACTTTTGTAGATGTTCCTGGTACACACATGGTATACAGGCATGCGACCCCGGCTGTCTTTCTTGATTTTAGTCTGAATTTTTTTTTTTGTTTCGTACCTTTTAGATTACTTACTTTTATTTTTCCGTAGTCGGGTTAGAGTTTTTTAAACTTATTTTTTTTATATAAATAACGGATTTTTTAATCACTTCTGGAATTATTACTGTACTGTAGGGTTACCGCTGGCCCGGAACATAAAGGGCGTTTAAGGCATAAGGGTCGTTTGTTTTGTCATGCTCGTCCCGCTATCTTCCACGGGGTCTGCCGGGACGCCTTCTAGCTGTCTCTAGGCTCCACATAGTGGTTTTTTTGTAGCCTCGCTGATTGTGCATGCGGCAAACGAACAAATCAATGAAAAGTAAGTCGCAACAGCCCCCGCCCACAATACTCTCCCGTGTGTTTCGCACACACAAAGGCCATTAAAAATATACGCCAAAAACCTTAGCACGGCATGTGACCACATTATACACATGACCCTAGTATTAAGGCCACTAATTATATTGTTCAGAGTACATGAGTGTTCCGCTAAATGAGGCCTCTTTTGTTTTACAAAGTTTTTATGGCAGAAAAAAATACGGTTTTAGGAAAATAATTATTGTGTTCGACAATGTGGAATTCCGTGGATGACGAAGTCTTTGTCATGCGTTTTGCACGACTTATAATGCTAAGCACTCATAATGCGTTAACTGCCCCTGCCGGGTCAGCGGGATTGTCCGAAAGGGTTACCGCTGGCCCGGAACATAAAGGGCTAAGGAACGAACACTGGTGGGTTTTAGTCAGTAAGAGTCTGACACTCCCTTCCGCTCCACCCAGAGCGGGAGGGTTCATTTGACGATTTCCCATCCTGAAAAAAAAAAATAAGTTAACTGCCTCTTTGGTCTCGTGGTTGCAAGTGCGACTGCTGAGCGTGGTCCTGGGTGTCGATTCCCGGATCGAGCAAAATATTATTGAGTTTTTCCATTAGGCATTTCTTATATAACACCCCGGAGTTTGGAAGTTGGCGGTTTAGAAAGAAAGAAAGAAAGAAAATACATTTATTTAATACCCTCGTGTCTCGGAAAGCACGTAAAGCCGTTGGTTCTGCGCCTGATCTCCCCCCGGTCGTGTCGGATTGCCGTCCCATCGGACTATGAGAGTAAAGGAACAGAGAGTGCACCTGTGTTTACGCACACACTTGTGCACTATAATATCTCCTGCGTACCTGGCTAATCTCCGCTGAGATTGGCCACCGTGACCGAAATTTTAATGCGAAGCATTAGAGAGTGTTTTACGATCGAAAATATTTTTTTTGCTTCCTTATGCAACTGTTTCTATTGTTATACTCCTGCTAGTACACAGAACCTACTTAATTTATATACCATTGCATAAATAATTTAATCGAGAAAACCCTGTACTTTTCAAAAATTTGTTTAATCCAGTAGAAACGAAAAACATATGAAAATATTTCTAAAAACGTTCCCGTCAATCAAGTGTGAAACCTGAAAACATTATAGCTTGCGAAAACTTCAATTAACGACCTCAATTTTTTTTTAATAGATTGGTTCACGCTAAAGAGAGAAACCCTATTGAAACTGGCTTTTTTATTCAAAGTAGTTTAATTATAATTAATTAGCTCTGCACTCTATAACTAGATAAAATAATTTTTAACGTTCATAATGAAATCGAAAGCATTTGAGAATTGCGTGTCAAAACTAACATTAAGAAAACCGTTAAAATATTCAAATTGGTCTCAAAACTGTTATATTTCTTACATAATATTACAATTTCATAGATTTATGATCTGTAACGAATAGTGCGGAAGAAACTGAGACTGCTGTCTCATAGACACGGGTCTGTAATTAATTTTCTCGTAATAATCTTCAAAGTCACACCACGACTTGTGACTTTGAAGTCCTGGTTACCGATCCAGCATTATCATCATCATCCGAAAGTTATAGTCCACTGAACTGGACAAAGGCGTCTCCAATGAGAGTTTTCTGAAATGACGTTCGCCAGGTGGCAGCACTGACACGTCAGGTCCAGGCATCTGTCAAAGAGCCTATATTTGCTTTAGTCATGACTGAATGATGAACGAATGAATGAATCGAATGATTAACGTCATCATATATTTTATACTGGAAGACCTCTTGTCACAGTGGTGCCAACTGGTGTCGTAAATTTTCACGAAAACCCTCATTGGACGCCGTTCAGCTCAATTCTCGGCAAACTCTCATCCTCCATCAGCTGCTACCAGCCACCCTGAAGAGTCTGGATATTTAATGGATGGTCACCCATCCACTGATCGACCTCGGCAAGCGAAGCTTAACCTTCGATCGACCCTTGCAGCTGTTATTATTTACAAACGAGCTCCTCTCGTTCTTCTACCATAGCATACAATCCTCAAAAGTGACAATCCTGCGTTCCTTTTGGCAGAAAACACACATAGTTTTTAAGTATTTTCCTTATGTATCAATGAAAATTTTACATTAAATGTGAGTCACTTCATACACAATCTTTGTTGCTACATAGATACTAGGTATAATGTGAGTCACTCAATTACTCGGAACTTCTTGCAACCCAATATATAATATTGATTATCGGCTGTCAACGTAATATTTACCTACCTACTTATACCGAATAATGCAATGACAGTAAGCTTGTTGACAAAAATGCTTAAGGTCCCTAGTTGAATATCCGGCTCAGGCAAAAAATTGTGACATTTTAAAAGATTCTTGTCACAACAATACAAGGGTAAGGCAGAGGTGAACCTGTAACACCTACATTTCACCAGTTAGGTGTGTTTTAAGTCCCAGGTTATAATAGGGGTGAGCCGGTGGCCCCTTTTCAGGGTTCCGTACCAAAATGGTAAAACGGAACCCTTGTGGTGAGACTCAGTCTGTCTGTCTGTCGGTCTGTCCGTCTGTCACAGCTGGATATCTCAAGAACTGCTAATGCTATCAACTTGAAATTTGGAATAGTTGTAGATCACATTTGCCCAACTATTTTGCAAATAAAAAAGAAATAAAAATATATGTATATTTTTTGCAACAGGGACTGAAAGGGGGTCTGAAAAATTCGAAGTGGGGCTACTAGGGCAAGTGGGGTATCATATGAAAGAACGCAGTTTGCACATTCTCAAACATTTTTCTTTTTTTTTTAGACCGCATAGTTTTCGACTTTTGATGAAAAATGTAAAAAAAATACCGCCTCCCCCTTATCTCCGAAGTTTGCAAAGAGAAAAATCTGAAATTATTCCATGTGATAGAAGTGTATGTAAAAATTACAGTAAAAATAAAACAAAGTCTCTAAATAGCACACTTTTTCAGAAATCATCAACGAAGGTTACATTAGTTCCACTATCGGTCAAGAGATGGCGCTGACATAAAACTGCAATATTCTACACCGCAGTGCACAGTGTTCATATTCTCTGACGAATATAGGCTTCGCCGATGAAATTTAAAAACATATGATGGTACGGAACCCTCGGTGCGGGAGTCCGACTCGCTCTTGCCCGGTTTTTTCCATTAGGCCAAGTGCCCAGGGCCCCGAGATAGACGGGAGCCTCGGCCTGCTTTAAAAAAAAAAACTATTCTTTGCAGCTGCCGTTCCATTCTATGCATTATTAGTACCCAATTCAACGACAAAGTAAGTGCTTTACTGTGCGGTTTTGACTAAGTTTCTACCCCCAAAGCAATGAAATATGACTGATTGACGATTCTGCTTATCTGAATACTAGAAGGGTTTATAATAATCACAGAATTTTACCACTTGGCTAGAAGGCGAATTCTCGTAATTTAAAAGGCGCGACACCAAAGGCACCGCTCGTTGCGCGGCTTGCGGTGCCTTTGTGTCGCGCGCGATTTTATCGCGTGTCGCGCCTGTTTGAAGGAGCCTTCAAACGTTCAACCACGCTCCGCAGTCGCACTTGCCACTACGAGACCAACGGGGCTGTACCTACCTAATAATATCATAATCATAAAGGTAATCAGCATATCGCGTGGCATTAACACCTACATTACAAGTAGGTACATTTATGTAAACCAGATAATGAAATCATCTACCTAATTACATTAACAACAGGTTTATACCTTTATTTATGTTCAACTGTCATTTTGTAAACGCACGTTAGGTTTGGACAATGACTTATTAGTTACTAACTAGCTTTAGCCCGTGGCTTCGCCCGCGTTTTGGTCGAAAATAATTCCACGGGAACGTAATACCGGGATAAAAACTAAAAAGTACCCTATGTCCTTACCAAGCGGGGTGATAATTGCCCACTCCCTCCCACAGAGAGCACACCTGTCGGCTGCGTCAAAACAGTAGTTACCCCAATTGAGATCAAAATCCCAAACGATACAAGCAAAGCCAGGAACAATAGCAAGTACATAACAAACCACTCTTGTAAGACAGGGAAGTAGTTAAGTACTTTACAATGTCTTAGCTTATGAGTTATGACCTCACTGTAACCTCTTTCAATTCCTAGTACTAATCAATGGAATAATTAGCATATTCATTAACCTTTATTCTTGCTTAACATAATGATTAAGTACATAAGAGGAAGTCCGAAAGTGGCTAAGTGGCAAAGATAGAATAAGAAATTAGTATATATAAGAGTGTGGCGCCATCTACATCGCCATATTCGAACTACGCATCACACTGACGTCACGTAAAATCCTGCATCGCGCAAGCAGAGTTTACCGCGCAACTAGTATATTATATACAATGTCCCGAACTCCCGACATAATATTGTCGAGCAGTAGCCCACTCCTCGGAGGATCCTCCCTTTTCTATTGATGACTGAACTTTACACCTTGTTCCTCATACCTCTTTAAGAGAAAGTCTGAAAGTGATACCAGTGACTGAAAAGTTGTGTGGAAATCGGTTGTCATAGTATAAAAATAGCAAAATGTCGTGAGAAAAGTTTTGAGTATGAACGTCGATAGCTAAAGAGTAAGGGAAGACCAAAAAACGATGGATGAACTGAATGATGATCATATCTATTAGTTGTTGTCATCTTGGTAGTCACTCCATTTCTAACCATATCATCTAGGGAATGCAGACGATTGTGTAACGTACAGACGCCAGCACATCAAGCTACTACAATCTGTCAAATTTCTTTAATAGATTTTCAACTTTATCGCTGAAGCATAAGGTTCAAAGTTGATTGGGAAAATTTGACAGTTTCGGGTAGCTTGATGTGCTGGCGTCTGTACAAAAAATGACAATTGATCGCAATTCCTTTCATGTTGACAGTTCAGCCACTTTCATTGCGTTATCTACGTTGTCGAGCAGACGAATTTTTTAAATATATGAAGCAATACCGAACCGAAAAAATCAAAGGACTTTCAGGGAATTCCTAACCTATTAGGAACTAGCTGCACTCTGCGGTTTCACCCGCATAAGTAATGATTCCGTGGAATATCGGGATGAAAACTATCCTATGTCCTTTCCCGGGACTCTAACTATCTCTACAGCAAATTTCATCTAAATCGGTTCAGCGGTTTAAGCGTGAAGAGGTGACAGACAGACACACCTTCGCATTTATAATATTAGTATGGATTCCCTCTAAATCCTTCGGATTGTGAAAGAAAGTATGTTACGCAATTTGGGATGCTGGTAAGACTGTCCGCCTTCTTAAAAGAGTATCGTCATATCGTCCCACGTTTTGTTCTGGATGACGTCAGTGCAACTTTCTCTGTCGTGAGCGGATGCCGTGACTCACCGGTGTTGGGCTATGAAACAAGCGACTTGACTTATATGAGAAATTCCAAAGTAAAGAGATTACTTCTAAGTTCTAGTTCTAGACAAGTTTGCAGCTGTGCCCTTCGTCGAAGACATCAACTTCTTAAGTTCTCTATTTAATCCAAACATGAGCCTGGCAAATAATCAAGGCTGAATTAGCAGGTTCTGGAAAGCGAAAAAATAAAGAAAAGAGTCTTTAAATTTGCCTGACTTTTATGTGCCCAGCCATATGTCTATAAAATATCTTAACTTTGATTTGGCCAAGCTAGACTTTGTGAAAGAGTGTATTTATAAATTCAAGTTGCCCTAGAATTTTCAAATTTCAAAATACGTAATTTAGTATTTAATAAACTAAATCTCAATATGTCCATGATAAATAAACCATATACTTTTACTTCTGAACAAAGAATTTATAAAGAAAATATAGTTAATACTTAATTAAATTATGAAAAAAGACTTAAATATCTATGTGAAGCCAAATCACTTAATTCGTTCTTAACTCTAACATACGAAAACCATATTTTCTTTACTCGTTATTAGTTCAGAAAATATTTGAGCTATGTTAAATATGAACTTATTA
Organism: Luperina nickerlii; assembly: GCA_963855955.1. Taxonomy (NCBI): domain Eukaryota; kingdom Metazoa; phylum Arthropoda; class Insecta; order Lepidoptera; family Noctuidae; genus Luperina; species Luperina nickerlii. The sequence goes on from OY979690.1 coordinate 5,855,997, forward strand.
AGTTATAGGTAAACTTTGTTTTTCATCATTAGGAAACGACCAATCGGAACCGTGCACCTAGCTTCTTCTTCCATTAAAAAAATAATTTCACGTAAATATTTTTATGTGATATAATTCTTTTTTAAAGCTTAATTAATTTATACAGGCCATCAAAACAGTATTTATAAAAAATGTGCACCAAAAGTATGTTTTAAAAAATGACCTCAAACTCTTTCGCCAGTTTCACAGCCCCAAACCGCAGTCAGCCAGTCTCGGCTCTCGCAACAATGACGATAAAATCCTCAATATTTGGCAGTGCACCATAAATTAAGTTTCTACCAAAATGCCTTGTATTACGTGCAACGTGACACGGACATTATTTTCGGCATTTTATAACATTATTTGGTTTGTTTTGTCATGTCATTATACGCTTTCGATTTGTAAGAACATAAATATAAATTGGGTGGACGTTGAAGATGTATTAAAAATGACTGGAGAGCATAATACTTATACTGAAGACTGAGGGAACACCTAAATATTGTCAGAGGGTCTACACTACGTCCATTAACGAAGATACGGGCCCGTCCGGAAGCCGTTCGAAACTTTGGAGTGAACCCTACACCCGATTAATTAACTTTTTCGGACGGGTAACAACATATCGGGAGTAAGGACTGTAGGGACAACTGTCAAATCGTGATGTCATTAATTATTTCCGTTTGTCTACTCATGTGTTCTTACGTCGGGCCCAAAACTAATCTTATATCCGTAGGTGATACACCTTAGGAGTCCCGTCCCGCCCGTAACTTCGGTCAGAACTACGGATATCGTGCGTAAGGAGTAGAACTCCAGATTCGGACTAAGATAACGAAGAAGTAACAAGCAAGTAGAGATCTTGACGGCTGGCTCTAGAAAGAAAGTGGCAAAGACTTTTGAGCACTTTTTCTGTTGACAGTGATGCGGACAATTGAGACACTGCGGCTATGAGCTGGTTCTCCTATCCAATTAAAACTCCTTATCTACTACGGTAAGCTATCTCAAGGTATTACCAGTCACGTGAAGTTTACTGTACAAATGATTATGATGTTTATTTCTGTAGCTAGATTTTTTAAGACACACGTATTCTTTTTTTGTAAATATTTTAACACTGAATGGCGCCAGCATTTCCTAGCTAACTGATCCCTGGACCCTGATACGAAATGCCAAACAAGCTCAGATGTCTCTTTTGAAGTCCAAGTATTATTAAGATATTGAGTCTTCTAACAATGCAGTGCCATGCCAGGGGAAAGAAAGAGCCATTGCAGTTTTAAGTTAACCTGTCCTAATAGACGGCATGCATGCATCAGTCATCGTGTAGCTCAACCCTAGTTTAGGGAGCTCAACGACCCGTCACTCGACGCTGCCAGAACTGTAGGACATTGGCTTAGCCCACGTAAAAGTACTCCAAACCGTCAGATAGTTATGAAGTCATGTATTCTATATATCCTGCTGCACTACCACTGCCATCTACTTTAGTAGGCACGGAGGTACTTAGGTTTGTCTAACTTATTTCATGTTCCATTATACTCAACACAATAACTACCTATGATTCATGATCTAGCTTGGATGGTAATCATTATATTTGGACAAACCATGTTTTTTGTCTAAAATCTTCACGCTATGTGCTTTTGGATGACGAGTAGTCTATTATCAGCCTTGGCATCAATGAGTACTCCACTGTGAAAATTACTATTATACCTAATGTTTACGTTATATCTAAGTAGGATGTAATTATTTGTTTCAAGTTGTGATATTATTCTATTATGATATACATACTTCATCATCAACCTCTTCTTTCCCAATCATGTTGTACTGGTTATCAGACTCTTGGGATATTGACAAAGATCCACTTGAAATGACGGGGTATTCCTCGAAACGCACCAAATGAAACGTCATCGATATCATTTATTACGAATCCTTTAGGCTCTTCTCTATGTTTCATCATTGATGCATTTCGAGAAATAAAATTATAATATTTTTATTAATATTTAATGTTTTTGTTTTTTTTTTCGAGGAATACTTTTGGTGCTTTCAAAGTTGGTGCGTTTTGAGGAATACTCCGAAATGACAGCCGGGGTTGCTAACCCTTCTATATAATATAATTATGTAGTATCCTGCTGTATTAGAGGCCTAAATACTCAGAACAATAAGCCTAAATACTATTTATATCTCAGAAAAAATATAGTAGTGGAAATTACTACGTTTTCATTTCAATACAAAATGGCGATATGTGTAATTTGAATTATTATACACTACGGTCCGCCCAAGTTTCGCACGGGTGCTATATTTTTTTCGAATATCCGAATTATTTTTTTATACGAACCTTGACCTGGCAACACCGATTACTACAAAAATATATCCAATTTAGTGCAAGCGTTTGGAAGTTACCTATGCACGTACAGACAATTCGGCGACTTTGTTTTATACTATTTATTTATAGTTAATTGAAACGGTAAAACACCAATGTTTTGTTTTGACACTTGACAGTTGGGAGCTGTCACATATCAATGACATTATTGACCCATAAACAACCAATCACATTAATTAACATAGAGACAATAATTACGTTCACAATAATATAATCTAAAACTAACATGGAACAGTGGACTTCCTTGCATACTTTCTCTCACAGAACTCCAGACCTACGTATAATTTTAATCCATTCATCCGCAAACACACCACATTCAGGGTTGGCAACCAGAAGGGCATAAAGCACCTTTAGAGTACGACAGGTTGGGGATTCGGCTCTGGCTACAGTTTTGGCTGGCAGTTGCGCCAACAGATTGTGCCAGCGGCTCTTTTGGTGTCCGATGTATTTGTCGGGCACATATTACAGTCGGCAGAAATGACCATGAAAGAAAGAAAGAAAGAAAGTAAAAGTATTTATTGCGACTCGCACAGGAATATCACAAACTAAACTAAACAGCAAAATAAAAATCCAAGTTATACAAAAAAAAAGAGTAACAAAAGGAAAATGAAAGAAAAAGTCCTATACGAGGCCAAAAGGCTCCTATCTCAGCATGATGCTACGACATTTAAAAAATAAATTTTGCAGCGCTGGTATTCCGGGTTTCCATGGAGTTCCGGGCAGTCGATTCGTCCCCGTAAAACTATGTACAGACGCCAGCACATCAACCTACCACAATCTGTCAGATTTTCCCAATCAACTTTGAACCTTATGCTTTGGCGGTAAAGTTGAAAATCTGTTAAAGAAATCTGACAGATTGTGGTAGGTTGATGTGCTGGCGTCCGTACTAGCAGCGCCCCGTGGTTTCACCCGCGTAAATGTCGATCCCGTGGGAATATCGGGATAAAAGTAGCCTATATGTTAATCCAGGGTGTCAGCTACCTCCATACAAAATTTTATCAAAATTGGTCCAGCCGTTTGAGCGTGAAGAAGTAACAAACATACACACACACTCACAAACTTTCGCCTATAGTTTATTAATATTATAAAGAGTACCTATTATTAATTTTGATGTAGGAGTTGATTTAATTATAAAACTGAATCAAATTAATTTTAAATTATTATAATATTGAGAACATATTTTATGATAGCTAAATATGGTTTGGGATACAAACATAAACTTGCTATCTATTAAACCCAACCAGGGGCGGATCTACTTAAAGGCTTTTTGGGCTGCAGCCCAGGGCCCCGTGGATACAGAGGGCCCCCAACCGAACTGAAAACAATAGACGGTATTGTCAATAATATTTAGGTAGTAACAATAGTAATTAGGTAGGGCCCCTAAGCAGTATTAGCCCAGGGCCCCAAAAATTCAAGATCCGCCCCTGAACCCAACCCAACTACTATTTTTTTTACGACTAAGTTATTTATGAGTTTTATTTTTATTTTATGAAGCCGAGTTGTTGTTCGATTTTAATTATCAATGCATATGAATAAACACATTTATGTTTACCAAAAGCATATATAATTTTGATAGATAGATAGATAGATTTTTTATCATTATAGATATTTTTATCATAGAGATTTATTTATCATGTATACATAGGTATTGTTAGGGAGACAAAATATTGTTACAAACAACCACTTTTGATTTAAGTATTATTTTAATCCCTTTGATATATTTAATATTCTATTCTGTTTTAAATTCTTAATTTTTATTTAATTTTATTGTGATGTTTAAGTTTGTTGTTATATAATTAAATTATATTAACATTGTTAAAGTGCAAATCAGAAATTTTATTTACAATTAAACAAATACAAAGTATACTTATTGTAATATTATACTCCTGCCAAAATAAATCATATAAATAAAAAAAAATTTTACTGTTTTATTTTCAAACACCCTAACCCGGCCGACATTTGGGAAAAACGCGACCGACCATGGGCCGTAAACGGCTGACTTTAGGATTTTTTCGTTCTCGATACAGTAGAAAAGTCAATTCTTAGCCTATAAACATAAAATAGATTTTTCAACCTGTCTTAAACAGCATCACAAGGTATCCTTTCGTTGCAAGTAATGGAGCCAGACCGATCCAAAGTTAGAAAATCCGTACCTAGGTAATGGAGCCGACGCGTCGGCTCCATTACCTAGGTACGGATTTTCGTAGGTAGGGTAAATACGCTAAACGTCGCGACGTTTAGCGTATTTACCCTACCTACGCAATAACGTTATTACAATTTGATTAGCAACTAGTTTTGCAATTCTAATTAGTCAATATCAATAATTACGTAAGATGAAACAGGAACTAACGGCTAACAATTTACATACCTAATAATATTAATGTATGCGAATTTAAAACGAAAGCGCATTTATTTTGTTTGTTATTGAAACATGGAAACAAATTAGTAACATTGGGAACTTTTCAAACAAATTAAAATATTGCCCATTTACGTAATAAAATTGAATACGCTTCTTTTTGTATATATTTACAATAAATTTAAAAAAAACCATCGTACTGTCTAGGACTATTTTGGTAAAAATTTGTTATACCGCCATCTATACTAAATACTAGAAAGCTTTAAAAAAAACTGCCTCTATGCAGTTTAGTAATCTGTCAACAGAGCGAGCGCTACAAGCTAACCAATGCTACCAATATGCTACCAACATTACGATAAAAACTGACGCATGTTCGTTCAGAAATTAAATGCTCGGTTCAAAAATAAATATTTTTCAGTAACTGAAATAAAAACCGTCATTACTTAGTGTTATATATTATGTGTAGGAGTTAAAGTATTTACAAAATATCATAATTACACACTTGTAAATTCCCAAAGGGACAGGTAGAAGTGCACCTATACCCAGATTTCGCCAGTTATGTTGAATCCGATATAACAGGGGGCGAGCCTAGTCATTCACCAAGCACAAATCCAGACTCGGAGCTCCGAGTCTGGATTTACAGCAGGAGCAGCTGCTAATGAGAAATACCAGGTGGAATAACCCAATAACACTTTATCCGAACCGGGAATTGAACCCAGGATCTCGTGCTCAGCAGTGGCGCTTGCGATTACTAGACTGATGAGGCAATTAAAAAAAGTATTTGTGCCCCTTGTTTTCACATGCTTATAATTTAAAATCAAACGAACTTACCAAGTGAAGTTCAATGATAATTATGTGTCATTAAAAAAAACCACTTGGAATTTTACTATTACAGAAATGTTCTTACTCACCGGTGAAGCTCCACCTGCAGTGCGATGGTGAAGTGAGCATGGAGTGAGCTGTCAATAGTGTCAGTTCCTAGCAAAAACAAACTCACTTCACCTAAGTTTTCACGGTGAGATTTTTACAGAATCGACCGGCTGAACCAACCTGGCGGGCGGCGACGTCGTTCATCCTTCAGAGGATCCTTATCCGGTACGGCCTATGTTACGACTCATAAATCCTGCCCTATCACCACGAAACATGAGGCTGATAACATTGCGAATCTTAGGTTTCATTCGATTAATCGAGTCTGGTCAAACCACGCTGGGATCGTCGGTGCATTTCATTGAAATGTTTTTATTTTTACTCAATTATTTTTATTTTCTGAACAATGTTTGTGTACTTATTCCTACATTATAATAATAAGTTTATTTATTTCTCTCACAATGTTTTAGTAGCACTTTACAGTTTTGAACTATATAAATTCACATTGTGAGAGCTGGTGCCTGAAGTAGGTTTTAGAAAAAACCTGTATTACAGGTCACCAGGACCCACATAGTGGCATCATACAATTACACAGGTAGGCAACATGTGATTCTACTAAACAAACAATTAAGCAATTAAAACCAAGAAATAAAAAATAAAAGAAAAGAAACAATCTGAATAACACAACAAAAGCAGTCGAAGGGTATGTGGAGAATGTGTAGATGAAAGGTGGTGAATGTATGGGTGATTGGTGGTTAATGAGAAGGTGAATGGTGGTGAGTGTTAGAGTTTGGAAATTATTTGAATACAAGTATTATTTGATCGAGTGGAGCAATTTCTCTGTGTCATCATAGGAAAGAGTTTTCAGGAAGTCAGTTACCCTTTGCTTACAATTGGATCTGTGAAGTGAATAAATATTTTGACACGTGTTAATAACGTTATACAGATAATCCCCTAGGTAACAATAAAACTGGTGGGACCGACTTAAACGGAAAAATGTTGTACTGCATACAGTACCCTTAACACATTTTTTTCATTATTAACATTAGATTTATATCTTTCCCGGTACAGTGTACAGTGCCAGTTTTGGCACTACCTACCAGGCTTAACGGTTCTTTTAACCGTTCATATTATCTTAGAGATTCAGAATAAGATAGGGCTATAGGAGGTTACTTTGCCGACTTAGGTAGAGAAGCTTGAGAAATAAAAGAATGAATGAATTTTATCAAAAAGTACACTGCAGAAGTGCAGGCGCAATTCAATAAATTCTATTCAAATTCTATTATTGTATTCATTCTGAAAGGCAAAGAAAACTTTTCGAACGAAATATTCCGCAGTTTGACATTGACAGCGCCAGTCTTCGTCAGACAGTTTAGCATTTTTGGCAGCACTGTGCCGCGATTGCTCAACGACGTGACACGGTCGGTCATTGTCACACACGAAACCAATTAAAGTTTACAAGTTAATTTGAATTGTAGTGTACGTGTGCAATAATAATAAAACAGAAAATATTTTACTCCTAAAATTTTAAACAGTGTTGTAGTGGTATTGTGTTGACAAAGTGCTAAAATTACTTTTTGTTTTGTGTTTCAAAATAGTGAAGTGAATCAAGATGAGTAATTTCACAAAGTCTATCAAAACTACGCCAATCACGGATGACTACGAGATCTCCAATACAGTACTCGGCCTTGGCATCAATGGAAAGGTAAGTTTTTATTTGGAAAGTTTTTTAAATAACTTTTAAAAACTGTTTATTCATAACGTTGTTTACATATGACGTCACATTTTAAAATTAGCCTGTACCCGTTACTACCTTTATCTCATCACGCCTGAATGACAAAAGAATTAAAATTAGCTCTGGTTTTTACTTAAATCTTCGCGTCGCGAGGTTTGCGTCACTAAGAATTAATGTTTTTTACATCCTCCTGTTTTAAAACTTCGCGGAATACGAGTTTGTGATGTAGAATGAATAACAAACGTACCTACACATTCAAAAGTTACATGATAAAAACGTATCTTCACGCGTTTTTGACTGCGCGGCAAACAGAACACGTCTATGGTATAAGTATATAGTTTTAAAATTCGCTGTGTATTGTAAACTGGCAAAGCTCTTGAACTCTTACAGGCCTCTTAATATCGAATTTAGTTATATATGAGATAAAAACATTGTATAGGTACATATTGCGCAATATTGCAATTGGGATTGTACAACCAGTACTGATAAACTCTTACACTAGATCTGATGACAAATAAAATAATAAAACTGGGTATTTCCAAAAGTTCTGTTTTGTAACAATATAATACTTACTCAAAGAAGTTAGAAAGTTGAATTGGGTGCCTTTTTTATTGTGTAATAATTAATGTACTGCAAAATTTCTTTTTGTTTCTTATTATGGTGAAAATAGTAGACATATTTTTTTTTATATTTACTCTCTCGAGATTGGTGTTTTCAGTCAGTTTCTGAGATATTGCCTCATGAAAGTAATTCATCATCTTCCTAAGGCTCCTAACAATGTCGGTGTCAGCGTCCACTCTAACTGGATGTAGCTGAATAAATGTTTTACATGGAGTGACTGCCTATCTCACCTCCACAACCCAGTTACTGAGTAACACAATCATCGGCATACAGCAGTCCACTGCTGGACATAGGCCTCTCTAATTGCACACCATTCAGCTCGATTCTCATCCAGCTGGTACCAGCCACCCTATGTAAATCGTCGCACCACCTAGCCCGAGCCTACCTATGTTTGCCAATTTGCAGTCTCCACTCAAGAATACATCCACCCCAACGGTCATATGCAGCTAATATGGCCGGCCCATTGCCACTTCAGCTTGCTTACTTTGTGAGCTATGTCGGAAACTTTGGTTTTCTGCTGGATCACCTCATTCCGTAATCTATCCCTCAAAGAGACTTCAAGCATAGTTTGTTCTATACGTCTAATAATACTGCATCTGAGTCTATTTGTATATGTTAAACTGTTCATGTCATATTAAAGTAATTGAACTCAATAATCACCTCCGTTGTACATGAACAACTAACTAATTATACGTTCCTAGTATTGAATTTACTGCTTTGCACTCAATTTGCTTGTGAAGAGAACAATGCTATTAACACATTGTCTTTTCACACTCAACTTGTATGTGTTTAATGATTCTTTAATGACTGCCCACAACTTCCTGCCCTTGTACAGACGCCAGCACATCAACCTACCACAATCTGTCAGATTTTCCCAATCAACTTTGAACCTTACGCTTTAGCGATAAAGTTGATAATCTATTGAAAAAATCTGACAGATTGTGGTAGGTTGATGTGCTGGCGTCCGTACAATGTTACTTGGGGCTGGTGCTACACATTTCCTTCATCCATTCTCTCCTCTCAACCATCACGCTATCATTTACTTCCTCCTCTTTCATTTCTTTGGCCTTCCTCACACTCTCCATGCATCAACATCCGTTTAGATGACCATACTAACTCAGTTCTTTTCATGAATGTCAAAACATACAAAAACTTATTACCCTCCTTCGGCAGTCTGATAAAAATAATCATATCAACCAACTTATTTCTGCCTCCAAGCAGCGCTGCTCTGTTCTGATATAAAAGGTTGGTGACGGTGTAATTACGGGCACAAAAAACATTTCAACTTCTAGGTTGGCAGCACATCTGTGATGTCTCTGGTATTGAAGATATCCTGAGGAGCAGTGGTAACAGCCACGACTTACAACCAAACCATCTTTAGCATACCCTTTTAAATGTTTGTCACTACATCTAAAAAATACCTACTTGTTTAATTAGTTATCTTTGATAGTAAAAAACGAAGTACTTTTTACAGTGTTTTCTTACTCATAAAAACGAATTAGGTACCATTCAATTGTTATCTACAAAACCATAATAAAACATAATATGTTTTGTTAGTAGACATGAAGCAGACATTTTATTATTTTAAACATTATTGGTAAATGTGTCTCCGAAAGCACTTTAAGCTTTTGGTCCCGGCTGTCATCTGTCATCATAGAACTTTGACAGTCATTATTGGTAGTCAAAAGCCCGAAAAGTCTGACAACCAGTCTTACCGACGGGTATTGTGTTGTACAATAACTTGGTTGTGGAGATCAGATAGGCAGTCTCTTCTGTAAAATACTGGTATTCAGCTGCATCCGGTTAGACTGGAAGCCAATCCCAAAATCGTTGGGAAAAAGCTAGGCGGATTGATTTTTAGACATGAAGCAGACATTTTATTGTTTTAAAACTAAGGCGACAATAGTGTGACAATGATAAAACTGGGGAGGAAATGACAGCCCAGGATGCGCCGGGCGTACAGTGGCGGCACCACTTTGCAAATGTACAGCCAGCACATCAAGCTGCCCGAAACTGTCAAATTTTCCCAATCGAGTTTGAACCTAATAGTTTAGCAATAGTAAAGTTGAAAATCTATTATAGAAATTTAACAGATTGTAGTAGCTTGATGTGATCCACAGATTCCTACACAATATACCCGTATAGCGGCTCGGAACGTGAGGCGAGCCGTTGCGTAGTGCAGCAATAACAAATTCACGTGCAGCGGGGCCGGGGGTGAGGTACTGCGCAGTTCAGAGCCGCCATAAAGTTTGAATCAGACTGTACCATAATCATAGCTGAGCTATCATAGTCTTGTTAAAACAAAAACAAACAAAAAAAGACGTTACATAATTATTTAGATATCAATGACTCAGACTCGGTTCTGCTAGTGTGCAAAAAAATATGTAGTGAGAACTGAGCGAAATATTAATTCTTAGGCACCTGTCTCACCGCCGCCGACGTGAAAGCGACTAGATATCAACGATTTTTTCGAGAAACGTACAAAAGATTGTAAGTGCCGTGTTAAAGTAAAAGAGATGTAATACATATCAATAGTTGATCGCCGACTGTTGATACAATCACACAGATGGCGAGTACTCGTTTGTCGCACCTACAAGATCTATTAAAGAGTATACTCGCTCAGCGCGGCTCTCTTGATGCAGAACACTCGTTGAGGGACTCAGGCTGCCGGGTCAGCGGGATTGTCCGAAAGGGTTACCGCTGGCCCGAAACATAAAGGGCTAAGGAAGGAACGGGTGGGTTTTAGTCAGTAAGAGTCTGACACTCCCTTCGCTCCACCCAGAGCGGAAGGGGTCATTTGATGACTTCCCAACCTAAAAAAAAAAGACTCATTCTTGGTAGATTTTGTATGCCAGCGAGTAATTGCTCGTCGCCGTCACGTACTCTCTGCTCCTTGCACATCATCATCATAATTTCAGACGAAAGACGGCCACTGCTCGACATAGGCGTCCCCCAAGCACCGCCACTTGGACCAGTTCAGAGCTCATTCTTCGCCAACTCGTTTTTAGCTGCTAACTCTACTCGCCTTTCATTAATCGCTGGCAATGGGACAGATATCTTAGAGTGAGGTCATACATGGCAAAAGCCAGTTTTATGGAAATGTTACTTCATCGTCATTAATCTTGTCTTGTATTTGACGTCATAATGTGGCCCCATTGCATGAATATTGATCTACGAGTACATTAAGTTTTTTATTATAACGATTTCATTTGGCAACAGCCAGCCTCTTTCCCTCTCTCGTATATCATTCAGTAACTTAATTCGTTCGTAAATAAAATATTATTTAATTCTGGCGCTAAAGCTATATCAAAATGATACGTTGTTCCGTGTTCCATCAAATCTATGTTCGATAGCTTATCTTTGAATTATGTACCTACGATTAAATGAACGATAAAGATTTGGTGTCACTAATGGTTACAACGTTCCTTGTCGTCAATTAACGTCATGTTTAAATAAACTTACAAAGTCCAAACCAGGAAATTGTATAAATTTTATGTTTTTGACTATTTTGTCCTATTGCTGAGAAAATACCTCCCTCAAGTTTTCAGATAAATAGGTACTATTTTTCTATGCCACTCGAACCCCTTAGTTCGACGAAGTACGAAACTATTCTGATAAACAATTTGTTTCCCTGAATGTACATGAGGCTGACATGTACCGCCCAAACCGGCGGGGTAATGAGGGTTTTTTGAAATGACGTTCGCCAGGTGGCAGCACTGACACGTTAGGTCCAGACATCTGTCAGAGCCTATATATTTTCTTTAGTCATGACTGAATGATGAACGAATGAATGAATCGAATGATGAACATCATCATATATTTTATATTGGAAGACCTCTTGTCACAGTGGTGCCAACTGGTGTCGTAAATTTTCACGAAAACCCTCATTGCGTAACACACTTAGGAGTCGCTTTCATTTTGTTTTGACTGTTTATCATTCATTGCGTTATTTACGTTCTTGAGCTGACACTCGAACATTATATTATGAAGCAATGGATTAGCAATATCCTTCAAAATTATTCAGATTGTGATTGAGTGTGTTAAGGCTCCTACAAACAGGCGCGACACGCGATATAATCGCGCGCGACACAAAGGCACTGCTCGTTGCGCGACTTGCGGTGCCTTTGTGTCGCATGTCGTGTCGCGCCTGTTTGAAGGAGCCTTTACGCAATTAGTGTGCTGGTTGAGAAAATATTGGCAGTATTTTCAGAAAAAATACATAGAAATACGAAGAACGTCGATGGTGGGACAGTGGGTCTGTACTTGTCTTGCTGCAGCCAAACAAACGCAACAACAAACATACAACCATCTCTTTCTTACACGCAACATTTGTATACGTTAAAAAGAGAAACATATGCGAGAAACATACCTGTCGGTATGTTTCTCGCAGCCACCGCCTCAAGCTCCGAAAATTCCTGTACTCCTCCAGAGAAGGAAAAAGCATTCATCAACATAATCAGCCTATAATGTTCCCACTGCTGGGACACAGACCTGCTCTCTGTGAGAAGGAGTGAGCCGTAATCCACCACGCGGGGCCCAGTGCAGGTTGGTAGATGTCACATGTCTTCGAATTTTTGGTTCTAGGACATGCCGGTTTCTTCACGATGTTTTCCTTCGCCGTTTTGAGAGCTGTGGTGATGAAATAATTTACACAAAGTAAAGCGCCTGTCTGGGGTCGAACCTACGACCTACAAATCGGTAGTCGCGGCAGTTACCACGGGGCCATCACAGCTCAACAAAAACAATCATCACCACGCTTGTTACTGCGTATCGGCAGTTTTCCTTACGACATTTTCCTTCCCGTACGTTATGGTTTCACTATAAATCCTACCCTAAAGGTACGAGTTCGTAGCCGATCGCATACAGCAGCAGCAGACGACGTGACGTTGCGACATGACGTAGCGACACGTCGCAGCGTCATGTCGCTGCAGACATGATTCCGAACCCAACCGCCGATGGCTGCAGCAGCTGACGGCAGCGCCGTATTCCAGTTAGTTCTGAATGTTCCGTGAGACAAGATGTCTGACCTGTTTGGGATTAGCGATCGCGATTTACTTTTGTATCTTTTGTTAGATGAGGAAGAAGACGACGATGACTTCTTTTATTACACAAGTATAGAGATTATAGTTTTTGTGAGATGCATCGTACAGTGCCGGATATTTGGCCACTTGGTTTATCAGTTTTTCTGCCTCGGAATCGGAAAAACTCATTTTTCGAGAAAGATTCAACGTGCTGTCGCTCCAGCGTCGGTGGCACTACTGATCTGCGGTCGGGCGACACGACGTCTGCGGTCGTGCGACGTGTAGTCGGGCGACGTAACGCTAGCTGCGGAAGGTATTCCATAGAAATACATACAAACCAGTAGTGTCGCAGCGACACGTCATCTGCTGCTGCTGTGTGCGGTCGGCTACGAACACGTACCTTAAAATCACAATCGGCAGTTTCGCAATACTGACGAGCCCATTATGAAAACCTAACAGTTTTCCTCAATCGAGTTCTGTACTGTGCAATATGGCGCATTTAACGGCATACCACGTACATTGTAATGTGATAACATTATTATTAATTATGCCGCGTCGACTTCCTTTAATGCTACATCATCCTCATTATTTCAGCCGTAAGACGTCCACTGCTGGACATAGGCCTCCCCCAAGCACCTCCACTTCGACCGGTTCTGTGCTTCTCGTTCCGCGTACCAGAAGACGTAGCGTTGGAAGGCATCCCACAAGGTAGTCCAACGACCTTGTGGGAGAATGCTAGATAACTCTAGATAAATAAGGATCTGCCTAAGGTATAATTATTTAGGTCGTCTGGATTCGTCGTTCTGATCTACCAACCCGCACTAAGCCCGCTTGGTGGTCATATAGCGGCCCCAGTGCTCCACGACTCGTGGTGGCCCATTCCACGACCACCAAGCGGGCCCAGTGCTCCACGACTCGTGGTGGCCCATTCCACGACCACCAAGCGGGCCCAGTGCTCCACGACTCGTGGTGGCCCATTCTACGACCACCAAGCGGGCCCAGTGCTCCACGACTCGTGGTGGCCCATTCTACGACCACCAAGCGGGCCCAGTGCTCCACGACTCGTGGTGGCCTATTCTCTGTCACTGTGACGAGACCTGTATCCCAGCATCGGGCGAAAAAACTAGCTACTTTGTTAGTAAAAGACTTGAACCTCAAAATTATAATAACATAGAACGTCGATATCCTCAATTTCGAGGAAACCCTATCAATTACATAACTTCCATTCACTAATGACAAATCAATATGATGTTTGGACTTTGAAATGTGACGAAACACAACAGGTGAGTCATTAAAAATATTTTCGATACATTCAAAGTCATTTGGGTGTCGATTGCTGACTGAATCATTAGGTTATCTGACGGTTATGACTTCATTCGTCTTTTATTTTTATAGTTCGTTCACCTGTATAGTATTTTTAGACGTTTTCCATCAAAGGTGGGAACATCAGTATCATCGATTCATCGTATTATGGCGTAAATATTGAAGTTGGCTTTGATAGTGTCCTGGTGTAGGACGGACGTAAAATACTTCTAAATAATTAGCTGTGCCCATGCCCCTGGCTATGCTTTCGTGAACTTCGTTACAAAAAGTTCTGTTGAGGCACAGCAAAAGGATAAAAAGTAAAAAAAAAACACCAGTTACTCATTAAAAAATCTAAGTTTTACTTGTGCTGCAAGTATTGCAATGGCTGTAGCATCCACAAGTTCTTCGAACATGTAAGAATTAGGACACGCAGGGCCATCGTTTGAAAAACTGCACCACATTTGCACTTCTGAGTTGCAAATATTGCTTAATTCTTGCCAGAAAATAGCATAAGCATAATCAGTAATGTCCCCACTGCAGGATCCCAGGCTTCCTCCCTGTGAGAGGGAACGGGCCGTAATCCATCACGCGGGCCCAGTGCGGGTTGGTAGATGTCACATGAGTTCTTGATTGTAGGACATTGTATGCCGTTTTCTTCACAATGTATTCCTTCGCCGTTTTGAAAGCAGCAGTGGTGAAATAATTTACACAAAGTAAAGCGCCTGTCTGGATTGGAACCAAAGACCTTTTTTTTTTGTTTTTGGGGGGAAACCTTCAAAAGGCACCCGACCTCCGGGGAGGGAGGTCGGGGAGTGTGGGATTTTTACCTCACTAAGACCACCCCGTTGATCACCATCAGCACATAGGTCCTGGTTCGTCCGACCTACAACTCCGTAAGTCGCCGCCGTTACCAGTGAGCCACCACTGCCCTTACAGAGAGAGACATGCATGTTCTAGAATTCTAGATATTTATAACAGAACAGGTACCCTTTAATGTAGATGGTCCGCATCAGAAACGGGACCTGCGTTGAAGAAAATAACAAAACACATTCAATATTCTATCGCAACAACTCAAAACTTGGCACAAAACATGAATAATTTATCAGTAAATTGTCCAACTACCCTCTAAAGACAGTAAACAAAGTTTTAAAATAACCTTTCTTAACAAGATCAATCAATCTTTGTTATAATCATAACAATTTGCATACTTGCTTGAAAATACAAAGTAAAATCAGTATTTTTATGGCAGAATCTTCTCAAAAGCTTAAATAATAAATATTAATATTAATCATATCTTCTCAATAAAATGGATTATGTATCTAACATTAACAACTACAATAAATATCATAAGGAAATTGCCAGAAACTCTAAACTTTTTAGTCTAATTGATGTGCGCAATTTTCCGGTCTTACCAATTGGTATCGTATTATCCAGTAACTGGGATGTGGAGTTCAGATAGGCAGTCGCTCCATGTAAAATACTGGTACACAGCTGCATCCGGTAAGACTGGAAGTTGACCCCAACAACGTTAGGAAAAAGCTAGGCAGGTTGATTTTTTGATGATCGCAACTTTTTGTTAATGTTGCGAATCAGCAAACGTAAGGAAGGACGCCCTCAGGCTAGGTGGAGCGATGATCTTTGCAGGCTGGGAGCAGTTGGATTGGAGTTGTCAAGAATCGAGCTGAACCGCGTGCAATTCTAGAGGTCTATGTGTGGTAGTCTACTGGGCTGATGATGAGGTGACAAGAGAGGAAGACCCTGCTCTCTTACCCAGTTTTCTTCTTGCATATTGGCACGAACAAACTCAAAGCATTTATTTCAATTAAACAATTTACAGGCACTTTTGAATTGAACAAAACTGAACTATATGAGAATAGCGCATGCTGTGGTAAAAATATTAGCCAGTCAGCAAGGAAACTGTTAGCAGGACTGGTGCGCAGGATTTACAAAGTATTGCCAGTTGTTTAGGCAATTGTATTCCATCCCGCTGAAGTGATTTCTTTGTCGCCTCTGAAGACAATTTTTATAAGTTTAAGTAAGCTTAAGAGCCAAGCTTTCGTTTCCCTTAGGAAATTATTATGATGAATGATTGTATTTATCATCACCCTCTTTTTCTATCCCAATTTAGTCGACGTAACATGTCTTGTATGTATATGTGGAATAGGATGTAAAGTTCACTCATCCTGAATGTATAGAAAAGGGAGGATCCTCGGACCAGAAGGGTGTTGTGTCTGGTGGGCTACTATTGCCTGACGATTGATGTCGGGGACGTTATATGCTAGTCGCGCGGTATACTCTACCTGCGCGATACGGGGTTTTGTGTGACGTTAGTGTGATGCGTACAGTGCGTGCCACGTAAGAAGAGACTTGCCACACCACGTGGTCTGACATGCGCAGAACACGATTTTAGGTATCTTTAGCGGTATGAGGTCTGAGTGCGGGACGGGACCGGACGTCATAGGGGCGGCGGAAAGAGGCGGGGGAGGCGGGGTCAAGTCTCTTCTCACGTGTCACGCACTGTACTTCGCATGTGACGATGTAGATACCTCCACACTTCCTTTGCCTCATTCATCTCTGTCAGCTATCACCACAGTATTCACCCCTTTTTATTAACCATATTATCTTTAACACAATTAATCCAACGTTTCTTTCGTTCTACGCTGCCATCCATATGTCCACATGACTTTCCTAATGATAAATGATCATAAATATGACAGTAATGTACTAACTCAGCAGTAATTAATCAATGTACAGGTTTGAAGACATCTGTACTCTGTAGGTCATACAAATGTAGGGTCAGTCACCGGTTCATTCAACTGGAAAGTCCAAGCACCGCATGTGGTAATCGTGACCAGTCGACATTACTGCTTATTGTTAGAGTGAGTTCATCTCTATTTGAATTCTCTATTGAATCGAGCTATCATGTACAGACGCCAGCACATAAAGCTACTACAACATGTCAAATTTCTTTAATAGATTTTCCACTTTATCACCAATGCATTAGGTTCAAGGTTGATTGGGAAAATTCTCCAACTGCAAATGTAACCTACTAAGTTACATTTCGACGGCGAAGTGCCAATACCTCCTAACTGATTTTTTTTTTTTGAGAAATTATCTTTTTTTTTTTCGTTTTGAATTTAAAGGCGTTATTCGCGTGTTTTAGTGAAATCGCCTAAGTCTATTTGTAGTTGCAACAACATTAAATTAAAATGTGGAAATATGTACCTCCCAGCTAAAACAACGTGTCTATTTTTGAACGTTTTTTCCAGTATGCGTAAATTCTTGACTTTGTCAGTTAGGAGTTTTGGCACTTCGCCGTCGATTTGCAGTTTATCGTTACTTTGTAGTGTCGATTACTATCGAAGCTACAAACTAACAATTTACGGACTTTTTCCTTAACATGTGCTGTGAGACCTTGCATTTTGGCAAATTTCATGATTCTACGTCAACGAAAAGTGCCCTTTAGGTTTTGATTCATTTGCGAGTGTCAAAAAATGTCGCATAAATAACCAATTTTTATTGCGTTGACATAACTGAGCTTGATTTTACGTTATTTACGTTGATGAGCAGAAAAAAAATCAGCAATATCAAATTGTGATTGATTATAATTTGTGTTGTATGTAATGCATTTAAGGTGCTGCCTGGGGATTGGGGAACGAGCCACGCTCAGCAGCTTCGACCATTAGACCAAGAAGGCAATCATAGTTCACTACCCAAAATTGTTTTTCTTCGCCTAAAAAGGGCAAAAGCATTAGCGCATATTTGCATACTCATCTCGCACGGTTAAGCACTCGATCAGCCTAACATTGATATATCATTCACTGTTACATGCTCATTGAACCGCATTGACATACATTTGTCATCACGACTATGACCTCAGAGGATACTCTCTGCTAAACACGTCTTTTTCGTCCTTACAAAACATTCTAGATAACCAGTTCACTTTAGCCACCAAAATCCATAATCCAATGTTTTTGTTTCCATGTCTTGCAATAGTCCTACACGGATATCTATGGTCCTACACCAACCGGGGGATTGTTGTTGGATGCACTTGCATAGTACGAACAGGAATAATAGCCGGTTGGAGCCTCATTTTATTGAAAACGTCTAATGGACCTTTGCGAGTTGGCTTCGGTCCCTCGTACGCCTTCCAAAGGTCCGGAAGCACAGGGTCCCGATATAATAAAAAAACAGCATGTGTGCAATTCACACGTGGTAGAAGTGAAACCTTCAAAAACACTGTATAATAATGCTTCCTATCTCATTTTCTCCCACGTTAAATCTTATGAATTTACATGTCTCTTTTTACTGTCGCTTTTTCGTTTCATAAACTTTCAAATCACAACGATGCTAAAGAACATACATACACATCCACACATCCATTAAATGTGATGTCATTTGTACAAATAAAAAACAAAAACACTGTACTTATGTATAATGCTTCCTATCTCATTTTCTCCCACGAATCTTATATGTCTCTTTTTACTGTCGCTTTTTCGTTTAACAAAATTTCAAATCACAACGATGCTAAAGAAGTTTTCACTTCAATAATTCTGTAATACATTACAGTAAACTGCAATTTGCATGAAACGTAAGAAACTTTGAATTTCGCGGGCTACTTAGCGCATCTTTCTTAAAGAATTTATTATTGTGAGCCCGTAACCGACATGTCAACGGTTCACATAAGCTTATACAAAATGTCAGTTATCGCTCCGTATAATATGACGTCACCTCACAGAGTACATTGACATCAATAATTTTTCCACGTTAAAGCAATACCTCTCCATACATATACAGGGTGTTTGGTAGAAAGACCGACATAATTTTCTTAGGGATAGGAAATATCGTACTATCCTAGCTTTCACCCATAACACCCGTCTTTAGGGTTACGGTAGGTAATTGAGATAATAATATGTTTCTTTTTAATTACTCTAAATATCGTCACAACTATTTTGTTTGTGGTTGTGATATAGCGCAATATGTTTAGTATTACCTGCAATTTACATTTATGTACAATTTGTTCTATAAAATTACTTGGGTGCTTCCAAAGTCGTAAATATGTGTTAAGAAACTAAAAAATTAAATTAAAAAATTCACAGTATAAATAAAAAATAAAACAATTATGTGCTAGCAAATGACATCCCCAATCCCTCAAAAAATTGTGTCGGTCCTTCTACCAAACACCCTGTATATACACCTTATGACGTAATGGTATCCGAGTCCGGTAAACGAGTCTTTGGAATCTGTAATTTGTAAACAGTAGACTGATTTATGGGACAATGCCAAGGTTCCCACAATTTTTATAGACTGTTCTGATGTCATGTTTTAGGATTGTTCTATTACATGTGACTTAGAACCGTCATTGGCTGTGTTATTCCTGGGAGTTTTGCCATATACTTCTGGGATTAGAGGCTTGATGAGCGTTACTGTAATCAGCTACCATATTATGCAGACTTAAGTCACTCTCCATACCTCAAATAACAACATTTCAAAATCCCACATTATCCTACTGCCCTTATGTTAATTTGTATTGAGAATCTCCTCCTTTTTTGAAGTCGATTAAAAACAACAAAATCATTGTTTTAATTTTATTGTAATACTGTTAAATATTTTACGGTGGTACACTTAGTGTGCGTGTCCAACCTGTCCAACTCACACTTGACTGCTTTTTGTAAGATGTCCGAAATCACACTGACCCTTTTCAAAGAAAAAACATCTCAACCGTTAAAATTTCCCTATTCCAATGAAAAACAGGTTACCCGGAAAATTTTAAAATTCTTCGTGGGTAGGTTCTCCAAAAACATATTTTGATCTTGAACCTTTCTTCCGAATTTAGATTTGGATACGCACCATATACGTTCTACGTAATATCAAGGTAGAAAATTTTGTTTCAGTGCGGTATTACGTAAACAAATCTCCTTCAACTAAGGTCAGGTGACCTTTGTTTATAAGGAGACTCTTGTTTATATTAACACCTACATATATCAGGTATATTTATTTAGATTGGATCTTCGTATAATATTACTAGCATAGAATTTTCTTGTTTTATCATGAAATATAATAATATCCTATTGCATCGCTCGCGATATTACTTCTTTGTCACTTAGCGTCCTTTCTCACTTTTTTTCTTAAGGGGCTTACAGAACCTAAACACAAAAAAACGCAAGTTTTAGAAACAATAAAAGTATATGATCGACTACAGTAAACAAAATCAGAAAAATATATGATATTCTTCAGGATATATGCTAGATAGAGTGTTGAAAACATAATACAACTAATTTAATACGATAGAAAAAAATCATGAAGATACCTCTAAAAACTTCTTTTTACTATAAAAACCATACTAATATACATACAATAATTCTGATTTTTTTTTTGTCAGATTATTCTACAAGCAACATACTAAAATGTGTGTTTTAATTTTATCGTCCGAACAATAGATTTTTTGTAGTTAAATAATTGCTTCATATTTTGCAATGAATTACCAGCGTTGTGTCATCGCGCTTCTCTTTCTTTTCTATGCAGTCCGACAGTGACCACGCTTTAGGTGATGTAAGCCCATAGCCATAACGTAGCTAGGGGGGGCGGGCAAGGGTGGGCAATGCCTACCCTTTTTTGATGCGCGGTGGAAATCCTCATGGACTTCCTCCGTCGTGGGGGTGACAGAGGGGGGAACAGACGCGACACGCGATAAAATCGCGCGCGACACAAAGGCACCGCAAGTCGCGCAATTAGTCGCACGCGATTCGCGTCGCGCGTCACGCCTGTTTGCAGGAGCCTTTAGTCGGCAGAAGTCCCACATAACTTTCTCAGAACCAACACCCACCACCTTATCCGTGATACTAACAAATATCTATAGGTACATCAATCAACTCACGCCTCTTTCCCAGGTAGAAAAGTATATCCATGATGATAAGATGAAAATAAAATATGAAGCACTCCCTTCATTAGTTATCTATTAGGGGAATCGTGACGCAGTCCCGAGTTATCGTAGAAAAACACGTCTTCGTGGTATTAGATTCTGATTTAAGGCTCCTTCAAACAGGCGCGACACGCGATAAAATCGCGCGCGACGCAAATGCACCGCAAGTCGCGCAACGAGCAGTGCCTTTGTGTCGCGCGCGATTCGCGTCGCGCGTTGTGCCTGTTTGCAGGAGCCTTTAGACTTGCACGAAATACAATGTCATAATAATCTCTAACTAATCACCCTATTTATTTTATTTATTTATTTATCATTTCAGGCATCATAGCCAATATAAACACATACAATACAATATTAATATAACTTAAAAATACTATAAATACATACAACATGATACACACGTCGTGATTGATATGTCTAATTGTCTATAATGTTGGGAACACAATGTTTCCCACTGCTGGGACACAGGCCTCCTCTGAGAGGTGAGAGGGAGTGGGCCGCAATCCAACACGCGGGTCCAGAGCGGGTTCGTAGGTGTCACATTCCTTAATTTTTGATTCTAGAACGTGCCGGTTTCCTCACGATGTTTTCCATCGCCGTTTTGAGAGCAGTGGTGGTGAAATAATATACACAAAGTAAAACGTCTGACTGCGTTCGAACCTACCTACGTTCGGCCGTTATCACGTGGCCGCCACTGATCTGAAAATACAAAGTAATATAAACACATCAATAACTATTTCAAATGATTCGCTGTAGTAAATGCCAAAATATAACCGTATCATCGTAAACATCAGATTCGGATGTACCTAAACATCCGTTATAGGACCACTGACCCTGACTTCATGTGGATTCAAGAGAAGCGATAGTAGGTTTTTTCCTACACCTAGATAACGCAAGAGCAACTACTTGGCGTGCGTGCCACAAATCGCACCAGCTTACGTACAAAAATCGTAAGCCGCTACTTTCGCGCTCAGTCCTGTGTACAGCAGTGCGATTCTGTAACCATCTCACCGTGAAAACTTAGGTGAAGTGAGCGTGGAGTGAGCTGTAATAGTGTCAATTCCTAGCAAAAACAAACTCACTTCACCTAAGTTTTCACGGTGAGATTTTTACAGAATCGACCGGCTGCAGTGCGTTTCTGTAACCATCTCACCGTGTTGAGCTAGATGCACATCATATTTGTACGCCTCCTGGCATAACATAGCGTTCTATACACCAAACTCAAGATCTGTATTTCTCTACCTGTGCAAATAAAATTGATTTAATTAATTTAATTTAATTTGAATTTGTGAAAACTTGGGTGAAGTGAACGTGGAGCTGTCAATAGTGTCAATTCCTAGCATAAACAAACTCACATCACCTAAGTTTTCACGGTGAGATTTTTATGCCAATCACAGACACACATCCTCCTTTATGATCAGTCTATAATGTTCCCACGGCTGGGACTCACGTCACCTCTATGTGAGAAGTACCCGAAATCCACCACGTGAACCCAGGCTGTCGGATAACAGTCTTCGAATTTTTGATTCTAGGAAAATCCTCCTCAAGAGTGGTTACATACTATGAATGTTGTTGAAATGTCAAAATGAAAGCAATTGCTGCTGAACTATCAATACTTCTTGACTTCTTAATGTCTTCTTCTCTTCTTCTTCAGTGACTTCATAATGTCTTCTTCTTCAGTGACTTCTTAATGTCTTCTTCTTCAGTGACTTCTTAATGCCTTCTTCTTCAGTGACTTCTTAATGCCTTCTTCTTCAGTGACTTCATAATGTCTTCTTCTTCAGTGACTTCTTAATGTCTTCTTCTTCAGTGACTTCTTAATTCTTTTTCGTCAAACACACTAGTGCTTGACGAAAAAGAATTAAGGTTTGCCGAAAAATAATTAAGAAGTCAATACGTCCTTCGACGTTGTACTAGTTAGTATATGTATCTGAAATGTCAAATAAATACCTACTGCTGAGGAGAGCTAAGAATAGAATTGAATAATATAATAATATTTACCAACTCTAGATTCACTTCTATAACTTGGGGCCGTTCAAGTATTACGTAAGCAGATATTTTGCAATTATTAACCCCCCCTCCCCCTCGTCAGCAAAAGTAAGCAAAGCTCTTACCCCCGGGGTCCCATGCTTACGTAAACATTGGTACATGCATTTTTCAATGTGTTCTAGTTTCTTTATTGATTCATGAGCAGCAGTTTTAAGGCTTCTTCAAACAGGCGCGACACGACACGCGACACAAAGGCACCGAAAGTCGCGCAACGAGCGGTGCCTTTGTGTCGCGCGCGATTATATCGCGTGTCGCGCCTGTTTGTAGGAGCCTTTATGCGTTTTGTTTTCATGCATAGACAAGTAGGGTTGCCATATTATGTGTTTAAACCAAAATCGAGTAATATTGTAGATAATCCGAAAAAGTAAAAAATAAATACTGCTGACTAAATCACCATCCAGACCCCCCATCCCCCATGTCATAAAAAATAAGCAAAGCAAAGACCCAACCCTGTAGTGCTTACGTAATACTTGAATGGCCCCTTACACGAAAACCACGAAGACATCTTACTAAGTAAAGTACACATTTAATAATAATAATAATACTTTATTTGCCAAAATGTAGGTGTACAAAATAGTATGATGTTATTATAAATGTGGCCTAATTACATTCTACCATTACGTGTGGTGTGCAAATATTTAATTTCATAATACATTAAATTATTAAAAATGTCATAATATTCCTTCATTATTTCTATAAATTACAAAATGTCTAATTAAATAAATTAATTGCAAAAATTAAATTTCACAATGCATAATAAAGTCATCATAACATTACATCCGTCACCAGTATTGATATGATAGATGAATGTCAGATTTTATGTATTAATTGAAATGTCAATGTCCAAGAATATTGTTATAATGTCAAAATAAAAATAATAATAGTAAGTAAATGTCAAATTAAAAATATCTCAATCATAAATCAAATCAAATCAAAATTTAAAATAAAAACATCTAAAAACCAAATTTATTGACATTACTTTTTTTTTCGACATGTGACATAAATGCCGTAACAGTATAAATAAAGAATTGAATTGAGTTCAATTTGTGAACTCAATTTTGCCTTTATATCTAGGCGCGAAACTCTGCGACGTTGTCACGCACGTTCAGCGTTTTACCATAGTATAAAGAGGGGAAGTAGGCTATCTCCGGCCCAATCCGCGATATAATTGCCTACTGTCTCAGGGTTGTTACTTTTAGCAAAATTTTAATTCAGTGCCTATAAATTGGCAAGGGTCGGGAAGTTGTATTTTTTACTTTTATTATCTGGGTACAGGGTTTGTGAGGTCGGTTTTACCTAAACGATGATAGAAAGAGCGACGGGCCAGCAAACGGGCGGCGCGGGGCGGTGATAAGCACGAGAAAACGATCAATGGCAAATCAATTGACAGATCAAAAGTACCTAATGCATTCTAGTGGGAAAGTAGGTCTACCTACTTCCTCTGTCTGATATAAAACTAATACTTACAACAAAAACTAAATAAGTAGGTATCTCATCATCATCAAGTAAAAATTATATGCTAGAACTTGCAAGCTGCAACTTGCTTATCTTTCCTGTTCAATGGGTAATCTGAACAGAGACAATTCTGGAATGACTTATTAAGACACCCAAACACACAGCAATACGTTCTCCTGCGATTATCACACATTTTTCATTCATTTGTGTCGTGCCGAAAAGCCGTGACGCGCGAAACTCATGCGGTGTTAGCCCCGACTGGCGCACTGAGAAACGGGTCGAGATTTTGTTAAGTGTGCGTGCGGCAACGCATAGATACTATGACGCACACATACAAGCCGCGCGCGGTGCGTTTGTATGAAGACAACTTACTTCCCCTCTTTATACTATGGTTTTACCTTTCATATAATGTCCGTAGCCTAAAGGAAAATGAACACGTAAACACGTCGTCTCGTAATAGAATTCCATGAAACACGATGCCTGTTCCTTCTGACGTTTATTACAGAGTTCTGGATGAACAGGATATCAAACAATGACGGTGTTGGGTTTATTAATATCTTTGCTTACTCTGTTAGGGATGATTTTGACGTTTTATTGGTTTGGATGACGTCTAGCAGTGTATTCTTGAATTCTTATTTTTCTTACATTTTTCATTAACTTCATTGCGTGGGGCCCGTGACTAAATAATAACAGCCGAACGGGTCGATGGAAAGTAACGGTCGCCTAGGCCGGTCCGTGGATGGGTAACCATCCAGTAAATATCGAGACCCCTCCGTGCCTCGGGATGCACGTTTAACTGTTGGTTCCAGCTGTCATTAGTAAATCTTTAGACAGTTGTTACGAGTAGTCAGAAGTCCGAAAGTCTGAGAACCACTCTTACCAAGTGGTCTTCCAGTAACTGGGATGCGAAGGTCAGATAGGCATGATAGTCGCTCCGTGTAAAATTCTGGTATTCAGCTGCTTCAGGTTAGACTAGAAGCCGAAGCCTAATTATACACCGTGTTCCGGACGATATACATAAACTTCGATCAGATGTGCAGACTGCAGACCATTAAAATAAGCATTTTTCATTATGGACACATTGATGAATTCTTATTTTTTTATAATTTTCATACAAACTAAATACCTTGACGTAAATCACCTGTGCATGCCTTTTTTTAAACTCCTACAAACAGGCGCGACACGCGATATAATCGCGCGCGACACAAAGGCACCGTTCGTTGCGCGACTTGCGGTGTCTTTGTGTCGCGCCTGTTTGTAGGAGCCTTAACTCGCCACCGCTCGTTGCGCGACTTGCGGTGCCTTTGTGTCGCGTGTCGCGTCGCGCCTGTGTGTACGAGCCTTTACGGAACAGACGATAAAACAGTGTAAACTCCGATCTCTTTCTCAGAAAGACCTGTCCCAAAGAAAAACCAAACAATCATTATTGAATACGTAAAGCACAATGGCTGAGATTAATGATACAAAACAAATATAAGTATGTATGTAATTACTTTCTTTCCCAAGCTAACAGAAAAATGACGTCAATCGATATGAGAAACCATTAAAAGTTAACTGTGTAAATGTTGTGATAGGTTATCTACGGATATTTTATTGCTAGTTATTTTATTGCACCGTCACTATTTTATGGCTAGTATAGATCTATTTTTAACCCCCGACGCAAAAACGACGAGGTGTTATAAGTTTGACGTGTCTGTGTGTAGGTGTGTGTGTGTCTGTCTGTCTGTCTGTCTGTCTGTAGCATCGTAGCTCCCAAACGGATGAACCGATTTTGTTTTTTTATTGCACTGCGTCGTAGGTCTAGAGTTCGCACATAGCACACTTCCCACGGCCAACAACAACAACTCCCCAACCTGCCTTTCAACAGTTCAACAACATTGATTGCGTCATACAGATGAATTTTTCAAACATAAAGAGCAACGGATTAGCAAATTTCTTTAAGGTGTAAAGATGGCTCACTGACCTTGTGCATGTGGGCGGAGCTAAACGCCCTACTCCCGAATACGTAAAATGTGTGCGGTGGCGCGCGACACTAAAACTATGATCAAAGAATATGAAGAGGCGCAGACATGCCGCACGTAGGTCGCCATTTTTGCCTACGATTCCAGAAGGGAATGGCGGATGCAAGGCTGATATATTTTGTACTAGCTGTTAATCGTCCGTGTGGAATTTAACAAAAAAGTTATTGTTGAGTTCGCAGAGTTTACGATAACTTATTAAGGCGCTGTACTTAGTCAAAATAGGCTTCACAAAACAATATTTTAGCCAAATGTATACATTTTAGAACAGCAAAAAAAAAATGTTAATCTTGATCATATTTATGAGTGGACCATTGTGTTCAAAACACGTTTTCGGTAAATTTTCTCGATAGAAAAAAATCATAAAATAACCATTAAAATTGAAATCGTTGCAATTGTAATTGTGTTATTTATAAACAAATCTTGATAAAATTAATAACAGTGATGTATAATAATAAAGGGAACTGTTGTTTTTATTTATCGATTGTAATAAGATATTTGTAAGGATTAATTGTATTTAATGATAAATAACTCGAACGAAACGTTGCGCCATCGCGGCGTCTTTTTAGCTTCTCTTTCATTTCTACGCGGAGCGACAGTGAGTCTTGTTTTTTAGTTAGGTACTTATACTCTAAGGGAGGGGTGAGACAGTACTTTTTAGTTAGGTACTTATACTCTATGGGAGGGTATAAGTACCCAACTAAAAAGCAGTGACTAGACATGGGTCGTACTTGCAAAATCGCTTACCAGCGCTTACAAGTACGACTTCTTTAAGAAACCACGTCCTAAAACTAGATCTCGGGATACTTTCAAGTATTTTCTATCTGCATAGGAAATTGAACCTTAACTGTATACAAATAAGGAGCAAAATCGCTTTTACAAATAAATACGTACTTATAGAATATAGACGATTAAAGTTTCTACTACTATTCCAACCAAGAGCCCTGTTGGATGAAAAAAACTTGCATAGGAAATTGAACTCTGAATTCTTACTTATGGAGCACGATCGCGTTTAGGCATGGGTCGTACTTGCAAAATCGAGTACCAGAGCTACAAAGTACGTCCACCTTAAAAAACCATAGCTCTGCTATATCTGCATCGAAAATTGATCCATGACTTCATACAAATAAGAAATACAATCGCGTATTCAAAAGCCCTGTTGGTAGTAAAAATACTTGCATAGGAAATTGACCCGTTACCTTCTATGAATAAGGAGCATAATCGCGTTTACAATTAATATTTTCACAAACCATTAAAGTAAAAATACTTTCATACGAAATTGTTCCGTAGACTCTAATTGATAAGGAGCATGATCGCATTTCCGAAAACTGACGCGGTTGGGTACCTATGTAGTTGAGCGAGTAGCCGTATTTAAAATACTTTGAAGTCTTGCAATTATTTCGGGTCGGTACCTAGTGTACGTACTTTGGTATCTGTTTGTTGATGAAAGCTGTTTATTATACATATTTTATTTTATGATTAGTTTTTTCTAAGTAATGTTGTTGGTGTACAAATGTTTGTACTGTTTCGGTTCTACTCATAAGTTGTATAAATAAGCAATCAGTGTATAAAAAATGGTCAACAAGAAAATAAACGGAAGGCAATAAAGAGATCTTATTCGACGAAACAAATTGTAACGTAAGTAGGTAGGTACCTACTTTTTTGTACACACCATATTTTGTTTGTATAGATTATCTATAGACGCGTAATTTCGACATACATTACAACAGCTCGATTGGTCTAGTGGTCTCGTGCGTCACTATAGTTTTCTGTATCAGTCACTAATGTCCGGGTTCAAATCCAAACTTTTTGACATATTCTTTTTGTTGATTTTCTTATTTGATATAAATGTTTTTTTAATTATTATTTTACTTTTTGCCGATTTTCTTGTTTGAAAATTTTCAGACTATATTATTATTGCTTATACTCTTTTGTAACACACTGTAGGTATATTATTTTTCTTCCGAATCAAGCTTGATGGACGTTTTTATTTTATTTTTATTATATTACTCTAGATTCTGAAGAAAAATAACTATAAGAATAAAAATGATTGTTTTTATTAAAATAACAATTACTTATTGAATTATTTTAAAAATAAGAAAATAAAAATATGCACATTATAATTAAAAAATAACAAAACAAATGATAAGCACATTATAATAAAAAAAATAACAAAAAGAGATATGCCGTCCACTGAGATTCGAACCTGATGATTACGCAGTGAGAATCCGGCCAGTGGAGCGCGGAGGCAATCGTGCATCTTGTTCGAGTCGCGAAATTACGCTTCTAAATATAATGGAAGTCGCTCATCGACAAAATTCGCGCGGTGCACCCCGCCGTAGGCGGGGACTATTCGTATCCCACTTACATAAAAGTAAACTCAAATACATAAAAGTCGTCTATTCACCGCCACGTAAAGAAATACCTATGCTAATTTTAATGAAATTCTTCTAATATTTCTCCATTTAGTTCTTTTTGATCGTTTTTGCATTTTTAGTTTAATTATTATTTATTTTTAGTTTTTCGTATTAGCCTTTTTTTATATACAATATTTGGTGAACGATTTCCTTGGGCTAAAACAAAAACACTATATTTTAATATTCAATCAATTTCATTGGAGATTAAGGAATCTTCACGTACCTATAGGATCAACTTATATAAAAAAAAAACTAAACTCCGTTTCTTTATTATGATTTATTTACATTTGGTTAAGTACCTAAATAAACGTAGTATACAACCTCCCTATTTGAATCGGATAAATATTCAATATTTAATTTCATAGGTTTTAATTTTTTTTCGTGGGAACCTAGTTTCTTTTTTTTTCTAAAATAAAAGTGCCTAAGTTACTCCTTATTCACCTATCTGCTAGTGAAAGTCCCAGTCACAGAAATAAATCCGCACAAGAATATGAGAAGGTAGTAATGAATAAACTCAGTAATGCAAATACTCGTAG
Source organism: Luperina nickerlii (assembly GCA_963855955.1). Classification (NCBI taxonomy): domain Eukaryota; kingdom Metazoa; phylum Arthropoda; class Insecta; order Lepidoptera; family Noctuidae; genus Luperina; species Luperina nickerlii. Next base: position 5,885,682 of record OY979690.1, read on the forward strand.
ATTGACAACTAAGAACGCTCATTTTTTATAAATTATGGTGTTTGAAAACATTTTTTTTTATTGTGGGTAAGTAGTTATTTTCTAAACAGTCAAAATAAAATGGCCTGAAGCGGTTGTTTTAATATTACAAACAGACACTCCAATTTTATTTATTTGTACCTATAGATAGATAGATACTTATTAGTCCACTCAACGAATAACCCAAAAAGAGGTGTAGAGTGCGTGAGCTGGGCCCTGAGCCATTTCTTCAGAAAGTTGCTCAGAGTGCTTAGGGAGTAAACATACTAAAAGTCCCCGCGTCTAGGAGGTGAGCCGGAGTGGGGGGTATAAAAATTCCCACTTTTGAGTTTTTCGCTAATATCTATAAAACGGTGCGTCGTCGTAGAGAAAACGTATTTTTCTTGACTTGCTTTGCTTTGGCATTTTTATTTATTTACAAATTATCTTATATTTACAAAATAAACAAAAACAGTATTTAGAAATGGCACCACTAATAAAGCGTCCACGCGGACAATAGAAATGGGCCCTCTGCAGCGAGCTAATCTATAAACGCATACTGATACAATTCGTTCATAAATATTTGCACTAACACAGCCAAACACGCGTAGTCGATCGATAGCCGGGGCGGAGCAGCGAGCGACACAGCCACCCCGTCTCAGTGCTAACGCACGACTGCCGCCTGCGCCCGCGCAGAGCACCTCTGAACCTATATCTCAAAGTGGGGCATTGTCTTTGCAACTGTTGATTGATTTAAAAACGCTATTTCAAATATGTAGTACCTCTAACCAGCAATTTTTCAGTGTAAAAATATTTCCAAACATCAAAGCCGTTTAGAAGTTATAAGCAAATGTTAGCCAAAATAGCGTTTTGGTAAATATTTTTTTAAGGCAAAAGTATTAGCCTTATGAAAAAACCCTGTTTCAAAAATGCAGTACATGAATCTATAGCAAACATATATTTTTTACAGACCTTCTAACCAAACCGTTAATGAGTTATAAGCTTCATAAAGTGACCGTGTTACGGTACTAAACGAGAGTAAGGCCCTTAAAATCCTTCTGATTTTGATTGAAAGCGAAGGTACACAATAGGTAGGGTCTGATTCCCGCTGGTCAAGAATAGCATTAGTAGGTTTTTTTCCTAAATACACCTAGATAAGGCAAGAACAACTACTTCGTGTGCCAAAAATCGCACCAGCCTACATACAAAAATCGTAAGCCGCCACTTTCGCGCTCAGTCCTGTGTACTGCAGTGCGATTCTGTAACCATCTCACCGTGAAAACTTAGGTGAATTGAGCGTGGAGTGAGCTGTCAATAGTGTCAATTCCTAGCAAAAACAAACTCACATCACCTAAGTTCTCACGGTGAGATTTTTACAGAATCGACCGGCTGCTGGCTGGGTGAGTGTGAGCGCCGCAGGCGCTAGGCCCCGGGAGTGGGGTGAGACGGGTACCGCACGCGGTGGTGGCGGGCGGCGCGCGGCGCCTTTGAATCGATTTGATTTTCCCATCACTAAATAGTGCTTGTGACGTCATAGTAGGTAGTCAAATGTCACGCTTGGTTTTCATACAGATCGTGATACTTGCGTTATCTATACTCCATTTGAAATAAGATTAGACCGATTCAGCCGATTTTGAATTCTATTGCGTTGGTGGCATGAGTGCTAGGGCGTATATTTCTATTCCTGCCTTCTAAATGCCATTTTAACAATCTGTAGGAATATTAAGAAACAATTTCACTTTTCTATAAATACCAGTAGGTACTTACATTGTTTTTTTTTATTGCTGAATGGACGCTTTTGACCTCGATCACGCCTGATGAAAGCGATGGATGAGGTCTATGATGGAACTAGCGTGCCCAAAAGGTGCCTAAGGCACTGGAACTCCGACGCATCGACGAAACACAGCAGTCTGCTTGACGCCGGACTCTGGTGGGATTGTGGTCGCAAACCAGGCAGTCGTTAGCCCTATCACCGCAAGGGAAGAATTGGCTAGTCAAATAAGATGTTTGGTGTGACTGCCTAGGATACGTCGAGCGCTCGGTTCGGTTTTTATTGTTGTAATGGGTCTTACTTACGCAATCAAAAGCGCCTTCAGTGGTGTATAATCCACGGTTAATTTCCGGCTAACTACCGCTTAAATTAATAGGGTTGCCTCTGTCCTGGTGGTTAACTAAATGATGGTGGTCACAAATTGAATGGTCCTTCCATTCACTTCCTTATCGTGGGTATCAGTCGTTACGTGCCCTCAGAAACCCGAAAGTCTGACAACTGATCTTGCCAAGGGCTATCGTGTTACCCAGTTACTAGGTTGTGGAGGTGAGGTAGACCTCCATGTAAATTTACTGTCAGCTGCATCCTGAAGACTAGAAACCGACCTCAACACAGTTGGGAAAAGCTACGCTGCGTGGTGGGTGGATATTTTAAGTTATCCTTACATATATTTACGTGATTTTTGTCTTTATGTTTTCCATAATAGGTACTAGTTTGCATAGATTGAGACAATATTTGGTCACGACACTTTAGTGTACTTAGTACTTTTGGGAAGTCCGTTCTTAGGACAGGTCACTTAGGCGTTGATTGCAAAGAAACATCAGACCATGCATCATCATCAGCTGGTGTCCACTGCCAGACAGGCCTCTTCAGTCGCACGCCATTCAAATCTATCCACGCAGATCAGCATCCTAATTGAGTAACACTATCGATCTCAATCTGAATCATTTTGAAGGATAATGTTGATCCATTCCTTCATAATTATGTTCGAAAAATGTGTCTACTCAACGACGTACAATGCGTGCCACGAAAGAAGAGACTTGACACACCACGTGGTTTGACATGCGCAGTACACGATTTTAGGTATCTTTAGCGGTATGAGGTCTGAGTGCGGGACGGGACCGGACGTCATAGGGGCGGCGGAAAGAGCGGGGGAGGCGGGGTCAAGTCTCATCTTACGTGGCACGCATTGTACTGATAGTGCGTTACGCAATTCCCCGCAGACCAATGGTTTTAAGTTTTTTATCCGACATTTACTGCCAATATAATGACATCATAAATCCGGCTTCCCCCAACTTTTAAAGCGATAACCCTATTTAGTTACATGACCTTTCATAAAAGTAAGTATAAAGCGCAAAATTCATTCGCGATCGAGTGGTTTTTACTTCGACCTTCGCTCAAGGTCAAGTTTTTTACTTAAACTGGAGTCGTATGTTTACTTATAACATTGTGTGTCTGGGTCGCTTTGTTAGGTTAAAGGTGAAAATGACCCATTTTAATCATTTTAGCAATTATTATTATACAACTTTTAAATGTTATCGTATTCAAACATTCAAGTGTTTTGTCTGGATGATTAGCTGTTAGTCCAGGGGCCATTCAAATATTATGTAAGCAGATTTTTTTTGCAATTTTTAACCCACCTCGTCAGCAAAAGTAAGCAAAGCTCTTACCCATGCTTACGTAAACATTGGTACTTACATGCATTTTTCAATCTGTTCTGATTTCTTTATTGATTCATGAGCAGCAGTTATATGCGTTTCGTTTTCAAACATAGACAAGTAGGAGTGCCGTAAAGGCTCCTACAAACAGGCGCGATACGCGATATAAGGCTCCTCCAAAAAGGGGCGACGCGCGACGCGAATCGCGCGCGTCACAAAGGCACCGCTCGTTGCGCGACTTACGGTGCCTTTGTGTCGCGCGCAATTTTGTCGCGTGTCGCGCCTGTTTGCAGGAGCCTTAATGTGTTCAAACCAAAATCTACTAAATTTTGTGGAAAATGCGAAAAATCAAAAAAAAATAATACTTCTGACGTAATCACCATCCAGACCCCCATCCCCCATGTCGTCAACAATAAGCAAAGCATAGACCCCCCCCCCCCGCCCCCCTGTAGTGCTTACGTAATACTTGAATGGCCCCTCAGTTGCGTGGAAATGTCTAATTAATTTGAACTGTTTTAGTTTTGTTACTTGAGAAATATTATATTTTTTCTGCATTAGGAAATGAACTTCGTGGGAACGTGCCATTCTCAAGAGCTTTTGTCTTGTAGTAATCGTTAACTAGCTCAGACTCTCAGCTCGTATCGTAGATACATACAGTAACCTCCAAAAGTTAGTTGACATTTTTCCACTTCAGCTTTGACACACCACATTAAGGCTCCTACAAACAGGCGCGACACGCAATATAATCGCGCGCGACACAAAGGCACCGCTCGTTGCGCGACTTGCGGTGCCTTTGTGTCGCGTGTCGCGTCGCGCCTGTGAACGAGCCTTAAGGCTCCTACAAACAGGCGCGACACGCGATGCAATCGCGACTTGCGGTGCCTTTGTGTCGCGTGTCGTGTCGCGCCTGTTTGTGGAAGGAAAACGTCACGTGTTGATGATATAATCTATAATGTTCTGGATCGATGTCTGACTTCAAAATCTATACTAAATAAGAAAGCCAAAGAGTTTGTTTGTTTGAACGCGCTCATCTCTGCAAATACCAATTTGCATTGGTGGGCTATCAAATGCAAATTGGTAGTTGCAGAGATGAGCGCGTTCAAACAAACAAACAAGTCTCGTAAGAGTCGAGCAAAAAGAGAACAATTAGAAAGAACGAAGAAATAGCGCGGGCAGACGATGCGATGCGACGGGGTTGAATAATAAATTTCATGTGGACGAAGACGCAGGCAGAGGCTAGTGTCTGATAAACTTCAGGCCTTGAAGGCTTAAAATAGAACAATTGTAATTACACTACTAATACTTTGATTATTTCTTCACAATAGGGTTTTTCCATTTTGTTCGATTAGGTACGTAGGCACCTATCCGGTTCATTTGCGTAGGTAATATCCCAGTGTTTTTTTATGTTGTTCAGTAACTTCGTGGTTTTCACACGGGTTTTATCGTTGAAAAATCGTTGTGTGAATTATGTTTTTATAATACACACATCAAAAGTGTCTAGGGATCAACATATATTTTTGCAATAACTTTTCTCCTGATTGATATTAATTAAAATTTTCTTTAAGGATTCATCAAATAAAGTGTTTTCGTTTGTCTCAGTAACGATAAACCAAGTCACCTTTGCATTAATAAAGAAATTTGCCATTTTCCTAATAAAGGGATTTTTGACATTTGAACCACTAACATTAAAGTTCGAAAAAAAGACTAAAATAACAGTTTTCTTTAAAATTTTATTGGGTAACTTAAACAATTAATAATCCGTGTTTCTACCGCGAACACTAACAACACAAGAACATCGGTTTGGCATACTCAAAATGAGTTCATCCAAATCACGCTGTGGAATGGCCGCCCATGTTCGTTGCAACAACAAAAAATGGTCTTCTTGCGACTGGATACCCTCCATATTCGGCAGAGCTCTTCTCTGTAGCATATCCCATGCATGCTCAATCGGGTTCAAGTCTGGCGACTGAGCAGGCCAGAGCAGGACATTGATGTTAGCTGCGGCGAGAGTCTGTCTTACAACTCTTGCGGTGTGCGGTCGTGCATTATCATGCATTAACTGAAATAAGGGACCGATTTGCACTTGTAGAGGAACGATGACGTCAGATACAATCGTCTCAGCATAAATTTGAGCGTTGAGGTTGCCTCTGATCCAAATCAACTCAGTTCTTCCGCCGATCCAAATACCCGCCCATACCATGATGGTTCCACCACTATAAGGATGGACTTCCTGGCAGGATTTTAATCGCTGTTGGCGTCCAGGGGTTCTCCAGTGTCGTATACGTCTTGTATCCGGTCTCATACCAAAACGAGACTCATCAGAAAAGCACACAAAACGCCATTGTTCTTCTGCCCAATTTCTGTGTTCAAGAGCCCATTGATATCGAATCCTACGATTGTGCATTGCTATAGGTGGTACCCGTAGCGGTCTTCGGGAATGAAGGTTCACTTCATGCAAGCGGTTTCTGACTGTTTGGCCGCTAATTAAGTTCCCTGAAGAGTGATGAAGCCTCACGGCTAACATCATGGCGGTTATTGTTGGAGCTCTTCGAGTTAAGATTTGAATGTATCGGTCTTGTCTCCGTGTGGTGCAGCGATACCGTCCTCCATGGCGCTCAGCCACGGTACCAGTGCTTCGGTAACGTGTCCAAAGTCGACTGATAACACTCTGACTTGTATTCAGAGCTAAAGCCACAGTACGTTGCCGGGAACCAGCTTCTATCATTCCCACGGCTCTGAGCATTTCTTCCCTGCTTAAATGACGTCGCCGCTCCATAATAACGTTGGTTTTAATCAGTAGTAGGGAAACAGTAGCACTAATAATGTCTTCAATGCGTTGTATGTTTTTATAGGGAAAATATTGACAGCTGATTTTCATCTTTTATTCGAATTTGATTAACAGTTCCTGTTTCAAATTATGAAATGCACTAAAAAGGATCCATATAAATTTATAAAATCATAAATTTATTACAAAGCCACATCTCAATCTCAAGAAATCCGCATAAAAATGCTTGATCCCTAGACACTTATGATGTGTGTAGATGCAGACATCTTTACGATTCACTTTTAAGTAGCAGATTTTAGTTTAGTTTATGTTTTCCTGTCATGCAATAATCACTGTGTACAATGCGTGCCACGAACGAAGAGACTTGACCCCGCCTCCCCCGCTCTTTCCGCTGCCCCTATGACGTCCGGTCCCGTCCCGCACTCAGGCCTCATACCGCTAAAGATACCTAAAATCGTGTTCTGCGCATGTCAAACCACGTGTTGGTGTGTCAAGTCTCTTCTTTCGTTGAACGCATTGTACCTCGTTTTGAAAATGTCTTTATTCCGACCCCCAATATGCAGACAAATACCTAGTTTAGGCTCTCCGTCCAATCTATTCTTGTACAATGTTAAGGCTCCTACAAACAGGTGCGACACGCGATATAGTCGCGCCTGTTTGAAGGAGCCTTTCTGATTATTAATAGGTAAATATTTTTTTTATTATATGAGCCAAGCTCAAGACCCCCCAACAAAAAGCTCATGCAAAGCCCTCATTCTCTCCCTTAGTTTGCTGTAAAAATATTTTTTTTTGTCTGTCTGTCTGTTCCGGCTAATCTTCGAAACGGCTGGACCGATTTTTACGGGACTTTCACGGGCAGATAGCTGATGTTATAATGAGTAATTTAGGAGTGAGTAACTTACTATTATTTATTACTATTAAGAAACATAACCATCCTTCTGGCGCAGTCGGGTATAAAGAATAAGGGTTCTGCGCAAAAAAAATTAAAACCGATGAAATCTACGAGTACTCGTAGTATGCATTAAAATCATCAAACTGAGACGTCTCCTCCTTAAGATCGACTTTGGCAAGGTCAGTTATATGAACCGTGTCGTGTTATGGGATCATTATCTATAAACAGATACGGTCGTTTCATTACAAATGCTTCAAAGTCAAAGTAATTGGCGGAGGCTAGAATTTGGAGTGAGACGGTAATGGGGTCCAATTAAATGGACTTAGCATGTGATTGAGGTCATGGGAAGCCGGTGGATACAAAAGGGGGTCAATTATAGGGCGAGTCGAAATGTTCTGAAAGGGGCTCGTGGCTAAATAATAATAATAATTTCATTAAAATTTACAAAGGGGCGCCTGCGAGTTGGCTTCGGCCCCTCGTACGCCTTCCAAAGGACCGGGACCCCATGGTCCCGAGATATGTAAAATAAAAATAAAAAAATAATAATAATAATCATTTTATTATCAGGCAACTAAAGGCTCCTGCAAACAGGCGCGACGCGCGACGCTAATCACGCGCGCCACAAAGGCACCGCTCGTTGCGCGACTTGCGATGCCTTTGTGTCGCGTGTCGTGTTGCGCCTGTTTGTAGGAGCCTTAAGGCCCATAGATAAAATACACAAAATAAACTTATGTAATATTAAAAAAACTTAAAACTATGATTATACACGTAACGTTGTCGGCGTCGGAATAATATGGCATGGGTCGGCTGCGCTTGCCGCGGACCGTTCGTCGATGGGTGACCATCCATTACATATCGAGACCCTGGTCCCGCCTGTCATTCGTAGATCTTTAACAGTCGTTATGGGTAATCCAAAGCCCGAAAGTCTGACAATCAGTCTTGGCAATGGGTAGGTTGTGTGAACTTGGCACCCGACATTGGAAAAAAAAAAAATTTGACAGGTTTTTCGGAGGATTTCGGTTAGTAGTGGATGAACAAATAAAGAAACAAACTCACAAAACAAACAAACTTACTTTCGCATTTATAATATTAGTAAGGATTCGTCGTATAAATCCTCTGGGATGTCTTTATGGTCATAAGAAGCTGCTGCATACAAAAAGGGGATCACTAATGGGTGTAATGGACACTTTTGGCCACATGAAATGGATAGATAAAGTACTTAATTTAGGTCATGGAGAGCCGCTAGATCGAAAAGGGCCTATGTGCCATTCGTTTAAGATTTAAGGCTCCTCAAACAGACGCGACACGACACGCGACACAAAGGCACCGCAAGTCGCGCAACGAGCAGTGCCTTTGTGTCGCGCGTCGCGCCTGTTTGCAGGAACCTTTATTTATTATCCTGCTAGGATTAACACTTAAATGAATGACTCGGTCCTGACTCCTGTGCTGTTCATTTCCAGATTCGAACTGAGGTTGTCTCAATATTTCATGACCCTTTTCTTGACATACAGCACATCAACCTACTCCAATCTGTCAAATTTCTTCAATAGATTTTCAACTTTATCGCTAAAACATAAGGTTCAAAGTTGATTGGGAAAATTTGACAGTTTCGGGTAGCTTAATGTGCTGGCGTCTGTACATCCAAAACTGCTTGCCTTTAAAGCATAAACATAATCAGCTTATAGTATAATTCCCACTGCTGGGACACAGGCCTCCTCTCTGTGAGAGGAAGTGGGCCGTAATTCACCACGCGGGCCCATTGCGGGTTGTGGTGGATGTCAAATAGATGTGACGAAGCACCTCTCTAGATTTGAACCTACGACCTTACAAATCGTAAGACCGGCGTTTCCACCACCACTGGTCTCACTGCCTTTAAGAGGCCCCTAAAATAATAAGAACAGTAGGCATTGTAGAAAACATAATTGTCTGTCTGAGATAATGACAGAAATCAGTCTTTAAAATAGTGTACTTACATAAAAACCTGATTAAAAAATGTCAATGAAAGAAAATGAAGGCCAAAATGGTAATGAAAAAAAAATTAATTATACAACCGAATTGATAACCTCCTCCTTTTTTTGAACTCGGTTAAAAAGAAATCGTAGATCTCCCTTGTTTTTAACCGATTTCAAAAAAGGAGGTTCTGTATTCGACCCGTATGTATGTCATGCATGTATGTATGTTTGTAGGTCCGCGATTTTCTCAAAAACTAATGTAGCAATTTTGATAATTCTTTCATTAATGTGATCTGCATACTTTCAGGAAGGTTTTAGTATATAATGCATTAGGAAATTATTCTTATGTACGAAGTTATATGCATAAATGTACTGCATCTCCAGCATTTCTATGCTAATTTTGATGATTCTTCTAGTCGGTGTCTTCAATTTTTCAATGCACTAGTGTTAATTGAATTTGTGTGGGGTAGGTACAACTAAAAAGTGAAAAATAAAAACCTTTTTACAAAAAAAAAACAACCGACTTCAAAAAAAACACTACAAAGTGATAATATGTACTACTTACTTACTTTAATTTCGGAAGTCGGTGTCAAAAATCGAAAATGCGGAACCAACGACAACGACTTCCGAAATAAGTTATTTATCACTTTGTAGTGTTTTTTTATTTGAAGTCGGTTGTTTTTTTTTTTTTGTAAAAAAGTTTTTATTATCTACAGATACAATGACAATTATCTACAAATTGTTCTTGCTCATGCAGTGGCTATGACTGGATTATTTCTAAGTATTTCTACTTACGTTCGTCGTCAATGGGGAAACCCATGAGGCCCTGACCTGGATTGTGAATGTGATGCACGGAGAGATTTCAATGTGTTGGGAGTTGCAAACGCATATATAATATATCTTTAACTCTCTACATGACCTAAAGCGCGGTCACTGTCGGACTGCATAGAAAAGAAAGAGAAGCGCGATGACACAATGCTGGTAATTTATTGCAAAATGTGAAGCAATTGTCTATTTACATAAAATCTATTGTTTGAACTAAAAAATTAAAACACTAGTGCTTTAGTATGTTGCTTGTAGAATAATCTGACAAAAATCATAATGATTGTATGTATATTAGTATGGTTTTTATAGCAAAAAGAAAATTTTTAGAGGTATTTTCATGATTTTTTTCTATCGTATCTAATTAGTTGTATCATATTGTCAACACTATCTACCTAGCATATATCCTGAAGAATATCATATATTTTTCTGATTTTGTTTACTGTAGTCGATCATCTACTTTTAGGCATTATAAAACTTGCGTTTTTTGATGACCAAATACTCAAAACCAGTTCAATTCTAACCCCCCATTAAGTGTCACTCATGAACATCTTGTAATTGAGAATTTGGGGGATGGTTTCTGAATGTTTGTAATTGATCTAAAAGTGGCCATCAATAAGCGGTTTTCGCGTGTTTCTGCGCTCCCAATCAGGCCAAGAAGCGCGCTGTTTAGCTATGGAAAAGTAACCAAACATTAAGGCTCCTTCAAACAGGCGCGACACGCGATAAAATCGTGCGCGACACAAAGGCACCGCAAGTCGCGCAACGAGCGGTGCCATTGTGTCGCGCGCGATTTGCGTCGCGCGTCGCGCCTGTTTGCAGGAGCCTTTAAAATGATATAAACATTTTATTACAATGTATTTTGCTATGCAAATTGCAAATAGTCTTACTAAGCGTCTAAAGAATGTTTTAGCACGAAAGTGTGTCTACACATATTTTCTTGGTACATCCTTGAATTCCACCCACCCATTCATAAAAAATACCCAGTGAATGAGACAGCTAGTCATTTCATCTGGTTCAGAAAAGGACGGATATAGAATAGTCATTCCCAGTTTTAAAAGTATTACTATATCAGCTGCAGTTTGGACCAATATATCGTGACATCAGAAGGTGACGCTTTATGTAAGGAAAAATAACGAATCTTTCCATTTTTGACGTGAAAACTTCTTTAGCGGCGATGTACACTTTTTTTTAATGGGTATTAAATGTTAAACTCGCGTCAGGACACGTAATCTGATCGAAAATTCGTAAGACGGATGGCCGGTAGGTACCGCGCGTGTTTTGTTTATAAGACGATTCACAAAATACACACGTAATTGTTCAAGTTTTCACTTCTGTCGGCACTCCCGGAGTGCCACTGTCTTTTTTTTTTTCAATTTCAAGAGTCTCGTAGTTAAATAATAACTGCCGCACAGGTCGGTCGAAGGTTAAGCTACCGTTGCCGAGGTCCGTCTGTGGATTGATTCATAACATATTGAGACCCTGTCATGCCTCGGAGAGCACCTTAAGCCGTTGATCCCGGCTGTAGATCTTTGACTGTCGTTACGGTTAGTCAGAAAGTCAAAAGTCTGACAACCAGTCTTACCAAGGGGTATCGTGTTACCCAGTAACTGGGTTGTGGTGGTCAGATAGGCAGTCGCTCCATGTAAAATACTGTTATTCATCTGCATCCAGTTAGACTGGAAACCGGCTCCAACACAGTTGGGAAAAGGCTAGCCAGATTGGTTTTGTATCCCCACGGATCAAAATAAATTGGTCCATTTTACTATGAGTAATGACCGCAATTTTCTACGTTCAATTCAAATTCAATGTAACGGGAATTTGTAGCTGCTTTTGACGTCACAGATAACGTCATACAGTTCGCGATATTCGCTTATATGGTAAGGTATACATTGATTTTCGGCTTTTAAGAAACAAAGTATCCGAGCGTGCAGCGATTTGGAAATTATTTCGAAATTTTATCACGATGGAATTCCTTCACGGAATTTTAAGGCTAGAAAGTTACTAACACAATACAATTTAAGGCAGGTTGAAGGCAGACTGACAAATAACAAGTACTTAACAATAAAAAAGATGTGACAGTTGTCAGAACAAAATCCTTGAACGTTTAGTAAAAGTTCCTTGGTGTAATGCTCGTCGTCATCATATCAGTCCAGTCATTTCTTTTCTGCCATTGCCTTTGTCTTCGTGCATCCCTCATCCAGATTTTTCCCTAAACTTTGATGATGTCTTCAGCCCAACGCACTTTCGGACTCCTGTGTTTCTTTGCACCGCCAGCAAGCATCCCTGCAGTTCAATCTCTAACATCATGTTTCGTCATTGCTGTTTACTGGATTGAGAAGTATTGGTGCAGAGACGTAATTTTTTTGTCTCTACAGACGACGTAGACAGGTCTATAAGCGGCAGTGTTACCACTTTTCTTAGTGAATGATCGGAGTTTAGTAACAGGATAGAACACATATGCTGACAGGGCCCACTGAAACTCATAGCATCCCAATACCTCTTCGGGATGCAGAGCATAAACGAGTACCTATAATAGCAGGTGAATCATACGGGTTCTAGTCAGAGAGTCCGAAATTAGAATGAAAGGTCCATTCTAGACAAAGACAAACTTATTCAATGAGGATTTCCTCTCAGAAAAAAACGCCTCTTTCCTTCAGGTAAACCGTAAAATGTTAAACAAAAAAAAAACCACGTAAGTACTGGAATCTGTTTTGAATAACAGTCACGGAAAAAATCAATCAGTATAGCACATAACGTTCAAAGAAACATAAATTATCACATTTCTATATGGCCGTTGTATACAAACTTGTTCTCGGAAAATTGCTATGATTCATGCCTGTTAATACATCATTTAGCGTAGGCAGTTAAATCAGCTGGTTTCCTGCGTCTAATCGATGTTTACCGCCTTGTTTCCAGGATTCTGGATCTAAAATTGTTCTTTTATCGCCGTTTCCAGAAATGAAAAGAATACCTAAGGCTTATTGTCCGAAATCAAAGGGATTGTCCGAAAGGGTTACCGCTGGCCCGGAACATAAAGGGCTAAGGAAAGAACACGGGTGGGTTTTAATCAGTAAGAGTCTGACACCCCCTTCCGCTCCACCCAGAGCGGGAGGGGTCATTTGATGGTTTACCATTCTGAAAAAAATTAAAAAAAGGCTTTGTAGACGGCACGGTTTCTTTACGGTACGCTGTCGAAAAAACGTGTCCGTTAACAAGCTTCCATTGTGATTCATACAACACTGACGACTTCGCCTACACCCGCCGAATAAACCGTAGGTTTTTACGGCAAGAAAAATGGACCTAACTATGGAGTTGTTGCCGGCTCTTCTCCATAGGAAACTACCAATTTGGAACCGTGCACCTAGCTGACGTTTCATAAGGGCCCATGTAGGATTAAGACGTGAAAAAAAAACAGTGGCACTCCGGGAGTGCCGACAGAAGTGAAAACAAAACACAAACAGAATACTTTGCCATCACTCGCTGACATATCGGATATATAATTATACATTAAAACCGAGTACATCCCGAGGACAGCCGAACACATCCGTAGCGGATATTTTTTGAATCGACTTATAAACAAATCACGCGCGGTGTCGCTTACGGTAACAGTGGCGTGAGTTCAATGGTTTTTTCCCATCTCAAAAAATGCTCAACGCGCCTAAAGAAGTTATCATTTCAAAAATTATTTTGAATTTGAATTTAAAATTCTCTTGGTGTAAGTCCTTTGATGATTAGTTCAATTTGTTTTGAGTACAAAAAAAAATATAGGGGACGAGCCCATGTTGCAGGAAAATGAGTTCTATGTAATAGGGGACGAACCATTTTGCAGGAAAATGAGTTCTATGTAATAGGGGACGAGCCCATGTTGCAGGAAAATGAGTTCTATGTAATAGGGGACGAGCCCATGTTGCAGGAAAATGAGTTCTATGTAATAGGGGACGAGCCCATGTCGCAGGAAAATGAGTTCTATGTAATAGGGGACGAGCCCATGTCGCAGGAAAAGGAAAGTTCTCACTGCTAACATAATAATAGTGCAGTAAAACTCATCTATGTGCCGATTTCTACACAAAATGACGTCACAAATGACTTAAAGACAATGTTTACCAGATACTACAGAGATGACGGCTGATACAGACGTTTGGAGGAAGAAAACATGCTGCACCGACCACCACCCACCACCCACCCACCACCACTACCATCGTGATAGGGGCAGGACAATAAAAAAGATATCTTCAATGTGTAGCTTGAACGCCAATCGCGCGCGATACAAAGGCACCGCCGCGCGTTGCGCGACTTGCGGTGCCTTTGTGTCGCGCGCGATTTTATCGCGTGTCGCATAATATCGCGTGTCGTATAATATTTCGCGACTTTAACGGAACACATAATTATAATTGATCATGGCCATCTGTATATCAAAGTACGTCAAACTAATCAAATGCAATCCTACACAATCGCCGGCCATGAATAAACAAACAACTCAATTTGCCGATCAATCGATTGGTCTATTAAAGTTTATTTATAAAATTGATCGCAGCGAACTTTCCGTAGTATAGTAACGGTCTGTAGTAGACGCATAAACAACTCTATTCATTGTCTATTATTAGTTGGCTACGTCTCTTTTACACCCACTGCTTCTTTCAAAGTTATTTTATCTCTGATTTTGCATCACTGTCTAAATCACAGTGATCTTAATTAGGGTTCCGTATCAAAATGGTAAAAATTAACCCTTATGGTGAGACTCAATCTGTCCGTCTGTCACAGCTGGATATCTCAGGAACTTACTAATGCTATCAATTTAAAATTTAGAATAGTTTTAGATGACGTTTGCCCAACTATTTTGCAAATAAGAAATTGTTTTTTTTTTTTGCAACAGTGACTGAAAAGTGGTCTTAAAAATTCGAAGTGGGCCTACTAGGGCATGTGATGTTGTAGCGCTGTTTGCATATTCTCAATCATTTTTTCTATTTTTTTTAGGCCGCATAGTTTTCTACTTTGATCAAAAATGTAAAAAAAATACCGTTCCCCCCTTATCTCCGAAGTTTGCATAGAGAAAAATCTGAAATTATTCTATGTGATAGAAGTTTATGTAAAGATTACAGTAAAAATAAAACGATTTCTCTAAATAGCACACTTTCAGAAATCAACAAAAATTACATTAGCTCCACTATCGGTCAAGAGATGGCGCTACACCGTAGTGTCAAAATTCTCTGACGAATATAGGCCTCGCCGATGAAAAATTAAAGACATGGTACGGAACCCTCGGTGCCGGGAGTCCTACTCGCTCTTAACCGGTTTTTCTCATTTAAATATATAGAATAGATAGAATGCCTACTCTTTATTATGTACACCATATAAATTAAAGACATAAATATAAAAACTGTACAAAGGGCTCGCTCGTTGCGCGACTTGCGGTGCCTTTATGTCGCGTGTCGCGTCGCGCCTGTTTGAAGGAGCCTATAAAGGGCAAGCCGCTTATAGCCGTTGATAACGGAATAACACCATCGTAATGCGGTTAAAACCCATTACATTGTGAGCTTGTTATCATGTGACGAGATCCTCTTGTTTGCACAGCGATGGTGTACTAGCAAAACATTAGATCACCGTTAACACCTTATCAGTAGAGTACGTATTAGCGTTACACATTGGTTACAAAGTTAGTGCCCACGATACAGTGTTGTTATTATCGTTTTTATAGTAGAAATACAATCCAGGTACTTACTTGATTTGACTTTACCAGGTAGATACTTGATTTGAGATAAAGGGCTGGAAAAGTACGAAAGAAGTGAACACTGCGATGTCCGCCGCTGATGGTGGAAGAAAAAATGGCGATAAGAACAGGAGGATGATTTGTCCTGGGTTTGAGAAGAAATCACCAGATTTTGTCGTGTGAAATATCTACAGTATTAAAAAAAAGGTGGTAACGCCGAAATCCTGCCGACTAAAATTCAACTACATTTTGCCAGTACACCATGTTATAGAGTGCAAGTCTACATTCAAGGAACGTACATCCTAATGGGCAATCTCACCACTTTGCCTTACATGGAAAGCGAATCCAGGACGAGCTGGATAGTCATAGATACTGAACACTGCTGTGCTGCTTCTTAGCAGTCACTAGCGACCGCTAGACCAATGAGGCAGGAAAGGAGAAAGGAAGGGCTCCATAGTTTTCTGGGCCCAGGTGTTAACTCAATCAAACTAGCCTTATTTGTAAGAGGATATAATAGCAAGGCCTCACTGAAAATTTGGTGAAATTTGGCTATCCAGGAATCAAGTTATATGAACTATAGTAAAAGTGAGGTTATATTATAACATTGTACTTTTTTGATGTTATTTGCGAAATATTTTAGAATGGCTTCGGTTGTGTAATGGTTTTATGCATGGAGTGCATCCGTCGAATAGTCCTTTATAATATTCAAAGCCGAGGTCGCGGGGTTAAACAATAAAACATGGAAAATACGTGCGCACTCAGAACGAAAGAAAACGAACGAGTGCCGGTTTTATCCCGTCACTATTAGTCTGTGACCAGTGTTGCTAGCTGAAGAAAAAGTAAAGGAACTCGATTCGCCATGAATCGATTCCACGAAACGATTGATAAACATTTGTCACTCGATTTTCATACATATTCTGTGATTTTAGCTATTTATCCAGTATCGATTATTAAGAATTCAGTTGTGATTAATCGATTATTTACTTTCATGACTTAATTTAACTTTTCTCGCTTCCTAGATAGAAACATGGTACTATATTTAGTGATTTACTTTAGAAAAATACAACGGTTTTTTCAACTAGTTAACTGCTGGGCCCAGAACTTCCCTCCTCCTTTCTAATGGAAAAGCCCACTCACTACCTGACCCTGGGGGCTCCAAATCAACACCATCCAATCCATTCAAAAAACCTTATTTATTTATTATTATTACAGAGGGTCCGTGGCTAAATAATAACTGCCGCACAGGTCAATCGATCAGGTTAAGCTACGCTTGCCGCGGTTGGTCTGTGGATGGGTGACCATCTTTACATACCGAGACCCCTCCGTGCCTCAGAAAGCACGTTAAACCGTTGGTCCCGGCTGTCATTCGTGGATCTTTGACTGTCGTTTTGGGTCGTCAGAAGCCTGAAACTGACAACCAGTCTTACTTAGAGGTATCGTATTACCCAGTTACTGGGTTATGGAGGTCAGATAGGCAGACGCTCCATGTAAAATACTGGTATTCAGCTGCATGCGGTTAGACTGGAAGCCGACCCGAAGATAGTTGGGAAAAGGTCTCCGTGGCCTTCCACAGCGCCGCTAGAGAGGGTTTGAAAAGAGTACTGCAAACGAAGATAATCGGGTATTGGTGTCAGGAGTACATACTCTAGATTAATGATAGCACTCACATGTAACATTATCTTAAAATGGTACTTAAGACATAGTTCTTTGCCTGCGTGTCTGCGTTTTATCTCTTGCGAAATGTTTGATCTTTCAGTGACTTTATCATTGTACAAGTGAATACTTTTGTATGCTGCATTAATTGTAATAATTGGTATAGGGAACGAAAACTTAAGTTTTTCTGAGGAAAATTAAGATCCTCATTTTCAAGGCTTTTTTAATATACATGTAGCGGTACCTACAATGCCACATGCGAACTACGCGTCATCATGACGTCACGCAAAATCCTGCATCTCGCAAGCAGTTTACCGCGCAACTAGCACATATACAACGGTCCGACATGAATCATTGGGCAGTTCCCCGCCAGACACAGCACCCGTCTGGTCGGAACATCCTCCCTTTTTTATGGAGGATGAGTGAACTTTACATCCTGTTTCTCATACCTCCATAGACCATACTATTACCTTAGCAGGAGCGAAGATCTTAGCAGGGTTGCTGGATGAGAGTTGCTGGGAATCGAAATGAATGGCGTACGATTGGAGAGGAATTGAACTATTGGATGCATATGATGATGATTAACGGTAGGGATTTTTATTGATATTTAAGTCTTCTAGACCGAATTTCGGCCGTGGCGACCAATCTCAGCGGAGACCAGCCTTCGGCGCGGGATATATTGCCGTGCACCTTTCCTCACTCTCAGTCTCGGTGAGACGGCAATCCGACACGACTGGAGAGAGGTCAGGCGCAAGGCCAACCGGCCAACGGCTTAACGTGCTTTTTGAGGCACGGGGGTATCACACCGCCAACTTCCAAAATCTGGACTGTTACTAAGAAATCGTTATTGGTTGTTTAAAAACTATACCTAGAATGTCATCCTGCTAATAATTCACACTCCACAGCTTCACACATACTCAATAACTGATCAGCAGTACAAATTGTTCCTAACAACTTTATTTATTGTTTATTTGCTAATCCTGTCGGCTAGTTACAACCAACATAATAATCAATTTATCACGCTCTCGTATTGCGAAGGTTGCCACATTTTGTCATATTGGTATTAATTGAATTATATGTCAAACGTTACGTGATTCCACAGATATTAAATCTATTTTTTTTATTATAATTGGGTTGGAACAAGCCCACTTGACGAA
This sequence comes from Luperina nickerlii, assembly GCA_963855955.1. NCBI lineage: Eukaryota > Metazoa > Arthropoda > Insecta > Lepidoptera > Noctuidae > Luperina > Luperina nickerlii. Next base: position 5,904,079 of record OY979690.1, read on the forward strand.
ATCTTGGAGTGTACGTGAAGGAGCACAGGCGAAACGGCAAAATTTAAACAAAAAACTTTTTTTTTCGCAAATTGATGGTTTCTCGTTTCTATCGTATAGAACACCTAAATATAAGGCTAAAAGCGTCTTGGTGTTTTTGTCTCCGATCAGCCAATTATCGTAAAAATGATATTTTTACAGAAGCGTTTGGGACTTTGATTTATTTTTTACTAGTGGACCGCCAGCTTCGCACGGTTGCAATTTTTTTTTTTCGAATTTCTGAAATTTTCTTTCATACAAATCTTGTCCTGGCAATACCGAACACAACAAAAGATCATTATCCAATTTGGTTTAGTCTGATTATGTATGTATGTATGTATCTTGTTTCTAGTGCCCCGTTTCGTATCCTCTGACCAAACCTCGACCTAAATCCCACTACTGGGACACAGGCTTCCTCTGCTCTCTATGGAAGTTCGGACACGTTTCTTCTACGGCGTGGTTTTTACCGTAAAGAAACCGTGCAGTGGGCATAGCACACGTCAATCCTATCTTCCATAAAAGCATTATTCTCATTGACAATCTATATTATAATACCAAAATATAATATCTAAGATACGGTATTGGAAATATAATTATATCATCTGTTATTTGATGATGACAAAGTTTATATATTAGAATAATATTATAATAATGTACATTAATAAATCGCAAATGGTTGCCTATCTAAATCCGGGGCTTATCTATTGTTGAATAATATACACTTTGATTAGCTTTTTTTTTAATTAAATTCCCCGATTTGTTATTCATAAAAATCATGCATGAGTCGAGAGAATATTACACAAAGTATTGAGGGTATATATTTCTAATACCGTATTTTCTACTACTATGGTCAAAACTAATTTACCTAACGTAGTAATGCAAATAATTTCTAAAAACTAACAAGCCTCGTCGGAAAACATCGTGCACGGCGCTGCATAATATGTATTATCTAAATGACGTAGTAAATGTTAGTTTGTAGCAAACATAGATAACGTTAGCATTAGGGGTTTCAAATACCGGATTTTTTCAATACCTGTATTAATACCGCATAGAAAATTTTCAATACCGGAATCCCGGGATCCTGATCAGATCCAGATAAAAAATATACGATACGAATGTGGAATAGAACGAAATTGTGTCACTGTAGTTTCTACTGAAAATAAAAAACCCATACCGCGATCCCGGTTATACTGCAAATTTCAATACCGGTATTGAAAAATGTCAAAAAATGGTATGGTAGTCCAGCCGGTCGATTCTGTAAAAATCTCACCGTGAAAACTTAGGTGAAGTGAGTTTGTTTTTGCTGAGAATTGACACTATTGACAGCTCACTTCACCTAAATTTTACACGGTGAGATTTTTACAGAATAGCACCGCTGGTATTGGAAACCCTAGTTAGCATTTTCTTAGTTTGTCTACGTAGAGATAATATTATGCTAATGTTTATACAGTGAGGTGCAAATACAAGACATAACAAGCTTCCATAAATGGATATCTCAGTTATTTTTGTTGTCAAAAGATTATAAATATTCTAATGAATATAGGTTTTTGAAGGGACAGAGCGATGCGCCTCAAGGCTCGTACACACAGGCGCGACGCGACACGCGACACAAAGGCACCGCAAGTCGTGCAACTGTGCCTTTGTGTCGCGTGTCGCGTCGCGCCTGTGTGTACGAGCCTTCAAGTGGACTTGGGCAGGACATCTAGCTAGAGAAAGAGATGGCCGACGGAGTAAAGCTGTGACCGAATGGTGGCCTAAGTTAGGCCAAAGTAATCAGGGCGACGACGGCCCTGATTTCTTCTTTCGGATGCAAAAGCGCGCCGCGCGATGATATCGTCAAAGTCGCGGGAAACACATGGATGGGAGACGCGCAAAACCGGGAAGTATGACAGATGAGAGGGAAGACCTATACCCAGCCGTGGGTGATTTCGGGCTTAAATGATGAAGATGATGATGGAAGTTTTTGCGCCACTTCTTCCCAGCGAAAACGCTAAGAAAGGGTGAAGGGGAACTGTCTTTTTTTTTCAGGATGGGAAATCATCAATTGACCCCTCCCGCTCTGGGTGGAGCGGAAGGGAGTGTCAGACTCTTACTGACTAAAACCCACCCGTGTTCCTTCCTTAGCCCTTTATGTTCCGGGCCAGCGGTAACCCTTTCGGACAATCCCGCTGATCCGGCAGGCAGGGGAACTGTCTTAGGTGATGTTTTCGTTTAAAAAATGTATTTCTTTAATCAACGCTGTATGTTTTGAAGGAAACATAACAAGGAGTATTATGTCGAAGGAAGAATGATGTAACACAAGAGGTGCAAAAAACCACCGTGACAAAAGGCAGGATGCCTCGCAAACTTTTTGTACGTCGCACCGCAGACTCATCGTCTGCATGGCGTTGAATGAGCCCCTATCAGATCATCACTCAAAAATAACTCGGTACAGTACCCGGCGATAAATATTGCACATCGACCTATTCGATCCAATCGATTTTATACAAAGAATAAAAATAATTATCAAAAGAAGCAAATCATAATTGTTTTAACAGCTCCTAATAGATACCGGACTGTTTGTATTTCGTGCGACAGAGATAACGCTCTACGAAGCCAAAATTAGCCGATTGTCTCTTTCCAAAGGTCGATGTGCAATATTTATCGCCGGGTACTCTAACTATTGTTGTCTACGTCACAAACACGACGACACTTTAAATTTGGAAGGTCTATATTTTAAACTAGCTTCTGCCCGCGACTTCGTCCGCGTGAAATTTCTTGTTACACCGACCACCCCGTCGCATTGCATCGCCTGCCCGCGCTATTACTTCGTTTTTGCTTAGCGTTCTTTCTGACTTTTTTCTTTTTGCTCGGCTCCTAAAGGTCATAGCGTGATGTTAAATAGCCTTCCTCAAGAATTGGGCTATCAAATGCAAAAAGAATTTTCCAGATCCGACTGGTAGTTCCAGAGATTAGCGCGTTCAACCAAACAAACAAACAAACAAACTCTTCAGCTTTATAATATTAGTATAGATTAGCTGCGCCCCGCGGTTTCACCTGCGTAAGATGCGATCCCGTGGAAATATCGGGATATAATGTATCCTATGTCCTAATTCAGGTCATGATTTACCCATGTGTAAAAGCGTTTTTTAGCGTTTGTTTTTCTGTTTGTAACGAAAACGAAGTCATACCGCGGGCTGGTGATGCGATGCGACGGGGTGGGTGGTCGGAGCGGGGGGGGGGGGGTGTCACGCGTACGAGGCTAGTTAATACATCATCATCATCAATTGGTCTAATTGGTTGTCCAGTTTCGAATTGGTATTTAGTTAGATCTTCTGCTGCTTTATATTTGATTTTTCAAAGTCAAAGCATTGATTCTAGTCTAGTCAACAAAATAGAATTGATTCTAGTCGCCCATTCCAAAAGGTAGTTTTCGTCTTCCACCGTTACTCTTTTCAAATGTTTACATGGTGTTTACATGGTAAAAGTTAACGATTTTATTTAAATAAAAATAATTACAAGTAATAAGTCAGGGTGTGAGTTAAAATAGTTACAGAACTTAATGTCAAAAAAAAGAATAAATTTACAATTAAATTAGCAACCAGTTTGATTTTGTCTAGACTCTGTCCTATGGAGCAGGACCAGCATGTTTCCAAGCGTTCTTATCTTGGATATAATCTTCTAATTTATAGAATGCTTGTTTACAAAGTGTACGTTTAATATGAGTTTTAAATTTTCTTTCATTTAATTGCAATATATCACAAGGTATTTTATTGTAACATTTAACACAGTACCCCATAAAAGATTTGTGTACCTTGGCTAATCTGAAAAATGGTTGATGTATTTTATCTTTATTTCTAGTATTAAAATTATGTCTATCGCTTATTTTATTTAAAAGATGTAGATTTTTTCTTACATATATAATCTTTTCATGAATTGAAAAAATTTAAAGAAATTTGACAGATTGTAGTAGCTTGATGTGCTGGCGTCTGTACTTTGATGAATATCCTCGGAATATTGTCGCTAATCAAGCTTCGAAGTCAATAAATGGAACTGAACTTTGTGTTTGTAGTTTGGCAATTATAAGTTAGGTTTGTCTTTGGAGAAGACTGTTTCTAGCATTGAATCAGTCGAGTTATCTGTCTTTCTTTTAATATAATAAAGCTGAAGATATTGTTTGATTGAAGGCGCTAATCGCGCTCACTACCAGTCGGATTTTGAATATTCTTTTTGCATTTGATAGCTCAATTCTTGAGGAAGGTTATTTAACATCTGCAGCCTGAAATCTGGATTTATGCCCGGTTTATGGCGAGAGGCTTGCCCCCTATTAAGGCTCCTACAAACAGGCGCGACACGCGATATAATCGCTTGCAACACAAAGGCACCGCTCGTTGCGCGACTTGCGGTGGCTTTGTGTCGCGTGTCGTGTCGCGCTTGTTTGAAAAAGCCTTTAAGGCTTGTAGACACAGGCGCGACGCGACACGCGACACAAAGGCACCGCAAGTCGCGCAACGAGCGGTGCCTTTGTGTCGCGTGCGATTCGCGTCGCGCGTCGCGCCTGTATGCAGAAGCCGTTACATGGGACTTAAACAAAAGTAGCGAAATATGGGTGAACTATAGGTACCTAACCCTATCTCTGGAGTCACTAATCTTCATCAGAAGAAGAATCTATATTCCCAGTTTTCTATGTAAGCTTACGTATATCTTCGCGTAGTATGAACACCTCGTCATATCACCACTCCCACGGGATACTATACAAATGAATCACGCCCCGAAATCGCTTAAACGTAAAACGGCTTGACATAGTTTAAATATGTAGAAGGTGTGCTGGCAATCCTACAGTTAACATTGAAATATCAACGTGACGACTGTTGCCAACTTTCTTGTGTAAAAAAAAAGTGACAACGGTTGGTTATACGGTTCATTTATTTTGATTCAATCAATCAATTCAGCTTGGTGAAGAATTGCGGGAATTCGCCGGATGTGAAAAGAACAGGGGGCTTAAAAAGGCCACTTTGCCAGAATCATAAGAGGATAACATTATGAATTATCATATGGCGAAGACAGTCCGTGTTTTTCTTTTTCTCGCTGCACTACGTAGGTATAATCAAAGAGATTGGGATTGGATTTTGATTGGATTGATTGGTATTATAGCACAGACAGAGCAGTGGTGGCCAAGTGGTAACGGCCGCGACTTACGAGTTGTAGGTCGTAGGTTCGAACCCAGACAGGCGCTTTACTTTGTGTAAAATTATTTCATCACCACTGCTCACAAAACGGTGAAGGAAAACATCGTGAGGAAACCGGCATGTCCTAGAACCAAAAATTCGAAGACATGTGTCATCTACCAACCCGCACTGGGCCCGCGTGGTGGATTACGGCCCACTCCCTCTCACGGAGAGGAGGCCTGTGTCCCAGCAGTGGGAACATTATAGGCTGATGATGATGATAGCACAGACAAAAAAAAATTACTGAAAATCCTTCACCAATGGGATTTGATACGATTAACTTAACAGTTAACTGTCCATTATGATTCATAATGTTACCCTTTTATGATTCTGCAAAAAGTGGTCTTTTAAGTCCCCAGGACGTGTCGATGTGGTCGACGCTTAGAGGTGGCCATGTGAGCGACTGCCTATCTGACTTCCATTACCCAGTTACTGGGTAATACGATACCCCTTAGTAAAACTGGTTGTCAGAGTTTCAGGCTTCTGACTACCTGTAACGACTGTCAAAGATCCATGAATGACGCAAGCGTAGCTTAACCTGATCGATTGACCTGTGCGGCTGTTATCATTTCGCCACGGGCCCATTTGGGTACTCCTCATTCAAACATTTGTCACTACTAATGTCACGTAAAACCACGTCATTCCCGCCTCTCTCGGGCACGAATAATATGGCAATTATTTTACGTAACGCTACAAACGCACGGTCATTATCTCAATAAATCTGTATATGACAGCTCAACAAAACAATACGTCGAGCTAGAATGAGTTGACAATTTGTGTAATAGAGATACATATTATGTATATAAAGGCTCCTACAAACAGGCGCGACACGCGATAAAATTGTGCGTGACACAAAGGCACCGCAAGTCGCGCAGAGCGGTGCTTTTGTGTCGCGCGCGATTCGCGTCGCGCGTCGCGCCTGTTTGCAGGAGCCTTCAGTGTTTAAATAACATACTGTTATTATACGACGCTATAGAAATAGAACTATCGAAATCAATGTGATTAAAGTTGATGAACTACTAACAATATTATAAGATGATTATGAAAGAAAGAAAAGAAGAAAGAAAATTTGTTTATTCTGCACAAAAACGGATATTGTAAATAAAAATAAAGACATAAAATACACACACACAACGTACCTAGTCAAAAGCTTCGTACTTAAGCTTGGAAAATGTTGACAATTTTGTCCATTGCTTGATGTCAGGGCCAGGCACCAAAGACAACACACATTATTAATTGACGCCTTGCACCTTGCTCCTGTCGGTTTTATTAAATAGTCTTCTTCCATTTCTTTTTTGATCAAAACAAACTGACGTTCGTTACATAGGTTCGTCAGTTCAGATTGCCTGTTGCATGTATGGCTTGAGCCTCATTTGGATGTATGTTCTAAGGCTTTCTCATTGATGCTTCGAAATGAGTGTTTCTTTTGTGACCAATAATAGATCGCAATTATTGCGCAATGTTTTGTATATGCAAATATTTATTTTGTGACCAATAAAGGTATGCAAATATTGCGCAATGTTTTGTCTATGCAAATACATATTGCGGAATGTTTTGTTTATATCAATATTGCGCAGTGTTTTAGAGTTTAAAGGCATTAGGTATTGTAACTATTATCATAAAGAAACGACTAAACATCATGGTAAGGAGACTGCTTCGTTGGTTTCACAATTTGAATTAATCATAATAAAAGTTGAATCGTATAAATATAAAAGTGAATCATTCATTCAATGTCGACCTTTCATTTCCGGAACTTTCAACCAAATCGATTCAATTTGGTTGAACCGTCTATTTAATCAATCAACTGTAACTATATAATATGTATAGCCCATCGCAGTCCACTGCTAAACATAGGATTCCGCTAACCAAAACAAAACCAAAACTGTCAAATTTTCCCAATCAACTTTGAACCTTATGCTTTAGCGATAAAGTTGAAAATCTACTATAGAAATTTGACTGATTGTAGTTGATGTGCTGGCGTCTGTACTTGTTTGTAACCTTAATTTAGAGTGTAATAATAGTATAGTACATAATAAAAAAAAAAGGCTCAAGAAGCAAATAATTATGCTTTTTTTTAAACATACCATCTTTATTTTAGTTTTTCGGTTTCTACTATATTTTTACAGGAGGGGTTTTTTTTACTATATTTTCTTCTTAAATACTATATTATACTGATATAAAAAAGTTGGCAACCCTAGTCAGAGGTAAAATAATTATGAAAAATTTAATGCGCAAAGGCTCTTAAACAAGAAAAGTTAGTATCCGTATTGCACAAGGAAATTACACGGAAAATTATTTCATAACTCACCACCACAAATGAAACCTTTTTGTCCGTGTCGTCATCGTCACTGACAGTGTTGTCATTATTGAACAAGTCTTGTGCGTCATTGTGAAATGCAGCGTCAATATACTGTTCAAATACGTCATCCGTCATTCTTATCTCTACTATTATGCTATTGCGGAAGTCTTGTTGTTTTACTTTCGAAGTAAATAACCACAAGTAACGACTAATGGGCATTGTTCATATTTTTTTAAATGTTGTAATTGAAAAACCATTTCGAGGAATAGCGTTATTGATCATTACGGACTAATTAATTATGATAAATAGTCACATTTTATTGATATTTTTGATAAAATACGATTGACCTTCTTTGCCCTTCAAATTACGTCGGCTTTGGCCGTACAGTTTTGTATCGTTACCTCAGAAAAAAAAAGTAAGATTGTCTACAATCTGTCAAATGTCAAATTATTATAAATATGTCAAAAATATAAACATTCTTGTTTATATTACATTACATATATTATTTCAACACTCGACAATATTTAATATACTGGAAGAGTTATGGAATACAGGAAGTGCTTTGTTCCAACTTGCAGCAATAATAGTAATAATGTCGCCGAGTGCGTTATTAATCTATTTCTAAGTCGCCGCGTCGATTGTTCTAGTGACGATAGAGAGTAGTATATTCCTTGGAAGACACTTACACATAAAAAAAACCATTTGTCAATAAATACGCTAAGATAGGATTCGATTATTTAAGACTTCTATTCGGCCTATTGACACTTTGACAGATGTGACAGTACTCTTTGGATTGATGACGTTGTGTTGACAGATTAAAATTTTTAATTATGTACTAGTCAGGCAACGGCACTTAATCTTTATGCCACTGATGACGTCACCTACCTTAAAAACTTAAAATAATTCAATATTTTTTTCTTAAATAACTATCGAGCCAATCATCAAAATATTCAAATTAGTTTCTCAAAATACTCTAAATTTTCAAAAAATAAAATAAAATCTAATGGCTAGAAATTTTGGACAATCCCCATTCTAGGTTACCAACTACCTGGTAATATAAGGTCCCATTAAAATAGATGGACAAACATTTAGAAATCATTCAGACCACCAAAATAAGGACGATGGTGTATAAAATATAATAAGAAAAATGCATTAGATACTTACAAGAAAAATAATCAGCTAACAAAAATACACTAATGTGCCGGGGTCAAAATAAAATCACTTTACTTAATTAGTGTTGTTTTTTTTTTGCTTGGGTGTCTTTGGTTAGACGTATGACCGCCTGTGTTAAAATTTGTCCAGCTATTTTAAGGGTGATTTGTTGTGACAAATCAACAATCATCCAACCCACGAAGCAATGGATTAAGTACGAAATTATTTTAAAAACCTTGTATTGTGATTCCAAGTGTGTTACGCAAACGGCTTGCATGATCACTTAAGGCGACTACATGACCTAAAAGCGCGGTCACTGTCGGACTGCTTAGAAAAGATAGAGAAGCGCGATGACACAACGCTGGTAATTTATTGCAAAATATGAAGCAATTATCTATTTACAAAAATCTATTGTTTGGACTTAAAAATTAAAACACTAGTTCTTTAGTACGTTGCTTGTAGAATAATCTGACAAAAAATCAGAATGATTGTATGTATATTAGTATGGTTTTTATTGTAAAAAGAAAGTTTTTAGAGGTATCTTCATGTTTTTTTTCTATCGTATCAAATTAGTTGTACTTATTATGTTTTCAACACACTATCTACCTAGAATATATTCTGAAGAACATCATATATTTTTCTGATTTTGTTTACTGTAGTCGATCATACATATACTATCATTGTTTCTAAAACTTGCATTTTTTGCGTTTAGGCCCTGTAAGCCCCTTAATTGGAATTGAATACATTGGTAGAAGGAGGTATAGGTAGGTATTTTTCTTTTGCACCGCAATGAAAAAAAGTTACACACAACACAACACAAAAAAGACATGATTGTGTCAAAAAGGTTTCAGGCACATATTATATTATATTGAAATCATTCAGTTTAGTTAATACTAAAATAAGTACTTACCAAAATTTACACAGAAAGACGGCTATGTGACCTTCAAAATAAAATGTTTATCACTGATCATGATCACTGTCTATTTCGTATTCATTCAAGTATCCGGAAACAATCAAAAACTTATAAAAACACCCACTATTAACCTTCAACCAAATAAATATATTAAAAAACTGGAGCACCTGAGCCGACAAGACGAAACATAATTCCCCCGCTCACGTGTTTTGTCACATCACCCAAACAATATTTGTACGGACGCCAGCACATCAACCTACCACAATCTGTCAGATTTCTTCAATAGATTTTCAACTTTATCGCTAATGCATAAGGTTCAAAGTTGATTGGGAAAATCTGACAGATTGTGGTAGGTTGATATGCTGGCGTCTGTACAAAACTCGTGACAAAAATCATCAACGGCACATCTTTTATTTAGGCGACAAAGAAAGCTCAGATATAAATGCGTCACAATTTAGGTCAAGTTTGGCGTAGCATACGTGCGCCAAAAATGTTGGCGTTGGCGTGATATTTATCATGTTATGTAATGAAATGAGAGATGGCATGGCATCATTCCTTTATAACGAGATATCTAATCCCATCCCACTCTGTCGCGGCGACAGAAAAGAATAAAATTATTGACAAAACGCAATGGACAGTCGGAGAATTCATTGTTTTTTTTTTTTTTTTAAGTGTAAACTTCTTCAGCGACGTTGTACACTTTTTTGTAATGGGTAAAAAATATTAAACTCGCGTCAAGACACGTGACCTGATCGAAAATTCGTAAGACGGATGGCCGTAGCCGGTACCGCGCGTGTTTTGTTTATAAGACGATTCACAAAATACACACGTAATTGTTCAAGTTTTCACTTCTGTCGGCACACTCGGCACTCCCGGAGTGCCACTTTTTTTTTTATTGATTGATTGTGTATTTTAGAGTTTAGTAATGTTTTTGTGTTTTATACAATAATGTATGTTATTCTTTAAGGTATTTGAGGGGCTCGTGGCTAAGTACTAACAGCCGCACGGGTGGATCGATCAGGTTAAGCCACGCTTGCCACGGTCGATCCGTGGATGACTGACCATCTTTACATACCGAGACCCCTCCGTGCCCCCCGGAAAGCACGTTAAACCGTCGGTCCTGGCTGCCGTTCTTAGATCTTTCGCAGTCGTTACGGGTCGTCGCAAGCCTGAAGGTCTGACAACCAGTCTTACCAAGTGGTATCGTATTGCCCAGTTACTGGGTTGTGGAGGTCAGATAGGCAGTCGCTCCATGTAAAATACTGGTATTCCGCTGCATCCGATTAGATTTGGAAGCCGACCCCGACATAGAACTGGAAAAGGGCTAGGCAGATGAGTCTTTAGGGTATTAATAAAATAAAAATTCTTTAATTCAGACCTTGATCATCCATGTGATGTAATCCTATCCTGGTCAGCGGGATTGTCCGAAAGGGTTACAGCTGGCCCGGAACATAAAGGGCTAAGGAAGGAACACGGGTGGGTTTTAGTCAGTAAGAGTCTGACACTCCCTTCCGCTCCACCCAGAGCGGGAGGGGTCATTTGATGATTTACAATCCTGAAAAAAAAGGTAATCCTATCCTACTAACATTATAAATGTGAAAGTTTGTGAAGATGTTTGGATGTTCGGTCATTTGATGATTTACAATCCTGAAAAAAAAAGTAATCCTATCCTACTAACATTATAAATGTGAAAGTTTGTGAAGATGTTTGGATGTTCGTTACTCAGTCACGCGTAAACCGCTCAACAGATTTAGATGAAAATTGGCACATAGATAAACCATTTCCTGGATTAACATATAGGATACTTTTTATCCCGATATTCCCACGGGATCGAAACTTACGCGAGTGAAACCGCGAGGCGCTGCTAGTTCACAATAATTAATTAGAAGCTGTATTAGTAACAAATGTAATACAAAATTTTATTCAATTCATGTATCTGTTGCACTTACAGTGCGTGCCACGTAAGAAGAGACTTGACACACCACGTGGTCTGACATGCGCAGAACACGATTTTAGGTATCTTTAGCGGTATGAGGTCTGAGTGCGGGACGGGACCGGACGTCATAGGGGCGGCGGAAAGAGCGGGGGAGGCGGGGTCAAGTCTCTTCTTACGTGGCACGCACTGTACACGCTAGGTGACTAGCGCAATGCGGCCGGCTGCGAAAATTCTAGAGCGTTCGTTTAACTTTGCTGCTCGTAAGGTGACTCGCTAGGTGCTAAGCATAAAAAATAAAGATTTAAAAAAAATACCTGACTCACAAGGGACATACACATTCTCAGACGCCAGCACATCAAGCTACCCGAAACTGTCAAATTTTCCCAAACAACTTTGAACCTATGCTTTAGCGATAAAGTTGAAAATCTATTTAAGAAATTTTACAGATTGTAGTAGCTTGATGTGCTGGCGTCTGTACATGTACCCAATGCGGCATATTGGCGCAACATGGCTTATCACTAATGACCTTTAGGTAACGTATTCTCTATGACACAACGAACGAAACCGCGAAATGGACACCTAATTGGCGCGATTAGTTAAGGACCACGTCAATTACTAAGAAAATCACGCCAATCTCACGTTCATTTCGCGCGGTTTCGTTCATTGTGTCACAGTCTCACAGAGAATAAGGCCCAAGGAATTGAAGTGGTTTCAAAGTAAGGAATCATTGAGTGATCATAGTGAATTAGGTTCCTGAATGCCGTTGATGCTTCCACTCATTCTCGCATCTTGGACGCAATCCTTAAGGGGGAAGCACTAAGGTAGCCCGCGAAATTCAAATTTTCTTAGGTTTTTTGCAATTTACTGGTCAGTATTAAGTTGTACGTCGATCAAAATATTATAATCATTAAAGTCATCAACACAACTCTCTAAGACCACGTAAGTCCAAAGAATGATGATTTCATGAAACAGTTATTATTTGGAGTTACGTGGTCTTAGAGAGTTGTGTTGATGACTTTAATGATTATAATTCTGTAAACACATATTTGTTACGGCCGCGAATCATATATTAATCAACGTACAACTTAATCCTGACCAGCAAATTGCAAAAAACCTAAAAAAAATTGAATTTCGCGGGCTACCCTGGTGCACGCGACACATACGCCCCGCAAGTCGCGCAACGAACGCGCACCGCTCGAGCGGTGCCTTTGTGTCGCGCCTATTTGTAGGAGCCTTTATTCGCAGAAAGGTATTTGAACCATCAGTTTGTGCTTCGGAACACATTCCAGAGGGGCGATTTATTTTAAGAAAGTTCACAGTCTGATCTTAGTCTCAATCTGTCAAAAATACTTCAAATTTCCCTACATTTTTGACAAGTTTTGACATTGATTCTCGCTGAGATAATATTGCGACTAGATTTTGAATGGCCTTATGATGCACTGCAGTAACGCAGTTATGATATGGGTCTTTGTTACCTCACATAAAACCAACCGTTTAAACCACAGTAACAAATAATATAATTGCTGTGCAGATTGACGCACAACTTCTACATGTCCCTGTCATAACCTTTTTATATGACTGACAAAGAATGAGTCGTTATTTTAATTTACGACAATAAATTTTATGATGTTAGTCAATTGGCTTAACAATCAAGTCCCCTGACTTTTTAAATCCATGAGAATTTCCACACGAGAAAATAAAACCCGCTTTGTTCGAAAAGGCTCACCGGTCCATCTAGCTGGTGGGCGTCTCACGCTAAATTTGCCAATTCAAGAACTCCCTTCAAAGACTCGTCGGCTCCAACGGCCTTTGGTCCTTTGAAAACCATGTGATGCTTGCTAACTCTGCAAGTATTTCCTCAGCACTTAACTCAAGTATAGCCTAAGGCTGAGGCTACATTAGGCCGCGACGCGACCTGCGACACATGAGCGATTAAAACAAGTAAATGAATGCTCACGTATATGGCTACACCGTACATCAAATATTACTAGCGACCTTTGATTTCTTTATGCGATAGGAACAACATTACTGAAATCACGGCATCGGCTACATTGTCAATGAGCGAAATTGAAGCGAATTTATTAGAAAATTGCTTTTTTTTTTCGCTTGTAATGTAGCCATACCATGTTTTTCTCGTTTCGCTCTTCCAGTCGCATCGCAAATCGCTGCCTACTGTAGCCTCAACCTAATAGCATGATAAGTTGACAAATACGCATAGTTTTCCGTCATATTCTATCAGCACTAATTTCGTAACATTCATTTTGAAGGATAATGCCAATCCATTGCTTCATATGTTCGATAAAATTGTCTACTCAACAACGTAAATAACGCAATGAATGCCATTGCTACTGTAAGTGTGTAACGCAATTGCCCCGCAGGTATCTGGTGCGCAAATCTTAATCTTATGAATGTTATCTTTATAGCACTTAAGGCTGATTTTTCAATCATCTGAGAGCTTTATAGATTTCATGAAACAGTTATTCTTTGGACTTACGTGGTCTTAGAGAGTTGTGTTGATGACTTTAATGATTATAATTCTGTAAATACATATTTGTTACGGCCGCGAATCATATATTAATCAACGTACAACTTAATACTGACCAGCGAATTGCAAAAAACCTAAAAAAAATTGAATTTCGCCGGCTACCCTGGCGCTTTCGCCTTAACGTGGGAGAAAATGAGATAGGAAGCATTATACAGTGTTTTTGAAGGTTTCACTTCTACCACGTGTGAATTGCACACATGCTGTTTTTTTTTAAATTTTGACTGTTATTTCATACAAAACAGTCAAACGTCAGTTTTATTCCTCGAATAAAAGTTATATGGCGGTGGAAAAATCAGCTCAAAATATATAAGACAAAAAAATCACAAATACAACAGTTAAAAAATCTATTCCGGATCTGAACAAACTGCGTTATCGTTCACTTCTTCATGTGTTTTTTTTTTATTGATTCCAGGTCGTGGAATGCAAAGAAAAAACAACAGGTGCTAAGCGTGCATTGAAGGTTCTGCACGACAACACCAAAGCGCGGCGTGAAGTAGAACTGCATTGGAGAGCAAGGGGCTGTATTCACATTGTTCAGGTAAAGTGAGACATAACCAGAATGATTCTATGTATAGTAGTATGGTTTTTATTGTAAAAAGAAAGTTTTTGAAGTGAAAACTTAGCGGCGTTGTACACTTTTTTGCAATGGGTAAAAAATGTTAAACTCGCGTCAGGACACGTGACCTGATCAAAAATTCGTAAGACGGGTGGCCGTAGCCGGTACCGCGCGTGTTTTGTTTATAAGACGTACACACGCACGTAATTGTTCAAGTTTTCACTTCTGTCGGCACTCCCAGATGTGCCACTGTTTTTTTAGAGGTATCTTCATAAGTTTTTTCTATCGTATCTAATTAGTTGTATTATGTTTTCAACACACTATCTATCTAGCATATATCCTGAAGAATATCATATATTTTTCTGATTTTGTTTACTGTAGTCGATCATTATACTTTTATTGTTTCTAAAATTTTCGATTTTTTGCGTTTAGGTCCTGTAAGCCCCTTAATTTACATACAATCATTCTGATTTTTTGTCAGATTATTCTACAAGCAACATACTAAAGCCCTAGTGTTTTAATTTTTTAGTCCAACAATAGATTATTTGTAAATAGATAATTCCTTCATATTTTGCAATAAAGTATCAGCGTTGTGTCATTGCGCTTCTCTTTCTTTTCTATGCAGTCCGACAGTGACCGCGCTTTAGGTCATGTTAAGCCCCCTTAAGCAAGTTATGTAATATGCATGGTCACTTTATAAACAAAATAATACATTGCATCGTGTTTGATGAACTAGACGACGTTGATCGAGCACCACACCCACCAATGATATTATGTTTTTTTTACTTATAACATTATTGATGCCCACAAAATGATCGATTGCCTCCAAGATTAATGAGTAAGCGAATAAACAAACTTATTTTCCTGAATGTGTCAAAAACATTGACTTCAAACAATGACTGGTCGAAAGTTAGGCGCCTTCGTTTACAGCAAGAGTGTTATAGTTGGTGTCAAACTTTACGGCGGCTCTGAAGTGCGCCACTTGCAGCGCAGTACCTCCCCCCTCACCCCCGCTGACAGGTGAATTTGTTACTGCACAGGCTCGACCTGCCTCGTGTTCCGATCCGCCATAAACTTTACTAGTTCTGCTACCCGATACTAGATGGCGCTAGTGGTAACTAATGTCACCATGTACCAGGCATCAATTGTGGCGCGCAACAATATTATACAAGTTATCCTTTTTCAGCGTTAGCGTATGAACAGGGGTTTCACGTTAGTGTATTAAAGGAGTTAATACTCAATAGGTCACCTGGGTCGTTCTTCTTTTTTACCGACAATGAAACGATGTTTTTCTGTTTTTTTGGTTTTTGAACTATCTATAATTTTGTTTTCTGTGTGGGATTTAAAAAAAACTGCATCTGTATTTCATTAGGACCAATTAAAGTTTCCTTTCTGGCTAATATTGATTTTTTTTTAATGTTAGTTTTTAAAGAAATAATGTGACAAAGTGGCCTTTTTCTGTAGAGACTACATTTCAGTTTACCACTCTGTCACGCCATTTTACGGAAAACAACGTATAAAATATGTTGGTTAGAGAACATGAAAAATGGCATAATATTAATAGATAAGAAAAATATGGACGTTTATTCGAACCGAATTAAAAAACCGTTTATATTAATACTCCAACGAGATGCCATAATAAGACCAAGGACAGACTATTGTCGGTAAAAAAGTAGAACGACCCACCTACAAAAATGCAGAAAACTAGTACTACAATCTACATAGATAAATGCCAATATGACTCAAGTCCGATACCCGATAAGAGCGATAAGGCAGCAATTATGTATTAAATCTTCACTATCGATGTGGTAGTGTGTAGTCACTGATAAGAATGCAATTACTTACATACCTCAGTTAAACTTTATTATACGGAAACCTACATTACCTACTACAGCGGCAGCCCCATTAAAACTTGAAACAGATTGCAACGTGGGCGCTCACAATGGGCCTTATCAGAAGGCCAGTCACCCAAAGGGCAATGGAGAGGGCAATGCTTGATGTTTCCCCGCGTGATCGAATCAGAAATGAATTCGCAGGAGAACCAAGGTAACCGACATAGCCCGACGAATTGCCAAACTTAAGTGGCAGTGGGCAGGGCACATTGCTCGCAGAACAAATCGCCGATGGGGCCGACAGGTTCTGGAGTGGCGACCGCGTACCAGACGTAGCTTTGGAAGGCCTCCCACAAGGTGGACCGACGACCTTTTGAACAGGTGTGTTCCTGGTGTGCAGGAACCCGCTGGATGCGGGAAGCGCAGAACCGGTCAAAGAGGCCAATGCCAGCAATGGACGTCCTTCGGCTGAATCAATGATGATGATTCAAACTTTATGGTGGCTCTGACTGTGCTACTCGCTGCGCAGTTCCTCACCACTCACCCCCGTTGATACGTTTTGTTACTGTGCAACGTCTCGCCTCATGTTCCGACCCGCCATGAAGTTAGAAACAGACTGTACTTATCCATCGTACCCACGGCTGATTTTTTGCACCGGCACAACTAGACACGCCTCTCCTAACGGTTGAGCTGGATGGTGCTGATCCACGCCTCATGTTCGTGAACGGGCGCCGTCGGTTGAGACTGGTCATCTCTTAACTGCCAAGGCTTATTTTTAATCTTATATTTTGAATTGTTTCTTCATTTGTGTCTTTTTTTTTACATTGTTCTCACATAATAGAACCAATAAAAATAATTTACCCAGCATTTTGTAATATCTTGATTTAAAAGAGTGTCCATGGAGTTTCGTGCCCGTTCTTCTCCATAGAGATCTACGTTTTGGAATGGGCAACGAGCTTCAACTTTCTGACTAACTGACAGACTATTTAATTTTGACAATTCAAAAGTGCCTGTACAACTTCGATCAATAATTGTACTAGATGCCCGATAAGCGCTTCAAAAACGGCCCGAAAAATAAGAGCACAAATACTTTTGTGCTCTTATTTCAAATTAGTATGGTCCAATCATAGCCAACGTTAAGACGTCAAAATGCCTCAGTGCGCGTTCAAAAATTGTGTAAATAACCACCGTAAATTTTGGAAGGAATATCTTTTTTCGGTAAGTTTCTATCATTTAATGTTTTTCATAAAATAATAACACAATTAAATAGTAAATATAAATAAATGAGCAAATATTATGAATGTTTGGCCAATGTTTGCGACAACGCGCCAACTATTTTAGCAAACATCGACTATTGTGGAACAGGGGCATGGAGTGGTGTTATTTTAAATGTTATTTCTGTTTGTAGATTTCCTAGCGACCCATTTCGATGTGCAGAATGGGTATCTATTGTCGCGAAAGAAAGGGGAGAACAAATATACAAACCTTTTAAAAATTCGACAATATGTTCGATTCATTTTGACAGATTGGACATAACAGGAAACACGCAAAGGCGTAGATTATTAAAAACAGCGGTTCCCAAATTGCAGGTAATTATCATAAAGTATTAAAATAGTTGGAGTAAAATAACGTTTTGAAAAAGAAACCGCTCAAATAAAAATTGATTCCAAAAGACAACTTTATAACAAGCTGAATCTGTTTAAAGGAAATTAAACATACATTACGTTTAAATACACCGATTAACACAATGGTACTATTTTAGTCCTCCTACTTTTTTAAATCGGTTAAAAATATTTGCCACCGTACAAAACGAACCTTCGCCTAAAAATATTATATTCTGCAACTCCAATACTTACTGTGTTCTAAGCATTGAAATGCAATACCAAGAACTACGTCTAGTTCCAAAATACAGTAAGCACGAAATTGTCAACAAAATGTTTTTAACCTTATTGCTTAGAAATTAAGTTTCATTTTAGAATAAATATTTTTGTAGTTATTATAAAAATGACTTTTTATTTTCAAGTGACATTTTAAATTTATTGCTTTTAACCTATCTCCGATGACAGAAGGACTTAAATATTTATCATTTGCATTCGTAATACAACTTTATGTTAGAGTGTTAAGGTTTATAATAATTTGAAGTTGTTAATATTATTAAACGTTTTTCTACAGTTCGTAGTAAGAAATATAAATGTTTATGTGTGTGCAAACGTGGCCACTTTAGCGACTTACTTTTGTTCCTGATCATTCATCTAGTACTATTATTGATCGAAGCTGTACAAGGTTTAATTGAAATAAATGCAAGTTTAAACAATTTTCCGATTTTCGTCACGCGCCAAAAGATTCTTGTTAGTAGTAGTGTTGTGGTTGTACATTACAATCCCACTGTCACGTGCGCATCATTCAACGAACCATACTTGATATAACAATTTCATTGATAACATTATCTTGAAGTAATTTGCGACGTCATTTTGTGTAGAAGTTGGCAAATACATAGATAAGTTTTTACTAATAATATTATAAAGGCGAAAGTTGGTGAGTGTTTGTTACTTCTTCACGCACAAAGTGTGTTTGTTACTTCTTCACGCACAAACGGCTGAACAGATTTTGATGAAATTTGGCACACAGTTAGTTTATAACCAGGATTAACGCATAGGCTACTTTTTTTCTCTCTATTCAAAGACGATTTTCTCCTTTAGTTTTGAATGAAATTTTATGTTATTACGAACAAAATATTTTCGAACCCATAGGTTTGTGTAAAGTGTCGTATTTCAACGTTGCATTCGTTATTTCACGAAAAAATCACAATTGAAAGTTGCCAAGTGTTGACATATTAGTGCTCGTGACTGTACATGTTACATTTTTATGTAGGTACGTTATGTTATGTGTAATATAATGTTTAACAAATTCTTTCTCAATTTTCCAGGTCATAGATGTGTATGAAAACTCTTACGGCGGCCGAGGATGTCTCCTAGTAGTCATGGAGTGCATGGACGGAGGGGAGCTGTTCCAGAGAATACAGGACAACAGAGAAGGGGCTTTCACTGAACGACAGGCTGCTGAGGTAAGTCATGAAAGCTTTAAGGCTCCTTCAAACAGGCTTTTTTTTTAGGCCGCATAGTTTTCGACTTTTGATGAAAAATGTAAAAAAAAAATACCGTCCCTCCCTTATCTCCGATGTTTGTAAAGAGAAAAATCTGAAATTATTCTATGTGATAGAAGTTTATGTAAAAATTACAGGAAAAATAAAACGAAGTCTCTAAATAGCACACTTTTTCAGAAATCGTTAACAAAAGTTACATTAGTTCCATTATCGGTCAAGAGATGGCGCTGACTTAAAACTGCAATATTCTACACCGCAGCGTGCAGTGTTAAAATTCTCTGACGAATATAGGTCTCGCCGATGAAAAATTAAAAACATGATGGTTCGGAACCCTCGATGCGCGAGTCCTACTCGCTCTTGCCCGGTTTTTAAAACCAGCTATCTGCTTGACTTTTACTTTTATTCTAATAATCAGGTCAATCAACTGGTGATCTCTGAAAAAACAATGCCGAAACAAATTGAGAGGTCATGATGTCTATTAAGTCAAGTCATTGTAGTAGAATATTTTATTTTTCAGAGTAATTAAGGGATCTCACCGAAAAAACATATAAATATATTATTTATATAAAACTAGCTTCCGCCCGCGGCTTCGCCCGCGAGGTGTGTCGATATAAACTATACTATGTCCTTCCCCGGGATGCAATCTATCTCTCTGTCAAGTTTCATCGAAATCCGTTCAGTGGTTTAGGCGTGATAAGGTAACATACAGACAGACAGACAGAGTTACTTTCGAATTTATAATATTAGTATGGATTGTAGCAACAGTTTTAAATAAACGAATGCACTTTTCAGTCAGATGTCAATTCTCTCCATCATTCTGACCCTAATTAATTGAAACCTTATTTCAATTACAGATAATGCACTCAATCTGCGTCGCAGTCCGCCACCTCCACGACTCCAACATAGCCCACCGGGACATCAAACCTGAGAACTTGCTGTACACGAGCACACAACCGAACGCGATACTGAAGCTGACGGACTTCGGCTTTGCTAAGGAGACCTTGACTCCTGCCGATACCCTGCAAACTCCTTGTTATACACCGTATTATGTGGCACCTGAAGTAAGATCCAAAAAAAAATGTTGACTAGGTTTTACCCGCGGCTTCGCTCCCATGGTAGACTCAAAAGCGTGCATTTTTCCGGGATAAAAAGTTATCCATCTCTATGCAAAAAAAAAAGTTTAAAAACTAAAACCCGACTACTGAAAACTTATTCTTTATTTAATTATTTTGGAGCAAATTTCAGTAATAATTATAGTTTTGAAATGTGCTAATTAAGCCATTTGATACAACAAGGCACCATCCCAAAATATTTATTTTTAAATTAGTTACTTTATGTCCTCTAGAGGCCGCCATATTGGATTTAGTGTGACGTCACATAGCCTATAACCAGAGGACCATCAAGACGCTTCTAACGATACCTCATTTATCAAATTATTATAAGTACTTTTGAAGTTATGAGGGAACAGATGAACGAAAATACAAACATACCAGTCAAAATCATAACCCTCCTTTTTGCTTCTCCGTAGTCGAGTAAAAAGCGACTTATGTCGCCTACTCACAACAAAAAGACGCAAGTTTACTTAGAGTATGAGAAGTGAAAATGTTAATTAATTCCATTTTGTTTGCTATCAGGTTTTGGGGCCGGAGAAGTATGACAAATCCTGCGATATCTGGTCACTAGGAGTCGTGATGTACATCCTACTGTGTGGATTCCCGCCATTCTACTCCAACCACGGGCTCGCTATATCTCCTGGCATGAAAAGGGTTAGTCACACAAAATGTACCGACGCCAGCACATCAAGCTACCCCAAACTGTCAAATTTTCTCAAACAACTTTGAACCTTATACTTTTAGCGATAAAGTTGAAAATCTATTAAAGAAATTTGACAGATTGTAGTAGCTTGATGTGCTGGTATCTGTACCTACCTTTTATGTACACACGACGACATAATATCGAGCTATACCTACATTTGCAGTTTTGTACATTGAGAAGTTAGCTTATACTGGAAGTGTATAATATCTTGATATGTCGCCGTGCGAATGGAAAGGCAAGCAAACATCTTTATGTAGTTTTTTTAGTTGTTTACATGTGTCTTAAGTCATTGACTTAATATATTTTATTTTTATTTTGAAAAAACATAAATAAATATCTGATTACGTCATCCCTGCACTAGAAAACTAAAGGCTCCTGCAAACAGGCGCAACGCGTGACGCGAATCGCGCGCGACCCAAAGGCACCGCTCGTTGCGCGACTTGCGATGCCTTTGTGTCGCGTGTCGTGTCGCGCCTGTGTAGGAGCCATAAGGAAGTGGTAAAGGATTTTTAAAGAGCTATATTTTGATGTCCAAAAATGCTGATTATTAGGGTAATTATATGCCGAAGATGTTTAGCTCGCTTCCCCGATGTGACCTCCTTCTAAAACAAATGCATGCTAATAGACACGCATGCACATGCCGATGGATACCTCACTGCGATTCATAGCGGGCTGTTTTGGGGGTTTACATCGATGCCTGGCATGTGCGTGCGTGTCTGTTTTTAGGGTTCCGTAACACAAAAGGAAAAATGGAACCCTTAAAGATCATTTCCTTGTCCGTCTGTCAAGACCCTTTTTCTCAGGAACGCGTGGAGTTATCAAGTCGAAATTAATATCAAATACTCAGGGCTGCAATCCCTTGAAGCAGTAAAAAAATCAAACTTCTAAATCAACGCAATCAAAAGATACGGGCATTTATGTCAAAAAAGTCAAAAAAAAAGTCAAAAGTCAAAGCATTTATTTCAAATAGGCACATTAAAGGCACTTTTGAACGTCAAAAATTACAACAAATAGAATTGATTCTAGTCGCCCATTCCAAAGGGTAGTTTTCGTATGGAGAAGAATGGGCAAGAAACTCCACCGTTACTCTTTTAAAATGTTTTACAATATTTTGTATACATTAATTATATCATAATAATATGTGAAGACGATGCACCTAAAATAAAATTACTATACCACAATAGGTAAAAGAATTAAAAATGAAACCATGACATATAAATTAATTATCTGATAGATGCATGGTGCTCACATATTTACAAACATGGTAAAAGTAAACGATTTTCATTTAAATAAAATAAAAATTACAAGTAATAAGTCAGGGTGTAAGTTAAAGTTATTACAGAATGTAAATCAATATCAAAAAAAGAATATATTTTACAATTAAATTAGCAACCAGTTTGATTTTGTCTAGACTCTAGATTGTCCTATGGAGCAGGACCAGCATGTTTCCAAGCGTTCTTATCTTGGATATAATCTTCTAATTTATAGTATGCTTGTTTACAAAGTGTACGTTTAATGTGAGTTTTAAATTTTCTTTCATTTAATTGCAATATATCACAAGGTATTTTATTGTAACATTTAACACAGTACCCCATAAAAGATGTGTGTACCTTGGCTAATCTGAAAAATGGTTGATGTATTTTATCTTTATTTCTAGTATTAAAATTATGTCTATCGCTTATTTTATTAAAAAGATGTAGATTTTTTCTTACATACATAATATTTTCATAAATAAATTGGCAAGGTACCGTCATAATATTAATCGTTTTAAAAAGTTTCCTGAGAGATTCGCGGCGACGTAGATTATAAATGGCTCTGACAGCTCTTTTTTGCAAAATAAAGATGGATTCAATGTCAGCAGCTCGACCCCATAGTAAAATGCCGTACGACATAATGCTGTGAAAGTAGCTGAAATAGACTAAACGTGCGGTTTCTACATCAGTTAACTGTCTTATCTTTCTAACAGCATAAGCGGCCGAGCTAAGCCGCCCCACAAGAGATGTTATGTGAGGTCCCCATTGCAATTTGTCGTCTACCGTGATTCCCAGAAAAACAGTTTGATCAACAAATTCCAGTTTTTCTCCATTCAATATGATGTCACATTCACTACTTCTAACATGTTCCGTTTATGCCGCATATTTTGACACTCGCAACAGAATCAAAACCTATAGGCTACTTCCCGTTGACCTAGAATCATGAAATTTGGCAAGAAGCAATGTCATGTAGCACAAGTAAAGGAAAAAATCTGAAAACCGTAAATTTATACCTACCTATAAATTTGTACGGAACCTTCGGTCCGACTCGCACTTGACCGGTTTTTTTAGGCTATTTTTCGCTTACTTTACTTTCTTTCGCTTCAAAATTAATTGCGAAACGTGGGTATTTATTTTTATATCACTGCCTTACCCTTCAGAGGCGCGATTTTATATTGTTCAAGTAACTCATTTGTTTTTTTTACTGAATTTCCAGCGCATCAGACTAGGACAGTACGATTTCCCGGAGCCCGAATGGTCCAATGTTTCTACTGAAGCCAAGAATCTCATCCGTGGAATGCTTTCAGTTGACCCCGCTAAGAGATTGACCATTCAACAAGTAAGTATTTTGTTTAGTAAATCTGCGTGGAACTGAGAAAGATTGTATTAATTTTATTCTTATGAACTCTGAAAAAAATTGTCCTTTTAATAAAATCGTGTCGCGAAAAATAAGTACGGACGTCAGCACATCAACCTACCACAATGTCAGATTTCTTCAATAGATTTTCAACTTTATCGCTGAAGCATAAGGTTCAAAGTTGATTGGGAAAATCTGACAGATTGTGGTAGGTTGATGTGCTGGCGTCTGTACTTAATAATAAAATGATGGCCATTTTAAAATAAAATATTAGGCCCACTTGCAACACAAATCACTAATTAATTTTATTTTTAATTTATTACTATTTTTTAATTATATACCAGAGATGAGCGAAGATGTGTAGCGAGGAATGTGTGTAAAACTAACCGATACCAACGCTAACTTAGTTCAAGCTATGAAAATGAAGCGATGTTATTGGTTGGTTTCACACACATCCCTCGCTACGCAACCTCGCTCATCTCTGGTGGAAACGCAGCCTTAGGCCCGTATTACTGAACCTCACTCAAAACTCAAGCATTACTTAAAACTCGTATAAAACCATTTGATTGGTTGAAACTAGTTTTGAAGTGATTCGTAGGAGTTGGAGGTTCTGTATTAACGCCCTAAAACATGTTAATTTTAGCGTCCTGAAACTAATATCCTACAATTTTGCTTTTAAAAAAATTGTAGCAATCACTCATTCATTAACAGCAAGCCACTCTTTTTCCAGGTTATGTCAAGTCCCTGGATCCGTCAGTTCACCCAAGTGCCACAAACACCATTATACACACACACACTACTTCGCGAGAGCGGCGAAGTATGGGCGGACGTGCAGGACGAAATGACTCGGTCACTGGCCACCATGCGAGTCGACTACGATCAGGTGACGGCGAGTGTTTACACGTGTTTTTTTTATTAGTTTAGTAGAAAAAGGGGGCTCGTGGCAAAAAGATGGGCTTGTGGCTAAAAATGGGGTCGTGGCTAAAAATGGGTTCGTGGCTAAAAATGGGGTTCGTGGCTAAAAATGGGGCTCGTGGCGAAGTAGAAAGGGGTTCGTGGCTTAGTATGTAGAGGTGCTCGTGGCTAAGTAGAGTGGGGCTCGTGGCTTAGTAAGTAGAGGGGCCCGTGGCTAAGTAGAGTGGGTTTCGTGGCTAAACAGAGAGGAGCTCGTGGCAAAGTAGAAAGGGGCTCGTGGCTTCGTAAGTAGATGGGCTCGTGGCTAATTAGAGTTGGTTTCGTGGCTAAGCAGAGGAGCTCGTGGCTTAGTAAGTAGCGGGGCTCGTGGCTAAGTAGAGTGGGGTTCGTGGCTAAGCAGAGAGGGGCTCGTAGTTTGGTAAGTAGAGGGGCTCGCGACAACATAGAGGGTCTCGTGGCTAAATAATTGGAGTCTCATGGCTAAATAAAGAGGGGTCCGTGGCTAAGTAAAGTGGGGTTTGTGGCTAACTAAAGAGGGGTTGGATGAATGCAGAGGCGTGATTTATCATTAATTTACAATAATGACGGTATTGGACAAATATCTCGGGTCGCCAATTCGAGATGAATATTTAAAACTAGGTGTAGATTTTCTTTTTATTTGACAATGTACAGACGCCAGCACATCAAGCTACCCGAAACTGTAAAATTTTCCCAATCAACTTGGAACCTTATGCTTTAGCGATAAAGTTGAAAATCTATTAAATAAATTTGACAGATTGTAGTAACTTGATGTGCTGGCGTCTGTACATAATGCTTTGGCTCTGTATACATATAATTTTCTGTTTTTGTTTGTTTGTGCTAAAATATGTAAATTAACTTTAAGATAATTTGAGTTTTTTGTTATTTGTTTGAAATACATACCAGACTGTGTTCAAATCCCAGCCATGCTGATAAATATCAACGATATCACCTTTTATTGACGAAACCAGCGTTGTGGGTTCGATTCTCGCACGATACATTTTTACCTGCAATATACAGGGTGGCAGGGACATCCACGCGCAACCTACACCACCACCCACCACTACCTACCACTACCCACCACTACCCACCACTACCCACCACCACCCACCACCACCCACATCATCATCATCATCAATGCCTAGTCTTTTCCCAACTATGTTGGGTTCGGCTTCCAGTCTAACCGGATGCAGTTGAGATCCAGTATTTTATTTTCAATATGTAGTTACTTTTAACAAAAACTAACCAACAAAATTCTAATTTACAGGTACAAATCAAAGCACTGGAACAGAGCAATAATTCCCTCCTAAACAAGAGAAGAAACAAGGTCGGCGCTTGATCTTAAGCGGCAGCCGCTTAGAGACACGTCGTGAATATACGAAATGACGAACAGTAGTGAAAGAACTTTGTATATGATTTTATTTGGCACTTTTTTGGTGTTAACGCCATCTAGTTGGTGTTGTTGGTAGTTTTGATGTTGCTTTTTTTAGGTATTTTCTAATAATTGTAGTGTATTTCGTACAGATAGATGCTGAAGGGTGATTTTAGTAGAACTTTGGGTAGATATTTGATAGATACACACACATCAAGCTATACATTTCACCTCGCATTTTACAGGTTTTACGTACAATCAGAAGTCAGCATATCTGGTTATTATAGCTCAATGTGTAACAGTACGTACATAGTAAACCACATAGATAATAGATAGAGTTTTGAGGATCTCTGGTAGGTGTAATTCGCGTCTTAATCAAAGTATCATTCATTTGTTCGAAAATCTGGAAAGCGCCATCTATCGGCGGACCTACGCGTTTTGGTTTGCCGAATGAAATGAACGCTATCGTCGCGTGTTCGCGCGAGGACAGCATTGGTTAGATCGTGGTCTACTATGCATACGTGTATACCGCCCCCTTTCGCAGTCCATTTTATCAAAAAATATGTTTTTATCAAAAGTATTTGTCCATATTTCATTTGTTTATAACTTAATATAATTATTGGAAAATACCAAAAAAAAATACAGTTTAATTTACTTACATAAATAAATGTTTAGAATAAAAATATTATGTGTAACAAAATTACCGTCTAGTTAATTGGTAATTATAATATCGAAATTCGTAGATTCAGGAATAAGAACCACAAATAATATTATTGTCATGCTCACTTAAATGTCTCATCGATGGTGGCGCGTGTGTTGGATCATTCGGTTCCCTACAAAATGGTTGAGCTAGATGGTGCTGATCCACGCGTGATGTTCGTGAACGGGCGCCGTCGGTTGAGACTGGTCATTTCTTAACTGCCAAGGCTTATTTTTAATCTCATATTTTGAAATGTTTCTTCATTTGTTTTTTTTTTTTTACATTGTTCTCGCATATAGAAGCAACAATAATTATGTACCCACGATTTGTAATATCTTGATTTAAAAGAGTGTCCATGGAGTTTCTTGCCCGTTCTTCTCCATAGAGATCTACGTTTTGGAATGGGCATCTAGCTTCAACTTTCTGACTGACTGACGGACTATTTTAATTTTAATTTTGACAATTCAAAAGTGCCTGTACAAGGTTTAATTGAAATAAATGCTTTGAGTTTGAGTTTGAGTTTGAGTTAACAAAAAAAAAAATTACAATTTTTTCTATAGATTATTTTTTTACAATCACGTTCGAAATCACAATTATTTTTAATGTAATATTAAGTAATTAGATTACCTTAGTTTGTAAGATTGCTTTCTCTTTACGAGAGACATAAATTAACCTAGATTTTTAAAGCCTGTAAATCTAAATTAAATCTTATGTAAACTTAAATGGCAACCTTGTCATCTGCATAGCCTTTTCCCAACTATGCTGGGTTCGGCTCCCAGTCTAGCCGGATGCAGCTGAATACTAATATTTTACATACTGCGACTGCTTATCTGACCTTCACAACCCAATTACTTGATAACATGATACCCCGGCCCTTTTAATACTGGTTGTTAGACTTTCGGGCTTCTGACTACCCGTAATGATTGTCAAAGATCTACAAATGACAGCCAGGACTTACTTTCTGACTGAAATAATATGAAACAAGTATAATTAATAGGAAACCGTGACTGACTGACTGATCTATCAACACATAAGGGGTTCTAAATTTTTTTTCTATGGAAGCTAGCATATCCACCCGCCGCCATTTGAATACAATGGAATGCATAAGCATACGTAATTACTGCATTTTAATTATTTACATAGTTCTCATGTGGCGATCTTTACCTCCAAAATTATCGGGAACGTGACATTTTAGGTTAAGTTGAAATGACATTTAAGTACATAACATCGAGCAGGCTTTTTAAAAATGGTGGTTTAAATATAATTAACGGATGTATTAGTAATTGTAAATAGGAGAAGGTATGCCTACTTAAAACCGGTTCCAGATATTTACATATATTTTGCGATTAAGAAATGTTATTGCGCAGCCTCGAATATTACCGATCAGTAGCAGCTTGTCGTCAACACTGTTGACGGACGGGGAAAAAAAGGATTCATTCGTTCAGTGTTGATGAACGGATTTTTTTTTTGCCGATCGTACACCTAAGCGTAGTTCGTTAAAAGTGGAGTTCGTTTTCAATTTAAACTATGCATGCATATGTACGATCGGAAAAACATCCGTCCGTCAACAATGTGAATGACTGGAGCATTACTGATCGGAATAATCGAAAAAAAAGCAAAAATGTTTCATTCGTTCACAGTGTTGACGAACGGGACTTCCGTTCGTCAACACTGTGAACGAATGAAACTTTTTTCCCGATAGTCAAGTGTTAACGACAAGGTGTTACTGATCGGGAATATTCGCGTTACCTTCTGCGCAAAGTTCGAACCGGTCATGATTCATGGCCATACCACGATCTATCTTTTGTTGTCAGTACATGCTTTTTTTTTTTTATCGCTGCCATAACGCAAAAATGTTACAAAATTTTACATCATAAGCTCTCCGTAATCAAATAAGTTGAG
This sequence comes from Luperina nickerlii, assembly GCA_963855955.1. NCBI lineage: Eukaryota > Metazoa > Arthropoda > Insecta > Lepidoptera > Noctuidae > Luperina > Luperina nickerlii. The sequence continues at coordinate 5,932,972 of OY979690.1, forward strand.
CTTAAGTAAGACCGAGACACACTTGCGACAAAAAAATCGCAAGTGTCTTACGTTTACGCTAGCCTTTACTAGATAAGACTTCACAAGTTTACAAGTTGTGATTAGTATAAAAATTAGTTTGTTTAATAATTAATTGTTACTTAAACGCTTATATATAAGAACTATACTGCCGTGCTAAGCACAAAAGCGGTATCTCAAAAAAATTTGTAAAGTTGATTTTTGTGGTATAGGATAGCTTAAAGAAATATGCATCCAATGAGCTCAGCAAAATAACGGTATCTTAATAAAAAAGTCCCTAGAAAAGTGTTCCCTATCTCAGCTTTACCTCAAATCACTGAGAGAATAAAAAACAAAACTTCAATTTTCTCGAAACTAGCTTTTCTTGAGATACCGCTTTTGCGTTTAGCACGGCAGTATAGGACATTACTGGTAATAACCAGTCGATATGTGGAATAACTGAGGGGAAATTATCGTAATTATAAGAAAGTTCACAATCTGCAGGGTAATTGTGTAACACACTATCAGTTTGTTAGTTATTTTTCATTTTGACAGTTCAACATTCATTGCGTTATTTGCGTTGTTAAGCAGACACATGTTTCAAACATATGGAGCAATGGATTAGAAATATGCTTCAAAATTATTCAAATTGAGAGTAACAGTGTGTTACGTTGTCACAATCTGTCAAAAATGACTCTCATTTCCCTACATTTTGACATATTTTGTTTGTCGTTGAGATGAGACTAGATTTTGAACGTTTTAAATGAGGGTTTTCTGAAATGACGTTCGCTAGGTGGCAGCACTGACACGTCAGGTCCAGGCATCTGTCAAAGAGCCTATATTTTCTTTAGTCGTGACTGAATGATGAACGAATGAATGAATCGAATGATGAACGTCATCATATATTTTATATTGGAAGACCTCTTGTCACAGTGGTGCCAACTGGTGTCGTAAATTTTCACGAAAACCCTCATTACGAGAATTCGCCTTCTGATTCTGATAACTGTTTTTAGGGTTCCGTAGTCAACTAGGAACCCTTATAGTTTCGCCATGTCTGTCTGTCCGTCTGTCCGTCCTCGCTTAATCTCTGTGACCGTTAGCACTAGAAAGCTGAAATTTGGTACCAATATGTATATCAATCACGCCGACAAAGTGGTAAAATAAAAATTGGAAAAAAATGTTTTATTAGGGTAGCCCCCCTATATGTAAAGTGGGAAGTGATTTTTTTTTTAATTTCAACCCTAACTTGTGATATATTGTTGGAAAGGTATTTAAAAATGAATAGGGGTTTACTAAAATCATTTTTTGATAATGTCAATAATTTCGGAAATAATCGCTCCAAAAGTAAAAAACAATGTGTCCCCCCCCCTCTAACTTTTGAACCATAAGTTTAAAAAATATGAAAAAAATCTGCAAAGTAGAACTTTATAAGGACTTTCTAGGAAAATTATTTTGAACTTGATGGAAACAACAGTTTTTGAACAAAAAAGACAAAAAGTTGTACAAAATAATTTCTGGACTAAGTTTGTAGTATAATCGTATATGCAAGCATTTTTTTAACTTCGTTTACATATTTTATTATCCTGAACGTATCCCTTTGTGTTCGCGCTAAAAACCGTCACGAGTCGGAGCGCCTGCCGCGGAGCGTGCAATGATGCACGCTCCGTGTTCGCGCACGTACCCACTACCGGGAGCAGTTGCAGGAGCGCGGAGCGCTGCTGGAGCGCGAACATAATGGATACCCACTTTTAAACTTATAAGTGGGAACACTTATTGTGACGGACGGGAAACTACGGAACCCTACACTGAGCGTGGCCCGACACGCTCTTGGCCGGTTTTTTTTATTTAGTTTGACTATGTTCCTTTAGCTGGTCAGTTTTGCGTTTAACCAACGGGGTAATTGCGTAACATACATATGTACGGACGTCAGCACATCAACCTACCACAATCTGTCAGATTTCTTTAATAGATTTTCAACTTTGTCGCTAAAGCATAAGGTTCAAAGTTGATTGGGAAAATCTGACAGATTGTGGTAGGTTGATGTGCTGGCGTCTGTACAATGGCAATCAATCGCAATGCCTTTAATTTTGACAGTGCGTTATTTATGTTGTTGTGCAATTCTTGAAATTCTTCAAACCTATGAAGTAATCCATCCATCCATTACTTTATACACTTTCTAATGAAAGTGTGTTACGCAATTAGGGGGCAGGGCAATATTTAATGTAACTGACTAATTTGTCAGATTTTCTTGGCAGGTGTTTTTTTTTTTTAATAAAGCAGAGAATGATTGAAAGAAACTTGTAAAAATTTTCGGATTGCGAACTGTTGGTTTCATTAAATAGTCTTCTGGCAATGCATCTTTCCCAAAGCTATTCAATATTTTGGGTCCGTAATATCTTTTATTGTTTTACAATTTTTCAAACCGCGAGGTTTTTTTGTCATATTGACAAAAGTCTAGTCGTTACATCACTAAAAGGTACAGACATTTTTAATTTAGTTTTCTAAGATATTTTTACAAGTTGCACGAACCTAAGTATGTTTGAATCATTCCAGTTTATTTTATTATCACTTCAAACAACAATAATATAATATGCATGATATTACGGACCCTATTAACATTAAACTAAGACTCGCTTTGGAAAAGACATTAAAATATGATTATACGACTATTCGCTGAAAATCACACTTCAAAATAGACTATAAAAGATAAATTGCTATAATTTTTTATTCATTTACAGTGAGAGAAATTAAATGTTCATCACATTGACACACTACGCCAATTTGCTGTGTTATAGTCATTACATACAACTGTCAAAGAGTAACAGTTGTGATTTGAATATACGGACAATCTATGTACAGTACCCGGCGATAAATATTGCACGTCGACCTTTACCTTTTTTTGTATTTTATACAAAGAATAAAAATAATTATCAAAAGAAGCAAATCATAATTGTTTTAACAACTCTTAATAGATACCGGACTGTTTGTATTTCGTGCGACAGAGATAACGCTCTACGAAGCCGAAATTAGCCGATTGCCTCTTTCCAAAGGTCGATGTGCAATATTTATCGCCGGGTACTGTATGTTGGTTAGATTTAATTTATTTAATTCAATTTTGAGAGCAGTGGTGGCCCTGTGGTAACGGACCCGACTTACGAGCTGTAGGTAGTTTTACTTTGTGTTAATTTATTTCATCACCATTGCTCTCAAAAACGGTGAAGGAAAACGTCTTGAGGAAACCGGCGAACACATGTGACATCTACCAACCCGCACTGGGCCCGCGTGGTAGAGGAGGCCTGTGTCTCACACATGTCGCAGTGGAAACATTTTTAGGCTGATTATGTATGTATGTTATGTAGATTTAATTTACTAAACAATTAATTTCTCTGACTTGATGTTCGATTATTATTTTGCTGGTTTGATAAATGTTTGTAACGCAATGTCAACAAATATTTTAAGAGATATTAGTCCTTGTAAGCTTAATTTGTGCTAGAGTAGGGTTACGTCAAAGCAGATGTTAGACGCTTCACTTTTTACATTCAATCAGCATCTTTCACTTGAAGTGAATTAACAGCCAGTCTATTCTGTATAAATCTTACCGTGATTAACTTAAGTGAAGTGAGCGTGAAGTAACCAGTCAAAGTGGACTAATAAATTATTATGACAATGTGTTGGAGCATGGAAGTCAGGCATCGTTTAAATTTAAACAGGTTTTTGTTCTGACTCGTTGCGGAGAATTTCTTTATTTGCATAAAAAGGTCAATATTTTTTTTGTGTTTATTTTTTGCAATGTTACTCAATATCACACTATTTATACATACCTGTTTTTATGTGACACAAATTTATTTTTATTTATTTTAGTATGCATACACATTACACACATCATGATGCAGTATAAAACTGATTTACATCCGTCACCTCACACATCAGGTCCAGTTGAAAACCAGCGTCAGCAACTAGTTGTCGGGCATTTTTTTTTTTTGCTGAATTGGGCCTTTTTGGCGCAGCCATGAGGCACACTTTCCTGCTAATTTCTTCCATTAGACTTTGCACTTTTTTATTTTTATCTGATGTACGACTATTACCCAACTATCTAGTGTTTTGTGTGTCTTTTAGTCTGTGCTAAATAAATGTATTTTCTTTCTTTCAATAGTCTCAATTGATAGTAGAAAGATGACAGCTCACGTCACCTAAATTTTCACGGTGAGTTTTTTTTTTTACAACTGGACAGAAAATGGATTAACAGTGAAATACGAATTCATTATGGAATCCATTGGATGATGTTTGATTTAGGCACTCGGCATCTTTCACTCATCTACCTAATGATCTAAAAATGAAATGAAATGAGCAGATGAATGTTTATTCCTATGTAATTTTGTCAGTGTTATGTGACCGTGGAATGAAATGCAACGAAAATGAACATTCACTCAAGTGAAGCGTTTTATATTCGCCGATCCATTCTGTGAAAATGGCCTTGTGAAATCTTAGTGAAGTGAGCTGTCAATAGTGTCAATTTCTATCATTAGTTAGAATGACAACTCACTTCACATTAACACCTAGTCTTTTCACAGTTGTGTTACCTCTGATTTTGCATCACTGTCAAAATCACTGGGATCTTTAATATCGTTACTATAAGTTGCTGCAGTCAGAGGTTAAATAACTGATCGGACGGCAAGTTTTCACAGTGAGATTTTTACAGAATAGACGAGATGTTCTTTTGTTTAAAACTCTTCAAAATTGTCAATTTCTATGTACAATTTTAATGTCACATTGTGCGGTGCTGTCACAAATGTATTGTATACCTTAGTATAAAAAAGAATATTGAAATATATGAGTGATTTGTATGCTAATATGTATTGTAAAAAATAAATAAGGCTGTACACTATTTTTCTGGTTTTAATAATATCCTGTAAGTACCCTTTTTTATCACAGGTACAATTAACTTTGAATCTATTTATATGCCCAGTTTGGCAATTAAAACGATTCGTTTTTGTTTATAGGAACCGAGCATAAGGCGCTTATTCCACACTGGTTGAATTTTGTGGTCTAGTAGGAATTTAGACAAGTGTACTTACCTAATCGTAAGTTGTGCCGCATTCTACTCCTTCCGGGGCGGCTCCGCTGACGGACCTTATCTATTCAGAACTCTTGTAGGAGCTTACGGCTCTACACTTAAGTCCGTCAACGAAGAGACGGGCCTGTCGAAACTTCGGACTGAACCCTACATCCAATTAATTGTTACGGAGGGGTACAAACAACATCGGCATTAGGGACAACTGTCAAATCATGTTATCATTCATTCTTAAGTCGGGTCCCGAACTAATTTTATATCAGGGGGCCTAAAAAGGCCACTTTGGCAGAATCATAAACGGATAACATTATGAATCATAATGTACAAGTTAATCGTATCAAATCCCATTGGTGAAGGATTTCTCAGTATTTTTTTTTGTGCTAAAATACCAATATCTAATCCCTTTGATTATACCTACGCACGTACCTAGTGCAGCGAAAAAAAGAAAAACACGGACTCCCTTCGCCATATTATGATTCATAATGTTCTCCTTTTATGATTCTGCCAAAGTGGCCTTTTTAGGCCCCCTGTAAATGATACGGAGTATGAATTGCACATAATTTCGTCTGAAACTACAGATTCCGTGCTTAGAGAGTAGAACTGATTAAGCCTCTCCGGCGAAGTGAATGAGGCCGTCATTGTCGTTCAATACGCGGCCAATCTATGCGCCCTGCTCAAGAGGATAGTGGCATTCGTTCCATTGGCACAGGAACTACTCACCGCGAGTGTCTCGAATTAACGTTTTGTAAGAAAAGATTTAAGTTTAGGATAAGGGAAGAGGGTGGTGATGAATAAAAATAAAAACAAATACATAATTTAACAAAACGTTTATTCATTACAATGCACCAATAATGGAATGTATAAACAAATAATTATATAAAAATATCAATTTACTTACAATCACGTATAATATGATGACGAATATACTTAGCGAAATTCAAAGGCGAGTTCATCAACAGAAACACTACCCTCTTTCTGGGGCAGTCGGGTAAAATAACAGAATGGCTAGAGAAACGTATCGCGCATCTCATTTTCACCTAGAGTGCTACAAGGATTTTTTGGTGCCTGAATGTCCTTGACAGGGGGACATTGTTGATATACATTTTATGAAATTGTCACTGAAATTATTGTATTGAAATTAAAAAGATGACAGCATTAGTTCCGATTTTGGCCAAAAGATTATTGTAGTGTACTTTGTAATGGTATAATAGTAAGTACATTATTTAAATGTGTTTTCTCTTTGCGAATAGATCGCAGTTTTTCTGTAATCTGTCAGTTAGTTCGGACTTCTTTCTTTGATAGCCAGAAACTTATTTTTGTGATATTTTCGAAGGACAACAGAAGGCCAATTCTCGTAATTTAAAACGTTCAAAATCTAGTCGCAGTCTCATCTCAGCGACAAAGAAATGTCAAAAACTTGTCAAAATGTAGGGAAATTTGAAGTATTTTTTGACAGATTGAGACTGAGATCAGACTGTGAACGTTGTTAAAATTAGTAGAATTGCCCTCTTATATCTTTGAATTTCGTTGAGTACATACATCTTTATACTCGTCACATGTTTATGCACCCATATACTTCTATTATTATGTTTACTAATGCACCTTTTTCTTATTATTTAATATTATTCTTCTTTATTATTATTTATAGTACGTATACAAATAGACATGTTTAGGTATCTTAAAAATATTCTAATTTTCCTATTTTCATTCGAATTGCAGAGATTCTCTTATAATTTTAACTTAATTTTTAAGTCCAATATCAAAATGACAATGTTTTAAAATTACATTCTTACAAGATTACAAATTGTATTAATTAAACGACACGGATTCATCTTTGAAATAAATAATATACTGCATTTTTTATGAATATCTGGTTAATTGCAGTAGAGTCGCCCCCGAGTTATTTAGTTAAAGTCCCATATAATAAACATGGGACTTTAACTAAATAACTGGCGAAAGGGGCCATTCAAGTATTACGTAAGCACTACAGCGGGTCTTTGCTTATTTTTGATGACATGGGGAGGTCTGGATGGTGATTACATCAGCAGTATTTATTTTTTACTTTTTCGGATTTTCTACAAAATTTAGTCGATTTTGGTTTGAACACATATGGCAACCCTACTTGTCTATGCTTGAAAACAAAACGCATTTAACTGCTGCTCATGAATCAATAAAAAAACCAAAACACATTGAAAAATGCATATAACCAATGTTTACGTAAGCATGGGAGGGCGAGGGGGGTTGGGGCGGCGGCGGGTTCACTGATGAGTGCTAACGCATGCCCGTGTTCCCGCCGTAAGCGGCAGAGGAGGACACCGTGGAGTTTTAGTGGGTTAGAGTCCCACATTACTGCACTATCTCCCCGTGGTAGTGCAGTAAGCATTGGCATTTCTCCACGATAAAAAAAGCATGGGAGGGGAGGGTAAGCTTTACTTACTTTTGCTGTCGGGGGGGAGGGTTAATAATTGCAAAAAATCTGCTTACGTATTACTTGAATGGCCACAAATATGACTGTACCGCTCTGCTTAACTCTTCAGGGGATACAGACTTGATGTTATGAAGTTAATTTTCACATACAAAACCAATTTCCTTACATAAAAAGCGGCTCTATAAGGCTGCCTTTCCACCAGAGATGAGCGAGCATGCGTAGCGAAGGATGTGTGTGAAACCAGCCAATAACAACGCTTCATTTTTATAGCTTGAACTAAGTTAGCGTTGGTATTGGTTAGTTACATCCCTCGCTACGCATCCTCGCTTAACTCTGGTGGAAAGGCAGCCTAAAGGTACCGTTTTCCTATTTAGATCGGTCCAAAAAAATTATACAAAATCAGATAATACTTATTCAATAATACAAAAATTAAAAATTATTTAAGGCTCACTTACACCACAAATCACTAATGCTCGGTTCCTATAAACAAAAAAGATGGTTTTGCTTACCAATAGTAGTATTTTCTTGTTGCCAAACTGGGAATTTAAATAGATCCGTAAGCTAATTGTACCTGTGATAGCTGCTTCCATAGTTATGGGTCTACTATGCAAAGCTCTGAGGTCTTTGCTTCATTATTGGTAAAGATAAAAGAGTCTTAAATTTAACCTTTAACTGTCCGTATGTTATAGGAATCGGCCATAAGTAAATACGTTGATCGCTAAACGCATCTATTAAGAACTAGCAGCGCCCAGCGGTGTCACCCGCATAAGTGTCGGTCGCGTGAGAATATCAGGATAAAAACTATCCTATGTCCTTTCCTTTCAAACTATCTCTATAGTAAATTTCATCTAAATCGGTTCAGCGGTTTAAGCGTGAAGAGGTAACAGACAGACACACTTTCGTATTTATAATATTAGTATGGATATGAAGAATAGCAAATAGATAGAAATAGAAGAATTTATTATGTATTTAGAATTTGAGATAATTTTCAAGTTATGGAACAACTAACTGAATTTCAAATGCCATTGCAACCAAAAACTTACTAGGACGGTTTTGTATTAATTGGTCACTCAAAAATTTACTTAAAATACATTTCACTAAAGTAGATACTTAACTGATTACGTGACGATCGAACGTAAATTATCTGAACTTATAAACACTGCTATAGTTATTTGTGATGTAAACAAGCCTCAGTAAGATTTCATCTTCAAATCTATAAAAACATTTTTTTTTGTCTGTTATAAAAATACTCAAAAATTGAAACACTTGTAAAGTGCAAAATAACTTTAAGTCTCAAAAGTCGGTGGTTTTCGTTGATTTTTTTAAGCCGACTTCCAAAACCCTAAGTTATTTTGCACCGACATCCTCTTTTTTAAATCGGATAAAAATCTGTTTTTTTTTCGGCATATTTATAGGTAACTGAACAATATATAGATGACAGGAGCTATCCACGCAGAGTGTGCGAGGGTCAAGCCTGTCAGATACGCGAATATGTACCACAGTACACCCATGATGAAGAGTTGCCAGATAACATGGAACATCAGGAGACTGAAACAGAAAAATATAGAATAATTATTATTTAACCGAGGGCTGATTTTTCGGGTGGGTTTTAGTCAGTAAGAGTCTGACACTCCCTTCCGCTCCACCCAGAGCGGGAGGGGTCATTTGATGATTTCCCATGCTCAAAAAAATAAAATGCTTTATTTGCATTCCACATTACCCCGGTGGGACCCTGTTAGGCACAGCAAAATATTAAGAGAGACTCTTATACATTCATTTTTTAAATGTTGCAGCATCATGCTGAGATAGGAGCCTTTTGGCCTCGTATAGGACTTTCTGTTCCATTTTTATTAGTTACTTAAAAAAAAAAAAACAATTTTTTTTTTTAATTTTGACTGTGTTTGGTTAAAGTGATCTTTCTGTATGAGTCGCAATAAATACTTTTTTCTTTCTTAGCCTTGTCTTTCTTGTTTTCTCTGTGTGAGACGAAGCCTTTGGCTTGCGGTGGGACAACGGATTCCCTCGACTTTCACCCGTATTATCATATTCGAGTTATTAACGATCTTCACGTGAAGATCGATATATTTACATGCCATTTGAGTGAACTCGCAAAAATACTGCTGTTCTTTTTATGTTATAATGTAGATTAGAGTAGGCTATATATTTTTGTTTTATTTTATTTAGGGAATTTAGTCCATAATATTATTTTTAGATGTTAATACTTATATTACAAGTTTTTACGTTTTTTTAATAGTTTTAAATTGTAAGTTCTTAAGTTAATTTTAAGACCACGCTATCGCATTAGGTATACACCTGTAATGATAGTGGTAGGGAGATTTTAATAAATAAATATTTTCATCTTGAGGGGGACCTGCCAATGCAACTCCTAAAATTAATCTAGCAGCGCTCCGCAGTTTAATCCGCATAAGTGTCAATCCTGTTCGAAAGACACGTGGCGCCATCTATTATCATAATAATGTTATTGCTGTTTTCCTCGGGAACAGCACTTTTTTCGGGATGAAAGTTACCCTATGTCTGTTTCTGTACACCTGACAAAGTATATGCAAAATTTCAGGATGATCGGTTCAGTGGTTTAGGCGTGAAAGGGTAACAAACAAACTTACTTTCGTCATTATAATATTAGTTAGGATTCTAACGTTATAATGCATGTACTTACACCATGTCCTTCTTTCGTGCAGCAGGTAAAGATGATTCCTTCTCTCGGTTCAAGTATCGTCTGACGCCCAAATGTAGTGTTCTGAAGTATTCGACCCACTGAAATTAAATTACAGTAATATTTAGTATTATAATATAGTATGTAAAAATAAAACTTTGCTAGTCAGCAAGTTGGTAGCGTGGTTCACTATCGAGGATGCATTCCACACACATACTATATTGACTGCCTCATTGGTTTAGGGATATTGGATTCGACTGCTAGTTCTGGCAAGTAGTTACTGGGTTTTTCTATTAGGGATTTCTCAGTAGAAGCCCGGTGTCTTGATTAGTGACTGGTTGACGGCAAGCTCGCCAGGAATGGGACTTGGAAAACAACTTGCGAAATGTAGATATATTTATTTATTTAATTCTTCAAAAATTTAAGTATTTTAGTACAGAAATTATTATTATTTTTGTTATTTTTCACCAATGACAACCCTATTGTTAACCCCCGACAAAAACAGACGGATACGGTCAGACAGACACACGTCGATCTGCACCATCTTAGCTCCCAAACGGCTGAACTGAACTTGCTTTTTTTTTTTAAATATCCTTGCACTCACTGTCCATTCCAAGGTTGCCTGGAAGAGATCGCAGAAAGCGATAAGACCGCCCATTGTATGTTTTGTAGTGATAATTGTATTATTTGTTATGTATTTTCTGGTGTACAATAAAATATATTCCAAATCAAAATCAAGTCATTATTCAAATTAGGCTGAGAATCAGCACTAAAGTCAAAATTATATAAGACAGACCCCCAAAACGCCCGCCCTTCACCATTTCCTAGTGCTTTCGCTAGGAAGAAGAAGTGGCGCAACAAACTCCCCAGCAGCAAAGCTGTCTTCAGTTGAAAAAAGAAACTATTGATCTACAATCCAGTATCCAGCCGGATACTTGTCAAATATCCGTCTCACCTCGGCTAAAACACTAGCAATACTTACATATAGCGTAGATAAATCAATAAAGAATAGCTCCTTATCCGTTTGGTTCAATTTCTTGGCCAATTCTAAAGTGTTCGGGTTGTAAAACCTCCATTCGCTGAAGATGAAGCGTTGTAGCCGGCTCAGAGAGTTCCATACATTCTTGTGGAGACGAATCAGGCTGAAAAAAGAGAAAATAATTATTAAAATTGGAGCTTCGCGAGACACACAGGCTTTTTATTTTTTTCTGTAATAACTGCATTCAACCGACCGTGTGCGGTTGGATTAAATGGTACTTACATAGGTCTACCTCCAGTAAATCTTAGCATCATGTCTAATAATAGAGCTGGGAAGAAATGCACGAAGATTGCAGAGATACGGAACATTAGCAGAGACGGCACGAACTTGAGGTGTGGGTACCTGGAAAAAAAAAAGTAATTAACAAAAATTTTTTATAGTCCGAAGTCACGTTTTTCTGTGACTTAAGTAGGTAGTCCATTTTTACACAGAAAAGCGTAACTAAAGTGCGGGTTTAGGTCACACGAGCAATAAAATAGTACGTGTCACTGTCGGACTGCATAGAAAAGAAAGAGAAGCGCGATGACACAACGCTGGTAATGTATTGCAAAATATGAAGCAATTATCTATTTACAAAAAATCTATTGTTTGGATTAAACAATTAAAACACTAGAGCTTTAGTATGTTGCTTTTAGAATAATCTGATTTTTTGTCAGATTATTCCCATCACACCACGACAAAACTTTTTTTCGTATATTGGCAGAACTCTTTTAAATTATTTTCGTTTGTCTACGTCTGTGCACGTCCTAACTACTGAACTCCGCACAAAGTTATGTTGCAGTACAATTTTTCGAAAAAAAAAAACATTATAATTTCTAGAATCGATTGTTTACGATTACGTCTATTTAAATGTCTTCTGAAACTTCGGCACTAGCCTTAATTCGAATTAGATTGTAATCCTACAGTTACCACTGGGTTAAAGCCGCGACTTACTGAGATTAAGGTCGTGGGTTTGAATCCAGCCAGGCGCTTTACTTTGTGTAAATTATTTCATCATCACTGCTCTCAAAACGCCAACAGTGACGGAAAACATAATCTAGAACCTAAATATTCGAAGCATGTGACATCAATCAACTCGCACTGGGCTCACATGCGGCGGGTTCACGGAGGAGTGCTAACGCGTGCCCGTGTTCCCGCCGCCGTAAGCGGCAGAGGAGGACACCGTGGAGTTTTAGTGGGTTAGAGTCCCACATAACTGCACTATCTCCCCGTGGTAGTGCAGTATACACGAGCAATAAACCACGTAAAAAAAAAAGAAAAAAAAAACTGGGCTCACATGGTGGACTCCCTTTCACAGAGGAGGCCTGTGTGAACATTAACAGCAGTGGAAACATTATAGGCTGATTATGCAGGTAGGATGTTAGTACTTACCACACGGCACTCTTCAAAGGATACTTATGGAGCATTCCATTTACTGTGTTTGAAATCATGGACCAACAAAATGGCTTACAGGTCGACGATGAGCAATGGTATACTGTCAGACCGGATCTAAAAATAGAAGTCAAAGCATTTATTTCAAATAGGCACATAAAAGGCACTTTTGAAGGTCAGAAATTACAACAAATAGAATTGATTCTAGTCGCCCATTCCAAAAGGTAGTTTTCGTATGGAGAACAATGGGCAAGAAACTCCACCGTTACTCTTTTAAAAAAATAAGACAAACCACGGGGCGCAGCTAGTTACTGAATATATCGATTATCATGCTGATACTGCTAAGTTTTATCTTTATTTGAATTCAGAATTATCATGTTTAGGAACAACAAACTCAATGACAAAGTTCAAACTCCATGGCAAACAACATTTTTAAAGACCTCTTTATAAGAAAAAGTCACCCAAAAATCAACATCAAAATAGAATAGGTACACAACACTTAAGTGGTAATTGTTAACGCTAAATCGTTAATTTTTGAATTCAAATTTGGTTAGAAACTGCAAATCATGGCTGGTAACTTCCTATCCCTTTCCCTCTCACTCATTTACTCTATTTCCCCACCCTGTCGCACATATAAGGACAATGATGGCCGTCGTTACGGATCACTTCGTGTCAAATCACCGTTCTAATTGCATCTGATTTAAATATATATTTAAATCAGTAATAAACCAAATAATCCTATGTACATAACAATCGTCATTTTTGGTGTCAATTTGTGAGCATTCAGTGGAAGACAAGGGGCGCCCCGCAAATCCAGGGATCAATGAATATCGACGGTGCGAGGTACCTAACTTGTTTCCTTTCAATCTCCTACTTGCCATATTACTTGTGTGTTCCTAGATTTATTTTACATTAATTTAGAGGATATTCCAGCATCGCGCATTCATTTTTTGGTCACTTCGATCCGGATACGTAAATAGTGTAAAGTTATAGGCACGCTAATCGAGCGTTTTGTTCATAATTAACGACCGCCATTTTGCTTTGGTTATTACCGGTCGGTCTTCTAACTTCTAATAAGTTTCAAGTGTAAGTCAATACTTATTTTACCGAGGTATTTCATTGTATAATACAATGAGCAGGGCAAAAGTGGAATCTGATCGTGAATTTGAAAGAATTCAAGGCAAATTAACGGTTTATTTCGAACATGTTCAATCGATTTATGACATGATGAAAAAGCTGGATTTTAGTAAGCCAGATAATATTGAAACATTTCTGGCGGCTAGTTTCACTATCGATTCAATACAACAGAAATATGAAGACGCGTTAGAGGAACGTTGTCGTTATGAAACGTCATTAATCGATGCAAGTTTGCCTTCGTATAAAGCGTTATTGTCGTTTGAACAACTTTATTCACAAATTAAGTATAAAATTCGATTGCTATCACGCGAACAGACTAATGTAAAACCCTCGACTAGTACGGGTCATGTGGGTACTATGCGATTACCTAGATTAGAAATGCGTACATTTGACGGTGAACATGAAAATTGGCCGCTGTTTTATGAGACCTTTCGTGCGGTCGTTCATAATAATCCGGAACTTACCGACGGCGAGAGAATACAATATTTAGTGGGTAGATTACAAGGCAAGGCGTTAGCTATTTGCCAGGGTATATTACCGTCTGCCGAAAATTATGAAATTATCTGGAATGCGTTAGTAAACAAGTACAACGATAAACGTTTATTGGCATCGTCGTATTTAGATAAATTGTTAAGTTTACCTACCGTCGACTCAGGTTCGGCGGGCAGTTTGGAAGAATTTGTCGATAAGTTTTCGTCAATTATTTCGGCGTTGCGACAATTGGAGGTTACAAGCTTGGAAGATCTATTGTTTATCCATATTGGTTGCAAGAAAATTAATCTCGAGACAGTTAAGGCGTTTGAGATGTCGTTAAATGATATTGGTAATGAAAAAACACCTACCTGTACCGAGTTTGTAAACTTCATGCGTAAACACGCCCAAATATTACAACGCGCGCATAATGTCACAAACGTAAAATCAAATTCTCAATCTCGAAAAAATATGGTTTCAACTACCATGCAATCGTCTGGTAAAATCCCGGGGTCACGTACTCATAATAATATTAAGACATTTGTAAATGTGCAGGATCACGGTAAATGTGATATTTGTGGAAAAACGGACCACATTAAATTGGTTCAATGCCCTACATTCCTGTCAATGTCTCCTCATAATAGGTTCTCGTTGGTAAAGCGTAATAAATTGTGCGTTCTTTGTTTCTCTAGTAAACATGCGCTGCTTGAATGCCAATCAACAAACAGGTGTACGACCTGTTCTCGTAGTCATCATACTTTGTTACACTTTGACAATAACGGTACTTCCTCACTAAATAGGAATGGTACTAATCAGCGTAAAGGTTCTTCTGCATTAAATCAGAATACAACCCCGCTGTCTGATATGGCCGAACGTAAACAATGCGCCTCGTCGCCTGCAGACGAGCGTTTTATTACCGCGCGGCCTGATACATGTGGTGACGGTCAGAATGGACATTGCAGTGCCGCCGACCGCCCCGTGTCTTTGTGTACTGTAGGTGCTTCTTGCGCCGCTGTTAGCACGGCAGATATTAAACCCTCGACGTCAGTCTTGTTAGGGACGGCTCAATGTCACGTGACTGATGCGATGGGTAATGTGTCAATTATCCGCGCTATTATTGACAGCGCGTCGCAACGCGATTTTATTACAACCGAATGTTGTAAGCGTTTGAAACTGCCGGTCTATGCGACCGCAAATAAGTTTGTATCGGGTGTCGGTGACGTCACGAACCCGATTGATGGCATCACTTGCTTAACATTCAATTCCCGCCACAACGATGAGGTGAAATTTACCATTCAACCGTTAATTGTCAGTCGTATTACGGATGCCCTGCCGGTCTCAAAAATTGATACCACTCAGTTAGATTACTTAAAAGATTTGCCTTTAGCAGATAGTTGTTATAGCTCACCAGCCGACGTAGATATTATTCTAGGGTCGGATTTGTTCGCGCGAATATTGCGTCCGCGCACCGTAGCGCGTTCGCCCGGCGAGCCGGTAGCTATAGAAACTTTGCTCGGTTACATCGTAGTCGGTCAGGCGCCCGTGATTAATCCTGTTTGTAATATTGTTCGTGCCTATTGCACAATAAACGAATCGCTTGACAATCGCGTAAATCGGTTCTTTGAATTGGAAGAAGTGCCTAAGATGAAAAATACACTCTCTCCTGACGAAAAGGAGTGCGAAGCGTTTTATGCAAGTACTACTCGTCGCGATGAATTAGGCCGCTTTGTAGTATCCCTGCCTTTCAAACGCGACGCGTCTGCTTTAGGCGATTCCATACGTCTTGCTAAACGTAGGTATTTAGCACTAGAGCGCAAACTGTTGAACGACCCCGCGATTAAAAAGGAATACGATAATGTATTTATTGAATACTTAGAAAAGGGATATTTGCGTACTGTCGATAATACTGACGCCGACTTCGATACACCGCATTACGTAATACCTCACCATGGCGTGGTGCGTACTGATAAAACTACTTCTCGCCTACGTGTCGTTCTAGACGGAAGTAGTAAGACTTCGTCCGGTATATCGCTAAATGATATTTTACATTCCGGACCTAAAGTATTAAATGATTTATTTCAAATATTGCTGCGGTTTCGATTACTGCCCATCGCTATTAGCGCAGATATTCGACAAATGTATTTGCGACTAATTATGAATAATAACGACTTGCGTTTTCAACGATTGTTGTATCGCTTTAACCCTGATGATCCGATTCAAATCTTTGAAATAACTCGCGTTCCATTCGGGTTGTGTTGTAGCCCGTATCTAGCAGTGCGATCGGTTCGCCAGTTGGCCAAAGATGAGAGCTCTCGCTATCCAGCTGCAGCCAGAGTGGTTGACACGGATATTTACGTGGATGACTTGGCTACTAGCTGCTCTTCGGTTGACCGAGGTGTTGAGTTGTCCGATCAGCTGATTAAAATGTTCGCGGCTGGCGGATTTGAACTTGTAAAATTCTCTAGTAATTCACCTGAGGTCATGGCTAGTATTCCAGTCAATCATCGCGTTTCCGAGGTTGTAGAATTTAGTCCGAGCGATCATCTAAAAATATTGGGCTTACATTGGTTACCGGCCGAAGACGTATTCACATTTCGCGTAAACCTTGAACCTCGCGAGTGTACGAAACGTAACGTACTTTCCACAATTGCCCGTCTATGGGACTTGGTAGGTTTTATTGCACCCGTTACACTTTCGGCAAAATTAATTGTAAAATCACTTTGGAACGACGATATTGATTGGGATGAAATGCCACCACCTCACATTATTAAATTATGGCAAAACTTTGAATCGGAATTGCCTTTACTGCAAAATATTAAATTGCCGCGTCACGTGGGAGTCACAGATGATTGCGTTATCTCCTTACTGGGGTTCGCGGATGCCTCAGAGAAGGCGTACGGTGGAGTAGTTTATATTCACGTGTGCTTCCCTCAGTCTGGTCGTACTTTGGTAAATTTAGTGTGCGCTAAATCGCGAGTTGCACCTTCAAAGACTCTTGTTACTCTCGCTCGATTGGAATTATGCGCTAACTTAATTTTGGCCAAGCTAATGCGTCTGGTGATAGATACCTACTCATTACCAGCATGTTCCGTTTATGCGTTTACCGATAGTAAGGTAGCTCTCGCGTGGATCCATGCAACGCCCAGCCGATGGCAGACGTTTGTTGCTAACCGGGTTTCTCAGATACAAGAAAATATTGATGCTAAGCATTTCTACCATATTGCCGGCGTAGATAACCCCGCTGACTGTTTAAGTCGTGGTCTAACCCCTGCACAACTACTTGTGCATCCATTATGGTTTAACGGGCCGAGGTTTGCTAATCAGCCTCGTTCCGAATGGCCACTTGACAAAGATATTAACATTGCAGGTGAAATACCTGAAGCTAAGGTGTCTGTTATGACGACAACTGAAGTGTGTCCATCATCACCGCCTATTTTTTATGAGCTCGCTACTCGAGTCTCATCATGGAACAAATTACTCCGAATAGTAATGTATGTCCTTAGATTTATCAAAAAATTACCTTCGAAATTTGAACTATCCCATCTTGAATATGCGGAACTTATTGTCATTAGGAATCTTCAAAGCGTACATTTCGCTGATGAAATTGCCAAATATAAGGCAAGGAAAGTTATGCCTCCTGCTTTTCAAAAGCTTCGTGCATTCTTAGACGACGACGGCGTTTTACGCGTGGGTGGCCGTTTGACCAATGCCCCGATCGTGTATGATAGTCAACACCCTATTTTGTTACCGCGACGCGATCACATCGTCAACCTTATTATCGACTATTATCACCGTAAAAACTTGCACACTGGACCGCAACTTTTAATGTCTTTACTGCGACAAAAGTACTGGATCTTAGCAGCTCGCGACATAGTACGCAGCAGGGTACACAAATGCAATGTTTGCTTTAAGACGCGACCTGTCAATCAGTTCCCCATAATGGCAAGCTTGCCTGCATGCCGAGTCACGGAAGCCAAGGCATTCTGTCACACAGGCGTCGATTACGCCGGGCCTTTGTCTATTACTCTGCACCGCGGTCGAGGCGTTCGAAGCATTAAGGCGTACATTTGTTTATTTGTGTGTCTTGTTACTAAAGCGATCCACCTAGAATTGTCTTCAGATCTTAGCACTGAAGCATTCATGAATTCGTTTAGACGATTTTTGGCTAGACGCGGACCAGTGAATGTCATATACGCCGATAGAGGTACAAATTTCATAGGCGCGAAATCTTATCTTGATAATATATATAACTTACTCGAATCAGAAGAGTATCGCGATAAATTCGCGAACGAATTGCGTGAAAACCGTATTCAGTTTAGGTTTAACCCAGCGGCGGCACCGCATTTTGGCGGCATTTGGGAGATTAACGTGAAGGCTGTTAAAAATCATTTAGCAAAGGTAGTAGGAACTCAGCTTCTTACATTTGAGGAGATGTTGACAGTGCTCACTCAAATAGAGGCGCTGTTAAACTCGCGGCCTCTCTCGGTTTTGAGTAGTGACCCTGCGGAACCTCTAGCTCTAACGCCCGCCCACTTTCTGGTGTTAACACCTCTTAAATCTTTACCTGCGGAAGACCTATCTCGCGATAATGTCAATCTTATAAGTAGAAAACGCGCAATCGACCATCTTGTCCAATCTTTTTGGAAAAGATGGAAGGTCGAATACCTTAACACTCTTCAAGTGCGTAACAAATGGACGAAGTCTAACACTTCTATCCAACCTGGAACTGTTGTGCTGCTAGAATCAGACAACAGCGCCCCTCTTAATTGGCCTCTTGGAGTAATCGAACGCACGTTTGAAGGTAAGGACAATGTCGTGAGAGTTGCGGACGTCCGCACGAAATCAGGTCTTTACCGCAGACCCGTGGTAAAACTTTACCCATTACCTAACCAATAAAAAAAAAAAAAAATACAGTCCACATTTCTAGTTTAGCTATCGAATAGTTATTAGTTTTATTAAGTAATTAAATTAGTAAATAAGCTACGAATAATGTAGTAACTTGAATAAAAAGAAAAATAACCACTATACATGTATATTAAATTGCGAATAATAATGCGTATTGTACGGCAATATCATTTACCTGATTCGGGTGCGTCGAAGTGACTTAATTTTGAATGTGCCTTGTAAGTATTATTGAAGGCCTCTCGTCCTGTCAAGCCGGGGAAGATGTTAACGCTAAATCGTTAATTTTTGAATTCAAATTTGGTTAGAAACTGCAAATCATGGCTGGTAACTTCCTATCCCTTTCCCTCTCACTCATTTACTCTATTTCCCCACCCTGTCGCACATATAAGGACAATGATGGCCGTCGTTACGGATCACTTCGTGTCAAATCACCGTTCTAATTGCATCTGATTTAAATATATATTTAAATCAGTAATAAACCAAATAATCCTATGTACATAACAATCGTCATTTTTGGTGTCAATTTGTGAGCATTCAGTGGAAGACAAGGGGCGCCCCGCAAATCCAGGGATCAAGAATATCGACGGTGCGAGGTACCTAACTTGTTTCCTTTCAATTTCCTGAGCATTCAGTGGAAGACAAGGGGCGCCCCGCAAATCCAGGGATCAAGAATATCGACGGTGCGAGGTACCTAACTTGTTTCCTTTCAATCTCCTACTTGCCATATTACTTGTGTGTTCCTAGATTTATTTTACATTAATTTAGAGGATATTCCAGCATCGCGCATTCAGTAATGGTATGTAAATTATCTGAGATTATAAATTCAAGCACAGTTTGAAGAAAAATTGCGATCTAGAGCTAGAAAAACTCCACAAAGTACTATAGAGGTTTGAGGAACAGAGTGTAAAGTTTACTCATACTCTATAGAAAAGGCAGGATCCTCCGACCGACCAGACGGGTGTTGTGTCTGAAGGGCAAGAGAGATTTTAACAGAATAGCTCAGCTGGATTTTTCAATGTGATATTTTAACAGAATAGCTCACCTGGATTTTACACGGTGAGATTTTAACAGAATAGCTTAGCTGGATTTTTCATGGTGAGATTTTAACAGAATAGCTCAACTGGACTTTTCATGGTGAGATTTTAACAGAATAGCTCGACTGGATTTTTCACGCCGAGATTTTAACAGAATAGCTCAACTGGATTTTTCATGGTGAGATTTTAACAGAATAGCTCAACTGGATTTTTCATGGTGAGATTTTAACAGAATAGCTCAGCTGGATTTTTCACGCCGAGATTTTAACAGAATAGCTCAGCTGGATTTTTCATGGGGAGATTTTAACAGAATAGCTAATCTGGACTTTTCACTGTAAGATTTTAACAGAATAGATCAGCTAGATTTTGCGTGACGTCAGTGAGATGCGTAGATGCCGCCATATCCACAACAAAAGCAACTCAATATTCTAAATTCTTTAACTTACGTTGATTTTCCCGCTTCCCAGCCAGCGACTAACAACTGATTGATGACCACATCCACTGGTATGTAATCAGCTATGTTTTCTACAGCCAATGGTAAGCGACGGACCACGCCTGCAAATATAGAAATATAATTATGAGAAATATTTAGAAAGAACGACGAATATTTAGAAAGAAAAAAAAACAATTATTTAACACAGACTAAAAGACACACAGTACACCAGCTACATACATCAGATATAAAAATAAATGAAATAAAAAGTGTAAAGTCCGATGTAAGAAATTAGCAGGAAATTATGCCTCACGGCTGCGCCAAAAAGGCCCAGTTCAGCAAAAATACCAGACAACTAGAGTGTCTAGCCTTTTTCCAATTACGTTGGGGTCAGCTTCCAGTCTGACCGGATTCATTTGAATAAAAAAACTCCGCCCTTCAGCTCTTTAGAGGGTCTCGTGGATAGCTACACAAATCGCTCGAGCAATTCATGCCCAGGTCGGTCTGTGGCTCCATATGCCTTTCCCAGGCATGGAGGGGTCTTGAAGCACGTTAGGCATTGACCCCGGCCGCCATTCGAAGATTTTTGACAGTTGTATTGGGTATTCAGAAGTCCGAAAGGCTGACAACCAGTCTTAATAACGGGTATCGGGTTTGGTGTTACCCAGTAACTGGATTGTGGAGGTCAGATAGGC
Source organism: Luperina nickerlii (assembly GCA_963855955.1). NCBI lineage: Eukaryota > Metazoa > Arthropoda > Insecta > Lepidoptera > Noctuidae > Luperina > Luperina nickerlii. The sequence goes on from OY979690.1 coordinate 5,954,227, forward strand.
AGTCGCTCCATGTAAAATACTGGTATTCAGCTGCATCCGGTTAGACTGGAAGCCGACCCTAACATAGTTGGGTAAAGGTTAGGCAGATGATGACTTTATTTCGTATCTAAGTAATTACATTTTACCTTTAGCAGCTCCCATTAGAAAACCTTGTGGACCCACTTTGGAGCATGTCCAGCCTGGTAACGGCTCCTTCCATGCCGCAACAACTGCAAAAATAGATTATTCATTTACACGCCTATACCCCGAAGGGGTAGCCCGAGTTGTATGGCAAACCCTCATTTCACCAGTTTAAGTCCCACGTAATAAGAGGAGGTTGGTTATTTGCCATTATCCAGAGGACCTCTAGGCACCAGGTGTGGAGAAATTCCTGATGGGAAAACTCAATGTGACCTGGTAATCGAACCTAGGAACTAACGCTAAACAGTTGCGCTTGCGACCACTGAGCCAATAAGACATTAATTCTCTTAACCATAACATAACCAATTTGCAGTACGAAATATAATAATAAACCAGTCCACTTTAGCCACCCAAACCCATAGTACAAATTTAAAATTTTCCATATCCTGCAAGTCTTACATCAAGCGGGGGTTATCCTTGGGTGCACTTGCATAGTGCATACAGGGATAATCGTCGTTTGGTACCACATTTCATTAAAATTTCCTAAGGGGCCTCTGCGAGTTGGCTTCGGCCCCTCGTACGCCTTCCAAAGGACCGGGACCCCATGGTCCCGAGATATGTAAAGTAAAAAAAAAAACTAATTATCAACTCATTCTATCGCAGCTCTCTGCTGGACATATAGGTCTCTCCCAGACTGTTCCACAACACCCTGACCTCCTTCCGCATCTAGTCTGTCCCAGCCACCTCGGTCGATCTGGCGTCCCATACTACGCTCGCCGATACACGGTCTCCACTCAAAGCATAAAATTATCCTGCTGGGTCAGCGGGATTGTCCGAAAGGGTTACCGCTGGCCCGGAACATAAAGGCTAAGGAAGAAACACGGGTGGGTTTTAGTCAGTAAGAGTCTGACACTTCCTTCCGCTCCACCCAGAACGGGAGGGGTGATTTGATGATTTCCCATCGTGAAAAAAAAGCATAAAATTATTGTAGTATTAAACTTACTCATGGTAGGTCTAACAATGGTGCAGGGGAACAAATCGGCGCATTTGACCACTTCATGTTCTGCTAAATGCTTTGTAAACGTGTATGTGTTTGGATGACTCTTCAATAATCTGTGAAATGAAGCAGAAGTTTAATATCACACTACATAATATTATGAAGGCGAAAGTTTGTGAGTATGTGTGAATGTGTGTGTTTTTATGTTTGTTACTTATCACGCTCAAACGGCTGGACCAATTTTGATAAAATTTTGTATGGAGGTAGCTGACACCCTGGATTAACATGTAGGCTACTTATTATCCCGATATTTATTTATTTATTTAATACTTCAAGCACATAAATGTACAGAGGCGGACTCGACATTTACGCGGGTAAAACCGCGGGGCGCAGCTAGTATTATAATAATTATTTGCTGATAAACAAGCAGACAGTCAACCTGTAGCCTATTTACGAATAATTTTGACGTTATATTAACGAATTTTAACCTAACGTGTCTTTGGCGAAAGTCATATTTTTAGCCGAAAATACAGCAGTCTATTTCGGTTAAACTTCATGGGGTTTAGTTAGAAACTAGCAGCGCCCCGCGATTTCACCCACAAAAGTAAAATCGGGATAAAAACTATCCTATGTCCTACCCCGGAATGCAATCTATGTCTCTGCCAAACTTTACCGAAATCCGTTCAGTGGTTTAGCAGACAGAGTTAGTTTCGAATTTATAATATTAGTATGGAAGTAGGGATGACTAGCTGCGCCCCGGGGTTTCGCCCACGTAGGTTTCGATTCCGTGGGAATATCGGGCTAAAAAGTAACAGCTACAGGTAATAGCTATGTATAAATAAACTAATATATTCTTATCAAGTAACTTTACTACTATTGACCCCAGAATCAGCTGTAGGCAAGTTACAGATGGTAGTAACCATGCTTATGGACATTTGTTGTAACAATGACATTTCATTAATACTCACTTAGGCTCAATCTCAAGTAAAGCCTCATTACTCAGCGTTCCCACTAACGATATCACCTTCTCTGCGTCTTCAGGAGCCTCGTACACCTTCTCATGAGCTTCAGTCAGGAAAGAGTTGACGTAGGCTGATGAAACGTGGATCATTACCTGGGAATGATAATGGAAAATTATTTACTATAATAATCTTCAGGTCTATAATAATCGTCGTTGCGCGTGCAAAAGTGGTTATGTGTTTTTAGTGAACTTATTTGAGGTATGAATAACACAATAACACTTAACGTGTTTATGCGGAACTTTCGATGAATGAATATCACATAGCTACATTCTGTAACTCTTTAAATATTGCACTTATCACATAGCTGTTTTTACAGTATGTGTGTATTGAAATAACGATTAAAACTGCATAAAGAACCGAAAATAACTAAATGTTGCGCGCCACGATTGATGCCTGGTACATGGTGACATTAGTTACCACTAGCGCCATCTAGTATCGAGTAGCAGAACTAGTAGAGTCAAGATCCTTCTAGAAATTTCGATGCTAGAACTTTCTGGAACTATCGACATCGGGTTAGTCGGGACCGGTATGTACTCGAACATTCTAGATGTTTATATAGTACCTCTGTGGCACTATATGTATAAGGCTGGTGCGGGCCGCGAGACACGCAGTTGGATAAGCGATACAAGCGAATACATCGAAAGCGATCTTCAAGTGCGACTTAGAGCGATGAGGAGTGCAATTGTGTTTCATAATTAGTGTGAGTTGTAATTAGTGTTGTGATTAAAGTGTCAATTTTTGGTTATTAAATCGGCAGTTTTTATTGTCACGAACCCCAAGCTCGTAACATAAATAACACATAGCGACTTTTTCACGCACAACGACAATTTTTTTTTTTACCAATGAAAATACAACATTCTGCATTTTACTCTGATTTTCACATGATAGCAAAAGGGGAAAGGATGAGAACACCAATTCCCGTAATTAAAAATGTTCAAAATGTAGTTGCAGTCTCATCTTAGCGATGGTCAATGTCAAAAACTTGTCAAAAATGTAGGGAAATTAAAGGTATTTTTGACAGTTTGAGACTCGAGATTAGAATGAGAACATTCTTTCAAAATACGTGAATTGCCCTTCTGATCAGCATGTGGCATTTTGTGGCCTGCCTACCTTCATCGGTAAAAAACATGACTTAATAAACGTATACTAACATTTGTCCTGTTTAAAATTGTATCTGTGAACAATCCTGAGTGTTCCACGAGTGTTCACACATACAATTTTTAGGTATTGTTTTATTTATTCGAAAATATAACGGACAAAGCACACCACAGGGTACAGTGCTTAATGTGGGGCATAAACCAAGCTGCTACTGCAGTGCGATTCTGTAACCACCACACTGTGAAAACTTAGGTGAAGTGAGCGTGGAGTGAACTGTCAATTCCTAACAAAAACAAACTCACTTCACTTAAGTCTTCACGGTGAGATTTTTACAGAATCGACCAGCTGGAACAGTTCTTATGGTAAACCCAATAGCGCTTCCATACGAAGGGTTGAAACTTGAAACCTCTTAGCATAATCAGCCTAAATGTGCACATTGCTGAGAGATAGATGGCCTCCTCTTCCTCTCTGTGAGAGGGAGTGGGCCGTAATGCACCAAGCGGGCCCAGGGCGGGTTGGTGGATGTCACAAATCTTCGAATTTTTGGTTCTAGAACATGCCAGTTTCCTCACGGTGTTTTCCTTCACTGTTTTGAGAGCAGTGTTGATATGAAATAATTTACACAAAGTAAAGCGTCTGTCTAGGTCCGAACCCACGATCTACATCTTGTAACTCGGGGCTGTAACCACTAGGCCACCTCTGCTCTGCGACAGTAATTCTGTGTAACATATTTGTGAAATCTGTACCTAAATAATAACTACCTTCAAATTCTTAACATCTTTACACAGTTCCATAATCCTTCTGGTTCCAAGAAGATTTATATTCACAGTAGGCCTCAAGCTCTCTTGAAAGTCCAGGGTAGCAGCGGAGTGGATAACCACATTGACATTGTCCACTATTGTCTGCCGATCCTGAGGACTTAAACCCAGATTGTCTTCACCGACGTCACCGGCTATGGGGATAAGTTTCTGGAATACGTCTGCTGTTTGGCTTTCTAGGAGTTTTTCGAAGACCTGGAATTAAAAAACAAATATTTTTTTATCAAATTACTAGCAGACCCGGCAAACTTTCGTATGTATTCCCCCCCGCGCCAACCGCTCTGCCCCCGCTTTTTAAATCTATGATATTTTCTAAGATAAAAAAAACCAAATCAATAAAATAAAATTAAAATAATTAATATCTTAATTATATGCTTGTAAAGTGCAATTTTGATCTACATGAATTGCACATATCTAATGTATTTAATTGGATAAGGATGAATACTGTATTGTCTAAAATAGCTTGGTAAATAACCCATAATTTTTTTGTAATATGTAAAAGATAAAAATGTTTACTGTGGGTTATCCTTAGGAGATAAGCATATACCATCGCGCTCCAACACAGACTGCCTATCTGACATCCGCAACCCAGTAACTGGATAATACAGACCCCTTGGTAAGACTGGTTGTTAGACCATGCAACAGTAGTACTCTATAAGGGAACTAATGGTGTGCTGACATTGATACTTAGAGAGTAGGAAGGCCGCAAATTGGTAAAAAGGTCATCTTGGGCTTCATTGACAAAAAATATAAACAGGCATTTGCAAAGTCTCCCACGCTTCTAGGTTTTGGAATCTGTGCATAAGTGAATGAACACGAAGGAATAGGATGGGAGCCAGTGGAATTAAAACCAAAGGAGACTTTTCAATGTTTTCTCTGGATGGCAAAGAGTAGCAAACTTCGGTATAAAGAACTTTATTTCTCATTAAGACAATCGTCACTTACATGAGAACAATAAATCTTATTACTAATTGATGGGACCCCCTTTTCCGCACTTAGACTTCAATTCGGTCCGTTGTGCATTTATTACTAATTATATTATATCAGTGCGGGAAGAAAACAAAAAAAAAAAAGAATTATCATCATTGTCAACAAAATTGGAAGTGAGTTCACTGCATTCTTAAGATAACTTGACACATTCTAAGTGGATGTGAGTCTGACTCTACAAAGCAGTTCAAAAGTAATAAGTTGCTATTAACCAATCAATAAAGGGTGATGAATGAACCAGTTTAGTAATAATTTTCCTGCCCAATAGGTCAGTGGGTCGTCTTGCCCAATTTGTGGTCAGCGCAACATGTTCTTTCCTCCCATACTACTCTATTAGTTGTCATCTTGGCAGTCACCCCCTTTCTAACCATATCATCATTCACACAGTCCATCCATCGTTTCTTTTTTCTTCCCCTACTCTTATAGGTTTCCTTACGACATTTTACTCATTCCTCCGTATTCGTAGTCGTCATGAACGAGTTAGTTTAGTAAGTAAAAAGAAAATTGACTATCAACTGCAGGAATCATAGGACATACGAAATGGAAAGTTTATCTGAAATAATTGGACTACAAAAAAAGTTTTTTTTTTACTTACCGGGTTTTTAGGAAACTCCTGCAGCCTCTCGGATATTTCTTTGCCTTTCTTAGGTCTCATTAGCAGGTAGATCTTTCCTACATCAGGCATACAACGTAGAATCTTTTCAATAAGGCACAGACCGACAAATCCGGTGCCGCCGGTAATAAAAAAGTTTTTGCCCGCGTAAAACGCACGAACTTGCGAGTCGTCAGGCATTTTCGAGGTTTTTCTTCTATGTTTGGTTTAAATCCTGTAATTAAATAAAAGAAAAGTTTTACGTGTCGTACTTCGCACTCGCAAATTGCAATTAAAACTTTTTCTGTTTCTGTACTTCCTGTCCTATCATTGAGGTTAATATTACATCTCAGTGCTGTCATGTCATGTCATTCTGTCAAACTCAAAAATATGACAATTCGTTGGTTTTTTAATTTACTTTACTGGAATTGGCTTTAAGGACTTTTAGCCATGAGCCCCGTGCCGAAAGAATCATGAGAAAAGAAAGTGTTGCTATTCGTTTTTCCTTCTTTTATATTTGGTATTTTCTTACTTTTTTGTATCTAATGTAACCCACTTACAGCTGACGACAAAACGACTGTATAGGTATGTTTACTTATTTAAGAAATATCAACCGCTCGCAAAAAAAAAAAACAAGTAAACATGGAAAAAACTGCTTTGAATATAACCTTACTAAAAATAGAAACATTATGATACTATTAAAACAGGTAATGATCGATCAATAAAAAAAATCAAATAAAAAGTAGTGCTAGGTAAACCGGTATCATTACTAACATGACAAACACGGTCTAAGGTTTTACTTTGCTTTGTACAGACGCCAGCACATCAAGCTACCCGAAACTGTCAAATTTGCCCAATCAACTTTGAACCTTATACTTTAGCGATAAAGTTGAAAATCTATTAAAGAAATTTGACAGATTGTAGTAGCTTAATGTGTTGGCGTTTGTACATACAAAAACAGGTTATGCCAGACAATAAAACATCTAATTTGGGAATTTAATAACTTGTTGTAGATTTGCTGGTTCTATTATGGAGCAATTGAAATGCATGTTCGCGTTGTTTTTCTATTCACCAATGGGTGATCAAAAAAAATGCCTCTGCGTTTTAAATGCTGCTCACCTCTCACCAGCATCCTAATTGCGTAACATATTATGAATCACAATCTGAATCATTTTGAAGGATATTGCTAATCCACTGCTTCATACTCGTACAATGCGTGCCACGAAAGATGAGACTTGACACACAACGTGGTTTGACATGCGCAGTACACGATTTTAGGTATCTTTAGCGGTATGAGGTCTGAGTGCGGGACGAAACCGGACGTCATAGGGGCGGCGGAAAGAGCGGGGGATTCGGGGTCAAGTCTCATCTTTCGTAGCACGCATTGGGGGCAGCTCAGGGCGCTAATAATTGAAAAACATAAAAAAACATCATGTTATCTGTTTTACACATCATACATGTTATCGTTTTTCTTTTGTTTGTTTTAAAACATTTTAATACATACAGGGTACTAAAAAGCAGAAGTAGGTACGTAGATAATAAGCCGGATTCCAAATATACCTAAACAGACTCGAGTAAGTATAATGAAGTCGAGATAATCGTAGGTACTCGAGTTTAAATACATACTCGTATTTACTTTAAAAACGAGTTATGTTATAGTGTTAGACGGCGGTGTTAGCTTTAGATTTTATCAATGAGTCTGTAAGTGAGCTCTGAAACTACGTCAATAACTTTTACGTACTTAAGAGCGTTACTCCAGAGCGGCGCGCCTCGCGTTTAGGTAAATTTACTCACACAGCTATACAGTTAAACGCACACACAGCCGTCTGTGTTGGAGCGCGTATCATACACCGCTTAGAATCATCTTGATACTTAGCCAGTTTTTAGTTAGTAGGGAATGTTTTCGTTTTCCGTAAGCGGGGATTCAGTTTTTGTTTATATGTAAATGTAAATGTAAAAAATGAGCAATTAAATTATTATTAGTTAGGTTAAAGTAAATAAAAATAATTTCGTGTAAAATAAAATCTTAATATTTGTTGTCTCTAAGTTTCATGGACCTAGCTTTTCGGGGATCAACAATTTCGGGTAACAGGCATTTATTGTAAAAGCTGACTAGCCGATGTTCCATATTTTCGCTCCAAAATTTATCGTCCCTGATTATGTTTTCAGTCTTCAATTTAAAATCTTTGCCTGTCCACACAGCAAACAGACAGTAATTTCTGTTAGTTATATGCAGCTGCCCCTGTATCTGATAAAACCAGTCATGGCGTCGATTCACAGATCCATCTATTTTCCAGAATTTAATTTTTTTTTGGCTAATAGCAAAATCTGCCTCTAATCCAAATGCCGAACTAGGACATTTAATTTCGGTGATGCCATCATCGTCGATTAGTCCATCCGGCGAAGCACCTGTAATCATAATAATTTGAAACTCAATACTCTAATTACTTCTTATTAATAGAATTTAAGAATACAAAAATAAATTGTTTGTTAGAAAAATCTAAACTTGTACCTGCAACTGTTCTATGGCCATTTTTTCGTTTACTTTCCCATGTTGAATACTAGGGATATGGTCCAAGGAATATGAGTAAAGAAATTGTTTAACCAAAGGGGCTGGGCTAATAGTCGATCGCCGTTTGCACACTTTACAGAATGAAGAGGCTGTCAATAAACAACGTCGTAGCTCTAGCCAAAGTGCACTCTCTGCCTGAAGTACAGTATCCCTTTCAACTTCTTGTCTATTATTTACTTATAACATAAAATTTGGAAATATATTTTTAAGTCTAATATTATCAGAAACAATGTACAACATGTATCTGAACTTATGAAAGTATACTGTAAATACGCACTTGTTCTTGAAGGTTCTTGTTTTATTTGTCCTAAAATATGTTTATAAAGACCAAGTAATTCTTACAAGATTCCCTGCGTCAGGATCTTGAATTGGAGCCGTTTCTAATGCCTGCAAGTTTTCCAGAATGTCCAGTGTTTTTTCACTGTCTTTTTCATTTTCTTGATTCTGAAAATAATATGTAGGGTATAATATAGTGACACAAAAAGTAAGCACCATGACAGGCGATCGATTGTCGGCTTGAGATAAATAAATAATGAAGAAAGGTCTTATTTAGTTTTGTTTTAACAACTGCACAATCAAAACCAAGGAAACACGTGTCTGCCGCAGCTAGTAAAATATAAAGTAAAAAAATAAAACTTACAACAGCATTTTTATTTAAGTCCTGGTTTTGAAGTATTTGAACTTCTCTTTTCTGCCTATAACAACGAATTAGATATTAACTTTATCTTATTACTACTGTGTTTCATAAAACTATCCAAACAAAAAGTAATAAAAAAAAATTACTTCAAAAAGTAGTAAGTATATTGTTTCTTATTACACCTAATAAAAAAATATTTTTTATAAGTAGAGAACCTCGGTAACATACCTTTTAGCTTCATTAGCCTTGGCCAAATTTTCGTTTTTTTTTTGTTCCCATATAGCGCCTTTTGTTAGCCATATCTGAAAAAAAAAGTAAAATGAAAACATACATAAAGAAGTCTAATTTAATTTTTCTTAAGTTAATAGAACACCATTACATTAAAATATGTACTCACCAAAGTTTTGTAATATAATAAAAATATATTATAATAAAAAGTATCAACATGTCCTAGACGCGCTAAAAACTCGCGAAAGTACGATAATATTTTACGCGACTCGCGGCTACGGGAGCGACACACGTCCTACCTCTGAAAGGCCTCAGCCGGCACTGAGCGCTGGCGTGATTCCGCGCCGATTATATAGCAGCACTAAATAATTCATAGTAAAATAAAAAAATAAGTTATTAAAAAAATATTTGTACCATGTTTTAGAACGTAAATGTCTTCGTTTACTAGACCTAAAATAACATATAAATATTTCAGATTTCATCCTAAACTAACGCGTTTAAAATATCGAAAAGTGGCTAAAATTGACACTTTTGAATATACTTTTCTTGAATGAAAACTTACAGTAATCGTTTTTTTTTTTCAGCCATGCACTAATAAATTCTATTATTATTTATAAAGCAACGTTGTTATAAGTTTGTCGTATATGGTTTTACTAATACCTTGCATTTGCGTAGACCGTCGATCGCTAGTTTAAAAAAAGGCTTGCATAAAAACTGTTCTAATGAGAAAACTGTACGAATAAATGAAAATGTTTTTCAGCCATGCATTAGATTATGAAATTCCCATTAATATGACGTCAATATCTTATCTATAAATTAAACAGATTATGGTTTTATTGTCCGTCGGAAATCATCAATTTTGACTCCAGCGTGGCTCTAACGGATCAACCCTCTTAATGTGTTTAGTCTGTTGTATTAAATTAATTTACTGATTTTCATAAAGTGACAAATTAATAATTAATAAAAAAATAAAAATTTTATTTTTTATATAATAATTTTGGTTATTATAACGTTCTCTATTCTCTTTATTAATTTTCGTCATAATTATTTCATAGCTAGCGACCCACCTCTACTTTGCACGGTTTTTACGACTATTCTAAATATCGAGATTTTTTATTTTATGTAGATGTAAGTTTAATATTTATACACATAGAGCTTCCGGATTAAATTCTCTAAATTATGGTGAATACCGCATCAAAATCCGTTGCGTAGTTTAGATGAACAACGTGGTTTATCTTTTCGTGTCGTAAGTAAAGATAAGTCCATTGTTTCTTCTAGGCCAAAAAGTCAAACATATAAGCCAGCCTACCTACTATTAAAGCTGATTACTTTTAACCAGTATCTTGTACAGACCACATCAAGCTACTACAATCTGTCAAATTTATTTAATAGATTTTCATTTTTATCGCTATCAGTATAAGGTTCAAAGTTGATTGGGAAAATTTGACAGTTTCAATAAAGAGGGTTTCGGGTAGCTTGATGTGCTGACGTCGGTACAGTAAAATTTTAATAATAATAAAAAACACTTAACCTCTATTGTATCTAAAAATAGCAAATAAAAGATATTTTTCCTCATCATTTGGGAAGGTTTTATTATGGCAGCCCTGTGCCAGATATCCTTTTTCAAGGCGAGGCGAGCGAGCCCTGTGATTGTGAGTGAGCCACTTTGACGTCAGAAGAGGTCAAAGTCCGAAACGAACATAAAGGATATTATTAAAATTATAAAACGTCAAGGTCAATTTTTGTTTTGGGATGTTTGTCAGTGGTTAAGCAATTTATAAGATCGTCTTTATTACCTACTAGCGACCCGCCCCGGCTTCGCACGGAAACATTATTATTATTATACATATATAAACCTTCCTCTTGAATCACTCTATCTATTAAAAAAAACCGCATCAAAATCCGTTGCGTAGTTTCAAAGATTTAAGCATACAAAGGGACATAGGGACATAGGGACAGAGAAAGCGACTTTGTTTTATACTATGTAGTGATTATAATAGGTACCTACCTTCCTGTAACTAGCACCCTACGAGTAATAGGGAATACCTATGCATGTGATTCAAATAAGGATCAAAATATTTTTTTTATTAAACTGCACTTAAACTTTAGAATTATATGCCTCCATCAATATTTTTGATCTTGATTCTTCTTTTTAAGTTTTGATTTTTAAGCTTCGGGTGTAGTGTCAAAGGGAAAATATCTCAAAACCTTGGTCAAATTCTAGTGCAATATTTACAACAAAACTATTAGGTATACGTACCTACTTTACATACAAATATACCAGTTTTCCAGTTTTTAAAATAAAATTAAAATTACGAAATAAAAAAGTTATGTAAAAAATTAAATCGACTTCAAAAATAAATTAAAAGTAAGTAACTCAAAATTATGAAATAATTTTAATTTCGAAAGTCGGTGGCAAAAAACTAAAACTAAAATACAGATCCCAAGACACCGACTTCCGAATTTAAAGTTATTTCATAATTTTGAGTTACCCTAATTTCTTTTTAAAGTCGATTTAATTTTTTAAATTACTTTTTTAATTTTTTTTAAGTTAGTTTTTTTTATTGCTTTTTTGCTTTGATTTTATTTTGTATTACTTGGCGATGTAAACTATCGAATAAAAATACATGTATTTTCCCTATTGTGTAACACACTATCAATCATAAATCGTCTTGAAGGACATTGCTCATCCATTGCTTCATATGATTGAAAAAATTGTCTGCTCACCAACGTAAGTAACGCAATGAATGTTGCTGAACTGTCAAAATGAAAGCAATTCTTTCTGATACTGTGTTACCCACGGAATCTCGAAGTTTTTGATTCTAGAACATGCTGGTTCCTCACGATGGTTTCCTTCCCCGTTTTGAGCAGTGGTGATGAAATAATTTACACAAAGTAAAACCCCTGACTAAGTTCGAACCTATATCTCGTACAATGCGTGCCACGTAAGAAGAGACTTGACCCCGCCTCCCCCGCCTCTTTCCGCCGCCCCTATGACGTCCGGTCCCGTCCCGCACTCAGACCTCATACTGCTAAAGATACCTAAAATCGTGTACTGCGCATGTCAAACCACGTGGTGTGTCAAGTCTCTTCTTTCGTGGCACGCATTGTAAGTCGCGGTCGTTACCACTGAGCCACTACTACTCCTCTAGATAAGAGATACATGCTAAGATCTAATAAGTCATTCTTCCAAAAAAACATAAATTTCTTCGGTATTACCTAGAAACGGTCAGATTTTTGCCATTTCCAAGAGGTACCTGGTATATAAGAGGAGGTGGAGGGGCCCTTGGCTAAATAATAACAGCGGCACAGGTCGATCGATCAGGTTAAGCTACGCTTGCCGCGGTTGGTCTGTGGATGGGTGACCATCTTTACATACCGTGACCCCTCCGTGCCTCGGAAAGCAGTATCGTATTACCCAGTTAACTGGGTTGTGGAGGTCAGATAGGCAGTCGCTCCATGTAAAACACTGGTATTCAGCTGCATCCGGTTAGACTGGAAGCCGACCCCAACATAGTTGGGAAAAGGCTAGGCAGATGGTGATGATCTGTGGTACAGTGCGTGCCACGTAAGAAGAGACTTGACCCCGCCACCCCCGCCTCTTTCCGCCGCCCCGATGACGCCCGGTGCGGGACGGGGACCGGGCGTCATCGGGGCGGCGGAAAGAGGCGGGGAGGCGGGGTCAAGTCTCTTCTTACGTGGCACGCACTGTATATCAAATCATTTCGCCATGCCGGCTATTTTCGGCAAACGGTCCAAACAACCTTACAAAACAAACGTTGACCCAAAACATACCAAATCGTTTATAATAACATTAACTTTATTTATAAACGGCAGCAATAATGCATGGATAACATTTTTCTGCTGGTGTTTTTCCATGTTTTGTAGTACGATTTGCCAATAATTATGAATGGTTGCAAAGTCCGCTCTAATGGATTTTTCCTTCGTCTTCAAGTTACGTATTTTTTTTAATATATTTTTGTTTGTGAACTAATATGCTACTAATATTATAGATGTCAAAGTTTTATGTTTTCTTTTTGAAAAATATGAAAGTTTGTGAAGATGTTTGGATGTTTGTTACTCAATCACGCGTAAACCTTTGAACAGATTGGGATGAAAATAGGGAATATGCATGAATTTTTTTCATGGCATTTATTAACAAAATATGAAAATACCGTAGTAGAGATGACAAAAAGTGAAATTAAAATTAAAATCGGCCAAGAAACACGGCCGATATGAGCATTTAAAACTATTGATTACACACCAATTAGAAAGAGAGATCCGACATAGACTGTGACGTCACATGTCACTACGGCCATATAAACTCCGTGTTAAATTTCGTTTTGCGAGAAAGAGATAGAAACAAATCTTCGATGGCTCATATCTTTTTTAATTTCATAGTTATCCGAAAAACAGTTTTACTAAACTGTTTATTACATGAATGAGGATTAATTTTTTAAATAAAAAAAAAATCATGCATATTCCCTATTGACACATAGATAGACCATTTCCTGGATTAACACCTAGGATTTTTATCCCGACATTCCCCACGTGATCGAAACTTACGCGGGTGAAACTGCGGGGCGTTGCTAGTATTTAATATTTATTTAATTAATTCGCTCCCCCCACCGAATAACATGGTAATGTGGTACTACGACAGTTTTCGTTTTATTGCATATTCGGTGTCTAAAGCATTAATTATCATCTTGTAATTTTTTTTGTATTTTTTCTATGTATATTTATAAAAGTACAATAATTTCAATGGTACCGTAATGAACATAACAACATTATTCCCTTAAAATCTAAACACACTTTTTGCACGAATAATACCATAACATGTTATTACAGATCATGCAATCGTTAACTTTATCGGTAAGCGACGATTACCATTATATTCGCGTAAGAAATGCATGCCTTTTTCCACGTGAAGTATAAAACAATTATATTTGTGTATTATTTTTGTTTACAATATAATAGAAACGGCTTATTCGATTTATATGCGGTTTTCACTAATATATTGTAGTAAGCTTCACTTAACATTTAGTGTTTATTTCATGTCAATCGGTTCATAAATAAAAAAGTTATATCGATTTAAAGAATCACGGCGGACATTTTTAAGGTATACTATCAGAGTACGTACATGGACGCGCACTCTCGAGGCTAACTGATGAACAGCGTTTGATATTTGATCTGGTGAGCGTTGATAGTACTTTGGAAGAAATGCTATTTGTAGATGCACCCGGTGGAACGGTTAAAACATTTCTTACGAAAGTTATTTTGGCGAAGGTACGAAGCCAAGGTAAAATCGCGCTTGCTGTCGCTTCATCAGGCATAGCAGCCACATTGTTGCCAAAGTGGGAAAACTGCTCATACAATGTTCAAAATTCCGATCGATTTAGACCGCACAGAAAGCCCTGTTTGTAATATTTCAAGAAACAGCGATAAAGCTAAGGTTTTTCGTGATTGTAGCCTTATTATATGGGATGAGTCCACAATGGCCAATCGAAAAGCAGTAGAAGCAGTAGACAGAACGTTGCGTGATGTCAAGCAAAGTGATCAACCCATGGATGGCATTACTATGCTTTTTTGTGGCGATTTTCGTCAGACTCTCCCTGTAATACCACGTGGAACAAGGGCTGTTGAAGTTAGAGCCTGCCTAAAGAGTTCTCGACTGTGGCATTACATTATACCTTTTCATTTGACATTAAATATGCGTGCGCAAATTAGAGGCAACGAAAATGCTCAAGAATTTTCAGATTTGCTACTTGAGATTGGTAACGGTGTGTTACCGTAGGAACAGGGAAAAGTTTTTAATGAAAACCTATGCAACATAGTTTCATCAATGCGAGACCTCATATCATCTGTGTATGGAAACGCAACGCAAATACCAACTTGCGAAAATTTCTGGCTTTGCGAAAGAGCTATTTTGACGCCACGAAACGACCAAGCAGCAACAATAAACGCTGAAATTTCGAGCTATGTTCCGGGGGATTATGTTGAGTATATCTCCATTAACAGAGTCATGGAAGAAGGAAAATCTACAAGCTACCCAGTAGAATTTTTAGAATCCCTCAATGCTCCTGGACTACCAGCACATAAAATAAAATTAAAAGTAGGCGTACCGATAATGCTTCTTAGAAATTTAAGCCCCCCAAAACTTAGCAATGGCACCAGGTTAAAAGTGACCAATTTACAAAGAAATCTGATAGAAGCAGAGATTTTAACAAGGTGTGGAAAAGGTTAAAGTGTTTTCATTCCTCGGATTCCTCTCATTCCAAACAATTTTCCATTTAGTTTTAAACGAGTCCAGTTTCCAGTCAGCCTGTTTTGCGATGACAATTAATAAAGCCCAAGGTCAGACGCTGAAAGTTGTAGGTGTAGATTTAGATCTACACCTACAACTTTCAGCGTCTGACCTATATCAACCTGTATCAGCTGTTTCTCGCACGCTCAGTTGTATGTGGCTCTGTCACGGGTTAGCAATCCTAGGAGCCTGTATGCTTTCATCTCCGATGGCCATACGTCAAATATCGTATACAGAGAAGCATTACTGTAAAGTAAATTTTTAGCTACCCAAACGACGGTATATGTAATTCAAAATATGCTGCCCGAAAAGTCACTATTCCACGCTGACGAAGTCGCGGGCACAGCTAGTTAATAAATAAAAGGACTGATTATGATAAATAATAAAACCTTTGTTTTATTTCATAAATTTTAATAAAACGCTATTATAAATTATCCAGTATTAATATCAACTTCCTCTATTATTGTTATTTTTCTGCCAAATCAAATAATAAGTACTGGATTATTTAATAAAACATGTATTTGCAACATTATATTACTGTTAATCTTTTGACACCACACATCGACGAATATTACTGTAATGTAATATTACATTATACACTATCGCTTGGATTTCACACGAATAATATCGTAATATCATATTGCCGTTAGGTTTTTTGACACTGTATTACAACGAATAATACTATAATGCATTAATATTGACTACGATATTGTTGCGTTTACACGCGAATAATATGGTAATGATGCGTTGCATACTATACTTTTGCCATTTAATTTCAGTAACATTATTTTTGTGAATAACTTAATTTTATTAAAGTATTACAAAAAAATCATAATATAAATTAGATTGTAAAAAAATTAGCTTTGTTTTGACGTTTAAATGTCTACCTTACGATCTACCCGTGCCGAGATATACGCATAAAACAGTTTTTTATTTTTCCTGTAAAATTTTGATTTATCGATTACCATATTATTCGGTGGGGGGAGCGAATTGTGTTAATAAATTTAATATTTATTTAATTAATTGTGGCATAATGTAGTGCATGCTGTGCTTTTCT
The DNA here is from genome assembly GCA_963855955.1 of Luperina nickerlii. Lineage (NCBI taxonomy): Eukaryota > Metazoa > Arthropoda > Insecta > Lepidoptera > Noctuidae > Luperina > Luperina nickerlii. Next base: position 5,970,659 of record OY979690.1, read on the forward strand.
GTAAGTGATGAGCCATATTTAAATTTTGTCATTGTTAACACGAATTTTAAAATCAAACTGGTTGCTAATTTAATTGTAATTTTTTTTTGACATTGGTTTACATTAGAGATGAAACGGATAGCAGTTTGGCCGGATACCGGATACCGGATATTCGGCCGACCATGTGGCCGGATAGCCGAATATCCGGCCGCCGGATATCCGGCGAAACTTAGCCGTTTGCTTAGGCGGCGCGCGAACGATCGGGTGGACTCGGTTCGATTCGGGTCTTTTCGTTGATGAGTGAAGTTAACAATTGTATCATTCATTGTATTATTGTGTCGATTGCATGCAGTGCAGACACGTGCGTGATCGTTTTTAGGTTATAATTTTATTTGTGCTCTTATTTTCTCTTTAAAGTACATATATACCTAATTCTAAAAGATTTAGCAACGAGAAATGGCATTGGTGAAGAAAAAATCGCCTTTATGGGAATACTTTGATATAAACAGTGAAAATAAAAAGTTAGCTCTTTGTTTATTATGCAATGTTAACATTTCTCGTGGCGGCGAAGGGAAAAAAGCAGGTATGTATCTAATAATAAATAATAATAATCTAATTGCAATAATTTTTTTATCGAGTAAAATAATATCTTGCAAGTTTTGTAACGTATTCATTAATTATTTGTTTCGGAGTATTTAGTTTAGGTATTTTTCGATAGGCATTGCATAAATAACTGTGGTAGCTATGAAGTTGTTTTTTTTAATTGTAATTTATTGATTATCTACCTATCTAGTTGTTAGGCACATATTATGTAAAGTTTATTTATAGTAGTCTTTTTATGGTATACCTACTTTCGGCTGGACTATTCGGCCGGATAGATATCCGGCCGAATAGTAGCTATCCGGTATTCGGCCGGATATTATTATGGCGGCCGGATAGGCCGGATACCGGATAGTTACCGGATATCCGTTTCATCTCTAGTTTACATTCTGTGACTACTTTAACTCACACCCTGACTTATTAGTAGTATTTTTTTTATTTAAATGAATATCGTTTACTTTTACCATGTTTGTAAATATGTGAGCACAATGTATCTATCAGATAATTAATTTAAATGTCGTGGTTTAATTTTTAATTCTTTTACCTATTGTGGTATAGTAATTTTATTTTAGGTGCATCGTCTTCACATATTATTATTATAAATCGCGCGCGACACAAAGGCACCGCTCGTTGCGCGACTTGCGGTGCCTTTGTGTCGCGCGCGATTTTATCGCGTGTCGCGCCTGTTTGCAGGGGCCTTTAAACGGTAGATACCGTTAAGAACAATTAATAGATATTTTTGTAGTAATCGTACATATCGTTGCAAACATACAGACTGCATGCCACTGCATGTATAAACGTCAAATGGGTATGCGATCAAATGAATCAACTAACATTGAACATAAGCCAACAGGTAGATTTAAGTGCTGTGACTTACACAAAGACCTTCTCACATAATTGTAAAGTAAATAAGTAAACTAAATACCTAACGTTAAGGGGGAAGCGCTAAGGTAGCCCGTGAGATTCAAATGTTCTTAATTTTTTTGCAATTTGCTGGTCAGTATTAAGTTGTACGTCGATCAAAATATGATTCGCGGCCGTAACAAATATGAAAATATAATTTACAGAATCATCATACAACTTGTTAGGTTAGTATAATCCCAAAATGTCAGGATTTCATGAAATAGTAATTCTTTGGGGTTACTTGGTCTGACAGAGTTGTGTTGATGACTTTAATGATTATAATTCTGTAAATACATATTTGTTACGGCCGCGAATCATATATTAATCAACGTACAACTTAATGCTGACCAGCATATTGCAAAAAACGTAAACCCTTTCGCCTTAAGCTTACATAATCAGCGTTTATTGTTCCCACTGCTGGGACACAGACCACCTCTCTGTGAGAGGGAGTGGGCCGTAATCCACCACGCGGGCCCAGTGTAGGTTGGTAGATGTCACATGTCTTCGTGGGACATGTCGGTTTCCTCACGATGTTTTCCTTCACCGTTTTGAGAGCAGTGGTGATGAAATAATTTACACAAGTAAAGCGCCTGTCTGGGTTCGAACCTACGACCTGCAACTCGTAAATCGCGGCCGCATCGCGTAAAGGCCCCTACAAACAGACGCGACACGAGATATAATCGCGCGCGACACAAAGGCACCGCTCGTTGCGCGACTTGCGGTGCCTTTGTGTCGCGTGTCGTGTCGCGCCTGTTTGAAGGAGCCTTTACGCTTGCTTGTCACATTAAAAAAAAACCGGTCAAGTGCAAGTCGGACTTGTGCACCGAGGGTTCCGTACAAATTTGTAGGTACGTAACTAATAATTTACGGTTTTCGGATTTTTACCTTTACTTGTGCTACATGACGGTGCCTCTTGCCAAATTTCATGATTCTAGGCTTCGATCAATAACAGTAGATATTAGTATAAGTAAGTAAGTAATAGTATTAGTTTTAGTGGTGTTGTTTTAGTTTTGTTAGTAGTATAATAGTATTATTGATCGAAGATTCCAGGTCAACGGGAAGTACCCTTATAGGTTTTGATTCCCTTGCGAGTGTCAAAATATAAACACCCGTAACTTTTGATTGCGTTGACTTAGAAGTTTGTTTTTTTCACTGCTTCAAGGAATTGCAGCCTTGAGTATTTGATATTAATTTCAACTTGATAACTCCACGCGTTCCTGAGAAAAAGGGTCTTGCTTGACAGACGGACAACGCAGTGACCTTAAAAGGGTTCCGTTTTTCCTTTTGAGGTACGGAAACCTTAAAATAACATAGTTCCGGTCAAAAATTCGAAGACATGTGATATTTACCAACCCCGCAATGGGCCTGCGTGGTGGTTTACGACCCACTCCCTCTCACCGCCAGGAGACCTGTGTCACAGCAGACATTATAGGCTAATTTTGTTATGCTGTGAGTGTTCCCACTCGGCTTCGTAAACTATGGTAGACCTTAGTACTTTTCCATAAGCTCAAAAGTCTGACATTCAGCCTTACAAAAGGGTATCGTAACGTGTTTCTCAGTAACTGGTTTGTGGAGGTCAGACAGGCAGTCGCTACGTGTAAAAACTTTTTTACAAAAAAAAAAGAGAAAACAACCGATTTCCAAAAAAACACTACAAAGTGAAAAATATCTTATTTTTCACTTTGTAGTGTTTTTTTTTTGGAAATCGGTTGTGTTTTTGTGTAAAAAAATATTTATTTTTCACTTTTTAGGTGTACCTACCTACCTCAAATAAATTCATATTATAACACTACTTGCTATGTGAATATGAGTGACAGTAAGCTATTGAACACATCTCCCTACCCCTTTAAAGGGTACAGGCGTGATGTTATGTTGTGTGATTGCGTAAACAATGCATACAATACATATGCTATAGCAGCAATCGCGGTTGATTTGCTGGCATTTATTGAAGAGTCCGTTGTCTGTCTCCGAAACTCTCATCAGATCTTTACAAAATTTAAATGGGACAATTTCGGAATAAACCTCTTTCGAACAAAAATTTTTTCGCAAATCCGTCTATATATGAGGGAGTTATGCCCGAACATACATAAAAAAAAATATATGTATAAACATCCGAATTTGAAACCTCCTTTTTTGTCGTCGGTTTTTTGTGTCTAGTCGGTTAAAATACTGGTATTCATCTGCATCCGTTTTGTCTGGAAGCCGACTACAACATAAAGTTGGAATAAGCTAAGTATTTTGTTCTTTAGGTTCTGTGGTATAGGCGAAGGAAGATTCGACCTACTTTTTACCTGACTACGGCAAAGCCAAAAGGAAGGGTTATGATTTTTTCATAATTTTCTTTCTTTTCTTTATTTAATTTTCTTTCAAATATTTTCAGTCTCGTTAAAATGTGATATCATGTGATAAAACCTGAATAATTTTGACAAGCTAATAGTAGATTATTTGCCAAGGGAGCAAACAAGCAAAGAATTCAAAGTACGTCATTCGAGCTTAAAATAGTGTTGCTCCCGAGGTGGACACTCTCCTTTTTATCACCCTCTATGAAAAAAAAAGTAAGTGCAACTTATGAATAAGAATAGTACGTTTATTTATTTACATACAATTACTTGAGGAAGATATACTATTTTTTTATAAACCTGAGTAAAATCCTAATTTGAGTAAGCAATTAGGTACGAACGAAGGCAGAATGATTTTCGCGCGTTTTTTTATTTTTTCACATAATTATTTTTTATTTTGTTTGAACATTTTCTTTATCGAACAGCCTGTTACTTGTTCATACAATGTTCATGATTGATCTCTTTGGTGATTGGAACTTTTACTAACAATATCCACATTCCAAATTCAAATCACTTTTCGTCCCTAGGGTTTAAAGAGCTATTTTAGTCCCTATTTACAAAGAATACACTAGCTCTTTTTGCATAGACGTGATAAAAACAGTTTTTTTGTCAAATACATATGTATATCTATAGTTCAATCTAACTGGATTTTTCTTACTCCTTAGCTTAGACGATAATTTTTGCTGTAAGTTCTACATTTAAAAATTTTTGCTATTACGTCATTTTTAAATTATGCACTTCAAATAAACATCTGCCTCTAAAGTGTTTTTTTAAATTAATATTAAGTATTAGAAAGTAAATGAATAAATATTATATTATATTATGACTAATCTTGTATGCAATTAATTTAAATTGAAACAATTAAATTAAATGTTCTTTTTATGAAAGTCTTACGACAAAATGCAATTTAAATTTATTGCATAAAATAGGTGGGTAATAATTAAGAAATTTCTTGAAATTGTATTTTAAGTCTTTTAATTTAAATATATAAATTAAATGGTTTTTTTTTTGTGATTCTTACGACGGAATGTGATCATCAAAGTAATTACATGAAAAATAACGCGGTTTAGAATTGCAATACCGACCTCCTGTTTTTTTCCTTTCATTCCTTTTCGCTATTAAAATTACTATTAGCCTCTCAATTATTAAAAATGAAATTGTTTATTCTGCAAATGGGATGTCGTGATGGATGAGTGATGTAAAATTATAAAATGTGTTTTTTTTTACATTTTTTAACCCCTCCCCCCTCCTTCCCCCTTAGTGACACATGGTGAGGTTTAAAACTACCCCCATATCACGTGTATTTTTAGTACGGTCAGCATCAAAAGTCGATTAACACTTCAGTTTTTTTTAATCTCAGTTATTGAGCAAAATATTTGTTGAAAATTGCATCGTACTTCTGCTGCAATTTTGAATAAATATTTTGCTCAATAACTAAGATTAAAAAAAACTTTTGATGCTGACCGTACGTACAAAGAATCTTATTTTTTTTTAATATTTGTAAAATACAGGTATAAGTATCATCTAATTTTATTATAGAAAATTAAAGACTACAATAATAACGTGTAGAGGTAGACAGAAAGGTGGCAGGTTGTTTTTTTTTAAATAAATAAATACACGTGATATATTGCTACAATTCCCCCCTTGTGATATTTCGTGATTTTTTATGGAAAGGGTTCCATAAAAAATCACGAAATATCACAAGAAAGAGGGGGGAGGGCCCCCCTCTTTCGAGCCTGACGTGATTAATGGAGAGTAGTTTTTTCCAGTCTCACCGGATGCAGCTGAATACCAGTGTTTTACATGGAGCGATTGCCTACTATCTGACCGCCACAACCCAGTTACTGGGTAACACGATACTCCTCGGTAAAACTTGCCTATTCCAAAGCGTAGTAATTAGGTAGAAATTTCTCCGGACCCCGGATGTCTACCATTTCACAGTGGCTGTATAGCTAGAAAGCGTGCCGGCTTACCGCAGTTTACGTAATAACCGGGTAACGACCTAACTGTCTGCTGATCACATTTTAATAGTTAGGAGAAGTTTGTTTTTTTGCCAATTTGTAGACGTAAATTACGTTTTGTTGGTAATACATGCAGGTTATAGCGCTGAAATGGGTTTGTTTTGTTACAAATACTAGTAGCATTTGGTGAGTCTAATGAACCTGAAATTGCCAACCCGTTTTGAGCAAGCGTAGTGATCAATGCTCCTGTTTTATCTGTATGAGAAGGGATATTTTCTTTGCAGTGGTGCCATACATGATACGCAGTTATTTTTTAAATGTCGCAGCATCATGCCTTTTGGCCTCTTATAGGACTTTCTGTTAAATTTTCCTTTTGCTACTTTTTCCTTTTTACTTCGACTGTACAAAATCTGTTATTTTGCGTTTCTGGTGTTTTGCGAATCTGGTAGTTACTATTTAGCGATGCTGGTATTAAGCTTCGGAGCCGTTCCTTTATATATGATTCCTTGATTTTTGATAGGCACGACATGCTTTCTTCTTCCATACATCACTATTAGACGTCATCTCATTAACCTTTTGACCGCCACAGTCATGTATAGATGACAAACCAAAACGTGCCCAGCACGCCACGGTTCGACTACATGACAGACTTTGACGCCGAGGGCACGTTTTTAATTTTTGACGTGTGGCTGTCAAAAGGTTAATCACCCCATTTTAAGGCTCCTTCAAACAGGCGCGACACGCGATAAAATCGCGCGCGACACAATAGCACCGCAAGTCGCGCAACGGGCGGTGCCTTTGTGTCGCGCGCGATTATATCGCGTGTCGCGCCTGTTTGTAGGAGCCTTTAGCCATTTAATCTTTCAAACAATCCATCCATCATTTCTTTGATCTTGCTACTTCCATAGCCATTTACTATCATACCCAAAACTTTCCTCACGAAATGTTCTTCATTCCTTCGCCTCACATGCCCATACCATGACATATTCATGATGGGTAGCTAACTAGCTACCTACTGTAATATTATCACCGCTTATTATTTTACACCAGAAACAAATTAAACGCGGGACCACTAATCCAGCGTCCATTACAAGCAAATTACCGACATAAAATCAATAATGTTTTCACATAACTAATTAGTCAATAGTCATGGTAACTCGCAACATCGGCTCTTCACATAATTGTCATGTTTACCATAAAAACCATGGTCACGGCGGCTTTATTTAACCACGCGTTACATAACACGTAACGAGTCATGCCTTCACGAAGTTAAAAATAACTGCGGGTAGAGTTCACTAGGAACTTTGGTCAAGTGAGCACACACGCTATCGAATTAGCGAACTCATTAGTTAAAGCATCGCGGATTCACAACGAGATACCGCGAATACGTGGATGCCAAACTCAAGATGCGTACCTGTGTCAGTTTGGTCTGATTGTATAGAATCGAAAAGAATACGTTTTAATAATATATTTAGGTACACCATATCACGTGCTTTCCGAGGCACGGGGTATTACCACAGTATAAAGACATAGTATTACTTTCGAACTCTGGGCTAATACTAAGAAATTCCCAATGGAAAAACTCAATAAAATTTAGCCCGGTTTGGTAATCAAACCCAGGAACCCATGCTCAACAGCAAAAGTCTCTCCGACCGCATTTTCTCTTAACGAGAAAATGCGGTCGGAGAGACTTTTGAAAGTCTACGTAAAAAGTCATAATTCGAGGTTTGGCTCTCGCCTATTTCCTCCTCCAATATTGGACCAATTTAAAAGATATAATTTCATAAACACTAAAAGATATTTCATATACACTCGAAAAACATAACCCTCCTTCTGGCGCAGTCGGGTAAAAAGGCTAATCACTTTTACGTATTGGCTTCAATGATGTAGTAAAAGCAGTGGTGGCCCAGTGGTAACGGCCGCGACTTACAAGATGTAGGTCTTAGGTTCGATCCCAGTCAGACGCTTTACTTTGTGTAAATTATTTCATCACCACTGCTCTCAAAACGGTAAAGGAAAACCTTGAGGAAACCAAAAATTCAAAGACATGTGACATCTACCAACTCGCACTGGGCGTGGTGGATTACGGCCCACTCCCTATCACAGAGAGGAGGCTGGTGTCCGTGGAAACATTATGGGCCGATTAATTGTTGAATGCTTAAGCAAAAACTTCATATTCTTTCAATTGTATATCTACACTGTAATTCTGTAATTGGGTAGATCGTTTTCAAGAGTGCTTGAGTCAATGTCCATTGACAGTGTCAGCATATGATAAACGAGCGCCAATTATGTATGGTGGAGGTATATTGTTTAACAGCACTGAGATAATAGTGTTGTACAGATGCAGTATAGTGTGACTAACCCATTCGTCCCACACAGCCAGGCATAGAGCAGAGTTTGCAAACCTTTTGAATGGAAAAGTTCAATAGAATGACGAATTACCCCGGTTCTTTTTTTTTTTCAGGATGGGAAATCATCAAATGACCCCTCCCGCTCTGGGTGGAGCGGAAGGGAGTGTCAGACTCTTACCGACTAAAACCCACCCGTGTTCCTTCCTTAGCCCTTTATGTTCCGGGCCAGCGGTAACCCTTTCGGAAAATCCCGCTTTATTTATAAACGTTGCTTTAGGCTTAGTAATGATTAAAGCGACTGTTTAAAACCATAATATATTGCGTCTCTTAATTTTTAGCAAAGTTCATAAATAAACCCTATATTTTTTTAAACATATTTAGCTAAATAAAAAAGAGTTCTCTTAGTTAAGTATTGTTCATTCAGTGTGTTCCTCTTTTGAAAAAAGAAAACACTCGCTGTGTAAGTAATTACTGCAGTGTCCGACTGTCTGTCACAGGCGATGTTCTCCGAAACTATTTGTTGTTTGTACAGATTTGCACTGTATCAAATAATTATCAGCCAGTAAAATTAATTAAATTACATTATTTTAATTATTGTGAATGTGAAGACGATGTGGGTCATTTAGTTTATTCATTTTAGGTATATGTTTTTTATTATTCTCTCCATGGTCTGGCAGTTTGAGTAATTTATGTGGCCTACCCAAATGTCCTTTCTTTGGTATTGTTCGTCGAATCGTTGAGCTCCTTATGTCTTGAGTTGAGCTGCACGATTTCTGACAAATGCGTGCACTGACTGGACAGGTCCTCTCAATCTGTGTGGTTCTTTCCTCAAAAGACCATCTCAGACATCGACCTACATGGTCTTCATATAACGTGACCAAGATTATGTCTGGACTTTAAAACTAACTCTGAGTTTGTTTCGGCCTTTCTTCTCAGAGTAGTCAGATAGGAAACGCCGACCTCATCTAGTTTAAAAAATATATGATTGACGTGTAAAATTGTTTGTGCAAACCTACTTATAAAAATAAAATCATTTATCATTTAAGGTTTTTTTTTCATCTGCAATTTCTCAAGTACCCCGGAGTCTGGATTTGTGCCCGGATGATTGTAATAGGCTCGTCCCCTGATACATGGGATTTAAACAAAACTGGTGAAATGTACAGACGCCGCCTCCCCCGCCTCTTTCCGCCGCCCCTATGACGTCCGGTCCCGTCCCGCACTCAGACCTCATACCGCTAAAGATACCTAAAATCGTGTTCTGCGCATGTCAGACCACGTGGTGTGTCAAGTCTCTTCTTACGTGGCACGCACTGTACCTACCATCTGTCTATACAATGCAGTCATAAAAAAGCCGTTAAAACGGACGACTTACCCTGCGTTTACATCTAGGTACAGACGCCAGCACATCAAGCTACTACAATCTGTCAAATTTCTTTAATAGATTTTCAACTTTATCGCTAAAGCATAAGGTTCAAAGTTGATTGGGAAAATTTGACAGTTTCGGGTAGCTTGATGTGCTGGCGTCTGTACTATAGGTACACCTCTGTCTAACTCTGAGGGGATTACAGGCGTGATGTTATGTAAATATATTTGTGTGCAGACAATAACAATAATAACGTTTCTCTGCGCAAAACGTTATTATTAATTCATTACGTTTATAACTATTATAACTTTTGTGAGTAATCGTGAGACATAGGTATTAATGCTTTTGAATGGTTATGTAAATGTTATGGGTCAAAGCGGTTAATTTTCTTGTAAAAAATTTTTACTTTAAAATTAACAACTCTGAATTTATGTTCATTACCCCTGTATATGCTATCAAAGACACAATTCCAAAATCATGACCAACTGGTTTACAGAATACCGGCACCCGGTTACTTAAACAAAATGAAGGTCGTCTATAATCTAATGACGTATGCGGGCTAAGCGGCTATATTATTGACTTTTATTTTTTAGAGGAAAATTATTGGCCTTACTTCCGCGATTCCTAATGAAAAATAAAAATAAATTACTGAAGTAATTAGGTAATTAAATTAGTTAGACATTAGGACGTATTCTTGATAAAGAAACTGTCAAGTGTGAGTTGGGCTTGCACACGACGGGTTGCGGCCACCGTACAATACTTAATATTTTATTAGTACATTTTTTCTTTAAACAGTAAATTATAAATAAAAAATCGCCGAAAAAATATGATTTTTGTATGGGAACCATGTTTAATATTTAACTTTATTTTATTTTTAATACAGCAACCATAGTGTACACACTCAGTGAACATTTCAAGTTTCTACCTATTAGGGTTCTAAAGATACAGCCCTGTGACAGATGGCTAGACGGACGGATAGAGTGGAGCCTTAGTAATAAGGTTCCGTTGGCACCCATTGGCTACGGAACCCTAAACAATAACATGAGATATTTTAGGTATTGTATTAACAACTAAATAACAAAAAAAAACGCTAAACTAACTAAAAACTTCCAAGAGTCATTTTATGAGGAAGTATACTTAATTATGAGCATAAGATTAAAAAATATAAGAACAAAATAATGGTAATATACTGCACGTTATATTACAAATGATTCTATACAGGGTGTTTAGAAGCGTAGAAGAAGTTGTAGTGATTGTATAATCACTTCAGGTTGGTTGATAAAAATGCAAAAGAGATGCTTCGTTTGTTTGCAAAGGGGACAAGCAGAAGACCACTATTTATGACCCGAAATACCATTAAGTAAACTACCCCGCCCCAAATTGATTATTTTTTGATTCTGAACGCACCGGCGCAAAAATTATTGGTCGGTTATTTAAAAGTAAAAATAGAATTTAAAGAATATATACTACCTACAGGATAAGCCTAATTAAAAAAAAAAACAAAGTATCTAATAAAACGTGTACCTATATTATTACGATAATTAAATAACGTAGGTACTTACCTACGTCATTGCGTTATTAAAAATACTTTAGATAATAATATTATTACGATAGGTAGGTACCTACTAAAAAATCTATTGATAATATTGCGCCCAATAACGCTATACTAAAAAAATCCTTTACGTGCTAAAACAAAACAAATGAGTACACAATTTCTATATCAGCTCGGAGTGGTACCGTTTTGCGTATAACGAGATCACTTGCTTACTTTGTGAAGATCTTCATCGGATAATGCATTTTATCATAAGCAAATAAAATGTTGCTACGGAAAAATCACTCTTAAAATAAAGAAAATAGATGATGTAACACTTACCGGTTGTAGTAAGTGTATAGTCCGTTGTTTCACTTTGAATATTTAATTTCTAAGTTTTAACAGAAACGTGCGCGTGCGTCTATAGCGCAAGAGTCACTGTTTCACTGTTTGAACTTTGACTAAAGCATCTCAGTTAACCGCATTTTGGAGTTCCTTGCGTTGAGCCATAAAACGGTAAAACTGCTGGAGATTTTTGGAGCTGCATGATTTTAACGTTATTTTTATAATAATTGTTATATTAGTAAGTAGGTAGTTAGAATTATAATTCTTTGAAATTTTACTTACGGATCACTTTTTTTTGTTAATTTATGTAGGTACTTAGACATTGTGTCTTACAACATCGCCTTGGATAAGTCTGCGAAGGTGTTATAATTGTAATTTAAATAAATAAATAATTATTTAGAATTAAAAAAAAAACAATTTGCCATTTGCAAATTGGCAGAGCTTGGAAATTATCTGGTGCAGTTTATTGAGTATTTTTTTGGCGTTACAGGTAGTTCTTCTCCAAAGACTTTTTTTTTTAACAAAACAACTTTTTCCATCTCAAAAAAAAATCCATGTCACGTCCCTCTGCTTTACAAAGGTCGCCCTAATTTATTTTTTCACTAAAAATATTTTCTATTTTAAGATTTTCTTGTATCTACTTACCATGGAAATAATTATGTTTAGCCAGATTGGCCTCGGTCTGGTAATATAATTCATCATAGAAAGAAAGAAAGAAGAAAGAAAATACGTTTATTTGCGGCAAACATGACGCATAAAAATAAAAAACACAAACAACAGAAAAACAAAAATAACAATTTTGGAGAAAGTATGCGTCACATCTACGCAAAACGGCCAACTCTCTGCATAATACTAAGACCCTATACGAGACGAGCAGCGCTGGATTTCAGCGACAGCCGGTGATTGACGTGATGACGTCAGCCAGTGCAGCATACGATTAGATATAAATAAAAACAACAATCAAAATAAGAAATAAAAAGCCAGCAGCAGCATCAGCATCAGCTTACAGCAGTCCAGTTCTGGACACAGGTCTCTGCAATTGCACGCCATTCACCTCCATTCTTGGCAATTGCACGCCATTCACCTCCATTCTTGGCAATTCTCATCCCGCTGCTACCAGCCATCCATCAAAGATCTTCGCTCCACCTAGCCTGAGGGCGTCCTACCTAACGTTTTTTTTATATTTGGCAATTCGCAGGTCAATCTGGAAAATTATCCGCTGCTTAACCGGGATTGCCTTTGGGTGCCTCAATAAATGAAGGATTCTAGCCAGGGCTTAAAACTAGGCGACTTTAAACCCCCTGTGGGGTAAGGACCTAGGGCGTCGTTGGGGGAGGGTAGCAAGGGACAGGCTGGATCGAATTAATACCTGAAGTTTACCGTTGTAATTTTATATTTGCTGTTATTACGCATTCATTCAGGGAATGAACTCTAAAGCTAATTCATACGAAACACAAAATTTAAAGCATACTTGTTTCCTTACCTACGGATCCAAATGCCGCAGTTCGTTTATTTCCAAGGTAAATTAGCGGTTTACAAGCTTGGCGAGTATTGCAAGGCGACATCGACAGTTTGTTGAAAATACCGTCGGTAATGTTTGCACAATTTACCTAGATAATCATCACCTTTGTACCCGCTATAGTCGTTCGTGGCCATTTATCCTACTTATTTAGTTGTCTGTTAGTAGCTAAATAAGCACCGCCATGCAACATGGCAATGCTGCCAGTCTTTTGGGCACGTTTCCTGTTGACAGCGATGCGGACGAATTTTTTGATGCACTTTGATTTTTTTCCCTTTTTTATACATTATATTTATTTTAAGTCTGTTAGCTTATTTTAATTCGGAACCTTTAATCATTAATGGTGCCATTAGCTTCTGCCCGCGACTTCGTTTAAAATGCATATATCCACTAGTCAATACATATATCCACTTGGCTTCCCATTAGTGAAAGAATTTTCGGAATCGGATCAGTAGTAGAATCTTGTGGAGGTAAATGTGGGTTTGTATTACAAACCCACTTTTATCTCTTTATAATATACAAACAAAAAAATCTTTCCTCTTTATAATATTAGTTTAAAATTGATACAGAACCAATTTATGTCAGCAGTCAACCTCAAAAATTTATCCGTTCTGTGGACGCTTGCGCAAGTGCGGTCATCAATGCTTTTTTGTTTATTGACTCTTTGTGCCGAGTGGCAAATTTTGCAATGTTCGCATTTCTTATGTATTTAATATGTAAAACCAGGGAAATTAATTCTGTACCAAATTGACTACAAACTTAAATTGTCCGTATATCCAAATCACAGCTGTCATTCTTTGACATTGACAGTTGTATGACACGGCAAATTGCCGTAGTGTCAATTTGCTAAATAATTATTTTCCCTGACTTTACTCTTTTAAAGTAGGTATTACGAGTTATTTTGAGATTGTGTTAATTTGTTTTTGTATAGTTTAGGTAAATCTGCATGTGTCTTCTCGACATCCGTGTGTCACTAACGGGATGCAGCAGAATACCAGCGTCAGGACTGCTCAGCAGTCCAGCTCAGCATATGCCAGGTACAATAGTACCTGGCATATGCTGAATTATAGGACTCCCATTTGGTGCAACCATGAGACATAGTGATCGACCGTTATAGATGTTTATGAGCTAGGTGTCTATGGGTCAATTTAACTTTTTAATCTATGATATTATTTTTTTTCACCTTTTTTGATGTTTTTAATACCTGTATTGTGTCTTTTGTTGCACTGAGTAAACGTGTTATCTATCTATCTATTGCGACCTCGATGAGATTTTAGTTAAATCAGCCTTACTGCCAACTTAACCCCAGCTAGAGAGATCGGTGACCATAAAAAGGACTCTGGGACAGACTGGATGCTGAAGGCGTAGGACAGGGTATTGTGACGAAGCCTGGGAGAGGCCTATGACCAGTAGTGGACTGCGATAGCTGTTAATCGATTATATTTGAACCACAAAAAACTTAAACGTAACTGGTGAATGTGAGTTTACGATAATTTCATTACATCTGTGCCTAACACTTCGAGAAATGCAGTCGTGATGTGTAGGTACGAGTATGTAGGTACCTAATTAAATCATGAACAGCCGGTCGATTCCGTAAAAATCTCACCGTGAAAACTTAGGTGGAGTGAGTTTATTTTTGCTAGGAATTGACACTATTGACAGCTCACACCACGCTCACTTCACCTAAGTGTTCACGGTGAGATGGTTACAGAATAGCACTGCAGCAATTATCTTACATAATTACGAGTATAAAGATTGCACTATAGTTCCTAATTACCTGAAAGCCAGCCGTGTGGTAGTAATTAGCCGTTGCCTGAGGCTGCAGCGCGGCTCAAAAAGAAAGGTCCGAAAGGGTTACCGCTGGCCCGGAACATAAAGGGCTAAGGAAGGAACACGGGTGGGTTTTAGTCAGTAAGAGTCTGACACTCCCTTCCGCTCCACCCACAGCGGGAGGGGCCATTTGATGATTTCCCATCCTGAAAAAAAAAAAGGTAGCAGCGCGGTGCGGGAGGGGTGTGGTGACGTGACGCGAGAGCTCACTGATTGGTCAACTTATAACAACTATCACCCCTCCCGCACCGCGCAGCTACCTCAGGCAACCCTATAACCTGATGATAGTTAGCCGTGTGGTAGTATGTAATTAACTATATAGATTCAAGAGCCACACTTGACTGCATTATTGTTATTACGTAAAATAGGCGTACAGACGCCAGCACATCAAGCTACTACAATCTGTCAAATTTCTTTCATAGATTTTCAACTTTATCGCTAAAGCATAAGGTTCAAATTTGATTGACAAAATTTGACAGTTTCGGGTAGCTTGATGTGCAGCTGGCGTCTGACCTTGCGTCTGGTAGTCCGGTAGTGAAAGGGATATGGTGGATCAGGACGTGAAGCTCCTGTGCACACTCTCAGAAGTACCGACATACTACTCTTTCGTCGATCTAAAACAATAAGTTTGTCAGATTTGAGTTGTTAAGGGGCTTACATGACCTAAAGCGCGGTCACTGTCGGACTACATAGAAAAGAAAGAGAAGCGCGATGACACAACGCTGGTAATTTATTTCAAAATATGACGCAATTATTTAATTACAAAAAATCTATTGGTTGGACGAAAAAATTAAAACACTATTATTTTAGTATGTTGCCTGTAGAATAATCTGACAATAAAACAGAACGATTGTGTGTATATTAGTATGGTTTTTAATGTAAAAATAAAGTTTTTAGAGGTATCTTCATGGCTTTTTTCTATCGTATCAAATTAGTTGTATTGTGTTTTCAACACACTATCAACCTAGCATATATCCTGAAGAATATCAGATATTTTTATGATTTTGTTTACTGTAGTCGATCATATACTTTTACTAAAACTTGCGTTTTTTACGTTTAGATCATGTAAGCCCCTTAAGTACTCCATGATTTTAAACGGCAGAACAAATTAAGGTGAAATTTTTGCACACATAAGAGGTTTATTTTTAAAAGTTGCCTATAGTTAAGTAATGATTAAAACATCTGCTTGACCATAGTTTATTTGACATTTAATAGTACATTATGATATAAGTGCGGTAAGTTGAAAACTACAGCCGAGGCGATATTGCTTGCCCGAGCCGTAGGCGAGGGCTAAAAGAAAGCAGAGGCTGTAATTTTCAAAGCGCACGTATGTCATACGACGTTTTATAACATATTTGCGAGGAAATAAATAAAACTCGGACTGAATTTGCATATTTGCTTGTTTTCCATATGATGAAATTTTGATACGCTTGTATTAAGTCTCTATCGGTCGATTTCTCAGGCAAGAGGCTTAGAGTAGCCTTTTTCGCTGCCTCTGAGACTTCTGGCAGTGTGGAATTAATAAATTCATCATTACTTGACGACATTTTCAAATTAAAAAAAAAAGTACAACGAAAAGAAAAAGCGCGCGGAATAATTTTTACTTCTTAACAAATAAGTGATGCACGCGCGTTCGCGCTTTTTTTTCAGGCATAGGCACAGAACAGCCAGTATTATTAATAAAGTAAATACATATTTTTATTTTTGTTACAGATATTAATGGTTGTAATTTATTGTCAAAGTTAATTAAATTAAAGAATTAAATGTTTATTTATTATATTTTATCTCCCAAAGTTAATTTTATTCATAAAATGTTGACTACTTTTCTGAAATAAAAACTCTTTGCTAAGATTTAAAAAAGTACCGTTCGTTTTGACGGAGCATCTTGATAAACCGTGCGATTTACATTACATTACCGTACAAGTGCGTAATGAGATACATTACGATATTGAAATTGGTGAAATAAGAGACCCTTTACGAGCAAATATGTTATAAAGGTATTTTACTTTAAAGCAACGTTTAAAAAAAACCCATGGAGAACATGGCTTAATACAAGGTCAAATTAAATTAGCTAACGAAACTCCGCAGACTTGATGGATATCGATATACAAATAAACGAGATATAACAAAAAAATATTACAAAAAAAAAACAACAGACTTCAAAAAAAAAATTTACAAAGTCACAAAAATAACTTTTACTTCGGAAATCGGTGTCCTTGAGTTCGCATTTTCATCGTTTGCCATCGACTTCCAAAATTAAAGGTATTTTTGACGTTGAAGTGTATTTTTTGGAAATCGGTTGTTTTTTTGTAAAAAAGTTTTTATTTTTCATTTTTAAGTTGTATTTAGATAGTGTAGTGTTACCTGAAGAAAGAGTTGAGAAAATTTGTTTTATCGTCTTTAAATAACTGATTTTTTAACAGCTATTTTATGAAACCCACGGTAGTTGAACAAAAAAAAAGCATCTAATATTTTGTTTGATGCTTAGGTATAGATATTCACGGAGTTTCGCTAGCTAAATAATTTAATTAGACACTGTATAGCAGGGGTGGCCAACCGGTCGATCGCGACTATTAGACTAGTTGATCGTGGCGGTGGAGTGACGGAGTTACGAGTGGTTACAAGTTATATTTTCCCTCTTAATAAAATAAAATATACTACATAATTGTGTACTGAACTGTTTCATTTAAGATTTCAAGAAGTATGTAATTGGTAGATCGCACAGGGTGTCGTCAGTGAACAGTAGATCTTGGGTCAAGCCAAGTTGGCCACCCCTGCTGTATAGCGTATAGAATAGGATACCTGTTGTCCAAGTCAATCGATCTCCCTAGCCTTTTCGCTACTATGTTGGGGTCGGCTTCCAGTCTAACCAGATGCAGCTGAATACCAGTTGTCCGAGCCAATGACGTAATTTCTTATTAAAATAAAAAATAAAACTTCAAAACTAAACATCTACAATTTAATTTTGTATCTTACGGAATACAAATTTTGTGGATTCTTATAATTAACTTGTAACTACAAACTTATTACGCCTGGCTCTTGCGACATAGGCAGGACCAGGCATTAAGTAAATATACGATATTATAATATTACATTATACAATATAAATACTACAGTACGGGCTAGGGATGTGGACTTTTTAGACAGGTTTAGTCTATGGATGTCAAAAATAAAAAAAAAAACAAATAAGTATTTTTTTGTCAATTGAATAAAAAAAAAAACTGGCGAAGATATTTATTAATAAAAAAATATGTTGATTTTTTCTTGGACTTTTAAAAGTTGTTTTTTTTTTAAAGTAAACTGTATTTTTTACTTAAAAAAGTAGTCATCAAAAATCAAATCAGTCGCAGGTTGCATACTAAACTTGTCTAAAATTAGTCACCTAATTTCAGTAAAATTACTAGGTACTTTAATTTATCCATCTACTTAAAATGAGATTTCTAATTTTTTTAAAAACACATGCGATTTTGAAAAAAAATAATACGCATCTTTTTATTACAATAATAAAATTATTTAAGCTTATAATATAATTCTAATAGTGCTATAATAAAAGGGCTTCCTGTCCCTTTTTAACAAATGAAAGACGACAAAATTTACAAATAATAAATTCCTTATTTCAAAAATAAAATAATCTATTTTTGTTTAAAATAAAAATATATTTACTTTTCTTGATAAATTCATTTTGGAGCATAAAACTAATATTACCGATACAATTTTTGAAAGCCATGTCTTTAAATAGCTGCCTATGTAGAAAAAAGCTGCAAACTTTTCTATGGCCGAAATAAAACCTCTTTAGGGTTCCGTAGCCAAAGAAAGCTAACGCCTATTACTAAGTCTCCACTGTCCGTCCGTCCGTCTGTCATAGGGCTTTATCTTTTGAACTGTAATAGGTAGACACTTGAAATTTCCATAGAGCGTGCACTACTATGGCCGTTGTATCTACAAATAATAATAATAATATTTCGAGAAACGTTAATTTTTTTACTAAAGCATTAAAAAAAAGTATTGTTAAATTTTGTAGGGCGGTAGAGAACCCTCTGTGTGCGAGTTCGACTCACAAACGGTCGCTTTTTGTGAAAACGATTGTATCAGCTGAATTGAAGAAATAAATAACTTGTGATGTTTTATTTAGTAATATGGCAAGAAAAATATTAGCCTAGATTATTTTAAGCTTATTTTGTAAAGCTACTTCTATTCGAAAACTGTTCTGTACTAGCCCCCCTTATCCAGGGTGATTTTTGCAGCCAGGAATATTTTTAGGTATAACTTTAGAAGGTTCTGAAGTCAAGATGAGAATGGTGTAACAGCTCGACCCCGACAACCCGAATCGGTACCTATGTAGGAATATTTTGAAGGTTTGTTAAGAATTTTTATGACCACACTCTTCATTGATACCACTTTTTGACTGACTACTAGAGCTCTGAATGCTAAGGCCCAATGGTTTAGATAAAGGATGTTTAAAATTTCTATATTTTACAAAAATATTTAAATAAAAAAATCAGTTACAAAAAGATTTATAATTTTATTACGTAAAGAAATATCATTTATGTGATGTAATTTATATTACTTATAATTTTAAGATCTAATAGAGATAAAGATTTCTTGATTCATTTTGGGCGAATTCCACCAAACTGTTATACCTAGAATAATTCTTATCCTAAGAATAAAATCTTGAATTTTTGTCAGTTTTGCTGTACTAGAACTGTCAGGCGTCAATTTTGTTTCATAAATAAAAGATATCTGACTTTGGTAAAACCAGCCTTTAGTCAGTAAATTATAATTCTCTTATAATTTTTTTACATAACTCAGATAAGATTGTTTGCAATTTTGTCATTTTTTTATTTACGTTTATTTCTGAATACAATAGACATGACTAACGATATACGTATAAACAAAAATAATAGTAATAATAATTATTTTATGTTTTAATATTATCAACATTACACTGAAAAGTTTATAGGTTTTTAAAGCCAAAAATGACACTGAGATTCTGCGAACACGAGTTTTAGATGTAATCGAGCTATTTTCGATTATAATTTTTTCTTTAGAAAAATTATAATTTTAAATAATACAGCATATAATCAGCTTATAATATTCCCACTGCCGTAACTGAGTGGGCCGTAATCCACCACGCGGGCCCAGTGCGGGTCGGCGGATATCACATGTCCTCAAATGTTTGGATGAACATGCCTCATGGTTTCCTCATGATGTTTTCCTTCACCGTTTTGAGAGCAGTGATGACGAAATAATTCAAATTAAGTGCCTGCTTCGGTTCGAACACACGACCATGACTCTTAAGTTGGGTATTTTTAGTGTTATTGACGACTTTTTTCTGAATTCTTTGATGGAAAGCGACGCCATTTTGTGATGTATTTTTTTTATGAAAGTAATATTTATCGATTTTACAAAAATACTTATATGCTAATTAAGTACTGGCTTGGAATGCATAGATACTATATCTACGTAAAATTGGAATTATATCAATTTGTTGAGAAAAACACAAAAAAAATGGACATTGGAAAAAAATATGACATTTCTCTGAAAAACATTTGTTTTTAAATGAGATTCAAAAAGTTAGAAGTATAGTAGAATAATACCTAATCTGTTCTTAATTAGTGTTTTCTTTAACAAATTATTTCTATAATAAGTATTAATAATAGCAAATCCTTCTGATATGATATATGGCTCATCCATGGTTCAAAAATAAAAAATAATTTCATTATCCGAGTATTAAACTTACCTAATTTCAAACAAATACAACTTAGAACTATTCAAAAAAATAATAATTAAAAACTAAAAATAAAGCTGCAAAAATACTTAAAATTATAGTAAATTAAATTCTTTATTACAAAAAAGATTCTATTATGTACTAAAAATAATAAAAGTAGCTACCACCATTTCTAGTTTAAATTGTATAAAAAATATTATTAAATTAATTAAAAAAAACAATCCAATTCCTTTAAATATTCTATTCAAAATTGTAACTTATTCTTACTTAATCCCTTTTGGGATAGGCAGTTATCTAAGTTGTAAAACAATAGATTTATGCCGCTAAAAATTGTATTTTCTAAAAGCAACATACATTTAAAATATTTCTTTTAAATAAATTATTTCTTGATGGCGATGTCATATTTCTATCATAGCGCCGCCGATTGTATTTGAGCCAAAATTCACTTGACAACTTTATTTTTATTTTCTCTCAATGGTAGTTAGATATTGGAAATAGTACCAAAAATAATTATGTTCTTGTAAAACTGTGACAGTTTTAATAAGCACCGAAAGGTTTTCGTTCGAATAATAATATCAATATCAGCCCCAAATAAAGTTGATAGAAATGGCGTAATATTATGTCATAACATTAAATGTCAAAATAGGTCCAGGTATCATTATTAATAATGTCAAAATAATTATGATAAAATAATTATGATAAAATAATTGGTTGCTTATTCAGCACCGGCGAAAGACATGTTTATAGCTGTTTTGGCTATTTTATGAATACATAGCCATAAATCGGTCGACAAGACAATAAAAGGGCTATAATATTATATTAGGACGGATAGTAATTACATAATTGCACTTATGGAATGTGTAATATTATATTAATAGAATTTTTCACTATTCATATAACTAATAGTACTAAAATACTTAATAATACATAATATAATAATTGTGTTATTATTTGACCTTATTTATAAATGTTCAGTAACTTTAATATTTATGCTATAAAATTTACTTCTGTGCTTTCACTGGGTTTTATTATAATTTTAAATAGAAAATATTTGATTCACTGAATAAAGTTTCAAGCACTAAAATCTTTTTTTACAGAAATAAGATTTGTATGTTGTTGTTATTATTATTATTATTTTAATAATTAAGATATTGCAAATATCTTTTTGTTTCATAATATTTTAGAGAGCTGTGAAAATAATAACAATAAAAAATATTTATTTGTCATTCACTGGATAAAGTTTCAAGCATTAAAACCTGTTTTTTAAGGAATTAATATTTGTATGTTGTTATTATTATTTTAATAATTAAGATATTGCAAATATCTTTTTGTTTCATAATATTTTAGAGAGCCGTGAAAATAATAACAATAAAAAATGGCATCGGTCCCACCGCCGACACGGAAGCGACTAGCTATCAGCGATTTTTTCGCTCAAGAGTCGTACAAAACATTGTAGGTGCCGTGTAAGTAAAACAGATATATATCAATAGTTGTTAGCTGACTGTTCACACCGCCAGCGAGTACTCGTTTGTCGCAGCGACAAGAGCTATCAAAGAGAGTACTCGCTCAGCGACGCTCACTTGGCAACCAACACTCGCTGAGAGACTCACGTATAACAAAAAATAACAGCGATTAATCCGCTCGTCGGCGTCGCACACTATCTACTCGTCAACTTGTTTTTAGTTACAAGCTCTACTGGCTTCTCGTTAATCGCTGACGGTGAGGCAAGTGCCTTAGGACATATCAATTTCATAGTCATTTATTCATAAACAAGTAACTAGTTAAAAATTAATAATAATTGTTAATATGATAATAATAATTAATTTATTAAATTTATTCATTCATTTATTAAATTTATTTATTTATGTGCTTGAAGCATTAAATAAATAAATAATTCGTTTCACCCATACCACATACTAAACATTTATCAATAAGGTCATACAGTTTTATAATGTCTTATCCATACAATAATGCTAGTCTGTGACACTAGTTGTGACAATCTCTGTGGATACGTATGTTGTATTCTATAAAGGGTATCTTATGTTCGTGTATTGGGTAACACAGGTCCTGAAAAAGAAGTATTGGGGTTAGTTTTACTGAATAAAATAACTTTACTTAGCTCAATTATATAAAATTGCATGAAAATATAAGATACTAGCAGCGTCCCGCGGTTTCACCCGCAATAAGTGTCAATCCCGTGGGAATATCGGGAAAAAAACTATGCTTTGTCCCTTCCTGGGAGTCAAACTATCTCTATACCAAATTTCAGACAGACACACATTCGCATTTATAATATTACTAGCTTCAGCCCGTGGCTTCGCCCGCGAGATGTCGATAAAAACTATCCTATGTCCTTCCCCGGGATGCAATGTATCTCTCTGCCAAATTTTATAGAAATCCGTTCAGTGCGTGAAAAGGTAACATGCAGACAGACAGGCAGAGTTACTTTCGAATTTATAATATTAGGTGATTGGAACTTTTACTAACCATATCCATATTCCAAATTTAAATCACTTTTAGACCCTAGGGATTAAAGAGCTATTTTAGACCCTGTTTACAAAAAAAAAAACATAACAAAAATCCACCTCTTAGAAGGAATTGATGAATGAGGGGTTAAAGTTTCAAATAAATCAAATGATCAACATAATGATCATCAATCATCATAGGTCTGTAGCCATCCTCAACAACACAAAAGCCTCTCAAATCACATGCGGCCCGCGTAACTCGATCCATGACCACTCTCATACACCTGCTACTAACCATCCTACAAAAATCATCACTCCATCCAGCCTGAGCGAAATGGGCATTCTATGACGACCAACTTATAATCTACAACAAACCTTATTAGGGAAGAGCATCTTCAGCGGCAGGAAGCTGGCCCTGATCCTCAGCATTCTGTCGACGTTGCACTCCAGCGCCATCTTGATACTCCAGGTGTCATCTACCAGTGCTGGCTTAGGAGGCTCCTTGGTAGACTGACAGGATTTGGACGAGTCGTAGTTGCATTGCAGGTCGCAGAGACGGAACTCTTTGATTTTTAAGGACCTGTAGAATATATTTTTTTAGTATAAAAGTTATTATTGGTACAAAGAAGGAAGGATGTTTAATAGAAGAGTCCACTCTTATCTATAATCAATCGAAAATGTGTTAAAATAATTTCATGACCCTTCGTCTTAATGTTGCAAAAAGTGTTAGCTTGAGCAAGCTTTGACATTCGAATCAGCCGGTCGATTCTGTAAAAATCTCACCGTGAAAACTTAGGGTGAAGTGAGTTTGTTTTTGCTAGGAATTGACACTATTGACAGCTCACTCCACGCACACTTCACCTAAGTTTTCACGGTGAGATTTTTACAGAATAAAATCGCAGTTTTTTAATTTTGGAATTTATTCCGACGCAGGTAAGGTTAGAACTTGTATTCCCGATTTTAAAAAGGCTACCAGAGCAAATAACGTGATAGGCTACCAGTGCAAATAACGTGATAGGCGTTCGAATCGGTTTAATCAAACGAAAAACCGAATGCGGCCTTGATTGCCTTGTTGTAGCGTGATCAATGAGGTATTCAAGCCAGCTACACAATTGCTGAACGCGGAGTCTTTCTTGGGTTTGTAGCGGTATCTACAAACGCCACATGCGAACTACGCGTCATACTGACGTCACGCAAATCCTGCATCTCACAAGCAGAGTTTACCGCGCAACTGGCATAGATACAACGGCCCGACATGAATCATCGGGCAGTTGCCCACCGGACACAACACCCGTCTGGTCGGAGGATCCTCCCTTTTATATTTCTTTACACCCTGTTCTTCATACCTCTATAAAAAAAACAGTAAAAGTTGGAATTTTGACCTTCATATTTCCGTAACTACAAGGTTCACAGGTATGGTCCAGTACAAAAATAAAAAGATAAATATTACGGGGAGTGCAAGTGATTCTCGGCTTCGATATATGTCTTTTTACACCCGTTATGTAAAACCAATCCTTACTTGAACGTCAAATCAACGTGCTTGTGACTGAGGCAGTGTGACAGCGGCACTGTGTACGTAAAGTTGTGTATGTTGTTGGCACAGACGTGCTCCGTGAAGAGAGACGAGTTGATGACGGACTTGCTCGAGATGCCCACGCGGACTGTGTCGCATTCTGGAAAACGGAGAAGGCATTCATAAAATGGACTGGGTTAGCTTTGGTTTGCTAAATAAGCGGTGAAAGGACACATAATAACAATCCGGGTCGGCTTCCAGTCTAACCGGATGCAGCTGAATACCAGTGGTTTACATGGAGCGGGTGTCTATCTGACCTCCACAACCCAGTTTCTAGGTAATGCGATACGCCTTAGCAAGACTGGTTGGCAGAATTCAGGTTCTGACTATTCGTAACGCCTGTCAAAAATATGAATGACAGCCGGGTGTAAACGGCTTAACATGCTTTCCAAGACACGGAGGGGTCTCGATATGTAATGGATGGTCACCCAGCCACGGTTCGATCAGTGTGGCTGTTATTTTTTAACCACGAGCCCCTCATCGCTGTCGACTGGTAATGTACCCAAGAGACTGGCGGCATTGCCACGTTGTATGGCCTTAGGCCAAGGTAAAAGCCAGGCCTTGGGTCACGAGAAGTTCCAGCCGTACGGAGATTTCATGGAACAAGCCATGAGCACTTGGGCCTCACGGTATGAAGGTTTCAACTCCAAACGGCTCAAAAATATAATTACCGATAACGTTATCTATTCTAATAATAAAGCGGAAGAGTTTGTTTGTTTGTTTGAATGCGCTAATCTTTGGAACTACCAGTCGGATTTGAAAAATTCTTTCGGCATTTGATAGCCTATTTGACAGGATCCTTAGGGGCCGGGCAAAAACAAAAAAAAAAGTGAGAAAGAACGCTAAATGCAAACGAAGTAATAGGCGGCGATGCGATGCGATGCGACGGGGTGGGTCGCGGAACAAGAAATTTCTCGCGGACGAATGCGCGAGCAGAAGCTAGTTATAAAATAATTTCAAACTTACCATTATCATGAGACCCACTAGTCTCATGTGAGTGGAGATCACTCAAATGCATCTCCTCAGAACTGCTCTTCAATTCTTCTCTCGTCTCCCTTTTATACCTCACAACTCTCTTCATCCTGCTTCCATTATCGGTGCCATTCTGTTTAGCAGCATCCAAATAATTTGCTATAATCTCTTCATTTTTGAAAGAGTCGTTCTCATTTCTCAGCGATTCTGAATCGGTTTTTAGACTATCTGTGTTGTTTTTTTCAGCGATAACTGGAATGTTGGGTAGTTTGTCTCTCGGGAGAGGTTCTAGAGGTCTTATGAAAGTGTCATTTAGCTCCTTTTCGGGTTTTGACCTTTCTAAAGGCTCTTGGTTGTCATAGGTTTGTGGGGGGTCGAGGCCGCATGGTGACTGGAAATGTAAAAAAATATTTAGTATAAAGGTAGGTTTTATGAGATAATTATTGAAGTGAAACGACTTGAGGCGCGTTGGGTATTTTTGAGATGAGAAAAAACCAATGAACTCGCGACACTGTTACCGTACACGACACCGCGCGTGTTTTGTTTATAAGACAATTAAAAAAATACACACGTAATTGTTCAAATTTTCACTTTTGTCGGCGCTCCCGGAGTGCCAATGTTTTTTTTATGATCGATAGTTTAAGCTGTGAGACTGCATATTTTACACAGAGGGGGCAGGGTTGGAGGTGGAGCATGGTTTGCGATATACCTCCACAACAGCACCCTATCAGATCCTTAAAATATAGCACTGCCAGCGACATCACGACGAGGTAGAAGACCGTGGGATTTTTGGGCGAAATGTTTCGCTCTGCTTTGGATAATAAATTGGCAAAGACAGACATTTTAACATTGGTTATTCAATCAATCATTAAACATTAGATTTGGTTATTTCTATCAATGCTGTGATATATTATGATCGTTAGTTTCAATTGTGAGCATTAATAAAACGTACACCCATTTCATTGAAATGTACATGGTAAAGACGAACAGCTATAAAAATCAACATTTAACGCGTCAGATTCTTCATTCTATGAATTTCGATGGACAGAAGAATATGACATGACATTGGACATTGAGGAAAATGTTTTCCGTTAAATACTGAATGACGTCAGATTTTATGAATTCGGATGGCCAATAGAATATGACACGACATTGGACATCGAGAAAATTTTTTTCCGTTTAATTCTGAATGAAGAAGTAATTAATCAAATTCTTTTTAAAACGCACGCACGCACGCACGCACGCACGCACGCACGCACACGCAAACGCACACGCAAACGCACACGCACACGCACACGCACCCGCACACGCACACGCACACACACTCGCACACGCACACATCTTGAAGATCATAATGATATCTTACCAACATTGCTCTGATCCATGCTGTGATCCTTATTAAATCCTTTTGAAGCAGCGTGGAAATAATTTAAAATATATAATATTATATCAAAACAATTTTAGTATAACATTTGAGGTCTTTAAACATAGCACCGCATTTCTAAAATTTTTTTTTTGTTGTAGCATCAAACACGGCACGGTTTTTTTTACGATACGGCGTATAAACTGTGTCGTAGAATAATCGTGTGAACGTGTATATGACATGGTTCTATGGTATGCAGCGACGGCACCGTGCCGTAGTGCTGTCATGTCGTCAACGAGCTTCCATAGTGATCCATACGACACTGACGACCGTGCCTAAACACGGCGAATAAAGGTCATAACACATGTATCAAATCTGAAAGGGATCGGCACCGTATCGCCTTTCGCCTCGTCGTTAAACAGGCGTCAACCTAACGTAAGCATATAACCAAAGCGGATCAGAAGCTCCGATACGTCGACTCGGCTGCGGCTAGGCGTCGCCGCGCTTACGGCTCGCTAACTGATGGTTGATGGTGCTGCAGGAAAGCCGGAGGGGTGAGAGGGGCAAGGGGGAAGAAGAGAATTAGAAGAGACGTAAGCGCGGGTACGGAGAGACGTAAGCGCGGGGACGACGAGCCGTAACGCACCGCACCGCGGTTCGTGAGCTTGTCCCGAGGGGAGGCGATTACGTTACGATTCCGATTAGTGTGCGTTGCAGTAGGGTTTTCGGGTAGGGAGTTTCATACAAAGAATACTGAACGGCTCGAGTTGATACGGTGCCGATCCCTTTCCGGTTGATACGTGTGCAATGACTTTTAACCGTAGTTTTTCACGGCAAGAAAAATGTGTGTGTATAGAGCGCCTTTTATTCGAAACTCGAACAGTGTCTCGTTGTGAGTCCTCGATGATTTACTTTAAAAACAAATGAGTTCGCTTTCGAATTGTGTGCGCTCACTTGAGTGAGGTGAGCGGTGGACTTTACAGAATAGCACTGTTGATTGTCTCTAAAGTGCGTTCAGTTATTTTACCTCTGACAGCAGCAACCGTATTGTGACGAGAATAAAGATCACAATTATTTTGACAGACTTGTCAATGGCAGCAACGAAACAGAAGCCTTATTAGAATGAGAATAAAAGTCACTGTAATTTGGACAGTGATGCAAAATCAGAGGTAAAATTACTTTAGAAGGACTGTATGTCTATTCATCTTACCTGACATTCAGGATCCAATTCGTTATTAGTGTTGGCTGCAAAAGAGCAGCCACCTCCGATGACGTCAGCGATCCTTGATAGTGATATAGGACGCTCGGTTTGAAGCGATTGTAATGTAGGTACTGTGTCTGCAAATAGAAGGGTATATAGCTATGTCAATGGCAGGAGATATATAGGATGAAATTACAGCACGTATTCAATTAAAACATTGTTGTAGTATTAAAATATGTATATATATAAATGATAAATGATTTTATTTTTGTAAGTAGGTTTGCACAAACACTTTTACACGTCAATCATATTTTTTAAACTAGATGAGGTCGGCGTTTCCTATCGGATTACTCTAAGAAGAAAGGCCGAAACAAACTCAGAGGTCATAGTCTCTTTTAAAGTCCAGACATAATCATGGTCAGGTTATATGAAGACCACGTAGGTCGATGTCTGAGATGGTCTTTTGAGGAAAGAACCACACAGATTGAGAGGACCTGTCCAGTCAGTGCACGCATTTGTCAGAAATCGTGCAGCTCAACTCAAGACTTAAGGAGCTCAACGTGTATACATATAATTGTACTAGTTTATTGTAACGTTTTATAAGGGACAAGGACTGTTATTCCTTAACACAGGTTATTCTATAACCTAGATAGGAAAGCAGAACTTCATCCACCAGATTGTGTTTGACATTGTACAAACTTATATGTATAACTTTATATATGCCTCATGTACAGACGCCAGCACATCAACCTACCCGAAACTGTCAAATTTTCCCAATCAATTTTGAACCTTATGCTTTAGCGATAAAGTTGAAAATTTATTAAAGAAATTTGACAGATTGTAGTAGGTTGATGTGCTGGCGTCTGTACTATAATCTCCCTTTTTTATGAAATAAATTTATTATTATTAAAAAAAAAATGAAATTGAAAACTGATTTTAACGTTTTAAAAGTGCTGACTCTCCAGACTCATCATCTGCCTAGCCTTTTCCCAACTATGTTGGGGTCGGCTTCCAGTCTAACCGGATGCAGCTGAATACCAGTAATTTACATGGAGCGACTACCTATCTGACCTCCACAACTCATTTACTGGGTAATACGATACCCCTTGTTAAGACTGGTTGTCAGACTTTCGGGCTTCTGACTACCCGTAACGACTGTCAAAGATCCGCGAATCCGCGAATGACAGCCGGGACCAACGGCTTAACTTGCTTTCCGAGGCACGGACTGCTGACTCTCCAGACTAATTTGAATAAATGACTTTTTGAATAGGTAAGCAAAAAGCATCGGAACTTTTTTGTTTTATCATGTTCTCTTTTTTTTTGTTTTGTTTTATAATGCATCACGTTTGCGGAGTATCGCTAACATTTTTTTTATTTTGACCTTGTATATTATGCGGCGGTAACCGTTTTTTGTAAGGCCCCGTTCCCACTATGTCGTGACGACTGATTATAGAATAGAATACTCTTTATTATGTACACCTCATTATCATGTCGTTTAAAGCGTCGTGGCTTGTGTATTTAAATGGAGGTGTTCACATATCGATATATCTCTGGGCTCAAAGGGCGTATAGCACATTTAGTCAAACGTGCTATACGGTCTTTTAGCCCAGACGTATCGAATAGGGCTACACGATTAACTGTCGTCCACGACTTTTTTTGCAGTGACGACAGATTGTCAATTCAATGGGAACGGCTAGCACAGCACGACAGTCGTAAAATGATAAAAAAAACGTCACGACTTATAGTGACGACAAATTATGTGTCGTTTTTGCGACTTTCTATCGTAGCCACGTATCACACATAGGTACGTACACACGTTCATACCACTACTGATCTTCAAAAGAACGTAGAGGCGACTAATGTGCAAACGACAAGGCGACTTCCGTGAACAGTAAAAATGTCGTCACGATCAAAGATACGACAGTCGTTCACGATTCAACGATAAAATATTTTGACGACGGTCGTCCAACGATGAATTAATCGCCACGACATACTGGGAACGCGCCCTAAGACCTTCGGCCTGGTCAGCGGGATTGTCCGAAAGGGTTACCGCTGGCCCGGAACATAAAGGGCTAAGGAAGGAACACGGATGGGTTTTAGTCAGTAAGAGTCTGACACTCCCTTCCGCTCCACCCAGAGCGGGAGGGGTCATTTGATGATTTGCCATACTGAAAAAAAAATGCCTGTCCACCATAAAAAAGTCTGGCAATGCTGCAGTACTTACTTATAAGATTACTTCCATAGTTCTTCGTGGGATGTGCAGAAGTGGACACCGTATGAGGCAACTCTGTTGGCGCTGTCGTTATGTATTCTTGAGTTGTCTTGTGAGGACCTTTCTCTGTAATAATGTTTGCAATATTATTTTTAATTAATTTATTTATTCCTATAGGTTTAAGTTTGAATGATATTAAATAAATTATGGTAGACTTAGCTTACCTTTGGCAGTTTTCTTTGAAGCCGTGTGTTGTGATGATTTTATATTCTGAAACAAAAGAACACAGTTTAAAAAACAGAGATATATATAAAATTAATTTATTACTGGTTTTTAAAACAATATACCGTAATTAATTTAATTTATTACTGGTTATTAAAACAATATACCCTTAAATCCGAGTATGGCACCATTAACGATTATGTCAACATTACTGATTATGTCAACAATTCAACATTACCGATTATGTCAACAATTCAAAATTACCGATTATGTCAACAATTCAGCATTACCGATTATGTCAACAATTCAACATTACCGATTATGTCACCATTACCGATCATGCTAATTATGCCAATATAACCATTTTTTGTCTGTGCAAAATAAATTTATTTTTTTCTCCTTTTACATCACTTGATAGGTACCTGTATCTGGTTCGGATCTGGATGTGTCCTGTGCGCGGGCGGCTCATTGTTCAACTTGCCGTAGTGCGGGTAGTGCATCTTGTCGTGGACACGGATCTCCTTCATCAATATCAGCTCTTGATGCTCGCGGAAGTATAGAGCTGACATTACTACGAGGCTGCAATAAAAAACATAATTATTAAAAACCTGTGACACATTTGCCCGACTGTGACACTGTATATACCTATCGCTGTACAAAGATCTATTGGCGCGTGGCCAAAATCCGAACTAACGCCGCCATCTTGTTTTATCAAAACAATGGCACGAATGGTTACCGACAGCGCCCTCTATCAACGTCATTCGAGCGCTAAACAATCCTTGTAGTACTACACTGTGGCACCATTGGACAATCTTGTACTGCCTATGGACAGTATGTTTTGGGACTACAATAAGTACAAAACTGTTAATTATCAGCAATGATAATATTCTTCGTCAAATGGAATAGTTCTTCCTACTCAGTATTTACATTTAGGAGGGGGTTTTAATAGTACATTACTGCAGCGGCCAGCAAAAGAGGCATCGATGGACGAACGTATAAATGCGGGCCGAGGCGAAGCCGAGACACACATACCTATCCATCAATGCCTAGTTCTGGCCAAGGCTTGTATAGTAGTTTTCTCGAAGGAGCCCGTCAAGGCCGAAGCCTGCCGGGTCAGGGGGATTGTCCGAAAGGGTTACCGCTGGCTCGGAACATGAAGGGCTAAGGAAGGAACACGGGTGGGTTTTAGTCAGTAAGAGTCTGACACTCCCTTCCGCTCCACCCAGAGCGGGAGGGGTCATTTGATGATTTTCCATAGACAAAAAAAAAGACAGACTATCGATATCAAGAGTCAGTTAATTTCAATATTCAAAATATTAATAGGTACTTACCAAACGGCCATAATGAAAATCAATATCGTAATAACAATTTGCAGAAATTTATTAGAAATCAATTCGCTGCTCGTATCCCCATACTCTTTTCGACAGCAAATACCCAATTTAGAGTTGCCATATGAAAAATTATCGTCACTCTTCAACCATAGACAAGTGTCCTTTTTCTTCGTCAGAGTACTTTCATAGCTTTCGTCCGGGTATTTTTGTATAGGATCAGCATAAGTCGGATTTTCAACATTTTCAGGTTTGTCGAGTTTACTTGAATGGTACCTTACGCAGGTTTTATTATAGTTGTAGTATTTCCCATATTTCGAGTAGTTTCCGTGGCAGTTTTTGCACTGTTTTCTGGTATACTTCGGGGAGTTATGGCTTAGTTTATGGCAACACTCGTGTTTCCTGATGTTGCGCGCTATGTCTCTGATTTGGTCTATGGATATGTTTCCGTCACTGTATAGGGATTTTGATGAGTTTGACATTGCTGAGTACCGGGAATCTGAAACGGAATAGGTCAATAAGTTTCCGAGTGGCAAGAATATGTTTGATTTACAAATGATTTTGGTATTACGTTTGTATGAACTATGCATGCTCCGCCGGCCCTTTAATTACCATTAAAATAAAGTTGATATTTGTTTAACTTGAAATAATATTAATTTGAAACATAAATTTGAAAAGACATTAGGTACATACTGCCGTGCTAAATGCAAAAGCGGTATCTCAGGAAAAGCTAGTTTCGAGAAAATTGAAGTTTTGTGTTTTATTCTCTCAGTGATTTGAGGTAAAGCTGAGATAGGGAACACTTTTCTAAGGACTTTTTTATTAAGATACCGTTATTTGGCTGAGCTCATTGGATGCATATTTCTTTAAGCTATCCGATGCCACAAAAATCAACTTTACAAATTTTTTTGAGATACCGCTTTTGAGCTTAGCACGGCAGCATATTTATTCTTCACTAACCATTACTGACACTGGACCGTGAGCTGTCCCTCCTCTGCAACACACTGATCTTGCACAGTTTCTTGTTGATCCTTTCGAGCTGGTCGATCCTTGACTCCAGGTTGCCTGTCACCTTGCACAGCTCCTTGACGGCTCCTAGGTTCTCCATGAAGATCCGATCCTGGCAACAAAAAAGGTTATAGTTTCAGTATTGTGTATCTTGAGATACTCGTGAAGGACATTTTTATTTTGCTTTAGAAGACAATGACTCTGTTCGGAAATATCAGAGATTCTATATGGTTTTTTTCAAAGTTCGTGATTTGTCCTGTTTCTTTTTAAAGTTCGTGATTTTTCCTGTATTTTTTTTAAAGTGCGTGATTTGTCCTGTTCCTTTTTAAAGTTCGTGATTTGTCCTGTTTCTTATTAAAGTTCGTGATTTGTCGTGTTTCTTTTTAAAGTTCGTGATTTGTCCTGTTTCTTATTAAAGTTCGTGATTTGTCCTGTTTCTTTTTAAAGTTCGTGATTTGTCCTGTTTCATTGCGTAGTAGAGGATTTTAAGGGTTTAAATAAGACATTTCGACAATGTTCTCTACTAACTTTTTAGACCTTTGTATCCTGCTTATGCGTATGAAGTTTCATTAAAACCGGTTCATTCATTTCGAAAAATAAGAGCTTGAAAGTTTGTATGAAACGCCTTATGGCGTAAACGCTCTTAAACGTTTAGCATCTCACCTTATTAACCACAAGAAACTTGGGGATAGTGTCTCCGTTGGGCAGCGTGACGTCTCCCGCCTCCTTCACGGCCTCGGGCAGCACGCGCCGCAGCTCCTGCGCGATGACGCCGGTGTCCAGCGGCGGCGCCGGGCGCGCCGGGTCGTAGCCTAGGAGGCCCGAGTGCTCCGCGAACGACGGGTCGTAGTTGAATCTGGTCGGAGAGGAAGACCAGCAAAGCATGAGTTTCTTGCTCGTTCATAGGAACCTGCTACGCTCTGGAACGGACAACTAGCTTCGTCTTTCTGACTGACTGACTACAGTACCCGGCGATAAATATTGCACATCGACCTTTGGAATGAGACAATCGGCTAATTTCGGCTTCGTAGAGCGTTATCTCTGTCGCACGAAATACAAACAGTCCGGTATCTGTTAGGAGCTGTTAAAACAAATATGATTTGCTTTTTTGATAATTATTTTTATTCTTTGTATAAAATCTATAGGATCGAATAGGTCGATGTGCAATATTTATCGCCGGGTGCTGTAATTGGTTTATCACACTCAATATTATAAAGGCGAAAGTTTGTGTGTGTTTATATGTTTGTTACTCCTTCACGTTCAAACGGCTGGACCAATTTTGATAAAATTTTGTAAGGAGGTAGCTGACACCCTGGATTGACATATAGGCATAGGATAGGACATTTACGCGGGTGGAGCCGGTGGGCGTTGCTAGTTTGAAATAAATGCTTTGGGTATGAGTTTGAACGAAAGAAAGAAATTGGTTGGAAAACTGTCTCGTTGTCCAGTGGGCGAAAGTGCTACTACTGAGGACGAGGATGCGATTACCAGGCCAGACAGTGTTATTGGGTGTTTCTATCAGGAATTTCTCAGTACGGAGTCAAAGTGGTGGTCAAACAGGCCATTAATCTTTTCCATTAAAATAACTCCAAAGTATAATTCGATTAAATACCATTTATCAAACCATTACTTTTTACTGCCAGGGGCCCGTGGCTAAAAAGGGGCGTGGCTAAATAATAACAGCCTAATAACAGCCGCACAGGTCGATCGATCAGGTTAAGCTACGCTTGCCGAGGCTGGTCTGTGGATGGGTGACCATCTTTACATACCGAAACCCCTCCGTGCCTCGGAAAGCACGTTAAGCCGTTGGTCCCGATGGTCACTCGCGGATTTTTGACAGTCATTACGGGTAGTCAGAAGCCCGAAAGTCTGACAACCAGTCTTACCAAGGGGTATCGTATTACCCAGTAACTGGGTTGTGGAGGTCAGGTAGGTAGTCGCTCCATGTAAAATACTGGTATTCAGCTGCATCCGGTTAGACTGGAAGCCGACTCCAACATAGTTGGGAAAAGGGTACTTAGATGATGTTACTTTTTACTACTGTTATGATTTTTAATTTGAAAGTTTGTGTAATTATTTTCCTGTGCGAGTTCTTATAAATTCTTTTCCTTTCTATGTCCAAATAAAGAAAGAAAGAAAATAAGTTTATTTGCGGCAAACATGGACGCATAAAAATAAAAAACACAAACAACAGAAAAACAAAATAACAATTTGGGAAAAAGTATGTGTCACATCTACGCAAAACGGCCATCGGTCAGTCGTCTCCAATCTCTTCGATCCAACTCCTATTTGGTGCTGAAAGAATCTAGTTCTAGCATAAACGCACGCGCACGCGCACGCGTTCTACACACTGTGGGTGGTCGCGTCCAGGGCCTGGCATAGACTGGCACTCCTGTGCGGTGCCACTTCGTGTTTCTTATTTCTTTCTGTAGTTTGGTTTTTGTGTTACTAACAGTATATGGACTACATCTGAATTAAATGTCTTATTATTACTATTATAAAAATTCTAGAGATTATTACTAACTTGACAACTCTGATGCTCTGTATATTTTTCAGTTGCTGCTCCGAGTCCAGCTCCTCAATATTGTGCTTCGCGCGAGCGTCTGACGGGTGCAGGATGTGACCCATCACTTTAAGATTACCTGGATAAATAAATAAAAAAAAAATGGTGATTAGAGAACGAAAGGAGAGTTAAGTCCTTCGGTGCCACCGTTTGACTCAAACATACAGATTGAGCATTGCAGGCAGGCAATATGCATAAATACAAACACAAATGTTTTTATTTGTGCATTCGCGATTTATTTTCCAAAAATGTAAACAAATATGTGCCCCTTTTTTATTGACATATTATATTAACTATTGCATGAAATTGTGACATCTACTTACCTATTGACTTTATTTTTATTTTGTTATTTGATATTTGGTAAAAACGACCAACGTCCATGCTATGTCCCGCCAAAAGTGGCGACCGACATTTTTTTGTATAACATCTGTATAATTGTACAGACGCCAGCACATCAAGCTACTACAATCTGTCAAATTTCTTTAATAGATTTTCAACTTTATCGCTAAAGCATAAGGTTCAAAGTTGATTGGGAAAATTTGAGTTTCGGGTAGCTTTATGTGCTGGAGTCTGTACCCTATATTCACAAAATGAATAAATTAAATGAAATGAGTTTATAGAAAAATAACTTTGATTCCTACACCATAAAGTTCAGTTTACGCTACAACTTGAAAACATTTTTATAACTGTTTCAATAGTGCTAGTCACTCTGAAATCAACTTAATTACCATTAGAATAAAGTTGATATTTAACTTGAAATAACACCAATTTGAAACCTATATATACGTTAACCATTATGCGCACAGTCGGCTACAAATAAAAATTTACTCACGCCTTCTTCCCACAGAAGTTGGCAGAAACTACAGAACGTCATCTGCTACCATCCTTATTACTCCTGCTATATTCCTTTTGCTTCGTTTACGTTTGTAGCGGTATCTACAACGCGTCATACTGACGTCACACAAAATCCTGCATCTCGCAAGCAGAGTTTACCGCGCAACTAGCATAGATACAACGGCCCGACATGAATCATCGGGCAGTTGCCCGCCAGACACAACACCCGTCTGGTCGGAGGATCCTCCCTTTTCTATAGACGATGACTGGATTTTACACCCTGTTCCTCATACCTCTATACGTTCATACATCTCGTCATACACGTACGCAGGTTGCGAGTACTGCGCACCTGACCTTTCAGTTTTTTCTCCGTGTTCTGGGCTTAAATGTACAGACGCCAGCACATCAACCTACCACAATCTGTCAGATTTTCCCAATCAACTTTGAACCTTATGCTTTAGCGATAAAGTTGAAAATCTATTAAAGAAATCTGACAGATTGTGGTAGGTTGATGTGCTGGCGTCCGTACAGTACCCGGCGATAAATATTCAAATTTAAATTCTTTATTTCAGACATGAGTCCATAGTGTTAGTAGCAACAAAATAATAACTAGTGTTAGTAATAAGGAGAAATACTTAAAATTTTAATTGGTGTGGATCTTCACCCAGTGGCGCAGCAGAGGAAATATTGCACATCGACCTTTGGAAAGAGACAATCGGCTAATTTCGGCATCGTAGAGCGTTATCTCTGTCGCACGAAATACAAACAGTCCGGTATCTATTAGGAGCTGTTAAAACAATTATGATTTTCTTCTTTTGATAATTATTTTTATTCTTTGTATAAAATACACCTATCGTCGATGGTCGATGTGCAATATTTATCGCCGGGTACTGTATTTCCTTGATTTTTTTTCTTACCGTTAACAACACAAGACTCGTCCGGTCTGTCAGTATTGATGCCGACCCTGCCAGTGAAGTGCACGCTGTTGTCCGAAACTCCTCGTTGCCACCAGCTTTCTGTGCAGTCTGACTCGAACTGACCAGGATTTGATGCCTGGAGGATGAAAGGGATGAGTGAAAATGGGGTGTTACGTACTGAAGCAGAGCTTTTGGAGTCATTTGTAAGCATAAAGTTATTGTGATTCACAAACAGACTAAACTCTTAATGATAATAAAAAAATACTGCTTTTGTTTAAAATCTTGGCAAATCTTCTATATGGATTCTAAACCAAAATTGTGTCTTCAGGCAGTTAATAAAAATGTGATCGGATCGGACAAAAGACAGCTCCCTGTGGGACTCTTATTTGGAAAGTGATTTTGTTTATTTGGATCCAGACTCAATCAAACATGAATTTTCAATTCTGTCTAAGAAATTCTGTGATTCTGTGAAAACTGTGTGACGATTTCATTATCGTTAGACATTTAGGCAATGTTTCTAGCAGATTTTTGTTCCGACAGTCCCACTGGTGTCGTCACGGTAAAAAAATCGTTATTTAAGGACGACAGCATATCGTGCCGTGTTATATAAACTCGATTTAAAGCGCAGACACTTTCTTACGTTTTACTAAAACCAAGGCACACTACAGTCGGGTCGCACCGCGCGGCCCAATGCCAATGTTAGCCGTGTATCAAGCCACGACACTTTAAACAGGAAGATACGCAGTGGAAACACTCGCAAAGTATACAATAATTAATTTAAAAGCCATAAATAATGTAAAATCAACAACTAACATGACTTACCCGCACAATGATCCTATCACTAGCAGATGCCGCGATAATGTAGTCAGTATGTCCCACGTGCGCTCTCAGAGCTACCACCAACTGGAAGTGTCTCTGGTCAGGGTTGGGTCTGCCCTTCTTTCTCATGTTGTTGTTTGTAGTTTCGGCGAAGTGGAGCCGGCCGACGGTGACCTTTGCGCCTTCGCGGCGGATTTCGACACTGAGGAGATAAAAAAACAGCATTTTTTTTTTGAGGTAAATAAAATATGTAAGGGAATAATTTTTATTCTGTCTGTTTAGAATAAAAATTATTCGGCAACAGTTCATAAAACACGAAATATACAATAAAAATACAGTACCCGGCGATAAATATTGCACATCGACCTTTGAAAATAAAAAATAAAAATAATTATCAAAAGAAGCAAATCATAATTGTTTTAACAGCTCCTAATAGATACAGGACTGTTTGTATTTCGTGCGACAGAGATAACGCTCTACGAAGCGGAAATTAGCCGATTGTCTCTTTCCAAAGGTCGATGTGCAATAATTATCGCCGGGTACTGTATTTTTATTTTATATTTCGTGTTATTATATTATAATACAGTACTCTGTTGCAACAGAGTACTGTAAGTCAAAATCTACAGTAGCCACCAGCAGAAAAGCGCCGAAACTATGAAGCTCGACGAGTGTGACCAGTTAAATTAATCAACTGCACTTCACAGCCTGGCTTCCCTAACCGGCTGAAGTGTACATGTAGATTTCAGAAATTCAGACTATTCATTGGAATGGCCATAAATACAATTCCACCCCAGTAGACCACATCTAATTATAGCTAAACAGCCGATTGTTGATAAAATGGAAAAGAAAAAAAAATACTACCAGAAAAGCGCGTGTCGCTTCGTAACATAAAAATACTGTACAGACGCCAGCACATCAAGCTACAATCTGTCAAAGTTATTTAATACATTTTCAACTTTATCGGTAAAGCATAAGGTTCAAAGTTGATTGGGAAAATTTGACAGTTTTGAGTAGCTTGATGTGCTGGCGTCTGTACCTAGTTGGTAGTGGTTACAAGGGGGCCTAAAAAGGCCACTTTGACGAATCATAAAAGGATAACATTATGAATCGTAATGGACAGTTAACTGTTAAGTTAATCGAATCAAATCTTATTGATGAAGGATTTTTCAGTATTTTTTTTTGTCTGTGCTCCAAATCCAATCCCTATCTCTTTGATTATACCTACGTAGTGCAGCGAAAAAAAGAAAAACACGGCCTGTCTTCGCCATATTTTGATTCATAACGTTATCCTTTTACGATTCTGCCAAAGTGACCTTTTTACGCCCCAAGGTCTCCTGCAGTATTTTTTTTTTCAGTTCAATGGTTGACGACTTCAGATTTATTAAGTAACAGTTGGACACCAAAAAGATACTTACGGTACAGGATGGAAGGGTTTCTTTGTTCTGTCTGATTGACTTTGTTCAATTCTCACTTCTTGACTCGGGTCCTCCGCCTGGAATGGAACAGGCTTATAAAAATACCTGAAGTCTAAAAGATTATAGAAGAAATAAGAAAGTTTTATGCGCTTTTAAAACGACACGATTCCGAATTTCTACTTTGAAATTTTAAGGAATCTGCGATCTCGTGAAGGCACCATTTTTATTGCTATTTAGGCGACAATTTTTCGCTATGCGGCAGACATGTACCATCGAGGAAACTTACATCTGCCCAATTTGAAAACAATAAAAAAAAATGTTGAATGGGCCCCCTCTCTTGACCTCGATCACGCCTGATGGAAAGCGATGGATGAGGTCTATGATCGAACGAGCGTGCCCAGGAGATGCCTAAGGCACTGGAACTCCCACGCATCGACGAAACACAGCAGGCTGCTTGACTCCGGTGGGAGGGTGGTCGCAAACCAGGACGAAAATCCCGTGCACACGATGACCACATCTGTTAGCAAGCGTTACTATAGCGGCCGAGCGTTGCAAGCAAGAATAGCCCTTACGGGTGTATACAAGTAAGTTTCCTCGGTGGTACATCGCTGTTCCATTTTTTGATCATCATCGTCATAATCATTACAGCCGAAAGGCGTCCGTCCACTACTGGATATAAGTCTCCCCCAAGCGTTTCCCCATCTAGTGAACACTACTACTACTATTTTAGCTCTTCTCGCCTGAAACACAGGACTACCTAGTTCATGCACGTAAGTCTTAGCAATATAATTTTTATATAAGCAAAACTGTAATAATTTTCATGCCTTATAATTTTTGAATAAATATTTTATTTATTTTTACTAACAATAGGATTGACATTCATTTTGACAGTTCAACAACATTCATTGCGTTATTTACGTTGTTGAGCAGACAAATTTTTCAATCATATGAAGCAATGGATGAGCAATATCATTCAAAATGATTCAAATTGTGATCAATAGTGTGTCAATTTGGAGGGATCCGTGGTTAAATAATAACAGCCGCACAGGTCGATCGATCAGGTTAAGCTATGTTTGCCGCGGTTGGTCTGTGGATGGGTGAGCATTTTTACATACCGAGACCCCTCCGTGCCTCGGAAAGCACGTTAAGCCGTTGGTCCCGGCTGACATTCGTGGATCTTTGACAGTCGTTGCGGGTAGTCAGAAGCCCGAAAGTCTGACAACCAGTCTTACCAAGGGAAATCGTATTTTTTTTATAAAAAAAACGTTGCCCCACACTAGGAATTACTCCTGAATCCCGGGTGCGTTTACAAACATTTAAATTCACATACACAAACAGCCAGACCCGGAACAACTGTAGGCAATACAAATGTTTGTTCCGTGCGGGAATCGAACCCGCGACACGCAGTGCAGCAGTCGATCGCTCAGCCCCTGCGCCAACCGTGTCGTCGTATTACCCAGTAACTGAGTTGTGGAGGTCAGATAGGCAGTCGCTTCATGTAAAATACTGGTATTCAGCTGCATCCGGTTAGACTGGAAGCCGACCCCAACAGAACTGGGAAAAGGCTAGGCAGATGATATTACTTTTTAATACTGGTATTCAGCTGCATCCGGTTAGAATGGAAGCCGACCGCAACATAGTTGGGAAAAGGCTAGGCAGATAAATATAGTATTTTATGCAATTAGGGTGCTGGTCCACCGTGTGGAAGACCTACTCACGCTGCATCTTCTGGTACACGTTATTAATAGTAAACTAAATAATACTAATGTTGCGCGCCACAATTGATGCCTGGTACATGGTGACATTAGTTACCACTAGCGCCATCTAGTATCGGGTAGCAGAACTAGTAGGGTCAAGGTCCTAGAAATTCCGAGAACTATCGACATCGATTCAGTCGGGACCGGTATGTACTCGAACGTTCTAGATGTTTTAGTAGCTCTGTGGCACTATATAAGGCCGGTGTGAGCCGCGAGACATATAGTTTTGAATAAGCGATACAAGCGAGTACATCGAAGCGATATTCAAGTGCCACTAAGAGTGATCAGTAGTGAAATTGTGTTGCATAATTAGTGTGTTTGAATTGTAATTAGTGTTGTGATTAAAGTGTCAATTTTTGGTTATTAAATCGGCAGTTTTTATTGTCACGAACCCCAAGCTC
The DNA here is from genome assembly GCA_963855955.1 of Luperina nickerlii. NCBI lineage: Eukaryota > Metazoa > Arthropoda > Insecta > Lepidoptera > Noctuidae > Luperina > Luperina nickerlii. The sequence goes on from OY979690.1 coordinate 6,012,158, forward strand.
GTAACACTAATAACGATTTTCTCACCTTAACCCCGTAAAAGTGCAAACAGAAATTGCTGATCTTCTTGAAACCATCACTGGTCTTCACATAGTGAGGATCACCCTGCATCTGTATCTGACAGGTGACCTGGAAGTGGTTCTTCTTCTGACAGACGAAGGCCTCGTCTATTTGGGAGTAGTTGAAGCCTTTGTCGGCACCCACAACGTAGGAAGGTGGTTGGCTGGAAGAGAAATATGGTTGTTGGATAAAATAACTCAGCGTTCTTGATTAATCCGAGTGAAAGGTGCGTCTCTGCTAAACCTGGGTAAAAAGCATGAGAAATTGAAAAAAATAATTTAATTACTATGCATAATATTATGCACAAATAAACTAATAATAAATATTAGTAGTTTGCTAAGTAATGTCATATAGAGCGTTTGGAAGCTGGATACAAAGTCTTAAGGGGGTGATATTTGACACCATTTAGAGCATTTTGATCCATACATGTCTTAGACGAAGTATGTTTTTTTTTTATTTTTTCCAGTTAAAGTTTGTACAATATTTTTGACTAAATGTTTGTAGTTAAAAAAGGAAAAAAAAGAAACATACTTCGTCTAAGACATGTATGTCTCAAAATGCTGTAAATGGTGTCAACTATCACTCACTTAAAGCTTTGCACTCACCATGTTTAATTACATACTCCACAAATGCTACCTCTCTCCTAACACACTTATTTTGCTGTGCCACATGTATGTACATGCACAGAATGCAGAGTCTGTTTTAAAAATCGCAAAGGTTGACTGGCAGAGAGCTTTATGGTACAAGTCCTACGGCCCAATTATATACAACTATTGTGCAGACTGTTTCAAACTTTTTAGCGGCTCGGAACATGAGGCGAGTCGCTGCGCAGTACCGAATGAATACCTCTGACAGCAGGGGTGAGGGGTGAGGTACTGCACAGCGAGTAGCGAACTTCAGAGCCGCCATAAAGTTTGAAATGTGCTGTACATAAATAAAAATAAAAAAATTCTAGATAAATCGTCGATTTCACCCCGTTTATTAAAAACTGCTTTCTGTCTCAAACATGAAAGTTTTCTGTCCTACGTTCTGTAGAATAAATTACATTTTTATACTCACAGTGGCTTCAAGTTGCAGTCGTACAGCGAATGCCAGACGTTCTGCTGGAAATTGCCGAACCTGATGCACTGCAGGGGAGCATCGTCACCCGCCTCGGAGCCGTCCACAGAGGGGGGCGCGGGGCGGGGGACGTGGGTTACACTCTCAGGTGATAGAGCCGCTGGTTGAAGAAGGACAAAGGTAAATGATTGGTTTCTTTTTAGGGGTTTTGCTTCACGAATGTATGAATATAATCATCATGTATATGTTGGGGCCAACTGGTTTAATTAGCCGTTTAGTTAACCGCCTAGCTAGGGTTGTGGAGGTCAGATAGGCAGTCGCTCCATGTAAAATACTAGTATTCAGCTGCATCCGGTTAGACTGGAAGCCGATCCCAACGTAGTTGGGAAAAGGCAGGCAGATGAGCAAGGAATTGTATTTTTTTTGTAGTAGAATACGCTGTTCCTATATTAATATTTTTTTGCCACTTTCGCTCCCCTGTTTGATTCTTTTCCGTACATCGTTCATTCATACAGTACCCGGCGATAAATATTGCACATCGACCTTTACCTTTTTTTGTATTTTATACAAAGAATAAAAATAATTATCAAAAGAAGCAAATCATAATTGTTTTAACAGCTCCTAATAGTTACCGGACTGTTTGTATTTCGTGCGACAGAGATAACGCTCTACGAAGCCAAAATTAGCCGATTGTCTCTTTCCAAAGGTCGATGTGCAATATTTATCGCCGGGTACTGTACGTCTTGCTTAGCGTTTCCTACCTACTGGCTACGTACCTGCACCTTAGTAGATTTTTAAAAGCAATCCCTGATAACTTACCAGGCTCACACTTCACTTGTGAGTTGGTATCCTGTGAATGCTTCCTCTTCTTCGTGCTGGGTTCCTGCAGGCTGGTGTAAACCGGCGTCAGGGTCTCGTGACCCAGCCCCACCAGCTGCGGGTTTATCATGCCTTGCTCCAGCTCTGGCATGTCTACCCTCATCTGGCTGTATCTGGGGAACAGGGTTAAGTTGAGTCTTTGCTTAAAGCATGTTCAAAGTTCAAGGAACGGTTTGAAAGGACAGGTATTTACAAGGAAAACTAATGTGGGGAATTATATTTGCCATATGATTTAACTGGCACTAGTGCAAAGGTGATGAAACAGATTTTCACGTAAGCCAGTGAAAAGTCGGAGAACCCTATAATCATAAACCAGTAAAAGCGTCCATAGTAACTCAAAGATGCCTTTTTCTAAAATGGAATCCTAAAATGTAAAATAATAGGTGTACATCCGTCTTCATTCAGTCAAAAGAAATTCACAATTTCTGGATATACAACGTGTAACATAATTATTGCAAGACCTCATACACCCCAATGGGGGTTTTCGTGAAAATTTACGACACCAGTTGGCACCGCTTTGACAAGAGGTCTTCCATTTCGACAATGAATATAAAATATATGGTGACGTTCATCATTCGATTCATTCATACGTTCATCATTCAGTCATGACTAAAGAAAATATAGGCTCTTTGACAGATGCCTGGACCTGACGTGTCAGTGCTGCCACCTAGCGTACGTCATTTCAGAAAACCCTCATTAGAGTTAAAAGTTAAAAGCATAATACAACGACCAAAACTTATTTTTTTTAAAGCTAAGTATTATTATTGAGTAAATTGTGTTGACCCTATCATTACTTTATGCATTTAAAATTGAGCTTTATTACCTTGAAATAAGATTTAACTTTCTTTGGCTCAATCGGCGGTCAGAATGTCAAAATACATAATTTTTGAAAAAAAAATACCTAAGTACCTTAAAAGTTACCGAAATCAATTCAGTAGTTAATTATGAACAAACTACTTTCAGGACTTGCGTTTATTCTGTTAAACCTTGTATACCACCCTCAAAAATTGCCACATTGACTGATCCCGCACTTCTCGCAACCAGCAGATTCCGGTGACCTTCTCCAGGTCATCGGATATGGTGATAAGTCTCCCAATTACAAATAATGAATTCTGTATCTCACCTGTTCTGATAAACATCGCCCAACCCCAAATCATGTCTCACTGTCCTGATCCCAAGCTCCACAATATTAGAATCCTGGGGCAACACCACCACATCATTCAGATTACTCCTCAACACCTCATGGTCAATATTATCCGTCTTCAACTCCTCGTAGATGTAGTCGCCATTTTGTTGCAGGATCTCGTGGGTAGGTATGTGGTCGTGGACTAACATGTAGTCGGAACTGAGAACTGTTTGGGGTACCGCTATGGCGTGGGAGACCTGGGTCTCTGATGGGCTGTAGGGATTCTCTGACCCTGAGTCTGGTGGACTTTCCGGGAGTTGGTGGCCCCTGAAATTGGAATAAGAATAAATTGTATTACTTTACAAAGCATGATGACGTTGATGGTTTTGGTTCTGAAAAAAAAAAATGTTTCCCAGTCTGTTTGAAGTGAATCTTTTTTCTTGACAAAATCTTCATTATTAGACAAAGGCTATGCTATATAAAACTAGCACGTGCGGTGGGGTGCCAGGATCACCCGTGGTACGCATATGGTGTCCTCTAGTTTTACGGAAAAAAAAAACTCGTCGTTACGGGGTCAAAAATTCTACTCCCTGATTACCGTTGCGGATTTCGAGGCTAAGAGAATGTCAGGAGTCTCCTACTGATGTAACATTACGTATGAACTATGAAACTTAAGCAGATTCCGTGTAAGGGTATAACAAATTGCCTGTCGCGATCGGATCGCTGTTAATATCCTGTAGCCGAGTACAAGAAAGGAAACGAAATATGCTTACCCAGTCCGGCGCGGGTCGATAGTCTGGGGTGCATAGCAACCCTCGCCGACGGAGCTCATGTAAGCCTCTATATCCAACTCTTCGATGAAGCCCGGACCTGGAACAAAGTATATAATTCTATTAGTTTTCAATACACGAAGCCAAGAACTCAAAAGGATTTGAATTTGTCGCAGTGTTAAAATCAAAATTAAATCCGCCATGTTATTTTAAGTATTCCTTTGTATGAAGCAGCAGCAAAAAAAAAAACAAAAGATGTAAACATTTTTTTTACTAAGATACGTATTTTTTTGCGGCGCGGTGTCTTAATAATCTATGGCAGAAATATTAGCTCACCATTAAGCTCTACAAAATAGCCCATAGAAATAGGATCTTTAGGGTAGGCTTAAAAATAGGGTTTCATCCTAAAAACATGGTTTTTGTATAGGGATCAAAACATAGATATTCGTGGTTCAAAATAAAATCGTCGGAACGGGATAGGACATTGTTTCTGTACAAAATCTTTGCATTTGTTCAATGTGTCCGAACCCTCACATACCGATGTCATTTGACGCATTCGATACTTCAATCCATATGCATCGATACAGTATCATTTAGTTCGAAGTCAATAACTTTCATTTTCCGCCAATCACTCTGTACAATCACTTTCGCAAACGCATATAATTACAAGTAAACAAACTAGCAGCGCCCCGCGGATTCACCCGCATACGTGTCAATCCCGAGGGAATATTGGGATAAAAACTATCCCATGTCCTTTCCCGGGACTCAAACTATCTCTATACCAAATTTCATCTAAATCGGTTCAGCGGTTTAAGCGTGACGAGGTAACAGACAGACACACTTTCGCATCTATATAATAAAAATGAATCGCTAAATGTGTTGCTAAGCGCGAAACTCGAGAACGGCTGGACCGATTTGGCTGATTCTTTTTTTGTGTTTGTTTCGTCAGAAGGTTCTTATGAAAGAAAAAATAAAAAAAGTCGGAAAAGTCGGTCTCAAGGGTAGGGTAGAGGTAGGGTAGGGTAGGGTAGTGTAGGGTTTGGGTAGGGTATGAGTAGAGTAAGGTATGGGTATATAGGGTATCGTATCGGTAGTGTAGAGGTGGGGGAATCAGTAGGATACGAGTAGGGGTATCGGTTGGGTAGGGGTAGGATACCACGCGAACGAAGTGGTGGCGGGTCAGCTAGTTTATACTATTAATAGTATGGATACTGATATGGTGAATGCCTCGTCGGTCTACTGGTCGCAAGCTACTGCTGAGCTCGAGGTCCTGTGTTCAATTGTCAGGTCCCGCAAACTGTCATTGAGTTTTTCCGTCAGGAATTTCTCAAGCAGCCCAGAGTCTGGATTTTTGCCCGGATGATTGCAATAGGCTAGCCTCCTGTTCACACACACGTGAACACGTCACTTCACATCACACACACATGGACGACGAGCGGCGCGGGGACCGGGCGACGCGAGACCATCGCGCCGACCGCACGACCAGTGATGTTCAAATCCGCTATAAACTGTAAACGTGTTATAAACTATAAAATATATTCATATAGTCTGTTATTTTATACGCTATAATTATAGCGCGCTATTTCAAAACTCGGGCGCAGTCTGAACGCGGAGACGCTATAATTTAGCAACACGCTATCACGCTATCACGCTAAACGGACTTGATGAATTGATGATGCGCGGTAGATGTTAACGCGCTATACATTATAGTCGCTGACGCTATCTTGCTATCTCGTTCTGGCCCCGCTGTGAGAACGCTATCTTGCTATCTCGTTCTGGCCCCGCTGTGCGCGTTTGAACTTTTATTCGTTGAGTAGGTCGAGGCGCTATAATATAGCGCGAAGTCCGACGCGCTATAATATAGCGCGAAGTCAGAGCCGCTCATAGCACACGCTATACGCTATGTACACATAGTTTGTTATATTTTGGCGCTATACGTTTTATTAACCACCACTACGCACGACACATCATCGTCCGCCACGACCGCGATCGCACCATAATTTAGAACCTACTTACTTACCTAGTTATAATTGCTACTTTGTGTACCTACCACCGAATAAACCTTTATACAGTCCACTAGTCTTTCCGTCACCTGGGCCTATCTACACCCTGTTAAATGGGACTTAACAAACTTGCGAAAAGCGGGTGAACTATCGGTACACCTCTATCTTACCCTTTGGGGAATACACGCGTGATGTCATGTTTAACCTTTTGACCGCCTCACGTCAAATAAAAAAAACAGTGGCACTCCGGGAGTGCCGACAGAAGTGAAAACTTGAACAATTATTACGTGTGTATTTTGTGAATCGTCTTTATATATAAACAAAACACGCGCGGTACCGGCTACGGCCATCCGTCTTACGAATTTTCGATCAGGTCACGTGTCCTGACGCGAGTTTGACATTTTTTACCCATTACAAAAAAAGTGTACAACGCCGCTAAAGAAGTTTTCACTTCAAAAAGTGCCTACGGCGCGCGGCGTCAGTCTGTCGTGTAGTCGAACTGTGACATGCTGGGCACATTTTGGTTTGTCATCTAAACATGACTGTGGCGGTCAAAAGGTTAAATACTATTATGGTTCGTAGATTATGGTATAAGTACTTTACTTACGCGATTTATAATTTATTTTGCCCATCACCCATTGATGCACATGAAAACTGCATTGAAAATAGAATTAACGCGCGACACAGAGGCACCGCTCGTTGCGCGACTTGCGGTGCTTTTGTGTCGCGTGATGTGTCTAGAGTAATAGTTTCTACCTACAGTTCGTTCACAGTTATTTTATCTATGACTAGCTTCTGCCCGCGACTTAGTTTGCTTAAAATTTCTTGTTCCCCCGACCCACCCCGTCGTATCGCATCGCCTGCCCCCGCTATTACTTCGTTTTTGCTTAGTATTCTTTCTGATTTTTTTTCTTTGTGTTCGGTTCCTTAGGGTCCTAGCGTGATGTTATGATGCTGGCACAGAATAGGCGACATCGGCTCAAGGGCCAAAAAGGAAAAAAAATCAGTAGTAGAAACAATTCTCGTAAATTTATGAACGTAAAGTAACAGTCTGATCTGTCAAAAATACATCTAATTTCCCTATATTTTTAAAAATTTTTTTTTGTTTTTTTTTTTTGTTGCCGAGATGAGGCTGCGACCAGATTTTGAACGTTTTAAAAATTACGAGGATCGGCCTTCAGCTATGCTAAAGTTAGAAGTTAGAGATAAAAGGACGATTCGGATGAATCAGTATCTTCAAGTAGGTATATTAGTCAAGTAGGAAGTTTGATTGAGTCATGTTTACAAATTTTTTTGTGTCATCAAAAATTTTGATCTACTCAAAATGTGGTCACACTTTAAATCTGTCATCTCTAAGCTATACATTCTAAAAAAAAAACTTTTTAAATTAGCACAAAATTTAAACGACATTCTACATGACTTAATCATATCCTAGTTTAGAGAGATCTCAAAACGTTGTAGGTAAATTGTTCAAGAGAGTATCTCCAAGAAATACATTTTTCACGGAAAAGACGCTTAAGAAAACACAACTACACTGCAATATTCCACATCACAACATAGTCTGAACTTTCAGAACATAGAAAAACCAGACCATCGTTTCAAAACACACGCACAGTATATATAAAATTATAGTTTTTACTCAACTATAGCACTACTTGCGCAGCTTGATAGACAATAGATACTGCCTGTCTCTGCTTGCGAAATACACGCAATTGTTTACGCATTCGACCAGCGCTTCCGCACCCTCCCATATAAGAACGCGCACGCATGACACGGACTACTGTGTACCATGAGATTGAGATCTTTGCCAGTAAGCATAAACGTTGTAATATAAAGAATAAATTGCACAATTTTAAGCCTTCAAAGCAGGGATTTGAAACGGTATTCAAAATAACGTTACGCGTAGTTCCTGTACCGATAATTTGCGCCGTTCCACCAGGATCGTAACAAAATTAATTCCTTGGATATATAGAGGTATAAGGAACAGCGGTGCTATTCTATAAAAATCTCACCGTGAAAACTTAGGTGAAGAGAGCTTTCAACAGTGTCAATTACTAGCAAAAACAAACTCACTTCGCCTAAGTTTTCACGGTGAGATTTTTACAGAATCGACCGGCAGCGTGTAAAGTTCACTCAACCTCCATGGAGGAGGATCCACCGACCATACGGGTATCGTGTCTGGCGGGCAACTGCCCGATGATTCATATCGGGTCGTTGTATCTACGCTAGTTGCGCGGTAAACTCTGCTTGCGAGATGCAGGATTTTGCGTGACGTCAGTATGACGCGTTGTTCGCATGTGGCGTTGTAGATACCGCTACAAGCCTGTCGACGTCACGTTTTCTTCTTTCATACGTCATATCAGTATTCACCATCATATCATAGGCTATATCATCTTTCACATGACACTCCATCGTATCTTTGGCCTTTCAATACTGGTACCTACCTATATAAAAATGACGATACTTGTCTAACTCATTCTATGATTCTATGAAATCAGTCCCACTACCAACCTTAGCGTTTTTCTGCGGCATGAGCTATTTTTGTGTTCAGTAACTCATGCTCACAAGGAAGAAAAGTGTGGACAACCAATGTACGAGTACAACTCACAAGATATAGAAATATCTTCCAACCAGTCAGAATTTTACCGGGAACAATCCCGACCAGCCGGTCGATTCTTTAAAAATCTCACCGCGAAAACTTAGGTGAAGCGAGTTTGTTTTTGCTAGGAATTGACACTATTAACAGCTCACTCCACGCTCACTTCACCTAAGTTTTCACGGTGAGATGGTTACAGAATCGCACTACTGTTCATGAGTTCAAATCATGTACCATACGATCTGAAATCGCGCCTAAAGCTTCGGGTCGTATGGTAACCCCAGTTCCACTTCCATTAAATGAATTTAAATGGAAGACTTATTTCTTTTTCTACGCACCGGAATACCAACAGTCACCAAATGGGAACCTGGAAACCTTCACAGGAACAGTTATATTTTTTGTCACTGATCGACAATCATGCGTTCCTGTACGACACTTTCGTTGATGCGTAAACATCTACAATTGAAGCACGCAAGCAGACACTGAAGTTGCATGTGAAAACATAATGGAATAATATGCGTAATGTGGATGAGTTCCTTATGTAAGTGCAATTGCACAAGACATACAAGAAATGGAAGAAAGTCATAAGGCATTCGACAAGCAGACAATTCCTAGAGGCTCTAGGACTTGTCTGCTTCTGCATAGGACAATGCCTAGACAGCGACGTCGCCTATGTTTCCACTGATGGTACACAGGCCTCCTCTCTGTGAGAGGGAAAGGGTCATAAACCACCACGCGGACCCAGTGCGGGTTGGCGGATGTCACATGTCTCAGAATTTTTGGTGCCGGTTTCCTCACGATGTTTTTCTTCACCGTTTTGAGAGTTGAGAGCAGTGGTGGTGAAATAATTTACACAATGTTAAGTGCCTGATTGAGTTCGAACCGATGACCTACTAGTAAGTAACGGCTGCTACCACTGGCCCGCCACTGCTAACAACTGTCATTTGCTCGGGGTGCACAAGAGTAAGGCTCAACTCACACCAAAAGAGCGTCGAAGCGGAGCGCAGTTTTAGTGTCATATGAATTTTAACTTTATTTTCATTACTATAATACTTATTATCGCATGAGAAACTCGAACGAGTCGCGCGGATGCCCGCGGCGCCGTGGGAATTCCTGCGAATTCCATAAACGCGCCTTCTCTAACGAGCGAGTCGCTGCGCTTCGCTGCCCTTCGCCGCTCTTTCGGTGTGAGTTGACCCTAAGGCTGAGGCTACAGTAGGCAGCGATTTGCGATGCGACTGGAAGAGCGAAACGAGAATAACATGGTATGGCTACATTACAAGCGAAAAAAAAGCAATTTTCTAATAAATTCGCTTCAATTTCGCTCATTGATGTAGCCGATGCCGTGATTTCAGTAATGTTGTTCCTATCGCATAAAGAAACCAAAGACCGCTAGTAATATTTGATGTACGGTGTAGCCATATACGTGAGCATTCATTTACTTGTTTTAATCGCTCATGTGTCGCAGGTCGCGTCGCGGTCTAATGTAGCCTCAGCCTTAAGCTCAGCACGGTTCCTTGTGGAAGCTCTTTTAATAAACCTACAATACAATGAAAAATATAAAATCGTCCAATTTGATGCAAGAGGGATTCAAGCACTAATAAACCAAGACTCCCTTTCTGTTGTTCTGATCTTTTACTGTTCAAGGAGTACGGTTATAGGATGACTTGCCCGTGTCAATAAGGCGTGCTCAATCTTTGTCCATTTTTAAAATTATGATAAAAAAGCACTTCCTCTCTCCTTAAACATCATCATTATATTTTTTGGCTCCTGTTTCATGTTTATTATTATATGTATATGATGTATATACTTATTTAGATTGTTTACTTTTATGTATGTGTTTTATGTAAATGGTACACCACAGACTACCTACAGTATTTGTCTGTTCTTCCCCTTCTTAATCGATCCAAAGGTTGTCTTTAAAAGATTGCTCTTAGCGATAAGACCGCCCATTCTGTCACCCTTTGTAGTTTCTATATTTATGACTGTAATTTATATGGTGTACAGACGCCAGCACATCAAGCTACCCGAAACTGTCAAATTTTCCCAATCTACTTTGAACCTTATGCTTTAGCGATAAAGTTGAAAATCTATTAAAGAAATTTGACAGATTGTAGTAGCTTTATGTGCTGGCGTCTGTACATAATAAAGAGTACCTATTCTTTTCTATTTTTCCACCTCAGCGAGGGTTTCTACGCACATTTTCTCCTACCGTCGTCGGTCATAAATCGGTAGCCCACGCACATAATTTCAATAAACTTTGCTTGTACTATAGTTTTCACGACGCGGCAGTGCGTGACCGGTGATCAAGCAGTAACTGCATCAATTATCTAGAATATTTGCAAATCCTATTGCCTATAATCATGTATGTGGGAAAAACTTGTTTGTGCTTTGTTTTTGATGTAAAGGTTCCGTATTTAATTACGGTTAGAAAGAAGTGGAATATGCTTCGTTGTTCTTAAGGTCGCAAGCGCAACTGCTGAGCATGGGTTCCTGCGGTTGATCCGCGAATGGCTGTGTTAGTGGAGTTTTCTCATTAGTAAATATTCGAAAACATTTAACCAGGGACTCAAACTGTAACCGTAATAAGTGTTTTTAAAACTGTTTTAAAAGAAAACACTTTTAAAAGTAACAGATACAATAATGTTACAGAATCAAAGTGTAACCTTTTATATGTGTTAAATATGTAACAGAAATAAGCATTAGTAGGTATAATTATTGCACGGTACCGCAAAAATGCGCGGCGGACAGGCAGACGCGGCGATGGCAAAATAGCCTCAATCCCGTCGGGATTGCGGCTATTTTAGCAACGCCACGTTTACCGGTTACACTTTTAACCACACTGTTATCTGTTACAGATATATTACGGTTACACGTTTGTAAGTGTTTTGGGCAGGGATTGAAAACCGGTACGAATATGGGTTCCGGTTCTTCATTTCGGTTCTTAAAAAGGTTCTTCTTTTCGGTACGGTTCCGGTTCAGGTTCCGGTTCGGTTCTGGTTCCATAGTACCGGTTCCAAATAAAGGTTCCAATATACCGGTTCCGTATCATCCGATTTAAAGGTTCTCTAAGAAAGAAGGGATAATGTTTGACGCGTGGCTAGCGTATCTTTTCTTTCAGTTAGCCTTCGAATTATTGGTGAGCAAATATTGACAGTAATTATTATTAGTTGTTTATATAATCTACAGTTACTGTTAATAAATTAATATAAAATGGACAAAGGTAAGTTTAATCGTATTGTATTCACTTAGATATTATCATCTCCTTTATTTATTGAATATACAGGGTTAATGGAAAAACACCAACAACCTCTTAAGAGGTCATTGTACAACAGACAAGTACACGAATGTATAATATAAATCAAACGATGAAACAAATATAGGGCGCACGCGTTGTTCATGCAACGAATGATGCGAATGATCTACAAATACAATGTACCCCTCTCTCCTCTTACAAAATCTCCTATCTTGCCGCTATTGTCCTGCGCTGAGCGGCATGGCATCGTATGAACTCGTTCGGTCTCGTACTCGTACCGCTAAAGAACCGGTACAATAAAGGTTCTAATTTAGGTTCCGGTTCCGGTTCGGGTTCTAGCAACCGGAACCACTAAATACCGGTATTTTACCGGTATTTTAGGAACCTTTTCAATCCCTGGTTTTGGGTTAACACATTAAAAAACACACATAAAAGTGTTACATATTTGATTATGTTATCAATTCAATATGTAGCGCTTACTAATTCTGTAACCTTTATGAAGGTGTTTTTATGTGTCTGCATGTAACACCCTGCAACCCACTCTGGGCCCGCTCGGTGGCTTAGGCTCGGCGCAGACAGAACGGAGCGGAGAGGATTTTAGGGGGAAGCGCTAAGGTAGCAAGCGAAAATCAAATTTTCTTACGTTTTTTGCAATTTGCTGGTCAGTATTAAGTTGCACGTCGATCAAAATATGATTCACGGCCGTAACAAATATGTATTTACAGAATTATAATAATTAAAGTCATCAACACAACTCTCTAAGACCACGTAACTCCAAAGAATGATGATTTCATGAAACAGTTATTCTTTGGAGTAACATGGTCTTAGAGAGTTGTGTTGATGACTTTAATGATTATAATTCTGTAAATACATATTTCTTACGGCCGCGATTCATATATAATGAATTATTATAAATATTCTTCCTATAATATTTGATGTTTGTGTGTTTTAATTGATGTAAATATTTTTGATTTTCGTTTCAATGCAAACAATTTATAATGAAAGTTGCATTGACTTATATAATATTACTAGCGTAGTTGATTATGATATTGACATAATTACTTACTTATTTAATTAAACGTATTGATTAATGCATTTTTGTTTAATACGTTTTCCAATAATCCCCACTAGGCTGAGTTAATTTCTGGAAAAAAAAAGAACAATCCCCACTGGTGGGGATTTGTCTGTGGGGATTTCTGGAATAAATCATATTTTCTGACTGACCGACTTCTTGACAATTCAAAAGTGCCTGTAAATGGTTTAATTGAAATAAATGCGGCGAATAAGTGTGATGCGTTGGGTTTGAAAGAAATTATCTGTTCTGCATAATATGTAGAGATGGATGTCAATACCTCAAACATTAATAAAAGCGACATTATGCAACGGTAATTAAGATATAAAAATACTTAATCTTAACCTCAGGGAACCCTGCAGATAACCATGTGAAGTAAAGTCATCGACACTGATTGAATGAATAAGTGATGATGCAGTGAAAGGACTGGGGTGAACGCCTTGCTCACGACTGGTTTGTTGTGGAGGGAGATGCAGAAGTACCATTAGGTACTAAGTGCTAATATAGACGAGCGGCACGTACCAACAGCAGAGTCTACTGCAGTCGCCGACGCGTCGACGGCAGAGATAACTGCAGCCGTCGTAACGAAAACATCTATTTTATTTTATTTGGATGCTATTTGCTATTGTTATGAGCTTGGGGTTCGTGACAATAAAAACTGCCGATTTAATAACCAAAAATTGACACTTTAATTACAACACTAATTACATTACAACTCAAACACACTAATTATGAAACACAATTACACTACTGATCACTCTTAGTCGCACTTGAATATCGCTTCGATGTACTCGCTTGTATCGCTTATTCAAAACTGTGTCTCGCGGCCCACCCGGCCTTATATAGTGCCACAGAGCTACTATATAAACATCTAGAATGTTCGAGTACATACCGGTCCCGACTAACCCGATGTCGATAGTTCTCGGAATTTCTAGGACCTTGATCCTACTAGTTCTGCTACCCGATACTAGATGGCGCTAGTGGTAACTAATGTCACCATGTACCAGGCATCAATTGTGGCGCGCAACACTACCATCATCATTCTCCTGTTCTTATAACAACTTATTTGGGGTCGATGTAACGTGTCTATTTCTCCCATACTTCACCATTAGTCTCTCGGTAACGACGTCATTAATCTCGGTAATGACCCCGTTTCTAACCATATCATCACTCACACAGTCCATCTAACGCCTTTTAGGTCTTTCCCAACTCTTATAGCCATCGACATTCATACTCAAAATTTTCCTCGCGACATTTTCCTCATTCCTCCGTATCACATGCCCATAACATGACAACCGATGTTATTTCGCTAGCGATACGTAAATGTATAGCCTCCGAGGTGGTCAGCTTCGCTACTATTTTTGCAGAACTACCAATAATTTGAACATTGCAGGACGACAAGCAAATAGAGGTATTTGCTTGTCGTCCTGCAATGTTCAAATACAGTACATACGTAGTTAGACTTTATTTATTTCTTCTCTGTATGAGGATACAGAGAAGAAATAAATAAAGTCTAACTACGTATGTTGACTACAGGTTAACTAAACCATTAGTCAGTGATGTCTAATGGTTAAGAAACCTGTTACCGACGTAGCTTGCAGAGTAAGCAAACTGAAGTGACAGTGGGCTGGTCATGTTGTCGAAGGACCGATGGCCGGTGGAGGAGACGAGCCCTGGATTGAGACCGTGTATCGGCAAGCTAGTGTGGGACGCCTCCCAGCTATATGGACGGACGACCTAAAGAATGTGGCTGGGGTAGACTGGATGCGGAAGGTGGAGGACAGGGTGCTGTGGCGCAGCCTAGGAGAAGCCTATGTCCAGCAGTGGCTGAGTTGATTGAGTCAATGATGTCTAGGATTAACATAGGAGCGCATCATTTCGAAAAAGGCACTTTGATACTTTCCAGGTGTAACTTGATAATATAGTGCTCGAGTAGCGACTCTCTTTATGTTTTTGTTTCCTTCGACATTCTTCTAGCTCTATTAATTTATTTCAAGTGTTGCATGAAGTAGTACCACTGTCTTTTCTTCAGTATCTACTTATTACTGCATCTCCAACGGTGTGTTGTCATACAGCTCCCGGTAATGTTGGTTTCATGTTAATTTTAATGTTACTTGAGCTACACTTCATGCCATAATAGGGACAGAATTCAAAGAATAGTTTACATTTTTTTTTAGATAGCACTTAATAAGGATAAAGTTTCTTAGTTTGCTTTTGGCACGTTTACTGCCCGGTAGCGTAATCATAATGTCCCCACAGGCCTCTTCTCTGTGAAAGAGAATGGGCCGTAATCCACCACGCGGGCCCAGTGTGGATTAGTAGATGTCACACGTTTTCGAGTTTCTGGTTCTAGCATACATGCCGGTTTCCTCACAATGTTTTCCTACACCGTTTTGAGAACAGTCTCCACTGAACAGATCCAATAGTTAAGCAATCGTTATAATTTATATTGTGATTGAAAGGACATGAAAAGAGTCCAAATGTTAAAATTCCTATATTCATCATAGCGAAGTTACAATAATAACACTTTCAAAGGTTGTCATCAAACAATGTTCGATGGATACATGTACGTACTACACATCCATTGTAACGGTTGCGCAATCCTTGCAACCCTGAAGACATTTCAGTGCAAAAGGTTGCAAAACGAAGATTTTCTACAAGATAAACAAAACATTTATAACTATTCTGGCAAAGCTCAGGCAGGTACACTAGAGAAGATCAAAACTGCGCTCGCAAGCACGAATCGCCTGTATTCGAGTTGCATTTGAAGACGGGATGATGTGGTACAGTGCGTGCCACGTAAGAAGAGACTTGACACACCACGTGGTCTGACATGCGCAGAACACGATTTTAGGTATCTTTAGCGGTATGAGGTCTGAGTGCGGGACGGGACCGGACGTCATAGGGGCGGCGGAAAGAGGCGGGGGAGGCGGGGTCAAGTCTCTTCTTACGTGGCACGCACTGTACCTGCGGTAAAGTCTTGATGTCCAAGGTTGATATCACACTACACTAACATTATAAAAGCCAAAGTTCGTGACTGTGTGTGTGTATGTTAATATGTTTTTTACTTCTTCACGCTCAAACGGCTGGACCAATTTTGTATATAGAGAGGTAGCTGACACCCTGAATTAACATATAGGCTATTTTTTATCTCGACATTACCATGGAATCGACACTTATGCGGGTGAATCCTCGAGGCGCAACTAGTTTAATATAAAAGTCATTACTTAATGCATGTTAAAGAGACTTGAGGGGCCTGTGGTTAAGT
Organism: Luperina nickerlii; assembly: GCA_963855955.1. NCBI lineage: Eukaryota > Metazoa > Arthropoda > Insecta > Lepidoptera > Noctuidae > Luperina > Luperina nickerlii. Next base: position 6,028,245 of record OY979690.1, read on the forward strand.
AATAACAGGCTCACAGCTTGATCGATCAGGTTAAGCTACGCATGCCGCGGTTGGTCTGTGGATGGGTGACCAACTATACATATCAAGACTATTCAAGACCCCTCCGTGGCTCGGAAAGCACGTTAAGCCGTTAGTCTCAGCTATCATTCGTGGATCTTTGATCGTCAGAAGCCCGAAAGTCTGACAAGCAGGCTTACCAAGGGGTTTCGCATTAACCAGTAACTGGGTTGTGGAGGCCAGATAGGCAGTCGCTCCATGTAAAATACTGGTATTCAGCTGGATCCCGGGAGACTGGAAGTCAACCCCAACATAGTTGGTTAAGGCTAGGCAGATGATGAGACACTACATTATATAAGTTAGTTTTTTATTAATTATAATTAAACCACTTTGAATAAAAGAGCCATTTTCAATAGGGCTCCTCCTAAGGGGGAAACGAATCCATTAAAAAAAATATTAACTCAATTAATTAATTTTATAAGGCAAAAAAAAATTACGATCGTAATCGTGTTTACACGGTGGGCGCAGTGGCTGAGCGATCGACTGCTGCGCTGCGTGTCGCGGGTTCGATTCCCGCACGGAACAAATATTTTTAATGCCTACAGTTAGTTGTTCCGGGTCTGGCTGTTTGTGTATGTGAATTTAAATGTTTGTAAACGCTAACGATACAGTAGTAAAGGCTCGTTCACACAGGCGCGACGCGACACGCGACACAAAGGCACCGCTCGTTGCGCGACTTGCGGTGCCTTTGTGTCGCGTGTCGCGTCACGCCTGTGTGCACGAGCCTTAAATCCTAGTGTGGGGCAACGTTTTGTAAAAAAAAAGCACTCTCTAACGCTTCAACAAATATTTGAACAGTAGGTAGTCACCAAACTAGGCAAGGCCTGTGTCTTGGGGGCCTGAGTCGCGTTATCTTAAATAGAAATTAAATTGGCCGCTATGACCGAAATACGGTCTTGAGTACTATTAAGGGGCTTACAGGACCTAAACACAAAAAATGCAAGTTTTAGAAACAATAAAAGTATTATGATCGACTACAGTAAACAAAATCGGAAAAATATATGATATTCTTCAGAATATACGAGTATGCTAGGTAGATAGTGTGCTGATAATACAACTAATTTGACACGATAGAAAAAAATCATGAAGATACCTCTAAAAATTTTCTTTTTACAACAAAAACCATACTAAGTAATATTATACGTACAATCATTCTGATTTTTTGTCAGATTATTCTACAAGCAACATACTAAAATACTAGCGTTTTAATGTTTTTGTCCAAACAATAGATTTTTTGTAATAAAATATGTAATTGCTTCATATTTTGCAATAAATTACCAGCGTTGTGTCATCGCGCTTCTCTTTCTTTTCTATGCAGTCCGATAGTGACCGCGCTTTAATGAAAATGAATCAAAATAAACTAGCACAATAATTATTATGAGAATGACAAATACCTAACATAGGTATTATCAGTATCTAAACATTAGCTAAAGTCGAATCGAGAATGATATCATCTCAGATTTCAGGTCAAGGCGATCAATGACACGAGTGTTAATTAATTATGCTTTTAGGCTAAATGTTACATATATTTTTGTATCGCTTTGGGAAGTAAAATAATAATAAGATTTAATGTAGCGTTAAAATTCATAATAACTACGGATATCAATAGTAGAACATTTATGTGATTATTTTTTTAAAGTGTTTACATAATTTTAAAAGTGACATTTTAATTTTCAACGTGACAATGCTGCCAGTCTTTTGGGCATGTTTCCTGTTGACAGCGATGCGGACGAATTTTTTGATGCCCTTTGTACCCCTACGTAAATTTTTAATTGAGAAAGCATACTAGACGATCCAAGATTTCTTGAATAATTGATTGAATTGTTGACCATGTATTAATGTGACTGCATATTGATATTTTGACATTTATAATAACTAAATTGGACATGTAAAATAATTTTAAATGTAATGCCATGCAGGCCCCTCTTTTCCATTGGGCACTCTGGGCAAGTGCCCAGGGCCCCGCGATCTTCGGGGGCCCCGGCCTGCTCTCATAAAAAAACATTATTTGCAGCCGCCGTTCCATTATACGCATTATTAGTACCCGTTTCAATGACAAAATAAGTGATTTGCAGTGCGATTTACAATAACTTTTTAGCCCCCAGTTATGAAATATTAGTTAGTATGCTCCTCTTATTGTCTATTATCTACACAAGGGCCCCGTGATCCTTATGTGCCCAGAGCCTCCAATAGGTTAAAGACGATCCTGATGCCATGCCACTGCATAATTATATTTACTTATTAGGCAGGACATATTGGAACTTAAATTTATTGTTTAGTCCTGTAACTAACATATGCCCACAATAAAATATTTTGAATTTGAATATTTCCTCTCCTTTTTATATACCCGCCAGTCTCTTGGGTACAACACGCGCCACGAAAGATGAGACTTGACTTTTATCTTAAACTTTATTATTTCGTAATAAATATTAAAATATTGTAAAAAAAAGAATAAACTAAATGTCATCCCTAAATCCTTGAAAAGATCACACATTATGGGTAACTGTTTCGTACACGACATACCTGTGCAAGCTCCCCCTCTACTGAGCTCGTCTTTCGTGGCGCGTATTTATACATTACAATTTACAAGTCGACAGCGATGCGGATGAATTTTTCGACACTATGTTTTAGTTTGTGTACATTTTTAGTTAAATTCGGATTTAATTTTGTTACTTTTATTAATTATTCGATTCGATCTCCTATGTGTACACATAGGATACTTTTTATTCCAATATTCACACAATATTCACATAAATAGACCATTTCCTGGATTAATCCAGGAAATGGTCTATTTATGTGCTAATTTTCATCGAAATCTGTTCAACGGTTTACGCATGATTGAGTAACAAACGTCCAAACATTCACATTTATAATATTAGTAGGAGGTTGGATTAGGTATTAGTGGTTATTCGCTTACTTGTTATTTTAATTTACAGAAATAAATAATATGCGGACTCTTTCCAGTATTCGTTAACTAGCAAAGAGCATTTAAATGACGAGGAGGTATGTCGATAAAAACTATCCTATGTCCTTCCCCGGGATGCAATCTATCTCTCTGCCAAATTTTATCGAAATCCGTTCAGTGGTTTAGGCGTGAAAAGGTAACATACAGACAGACAGAGTTGCTTTCGAATTTATAATATTAGTATGGATACGAAGGAAAGTTTAACACAAGCAAAGCCACGAGCACTAAAATATTTGCAATTATCCTTCAGAATTTTGCGTAAACAATAAACAAATCTGATAAAAACATCATTAGGTCTCAAATAGAGAGGTTATCACTTAATAAATAAGCTAACCTTGGCCAAATATTCTTATCAATTTCCACTTAAAATTCATTTCTGGGTTAGTTGATATGATTCTAAAAAAAAAAAACCTTGTAAGATATGTTCTGTGGGCCTGAAAAGGCCACTTTAGCAGAATCATAACAGGATAACATTATAAATCATAATGGACAGTTAACTGTTAAGTTAATCGTATCAAATCCCATTGGTGATGGATTTTTCAGTGATTTTTTTTTGTCTGTGCTAAAATACCAATCAATCCAATCCAAATTCATTCCCAGTCTCTTTGATTATACCTACGCAGAGCAGCGAAAAAAAGAAAAACACGGATTATGACTATTGCTGGAGTCATTATGCTATGGTCAAAAGATTAGCCAGTAAGTAAGGAAGGTTTGCATTAGGCAAACTTATTTACGTAATTCATGCAGGCTCTTATAATGCCTCTCACTGCCTCTGTCATAAATACAGAGTACTGACCGATCTTATGATCTAGCTAGGAGAGAAGCGATTCACCCAACAATTCGAGGATCCTATACCATGTAATTAATAATGCATACTTCGTAAGTTCCCTCAAAAGGTACAGACACCAGCACAGGGGCGGATCTTGAATTTGTGGGGCCCTGGGCTAATACTGCTTAGGGGCCCTACCTAATTACTCAACCAATTGCCATTTTATTATGATCGGATTTTTTTTAATTCTAGATAATTTTTTATTGACAATTTCGTCTATTGTTTTCAGTTCGGTTGGGGCCCTCTGTATCCACGGGGCCCTGGGCTGCAGCCCAAAAAGCCTTTAAGTAGATCCGCCCCTGCACCAGCACATCAAGCTACTACAATCTGTCGAATTAAATAGATTAAATAGATTTTCAACTTTTTCGCTAAAGCATAAGTTTCAAATTTGATTGGAAAAATTTGACAGTTTCGGGTAGCTTGATGTGCTGGCGTCTGTACTACAAAACCTTTGTATACGGACGCCAGCACATCAAGCTGCTACTATCTGTCAAATTTCTTTAATAGATTTTCAACTTTGTCGCTACAGCGTAAGGTTCAAGGTTGTTCGGGAAAGTTTGACACGGGTAGCTTGATCTGTTAGCGTCTGTACCTAAAATTTAATTATTATATGCATTATTATTATTATTTTATTTATTAAATGCCGTTTAAAATAATCTGATACACTGTTTTTACGTGTGTTAAACTAGGCAAGACCTATTTTATTGGAAATGTTTGCCGTCTATAACACTTATAAAGTTCTGACCCAAAAAAGGAAAAAACGGAACGTTTATAAGACCACTTTTTGTCTGTCTGTCACAGAGATTTTTCTCGAGACCAGTGATCACCAACCATCAGTGCGCAGGGCCGCCGCCGATTTGACCATGCGGCCCTAATTATGTGCTGTAGTTAGTTGCGCGTTTGTCTGTCAGTCAATCAGTTACAAAACTGTGATATAGAAAAAGAAAACAAAACATTAATTTCTCAGTACCTATAAATTAAAATAAAAAAATCACCTTTACTCCTTTAAAACCATAACGAAAACTACACCTGTTACCCCTCAAAAACTACCCTTTCTAAAGGTAAATAATGTTTTATTTGAGCAAATCACACAGTTGACCGAGCAGGCTAATATTGTGGACACCCCACGCTAATTTGTAAACTAAATTGCGTACACCCCACGTCAGGGGTTGGAAACTAGTGATCCGTGAAAATGCATCTGGTGCTAATTGTTGTAATTTTCGTATATTTTTTTGTGGGTGTTTTATAAATTGACCATGTTTTTTTTTCGTGGTTCGTTTTTTGAAACGATCTCAAGTATTTGAATCAAACCTCTTTCACATTGTTTAGTACTAGCAGTTGCAAGCGGTTTCACTCGCATCCTAGGGTAACTGCTACATCTTGTACCCTGATAAAAAGTATGTCATATATGTCAGTCCAGATCGTAGTCTAACTGTATACCAAGTTTCATCCTAGCTCATTTAATAATCAAATTAATGAATTACTACATATATGGATTTTAAGACCGTGCTTTCCGTGCCTCGGAAAGCACGTTAAGCCGTTGGTCTCGGCTGTCATTCGTGGATCTTTGACAGTCGATACGGGTAGCCCCGAAAGTCTGACAACCAGTCTTACCAAGGGGTATCGTATTACCCAGTAACTGGGTTGTGGAGGTCAGATAGGCAGTCGCTCCATGTAAAATACTGGTATTCAGCTGCAGCCGGTTAGACTGGAAGATATTTTAAGATCAAAAATAATACATTTTTGTCTGATGCATAATTATTGGCCTATGACGTTCCCACTGCTGATGCAGGGGCCTCCTCTCCACGAGAGGGGGTGGGCTGTAACCTACCCCGCGGGCCCAGTGTGGGTTGGTAGATGTCACATGTCTTTGAATTTTTGGTCCTAGGACATGCCGGTTTCCACACGATGTTATCCTTCACCGTTTTGAGAACAGTGGTGATGAAAATATTTACACAAAGTAAAGCCTGGGTTCGAACCTACGACCTACAACTCGTAAGTCGGGGCCGTTACCACTGGGCCACCATCCATACTAATATCATAAATTCGAAGTAACTCTGTCTGTTTGTATTATTACCTTTTTACGCCTAAAACTTTTTACCACTGAACGGATTTCGATAAAATTTGGCAGAGAGATAGATTGCATCCCGGGAAAGGACATAATTATGTATATAGGTTAGTTAAGTTTACCTCGCGGGCGAAGCCGCGGGCGGAAGCTAGTTAAGTTTATGAAGGTCAAAATGTATCAGCCTTTTTAGACCTCAACAAACACTAAAAATACCAGGGATTTGTCTGTTTATCAATGAATGTTGATGTCCATTCACAATGCGGTTAACAAAAGGCCAATTGACCAGTCATTATCGTAGTATCAAATTGGTAGTATGATTGAAATTGATGAATGGATCATACACTTGATATGGTGGCGGTCAAAATCTTGTCTTGTTATTGTTGCTTCGAAAAATACTACAGTCCTTATCATTTCACCAGTTCACGTAGCATGACCGATTCTAGGCTCCTACAAACAGGCGCGACACGACACGCGACACAAAGGCACCGCAAGTCGCGAAACGAGCCGTGCCTTTGTGTCGCGCACGATTATTTCGCGTGTCGCGCCTGTTTGTAGGATCCTTCTATCTCTATTTTACCGAGAATAGACAGATTTCTTTCTATCCACTCGACATCTCTTCTGCCTGAGCACGGGGCGACCCGTAGACTCGCGTTTCTATTAAAGACATAATAATTATTTATTTTTCCATACAAATTAAATCAATATAGATTCTTCTGTGATGTAAACTATTTGACACTTGTTGAGAAGAAATATTTCTACTATGGACACTTATGTACGTACGCAAAATCGCGCATTGTCGTGGAGTTGCGGACGCTAGCCCGTATTACCTAGATATTAATGAACAATAATGGGGGGCCAGTGTCAAAAGTAAAGAAAAATTGGTCGTCATGCTTGACTGAACAATAATAAAATTTCTTCTCGTAATCGACATGCCTAAAGGTTTGTAAACACAGGCGCGACGCGACACGCGACACAAAGGCACCGCAAGTCGCGCAACGAGCGGTGCCTTTGTGTCGCGCGCGATTCGCGTCGCGCGTCGCGCCTGTTTGCAGGAGCCTTAAGACGGTAGAAATCTTTCTACGATCTGTCATTTTGTCCATTCTTCCGTCGACAAAACCCGTGTCTATGGTGGTCATGCTACGTACTTCTCTATCCTTGTATTCAGCTGCATCCGGTTGGACTGGAAGCCGACTCCAACATAGTTGGGAAATGGCTAGGCAGATGATGACTTTGACTTGACTCTATTAAGGGTCCTGCAAACAGGCGCGACGCGCGACGCGAATCGCGCGCGACACAAAGGCACCGCCCGTTGCGCGACTTGCGATGCCTTTGTGTCGCGCGCGATTTTAAGGCTCCTACAAACAGGCGCGACACGATACGCGACACAAAGGCACCGCAAGTCGCGCAACGAGCGGTGCCTTTGTGTCGCGCGCGATTTTAAGGCTCCTTAAAACAGGCGCGACACGACACGCGACACAAAGGCACCGCCCGCTGCGCGACTTGCGATGCCTTTGTGTCACGCGCGATTTTATCGCGTGTCGCGCCTGTTTGTAGGAGCCTTTATCGCGAGTCGCGCCTGTTTGAAGGAACATTTAGTCGTCATCTCTGTAGTCACCCCTTTTCTAGCCGCATCATCTTTCACGTAGTCCATATAAAAAAACACTGGCACTCCGGTAGTGCCGACAGAAGTGAAAACTTGAACAATTACGAGTGTATTTTGTGAATCGTCTTATAAACAAAACACGCGTGTTAAGGTGTGTTCCTTATTTTATAGGGTTTTTTGCAAATCAGGTATGATGACCAAAGTGACTGGTTTATTCTTCTCGTGAAAGGAATTTATTCAGATTTACAAATAAGCACACAGGATAGACTTCAGTTCGTGGTGTTGGTCGCGGCAGTGGTAAGAGAAGCAAGCCGCTCGCATGGAGCTCGTCGTCAGTTATATATCCGTGGTTCAGCGCCATCTCGTCGTTGTTGGATGAACTACGTAGTTAGTACGCGAGGCCCTCGTAGTTCTTCCCGATGTGCATAGATGGCGCTGTCCTCAACAACGCGCGTCTTACGTTTTACGTCTTACGAATTTTCGATCAGGGTCACGTGACCTGACGCGAATTTAGAAGTTTTTACCCATTCCAAAAAAGTACACAGCGCCGCTAAAGAAGTTTTCACTTCAATTACTACAGTACCCAGGCGTAAATATAGCACCTCATTGCCTGCCTAGCCTTTAACCAACTTATTTGGGGTCAGCTTCCAGTCCAACCTGATGCAGCTGAATACTAGTATGTTGCATAGAATGACGGCCTATCAAAGTCAAAGTCAAATCATTTATTTCAAATAGGCACACAGGCACTTTTGAACGTCAAAACTTACAGTAAAATTGAATTGATTCTAGTCGCCCCTTCCAAAAGGTAGTTTTCGTATGGAGAAGAATGGGCAAGAAACTCCACACACTATCTGACCTCCACAACCCAGTTGTTGGGTAACACGATACATTTTGGTAAGACTGGTTGTAAGACATTCGGGCAATTGATTACCCCCTAACGACTGTCAAAGATCTACGAATGACAGAATGACAGCCGGAACCGGCTTAACGTGCTTTCCGAGACACGAAGGGGTCTTGCAAGAGTATGTAAAGATACCACCCATCTACGGAACAACCACGTCAAGCGTAGAAGAAGTAGGTAGTAAAAAAAGTATACCTAAATAAATAAAAAATATGGCAGGGAAAACCCGGTGTCTAACTTGCGTCGCTTATCATCACCTACAAGTTTAAAGAGCCAAGTTGGTTTTCCCCACGGTTACATACGCCTTTCCGCTCTTTTTTTTCTAATTATAATTTATACAAAACAATTGACGTACTATGCATCTAAGTGGTTTTGAAACACGATTTTATTTTAAAAAAGATGCAGGTCATCATAATGTGTACGTTGCTACAATATCAAATCTTAGTGTATTCAATAAACAAGATAATTAATTTACCTGTCATTTTTAAATTATTTGTATAGTAATTTTATTGTAGGTGCATCCGTCTTCGAGACATCATTATAATTTTTGTGTACAAAATATTGTAAAACATTTTTGAAAGAGTAAAGGCTCCTACAAACAGGCGCGATACGCGAAATAATCGCGCGCGACACAAAGGCACCACTCGTTGCGCGATTTGCGGTGCCTTTGTGTCGCGCGCGATTTTATCGCGTGTTGCGCCTCTTTGTAGGAGGCTCTGTAATGGTGGAGTTTCTCGCCCATTCTTCTCCATACAAAACTACCTATACTACCTTTTGGAAGGGGCGACTAGAATGAATATTTTGACGTTCAAAAGTAGGCATTTTAAAAGGCACTCCAGTAAGTCAAAACTAACAGAATGACACGACTTTGCGACGTGTCCTTACGTCACTGGCGCCATTTCGAAGCTGTGTAAAAAACGTGTAGATAACCAAAATATTTGTTAGCTTTATCAAAGCCAGATTGGCATATTTCTGACGTAGTTTACGCTATTGGAATTCCTGAGTATGTGTCATTGTTTACCGAAATAGCCATTCCGTTTTTTTTTATTTAAAGAACCAGTAGTTTGGTCTCAAAACGGCAAAGGAAATATCGTGAGGGAACCGGCATGTCCAAGAACCAAAAAATTCGAAGATATATATGACATCTACCAGCCCGCACTGGGCCCACGTGGTGGCTTCCTGCCCACTCCCTCTCGAGGAGAAGAGGCCTGTGTCCCAGCAGTGGGAACATTATAGGCTGATTATTCAGGAGGATGATGATCATCATTCGTTTTTGAAAGATACTTTGGCCGGAGTTTACGTAGTCTTGTAAAAGGTAATTACAGTAGGTACCCGGCATAAATATTGCACATCGATCTTTGGAAAGAGACAATCGGCTAATTTCGGCTTCGTAGAGCGTTATCTCTGTCGCACGAAATACAAACAGTCCGGTATCTATGAGGAGCTGTTAAAACAATTATGATTTGCTTCTTTTGATAATTATTTTTATTCTTTGTATAATTATTTTTTTTCTTCTAAGTCGATGTGCAATATTTTATCGCCGGGTACTGTAGGTATTCTAGTCAAGCGTACAGCTCTTAGGTTCAGTCCGTTCACAGTTAAGGCTCCTACAAACAGGCGCGACACGCGATATAATCGCTCATGACACAAAGGCACCGCTCGTTGAGCGAGTTGCGGTGCCTTTGTGTCGCACGCGATTTTAACGAGTGTCGCGCCTGTTTGTAGGAGCCTTTATTATAGCTCTGACAACAGCAACCTTATTGTGACGACAATAAATATCACAATGATTTTGACAGACTTGTCAATTGGCAGCAACCAAACAAATGTGATTTGGGCAGTGATGCAAAATCAGAGGTAATGGACTGACACGTCCGGTGAGATAGTGGTCAAACTTCAGCATGATAAAAAGGTTTAAAGGCTCCCACTCTCCTGCTTGTCGGTCTTCTACAGATTGTACTTCGGTGAGTGTGCCCAAGGACTCCACGACCTCATTCCACCGGCCCTCTTCTACCTTCGGACATCCAGACGCACTGCAAGTTACCATCCCTGCCTAGTTGCTATTCCACCAATTCACACTAAGCGTTTCCAAATGTCCTTTATAATGCGCACAGCAAAAGAGTGGAACTCTCTACCTGCGTTTGTTGTGTTTCCGTGTGCATACAACCCGAATCTCTTCAAAGTAAGAGTGAACAGGCTTCTTCTGGGTAAGCTCACTCCATCGTAGACTTTGTCTCTGTCATCTCTGATCTAGACTAGAGTCAAGAGTAAACCCATAACAAATAAAAAAAAAAGACAGGTGCGACGCGACTCTAGTAGAACAATTTCTATAAAAACGTCATGGAAATTGTTCTACCAAAATCGCGTCGCACCGTCGCGTTGTGACGCAAAAGGGCTTACAGGACCTAAATACAAAAAACGCAAGTTTTAGAAACAATAAAAGTATATGATCGACTACAGTAAACACAATCAGAAAAATATATGATATTCTTTAGGATATATGCTAAGTAGATAGTGTGTTGAAAAGATAATACAACTAATTTGATACGATAGAAAAAAATCATGCCTCTAAAAACTAAAACCTTTCTTTTTATAATAAAAACCATACTAATATACATACAATCGTGTCAGATTATTCTACAAGCAACATACTAAAATACTAGTGTTTTAGTTTTTTAGTCCAAACAATAGATTTTTTGTAATTAATTAATTGCTTCATATTTTGCAATAAATTACCAGCGTTGTGTCATCGCGCTTCTATCTTTTCTATGCAGTCCGACAGTGACCGCGTTTTAGGTCATGTAAGCCCCTTAAGGAAAAAGTTACACGTTTCTCCGTCCATTTTAAATAACAAACTACAAACTTACAAACACGTATCTCAATTAAAAACTGTATGTACTTATTAACAAAATCTAAACTGTAGGACATCGGCACGACCTTATCTCCAGCCAGACAGATCGTATTACCGGCCAGTCCGTAATACCAGGAGATATCGTCAGTTTCAGTTTGCCTTTTTCTGGTTATTAGTTATTTTGATGGGGAAAACAGTAAATATCGTCATCTCCTCCTTTATCGTCGACTCTCCTTTTTTTACTTTTTCTATTTCCTGAGCGTGTTCCAATTAAATACCTAATGTTTCTTCCTTTCTCAATACTCAATATACAGGATGGATAGATGATGAAGTAGATGGAAAAATTTTAACACAGCGCTCAGTACATCTAACTAAAGATATCCAAGCAAAAAAAAAAAAAACACTGATTAAAGTGATTTTATTTTGACCTAAAATAATAAATTGCCGGCACATTAGTGTATTTTCGTTAGCTGATTATTTTTCTTGTAAGTATCTATGCGTTTTTCTTATATATTTTTATACCATCGTCCTTATTTTGGTGGTCTGAATGATTTCTAAAAGTTTGTCCATCTATTTTAATGGGACCTTATATTTATTGCTTCTACATGTGAACTTAGGTGGTAGGTTTTACAGAATATGATCATTGTGAACCCTGTCGGGCACAGCAAAAGTAGGAGAGAGGAAGAGGACTTTTATTTGACTACATCACTACATAGTATAAAACAAAGTCGCTTCCTGCTGTCTGTCCCTATGTATGCTTAGATTTTTCATATTTTCTGACTGACCGACTTCTTGACAATTCAAAAGTGCCTGTAAATGCTTTGAGTTTGAGTTTGACAATAAGCACTCTCTTATTGATTTTATTTCTCTTTTGTGTCATACTTGTGTCCCAATAAATATTTTTTCCTTTATGACATTGAATTTACTTTTAATCCTGATAGTACTATCGGGATTAAAAGTTCCTGTGGGATAATTTCCGAACTTCACGCGGGCGCAGCCGAAGGCAAAAGTAAGTAATGTATTGGAGATAAAGTCCTTGAAATAATATCACAAATATGGTCGAAAGTGAAGAGCCATTTGAGATTTTCACTGTAGTATCTATCAATAATATGATAATTTGATTATACAAAGCAAACACGTGCGCGATATATTGCGTTATATCTTGCAATAGTGCGCAAATAAATGCTCCTACAAACAGGCGCGACACGACACGCGACACAAAGGCACCGCAGTCGCGTAACGAGCGGTGCCTTTGTGTCGCGCACGATTATATCTCGTGTCGCGCCTGTTTGTAGGAGCCTTGATGAAGTAGAGTTTTTATTGTTATGTGGTTCTATGAAATTATGATTATTGATAATTAACAAGTAAGAGTGCATCTGTTATGGGGCGGTAAAGTTGGTAATTGCGTTCACGAGTGACGATACTTGAGTAAACCTACGTCACTCAGGTACACTGTGTGCAGGCAGCCTCACCGTTTGTTATCACGTAAACATTTAAGTAATATTGTAACCCTAACTTATATTATAAATGCGAAAGTACAATGCGTGCCACGAAAGATGAGACTTGACACACCACGTGGTTTGACTTGCGCAGAACACGATTTTAGGTATCTTTTGCGGTATGAGGTCTGAGTGCGGGACGGGACCGGACGTCATAGGGGCGGCGGAAAGAGCGGGGGAGGCGGGGTCAAGTCTCATCTTTCGTGGCACGCATTGAAGTTTTTTTGTTTGTTTGTTACCCTTTCACGCCTAAACCACTGAACCGATCATCTTGAAATTTTGCATATACGTTGTCAGGTGTACAGAAATGGACATAGGGTACCTTTCATCCCGTGAAGAAAGCGCTGTTCCCGAGGAAAACAACAATAACGTTATGCGCTGCGCGTTCCCTACCTTTTGACGAGATAAACGAACATAAATGTAGGGAACAGCTGATTATTTTTTCGCGATTTCAGGTTTGTTCCCATAGTAAAAGTTGTTCATAATGAGGAGTACAATGACCTCTTAAGAGGTTGTTAATGTTTTACCAATAACCCTGTATAGATTGTGACGATCTTTGCCTGTCTCCGGGTGCAATCGTGAGACGTGTCCAGTCCACTCCCACTTAATTCTGGCTGTTTTTTCTCCAATATCCGCAACTTGACGCCTGAGGCAGCACATCGCCGTCGAGGTAGACCAAGGCGAAGGTGGTGTGACGATCTAATATCAATTAGGGCCAATATGGCCAGAGATCGCACAAGACAGGAAGGCTTGGAAGAAAAAAGGGGAGGCCATTTCCCAGCAGTGGGACACAAAATAGTCTATAAAAATATATATACATAACCTGTTAGGATTAATGGATGAACACCAAAGGAAAGACCGTTCTAAGGATTTCAATAAAGGCTCCTGCAAACAGGCGCGACGAGCGACGCGAATCGCGCACGACTCAAAGGCACCGCTCGTTGCGTGACTTGCGGTGCCTTTGTGTCGCGTGTCGTGTCGCGCCTGTTTGTAGGAGCCTTAATACGTCTATTTAATACTTTTAATTATTTATAGGTATTGGTAGGTGTGTATTGTAAAACATCTCTAATAAGATCTAACTTTCTACTGCCCACTTCACCTGTCAACCCCGTTAGTTCATGATAGATGTCGGCCTCAGTGATCATGCGGCTAATTATTTAATTAGCCAGCAACATGTCAAGTTTCATCAGGCCTTCGTAACCGGTCACCTACTTACTGCGCCAATGTATGTTGGTGCCGGAGAATTATGTTACGACGCATGTCAGACGATCAATGGAACAAATGGTAGCAGCTAAGTACAATAAAAAACTTAAAAAAAAAAAAAACAACCGACTCCCAAAAAAAACGCTACAAAGTGAAAAATAACTTTAATTTCGAAAGTCGGTGTCAAAAAACGAAAATACAGAACCAACGACACCGACTTCCAAAATTGGTTATTTTTCACTTCGCAGTGTTTTTTCGAAAGCGTTTTTAGACTTTAATTTCGAAAGTTGGTGTCATAAAACGCAAATACAGAACCAACGACACCGACTTCCGAAATTAGTTCTTTTTCACTTTGTAGTCTTTTTTTTGAAAGTCGGTTGAATTTTTTTGTAAAAAAGTTTTTATTTTTCACTTTTTAGTTGTACCTACCTACCCCAAACAAATTCATATAACACTACTTGCTATGAGAATATCAGTGACACGAAGTTATTGAACACATCTGCCTACCCCTTTAATGTACCCTTTAAAGGGGTAGGCGTGATGTTATGTTATCTGATTGCGTAAACAATGCATACATATGCTATAGCATCAATTGCGGTTAATTTGCTGGCATTCATTGAAGAGTTCCCTTATCTGTCTCCGAAATTCATCAGATCTTTACGAAATTAAAATGGAACCATTTCGGAATAAACCTCTTTCGAACAAAAAAAACAAATCAAATCCGTCTATTATATGAAAAAGTTATGCCCGAACATACTTAAAAAAAAAAGAAATAAAATATACATATAAAAATTCGAATTGAGAACCTCCTCCTTTTTTTGAGGTAAAAATAATTATACCTAACTAGCTTTTGTCCGCGGTTGCGACTTCTTGGAGGTTGGAAATTATCCCACGGGGAACTACCAGCACTACTAACTATCCTTTGTCCTATCTCAGATCATGGTCTACCTTTGTTCCTAATTTCATAAGTTAGGTAACATACGCATGATCAGTCTACAATGTTCCCACTGCTGGGACACAGGCCTCCTCCCGGTGATAGGGAGTAGGCCGTAATCTAACACGTGGGTCCAGTGTGGGTTGGTAGATGTCACGTCTTTGAATGTTTTGATGAACCGAGCAAAACGAAAAAAATTGTAAAGAACGCTAAGTGATAGCGCGGGCAGGCGATGCGATGCGATGGATGTCAGGGGAACAAGACATGTCACGCGGTCAAAGTCGCGGTCAGAAGCTAGTTAACTACCAGCGTCAGGTATTGTACCTGGCATATGCTGAGCTGGACTCCCATTTGGTGCAACCATGAGACACACACCGCCCAGTAGTGATCGACCGTTATAGATGTTTATGAGCTAAGTGTCTATGGGTCAATTTATCTTTTTAATGATTGTTATTTTTTTTTTTTAAATGTCACCTTTTTGATTGTTTATGAGCTAAGTGTCTATGGGTCAATTTATCTTTTTAATGTTTTTTATTATTTTTTTTTCACCTTTTTTTGATGTTTTTAATACCTGTATTGTGTCTTTTGTTGCAGTGAATAAACGTTTTATCTATCTATCTAACTATATTCTTCTATCGCCACAAATAAATCGAAGAACAACAATGTAAATAACTACTGGATTTTATTACGTCACATTAATAAGGTTACGTTACTTACACTGTTGAGTTAACTGACGCGGATTAGTGTTTACTGTTAAATTCTGCAACAATTAATGCGGTTACCTCAATGCTTGATTGAAGTTGAAGTTTTAAGGCTCCTACAAACAGGCGCGACACGCGATATACCTAATCGCGCGCGACACAAAGGCACCGCTCGTTGCGCGACTTGCGATGCCTTTGTGTCGCGTGTCGTGTCGCGCTTGTTTGAAGGAGACTTTAATTGAAATGGTAACTATTTTATTGATTATCAACCTGAATTACTGCGCAAGTTCCATATAATATTCTATTTTTACCTATAATTACTCATTTTGTTTTGTTTTTCCGTGCCGTGAAAGCACGAAGCCGTTGGTCCCGGTTGTCATCCGTGGATCTTTGACAGTCGTTACGGGTCAGCAGAATCCCAAAGGTCTGACAACCAGCCTTGCCAAGGGGTATCGAATTACCCAGTAACTTGGTTGTGGACTGAGGTCAGATAGGCATAGCCATAGGTCCATGTAAAATACTGGTATTCAGGTGCATCCGGTCAGACTGGAAGCCGACCCCAACACTGTTGGAAAAAGGCTAGGCAGATTGAAAAAACAACGTAAAAGGTAATTAGACTTAATAAAAATTGCGCAGATTCCATTTACACGCCACGATGGTCATATCGATCGTATTAACGAAACCGGTATGTATGTACGAATTAATAATTCTATTTAAATACTCAGTACGAAAGCGGGCAACGCTCCATTAACTAGCCTGTGCGAATTCTGAAATATTTTGCGGTAAAAATGCGGCGATGGCATATTTTTGCAGAATTAGGTTTCGAGTTCGGGTTTTAAAAGTTTGTTCTCGATTAAAAATTGCATGGAATCAATAATTACTTACTATACTTTCTAATTGTGTTGTTTTGCGCATTATTCATACCAATGGCGTTTGAATTATTTTTCCGTTTCAATCATCTCATTTCTGTATGCACAATTGCACATATTTTAGAGTTGGTCTCAAACTGAAAGTTATTTTCACTCCCTAAAGATGGTGCTGCATTCAACGTCAACTGGTTGTTGAAAGAAAACATCGTGACGCATCCGACATGCACACACACTGGACCCGTGTGGTAGATAAAGGCGTCCTGACTCCTAGCACTGGGACGTTATACGCTGATTAATGTATGTATATTACATGCGTTATTTCGCATTCGTAACCTTGCAAGCAATGAGACAGGTAACGTTCGAATTAACTCTACTCAAACTAAAGTGACTGTTGAATATTTTTACTGGGTCAGGTGTCAGTAGTAAGTTGTACTAAGACATAAGAGAAAAAATTGCTGCCAGTTACTGAAATCATTTTTTTTTTAAGTTAACTGCTGCACCCTAAAGGCTCCTACAAACAGGCGCGACGCGCGACGCGAATGGCGCGCGACACAAAGGCACCGCTCGTTGCGCGACTTGCGGTGCCTTGTGTCGCGTGTCGTGTCGCGCCTGTTTGAAGGAGCCTTAATTGCTAAACACACTATCAATCTCAAACTGAATATTTTTGAAAGATATTGCTAATCCATTGCTTCTTAAGTTCAAAACATTTGTCTGCTCAACAACGTAAATACCGCAATGAATGTTATTTAACTGTCAAAATGACAGCCATTCCTACTGTTAGTGTGTTACGCAATTGAGGCGCTTGTGGCAAAGTAATAACAGCGGCACAGGTCGATCTAAGGTTAAGCTACGCTTGCCGCGGTTGTTTCGTGAATGGGTGGCCATCTTTACATATCAAGACAACTCCGTGCCTCAGAAAGTACGTTAAGCTGTTGGTCCCAGCTGTCATTCGTGGATCTTTGACTGTCGTTACGGGTCGTCAGAAGCCCAAAAGTCTTTGTTATGAATAATTGTTTCATGGCCAAAATATTTATAATTTTTTTACGGCTCCTGATGTCAGCGGACATAAAAACAGTATTTTGTATACTTTTTTTTCATCGAACAGTAAAAAGTATAAACAAACAAAAAAATGTATAATAGGTACTGTTTTTAACAGTATGGTTGGCAACCCTAGCCTAAAGGCTCCTGCAAATAGCCGCGACGCGCGACGTGAATCGCGCAAAAGCACCGCTCGTTGCGCGACTTGCGGTGCCTTTGTGTCGCGCGCGATTTTGTCGCGTGTCGCGCCTGTTTGAAGGAGCCTTTAATGCGGTTTGGTAGATGTCACAAATGTCTTTGAATTTTTGGTTCTAGGTCATGCCGGTTTCCTTCGCCGTTTTGAGAGCATAATCCCGCCTCTCTCCTGTTTTGGTCCTACCCACCTTGTTATGCTATGTTACACCACAATCTGGCTATTGGAAGACTGCGTATATTTTTACAGCTTACTCTGCCAGAGTGTGTTTTGTAGACTCCACAAATTCTTGATTTTCTTTTAACTCCCCATTCTGGGGCATGTTACAATACATGACAGTAATTCGTTTTGGGGGCAATGGCGATGAAATAAACTACTGCAAAGTAAGGTGCCTGCCTGGATTCGAAACCACGACCTACAACTCGGTGTGTTGTTACCACTGGGCAACTACTGCTCTAAACTTTTATGTTATTACATACTAATATTAGAAACAAGCTTCTGCCCGCGACTTCATCCGCGTATTTCTTGTTCCCCCGACCCACCCCGTCGCATCGCAACGCCTAGCGCCTGCCCGCGCTATTACTTCGTTTCTGCTTATCGATCTTTCTGATTATTTTTTTGCTCGGCTCCCTAAGTGTCCTAGCGTGATGTTAAATATATAGCCTATGGTCCTCCACAAGAATTGGACTGTCTAATGCAATTTTTTTTTTTAAATCTCATTGGTAGTTTCAGAGATTAGCGCGTTCAAACAAAGTCTTCATTATTATTAGATGCGTGCGAAAGTAGGTACCTAACTCTGTCTGACACCTTTTCACGCCATAACGGCTGAACGGATTTCGATTAAATTTGGCAGACGGATAGACCTGGACCTGGGTTAGGACATAGGATACTTTTTATCCCGGTAGTACATTCGTGTGGGATAATTTCCGACCTCCACGTGACAAAACTAATTGCCAATTATAAATTTTGATTATAAAATAATCTCAAGAAAATTTATAAATTAAACTAATATTACCTTGGCCTCTGCTCTGCGACCGGGTGGTCCGTGAGTTCGATTCCTGTCCGGCCTCCTCCATGTGCCAAGTATATTCCATCTTAGTTCAGAAAACACACATTTTTTATCTGTATTTAATTTCACGTTGCATCGAGAACGAACCCGATATGACACATCGCGGAAAACGTCAAATTTTGAATGTCTTTGCTTGTGTTCTTTTTCTATAATATTTTCAAAGTTCTTAGAAACGGATATTGCGTGAATTTATTACTTTTTCGCTATGTATGTAGTTAATTGTTACTACATCACGTGCGTAAATTGTTTTTTTTTATAGAATTGCGTTTTCACTTTTAAATCACATTTCACAGTGAAATTAGTATGAGCATCGAACCGTCACGATTCAGCCAGTGTGAAACGAATTTAAATGCGACAAAAAAGTATTTATCCACTGTTTTTAACACTAGTAACACTCGTTGTTTTTTTATTGTTCTTAATTTAAAAACTATTTTGTTTGTCTCCGTACGTCCGTCATAAGTTTTAACTTAGAAGGCACTGACAACAAACATCAACACTGTGTTTCACCCCTTGCGTTGAAAAGAGACGGAGAGAAAGTTAAACGACCGTGACGGTGAGTTAGAACGGGACAGGTATATTTGCCTTTTCACGGTTTCCACTGAAAACATTGGTGGTTTGGAGGGAAAATGTTGACCAATCGTGTGATTTTCCTTTTACGAGTTAATAGTTAGAGTTAGTTACGGTAGGGGGATGATTTTCGTAAATTTGAATATTGGGGGTGGACGATTATTTACCTGGCGTGTGTAATAAGTAAAATAATATACATTTATTTTAACATGTTTGTCGAGATTTTTTTGCTATTTTCTTTCGTTTTTATTAGGTTTGTTGGTTTTTGTAAGCGCATAGGTAAGTCAAATCAATCTACCTAGCACATTCCTAACTATGCAGCTAAATAGGTAGGTACTAGTATTTTACATAGAGTGGCTGCCTATCTGCCCTCCACAACCCAGTAACTGGGTAATACGATACCCCTTGGTAACACTGGTTGTCAGACCTGGGATTCGAACCCAGGTCCTCCTGGTCCAGGTCCTCCTGGTCCAGGTCCTCCTGG
This sequence comes from Luperina nickerlii, assembly GCA_963855955.1. Taxonomy (NCBI): domain Eukaryota; kingdom Metazoa; phylum Arthropoda; class Insecta; order Lepidoptera; family Noctuidae; genus Luperina; species Luperina nickerlii. The sequence continues at coordinate 6,048,073 of OY979690.1, forward strand.
TCCAGGTCCTCCTCCTCAACAGTAGCCTTACGGCTCCTACACAAAGGCGCGACGCGCGACGCGAATCGCGCGCGACACAAAGGCACCGCTCGTCGCGCGACTTGCGGTGCCTTTGTGTCGCGTGTCGCGTCGCGCCTGTGTGTACGAGCCTTTACAGTAAATACATCAAATGTATATTTAGTCATACACTCTGAATGACTTGGTAATCGAACCTAGGACACTAAACCATCGATTACCGTTTCTTAAGGGGGAAGCGCTAAGGTAGCCCGCGAAATTCAAATTTTCTTAGGTTTTTTGAAATTTACTGGTCAGCATTAAGTTGTACGTTGATTAATATATGAATCGCGGCCGTAAGAAATATGTGTTTACAGAATTATAATCATTAAAGTCATCAACACAACTCTCTAAGACCACGTAAGTCCAAAGAATGATGATTTCATGAAACAGTTATTCTTGGGACTTACGTGGTCTTAGAGAGTTGTGTTGATGACTTTAATGATTATAATTCTGTAAACACATATTTCTTACGGCCGCGATTCATATATTAATCAACGTACAACTTAATACTGACCAGCAAATTCCAAAAAACCTAAAGAAAATTGAATTTCGCGGGCTACCCTGGCGCTTTCGACTTAAGTACACCGTTTGACTCAGGTCATCAATATTTATTTCCTAGCGATGTATTGTTCTGTTTTGGGTCTTAGCATTATGCTGAGCGTTGGCCGTTTTGCGTAGATGTGACGCATACTTTCTCCCAAATTGTTATTTTTGTTTTTCTGTTGTTTGTGTCTTTTATTTTTATGCGTCATGTTTGCCGCAAATAAACGTATTTTCTTTCTTCTTTCTTTCTTTGATATTCAATTCATAGTTTACTACACTAACTTCTGGTAATTGTATAGAATTATAAATAGTATGTATGTTTGTACAGTTAGATTTTAGCTAGATCTTATGGAGAGTTGAATTAAGTTTGTTAAAAAGAAATAATTGTTTGAGAAAGTAAAATAATAGTCATCATCTGCCTAGCCTTTTTCCAACTATGTTGAGGTCGGCTTCCAGTCTAACCGGATGCAGCTGAATACCAGTATTCTACATGAAGCCACTGCCTATCTGACCTCCACAACTCTTACTGGGTAATACGATACCCCTTGGTAAGACTGGTTGTCAGACTATCGGGCTTCTGACGACCCGTAACGACTGCCAAAGATTTACGAATGATAGTCGGGACCAATGGCTTAAAGTGCTTTGCAAAGCACGGAGGGGTCTTGATATGTAAAGATGGTCACCCATCTAAGGACCAACCGCGGCAAGTGTAGCTTAACTTTCGATCGACCGGTGCGGCTGTTATTACTTAGACGCAAGAACTTCAAAAAAAAGTCTACATTTGTATCTGTAATTTGTATGGTGTACAGTCAACAAAAGAGATAAGTATGCAGGATCGTCTGATAATATACATATGTAGTTGAAGTTAAGTAAGGAACCGATGGATGTTGACGAATAAAATTTAAATTTTATTAATAGGGCCTTATAAGAAGGCTAAAAGTCAACCAAACCGCGGGGCGCAGCGCAGCTAGTTATTACTAAGTTCATATACGTCTTCTAACTGACACAACCAATGTGAATTAGACCATGTCACAGGTGCTCAATGGCCAATAAGCTGCTGTCCAGTAGTTCACCGGTTCGAATCAATGGTGCGTTACATTTCATGGGTAGGTTATAAATTAGGGTACATATCAGGTGCTGATCAAATCAATGAAGGGTGACGACAGCTGTCTCTTATTATTTAAATTAAAATAAAAAACTGGCCAAGTGCGAGTCGGACTCGCACACGAAGGGTTCCGTACCACAAGGCAAACATGTTTGTTGTATGGGAGCCCCACTTAATATTTATTTTATTCTGTTTTTAGTATTTGTTGTTATAGCGGCAATATAAATACATCATCTGTGATAATTTCAACTGTCTAGCTATCACGGTTCATGAGATACAGCCTGGTGACAGACGGACAGTGAAGTCTTAGTAATAGGGGACCCTATTACTAAGACCGTTTTTACCCTTTGGGTACGGAACTCTAAAAAGAAAATGGTGAAATGTTGCATGTCATCGTTCCAATACGAATTTTAGGTATAAGTAAGTACTACGTAGTAAGTTAGTAAGTACTATAAGTCTATAACAAACAACCTAATTAAACCTGTTAATTTAATTAAACTAATTAAACCAGTGTTGGCAATTACCAACACTGGTTTAATTAGCCGTTTGGTTAACCTCCTAGCCTTTTAACTAAACGGCGGCCGTTCAACTAACGGCCTGAATGATATTCAATTATAGCTTAGGTTGGAACTGTAACCAATCACGCGCGAGCCGAATTGGTCGCAGTAACTAAGCCAGGACACCCCGACTAAGTAGGTTAGATTAGAACTGTGATCAACCGCACGCGAGCCGAGAGAGCGAAGCGAGATGAGCACTACTTCCAGAGGCCAAAACGGCTAACTTAACCAGTTGGCTGCGTTATATACAAAATACAAAAAATTGACGACACTAGTAACGGTTAAAGAGTTCCTTCGTCCGGAGATGATCCAGCGGTGCTATTCTGTAATAATCTCACCGTGAAAACGTAGGTGTAGTGAGCGTGGAGTGAGCTGTCAATAGTGTCAATTCCTAGCAAGAACAAACTCACTTCACCTAAGTTTTCACGGTGAGATTTTTACAGAATCGACCGGCTGGCCGCAGTATCAGGTAGTCTCTACCGAATGATATGCCTTTTCGCATCTGCTCGAAGAAGCACAGGATCGGTCGATGTGGAGACGCTTTGGGGAGGCCTATGTTCAGCCCTGGTCGTCCATAGGCTAGAATGATGACGATGACATACCCAATGCTTTCTTGGTCCAAAACCCGCTTGCAAATGGAAGCGAATTCATTACATTTTGATCAAATTCAATATACGACGTAATTAATACAGAGCTTCGGAAATGGTCCCGGCTGTCGTTTGGAGATCGTCAGTCGTCACGGGTAGTCAGCAGACCGAAAGTCTGACAACCAGTCTTACCAAGGTGTATCGTGTTACCCAGTAACTGGGTTGCGGAGTTCAGATGGATAGTCGCTCCATGTAAAACTCTGGTATCCAGCTGTATCCTGTTTTACTGGAAGCTGACCCGATCATTAGGAAAATGCTAGTCGACCAGAGGCTTAAGTGTGAGTTTTCTCACTCACGTTCGATTGCGAGCGTGTTAGAATTTTATATGGGAAAAAGTTATATCGTCACCTGGTGGTCACTAGGAGAAACCTAATTTCCTATACAAAATTCTAACGCACTCTCAATCGAACGTGAGTCGAAAAACTCACACTAAGGCCACAGGCTAACTTACAGCATTCCACCTTTATCAAAAGGGGGATAAGCAGTTACCAGCACACTTGGAAATAACCGATTATTCTCGAAACAGCCGGTCGATTCTTTAAAAATTTCACCGTGAAATCTTAGGTGAAGCGAGTTTGTTTTTGCTAGGAATTGACACTATTGACAGCTCACTCCACGCTCACTTCACCTAAGTTTTCACGGTGATTTTTTTATAGAATAGCACCGCAGTTCTAAAGGTCTTGGCTCTTGGTATAAGTACATCTGAAAAGAACCGATCTTTCCTGAAATACAGTCGTCAGTACCACCGCAAACAATCATCTATGTAGCTATTGTCACAACTCACGGATAATTATAAAAAAGAAACAATCAGTAGTAGTCTTGCTATATTCCCACGCCAGTCATTATAACGACTACACAATAGGGGGCTGGGCAGCAGATGACCTTTGATATGGACGGGCGTTTAGCTTTGAATATGATTAATGTTATTTTCGGTGTGGGGTTGTGCAGGTGAGTTACTGTTCAATTGTTTTTAGTTGGATTAAGAGCATACTAACAACAGATTGGTGAAATGAAAGACACACTGTCATGCAAGCTACTAGCATACAATCGTGCAAGATAAATGCATGTGTATTTGCGGTTTTATTGGTTTGTTAGCACGTGATTCTCTGCCTATCGTATTGTGAAAAAGGCATGACATTTTTTTTTCATGACAAAGTTTCGTTTGCCCTCATTGCATGTTGGAACTGGCTTCTGCCCGCGACATTTCACCCTCCCCCATTCACCCTCCTAGGGGTGGAATTACGAAAAACACTTTCTTAGTGGATACCTAGTCTTTACAACACACCCTCCAAATTTCATGTCTCTAGGACCAGCGGTTTAGGCTGTGCGTTGATATGTCGGTGTACCCTTTGGTAATCGGCTCAACTAAAAATCTTGATGATTTGTTAATTTATTTATAGACGACTGTAGATTCACAGACTGTGTAAGTACTTAAGCTTAAATCTTTGTCAATTTTTTACTCTAACTCCTAACTCAAAGAATTTACTTCAATTAAACCATTTACCGGCAACTTTTGGATTGCAAAACAGCCGGGCTGTTAGTCAAAAAGTTAAATGGTGTCCACATAAAACTTTTTGTCATCCCTGATCCTATTTTTAATTTTCCCAATCACCCTCTACTATCATGAGCTAGGGGTGTCACCGATTATGAACGGATATACGCGTTAAACGGGGTCGTGCGACTGACCCGTCAGTCATTACTACATTACAGTAATTAAGTAATAGTCACCCTGTGTTTATAAATTAACCGCTTTTGTTGTTTTGGTAAGTACCTCACAGTTATGGAACAAGCTGTGAAGATCAGTCTTCTTTATTTAAATTGCTTAGGATTTCCGATAAGCTATAGGAATTGGGCATACTATGACAACCGTCATCATCTGCCTAGCCTTTTCCCAACTATGTTGGGGTCAGCTTCCAGTCTAACCGAAGGCAGCTGTATACCAATATTTTACATGGTGCGACTGTCTATGTGACCTACACAACCCAGTTACTGGGATACACGGTACCCATTACCCATTCATATTTATTTATTTCATTCCATATTTCACCTGCATACATAATCTTAATCAGCCTATATTATTCCCACTGCTGGGACCCAGGCCTTCTCTCTGTGAGAGGGAGTGGGCCGTAATCCACCACGCTGGCCCAGTGCGGGTTGGTAGATGTCACATGTTTTCGAAGTTTGGTTACACCTGCGCATCGCGTTAAAGGCTACTAAAAATTAGAATGCAAAATAATGAAAACAACGCGTAACTACCCTAATATAATTGAATCTATCTAACATGACGTAAAACTAATTTTGTGTTGTCACAAATAAATTAAAAGAAAAATGTTAACTCGACGAGCCCCAAAAATTAATTGGAAGCAATTTCAACCATATTTTTTTTCGGTAAAATTTCATGGACATTTGCATAACTAATTTACAAATTGTCAACGATAAACGAAGACGTATTTTAAGGTCAAAATCTCGGAATGAAATTAATACACGATTAAAATCAGTCATTTTGATTAGGGGGTCTACTTTTTGACTGCCGTCAATATTCTTTTGATCAACATACTTATCTTTATTTTTTTTTATTTATGCCTGATTTAATTGTTTCGGCTTACCTATTTGATTTGGATCTTCCTTTGCGTATTCGAAAGTCTTAACCAGCGCCCTAATTGCGAACACACCATCAATCAGAATCTGAATCATTTTGAAGGATTCTGTTAATCTATAGAGGTATGAGGTACAGGGTGTAAAGTTCACTCATACTCTATAGAAAAAGGAGGATCCTCCGACCAGACGGGTGTTGTGTCTGGCGGGCAACTGTCCGATGATTCATGTCGGGCCGTTGTATCTATGCTAGTTGCGCGGTAAACTCTGCTTGCGCGATGCAGGATTTTGCGTGACGTCCATCAGTATGACGCGTTGTTTGCTTGTGGCGTTGTAGATACCGCTACAAATCCATTGCTTCATAATATATTCGAAACATTTGTCTGCTCAATAACGTAAAAAACGCAATGAATGTTGTTGAACTGTCTTAAAACCATTCCTATTGTTAGTGTGTTACGCAATTACCCCGCTGGCTTTTATGTCGAAATCAATACCTTGAAGATGGTTTTTAGACTTGCAGTTTGTGACATAACATGGAAGATATCTTATGTTGTGTTGCATATTTATTTACTTATTTTTATATACTTAAGTACTTTATTGTACAGACGCCAGCACATCAAGCTACTACAATCTGTCAAATTTCTTTAATAGATTTTAAACATTATCACTGAAGTATAAGGTTCAAAGTTGATTGGGAAAATTTGACAGTTTCGGATAGCTTGATGTGCTGGCGTCTGTACGCCAGAAAGTACAGAAGCCAGCACATCAAGTTACTACAATCTGTCAAATTTCTTTAATAGATTTTCAACTTTATCGCTAAAGTATATGGTTCAAAGTTGATTGGGAAAATTTGACAGTTTCGGGTAGCTTGATGTGCTGGCGTCTGTACATAAGAAAAAATACAGTATACACTACTACACATACAACGGGGTCCTAAAACTGATCTCATAAAACCTTAGTATTTTGCAATAAGAAGCGTAAACGAGAGATTAAAATAATGAAATGAAAGAGTTTGCAAGTCAGTAAGAGTCTGACACTCCCTTCCGCTCCACCCAGAGCGGGAAGGGTCATTTGATAATTTCCCATCCTGAAAAAAAAAGGGCGTCTTATAAATGTTTTGTAGCATGAAGAAATATAACGCCAGGAATTAGAGGGTCCTTTCATTTAGCTCGGGGTCATTTTTTATCTGGCCTTTGATATCCCGAAACCTTTCAACTTTCGAAATTTCTTCTGTTACAAACCTTTAGTAGACCTCCAAGTCCTCACAACATTAGCTCTGGTTTACAACGTTAATTCAGACCGTGAATCACGTCATCGTAACACGAAACCGTTGCCGCCTTGCCGATGTGAAGTTTGGTCGATACGAGTCTGAGGTTACCTACGTTCTACCCATGACTTTATAGGAGACTGCTGTATTCAATGGAGCGTAAAATTATGTTTTTTTTTTAATATATTTTGGGGAGCACGGGTAGGTCGTAAGTTCTAACTAGGGAATCCAATCCCGCATCAAAACCGCGATCCCGCAAGCATGCGGGATCAAGGACATCAATCCCGCGGATCCCGCGGGATTTGCGGCATTGCTTTTATTTACTATTATTTTGGTTTTGTGTAGTGAAATGAAAGACATAAAGACAAGTATTTTTTTAGTATTATTATCAATATGAAGCTAAGTTATTACTCATATTATAAATTGAATATAGGTAATGATGTTTAAGAAGCATAAATAATCAACTTCTTTTAAGAAACGATATAATACAATATTTAACTTTTCATTAATATTTAAAATTGCATTGAAAATAAAAAATATTCCTTTGTTTTAGAGACATAAAGAGGTGAATTAAGTAAACGCCGGGTAAAAAGTGAGCTTATTTTTTCTGAAAATGCTTTCGAAGAAACAATAAGGTATCTAACGTTTCATCTTTTAGATTTGATCTTATCTTATTGCATAAATAGCCAGCTGCGGAAAAAGCACGCTCGGCTTCCACACTTGTAGGCGGAATTGACTTCCGCCTACAAGTGTGGAAGCGCGTTACTTAATTCACCTCTTTATGTCTCTAAAACAAAGGAATATTTTTTATTTTCAATATAAATTTAAATATTAATGAAAAGTTGAATATTAAGATAAGATGAGATATAAATAATAAGATAGTCGCCTGAGCCCATTTTTCTTAAATATATATTTTTTTCAATCCCGCAAACCTGCGGGATCCCACGGGTGTAATCCCGCATCTCTGAACCCGCAAAAAAGGTGCGGGATCCCGCATTTGCGGGATCCCGCGTTTGCGGGATTGGATTCCCTAGTTCTAACCAAGGTGGGCATTTTACTTTGTCTACTGCTCTAGAAACGGTGAAGGCAAACATCGTGAGGAAACCAGCATGAATTTAAATACATGTGACATCTACCAAGCCGCATTAAAGGCTCCTTCAAACAGGCGCGACACGCGATAAAATCGCGACCGACACAAAGGTACCGCAAGTCGCGCAACGAGCGGTGCCTTCGTGTCACGCGCGATTCGCGTCGCGCGTTGCTTCAGTTTGCAGGAGCCTTCAATCTGAATACATACATAGTTTTACAAAGCTTGTGAGGTAAATCTCAGACAAAACCAGAAAAAAACATTACGTAATAAGCTGTAAAAGATACTCCTCTTAAATACATCCCCATACTTTTTGTTGAACTCTATCAAAATATGAATTTGATGAGATCCAAAATGCCAAGACGATGATGATCAAGCGTGATGGTAAATTCCTCGATTTAGATGACAGAATCCTGAAGTCAGTCATCGTACAGACTGATAGGCCGCGGACTGATGATATAGTTCTAATTAATATGAGAACCATATGGCACACAATAGACGGTAATAAACTCGATAAACCAGTGAAAGTGACTTCAAAAGGCAACGCATCACTTTCGCCCTGTGCATGTACATATTTATACGGACACTTCTCGTAACATTGTATGTAGTGGAATATCATTATTGGAAGCAGCAGTATACCATAATCAGCTTACAGTACCCGGCGATAAATATTGCACATCGACCTTTACCTTTTTTTGTATTTTATACAAAGAATAAAAATAATTATCAAAAGAAATAAATCATAATTGTTTTAACAGCTCCTAATAGGTACCGGACTGTTTGTATTTGGTGCGACAGAGATAACGCTCTACGAAGCCGAAATTAGCCGATTGTCTCTTTCCAAAGGTCGATGTGCAATATTTATCGCCGGGTACTGTATTGCGTTCCCACTGCTAGGATACAGGCGTCTTCTCTGTGAGACGGAGTGGGCCATTATCCACCACGCGGGCTTAGTACGGGTTGGTAGATGTCACATGTCTTCGAATTTTTGTGTCCAGTATCATTTGTATCTCAGAAACCAAGGAGCTCCTACTAAACTATTCTCATAAATGGTGGATACGGCCCGCTTCCTATCACAGAGAGGAGGCCTGTATCCCAGCCTTGGGAACATTATATGCTAAGCAAACTAGATGCATTATTTTACTCAACTTATACTTAAAACCGTTGCAGTAAGCTTACAAAACTCAGCTCTTAGACATCTAAACTTAAGACTTTCTTTGTTCAGGTCTACACCCTTAAAATGGCTCGCAGTACAACGGAGTTCATCATATTATTACCTTTGTACTTGATCTTTTGATCGGGTCACTTCGTGTGTATTCGGTTAAAATCGTTAAAATTCAAGGTATTTGACTACCATACCAACATCGACCAAATAATGGTAGCAACCTGTAGTTATAGGGGGGCGGGGCTTATCCCTACCCTTTGTGTGGTTTCCACCAATAGGGTGCAGGGGTTTTAAATTGAGAACGCGTGCCGATGCGTCGCTACTTTATAACGTCAGAAATTTACGTATCGTCAAAACCAAAACAGTTGTATACAGGATGGTATACCTATAAGTTATTTGTAGTGCTGTTTTGCTTCCATTTATTTATTTTTGCATTTGCAGCTGTTGTGAGTGTCAATCATCGTACTCGAATTCTGTAAAGAGTCGCCGCTGTATGTCTTCTTTCATACGTCTCTGCCGTCATCTCAGAATTCACACCTAATCGCTATTATAGGTACTATCGTATTTTACACAATAAATAGGTACTTATATCGTTTCTTTGGTTTCTTGTATACCTAGATCCATAATATTCTTTGTGGATTGATCATCAATATCACCTTGAATTTAATTCAGCCGGTCCTTCCATTTGCATATTTATTAAATTACTCACTTTTTACACTAACAAAGAGGTTTCTCCAAAAGACCAATCCCTTCTACGAACCTTTTCCTTCACATAAATTAGGTTCTACGATTACGTAAACACTACTTAAGGGGCTTACATGACCTAAATCGCGGTCACTGTCGGACTGCATAGAAAAGAAAGAGAAGTGCGATGACACAACCCTGGCAATTTATTGCAAAATATGAAGCAATGATTTAATTACAAAAAATCTATTGTTTGGACTACAAAATTAAAACAGTAGTATTTTAGTATGTTACTTGTAGAATAATCTGATAAAAAATCAGAATGATTGTATGTATATTAGTATGGTTTTGATTGCAAAAAGAAAGTTTTTAGAGGTATCTTCAAGATTTTTTTCTATCGAAACAAATTCGTTGTATTATGTTTTCAACACACTGTCTACCTAGCATATATCCTGAAGAATATCATATATTTATCTGATTTTGTTTACTGTAGTCGATCATATACTTTTATTGTTTCTAAAACTTGTGTTTTCTGCGTTTAGGTCCTGTAAGCCCCTTAAACGAATCGTTTTGGCCTCTCTAAAGGCAAAACTAATACAAGTAGGTACTTCCAGATGATTGTATCATGTAAAATGTCAAGGAGAACGGCTGCCTTTGTATACCAATAAGCCTAAATGTGCGTTTATATAATACGGACATGCACAGTTTATTTGATAATGCTTTGAAAATTCTTAATAAAAATCATGCAATTCAAACTAGGTACAGTCTGTCATAGCAATTAGTTGACTCACCTTTGCATAAATGGTTGATATTAAATTTTTATAGAATACGAATCGATAGAATTTTATCATTCTTTTATTTATAAATACATATATTTTATTTATTTGAGCAAAGTAAATTATAAAATTTTCGATTCGTATTCTACAGTCCGTATTCGTAGTATACAGGCGTGATGTTTATCATGTTATATTGTTATAGATTTTTTTTTGGAAGCCGGTTGTTGTTTTTTTTTTTCTGTAAAAAAGTTTCTTGAAATGTACACCAATGGTGTTATTTGCATGTTGACACAGTTCTTCTTCTTAGCGTGTCGATGACAATCAAAATGAACTCAGCCCAGAATTCCTTTACGTGTTTGGCACACTCACTAGCATCCATCAGATCCTGTAATGATCAGCTGACAGGACACGCAGGACATCATAAAAGTGTCCAATCGATTGTGGAACAGCAACACATTTAGACTCCAAGGCGGAGTCGTCTATGAATCTCCACATGAACAGATTTTCCCTACTTCGGCCAACTTGGATCCGGAGTCTGTTCAAAGACTTCCACCGTCCTCAAGGCAACTCATGCCCAAATGGGAGATGTTCAGCGAATGGAATGAATGGTTTGGGTAAGGAAGCACTATCTCGCCACAGCTACAGTTTTTTTTTTGATCGGTCACAGTTAATAAAGCGAGTTTTGGTAAAAAATATTTTCGCAACACCTTGTATAAGCTAATGACATCACAACATGATAAATTTTCACTGCCATGTCTTGAAACGACGTCAGTATACACGAAACGACATAAATTACTTATTAATAACCCGTAGTTTTTCACAAACTAATTGGGAAGTTTTTTAAGATATGAAGGACATTTTTGTTTACTCGTCACGACTGTACCCTAGTGGGGGTGGGCAGTGGTGTATAAGTGTACCCCATTTACGTTTTTTTTTATTATTTCGTTGGACCATATTTTCTTCCCGCGTCCGCTCCGACAAGGTGGTCCGACGACCTTGTGAATGCCGCAGGAACTCGTTGGATGCGAGGAGCAGAGAACCTGTCGAAGAGAAAGTGCTTGGGGGCGGCCTATGTCCAGCAGTGGACATCTTTCGATTGAAATGATGATGGTGATATTTTCTTTTGTGATAGTTCAGCAAACTGGTACAGTCGGCCAGCTTGCTAGAATGTGAAGTCTTTCAAAAGCAATATTATAGACACCTAAAACACAAAGGGTTTTAAGAATGTCTCACTGGTGGTGGCGTGTGGGTTGAATCATAAAGTTCCCTTCAAAATGATTGATCCATACGTCATGTTCGTGAACGGCCGGTGGTGATGGAGTGTTGGTGGAATCATGAAGTTTCCTTCAAAATGATTGGTCCATACGTCATGAACGGCCACCGTCATTAGGGACTGGTCATCTCATAGCTAAAACGGCTTATATTAAGGGGATTACAGGACCTAAACGCAAAAAACGCAAGTTTTAGAAACAATAAAAGTATATGATCGACTACAGTAATCAAAATCAGAAAAATATATCATATTCTTCAGGATATATTATGCTAGGTAGATAGTGTATTGAAAACATAATAAGTACAATTAATTTGATACGATAGAAAAAAATCATGAAGATACCTCTAAAATCTTACTTTTTACAATAAAAATCCTACTAATATACATACAATCATTCTGATTTTTTGTCAGATTATTCTACAAACATACTAAAGTACTAGTGTTTTATTTGTTTAGTCCAAACAATAGATTTTTTGTAAATAGATAATTGCTTCATATTTTGCAATAAATTACCAGCGTTGTGTCATCGCGCTTCTCTTTCTTTTCTATGCAGTCCGACAGTGACCGCGCTTTAGGTCACGTAGTCCCCTGAATTTCTGAATTGTTTTTATCATTTTTCTTACGGACGCTTTTAACGTCCGCGTCCTTCTACATCGTTCTCACAATATGTATAATTGCCTCTCGCTTTAATAGCCCAATTCTTTAAGGAAGGCTATAGGCTATTTAACATCACGCTAGGACTTTAAGAAGCCGAGCAAAAAGCAGAAAAAAAAACAGTGGCACTCCAGGAGTGCCGACGGAAGTGAAAACTTGAAAAAGCATAGTAATTTTATAAATATGTTTGAAGGTCATTCTTCCCAAAGAAAATGTACCGCACCTTGATGTCTTTATAATGGCCAAAACTTAAAACAGAGGTGTCGGTTACGGTAACAGTGTCGCGAGTTCAATGGTTTTTTCCCCATCTCAAAAATGCCCAATGCGCCTGAAGAAGTTTTCACTTCAATAAGAAACAACGCTAAGCGAAAAGCGAAGTTATAGCGCGGGCAGGCGATGCGATGCGATGCGATGGGGTGGGTCGGAGGAACAAGAACAATTACAGCTTAGATTATAGAATTCAAGGCCTATTTATCTACTACAGAATAATACCATGGGTGCAGTTGCCGAACAAAAGTCGTAACAGCTTTCGAAATTAAAAATCTTTAAAAAAAAAAACAAACGACTTCCAAAAAAAAAACTACAAAGTAAAAAATAACTTTAATTTCGAAAGTCGGTGTCCTTGGTTCTGTATTTTCGTTTTTCGAAATTAAAGTTATTTTTCACTTTGTAGTGTTTTTTTGAAAGTCGGTTGTTTTTTTTTGTAAAAAAGTTTTTATTTTTCACTTTATAGTTGTACCTACCTACCCCAAACAAATTCATTTATCACTACTTGCTATGTGGATATCAGTGACAGGAAGCTATTGAACACATTTGCCTACCCCCTTTAAAGGGTACAGGCGTGATGTTATGTTGTGTGATTGCGTAAACAATGCATACTTAAGCTATAGCAGCAAACGCGGTTGATTTGCTGGCATTTATTGAAGAGTTCCGTTGTCTGTCTCCGAAACTCCTCATCAGATCTTTACGAAATTTAAATGGGACTGGAATGGAATAAATCTCGTTAGAACAAAAAAAAATTTGCAAATCCGTCTATGTATGATATAATTATGAGGGAGTTATGCCCGAACATAGATAAAAAAAACAAATATAAACATCCGAATTGATAACCTCCTCCTTTTTTGAAGTCGGTCAAAAAAGGTTGCCATCATATTCAATGGCTCACCACTGCCATAGTAACCCCCTCTATTGATACGTGTGGAAAAGAAAACACCCTAATATGTTAATCAAATGGATGTGAATCACTCTTCCATTCCCCACGAAAGGTTGACGAAAAAAATCTACTCTGTTAAGTTCACATGGAACCTCACTCATGTGAGCGCACACAGTTCGAAAGCGAACTCATTTGTTTTTAAAGTAAATCATCGCGGATTCACAACGAGAAATCGAATTAAGGCTAGCGCGACACGGCGCGGGCCTGCGGGCGGAGAGTAATGGATAGATCACCGTCCGATCAGGACCAGCGTACGTGTTCCACGCACGCTTCAAAGAGATGTCAGCATCATTTGAAGGTGCTCGTCAGGGCCTAAGCCTGCCGGGTAAGCGGGATTGTCCGAAAGGGTTACCGCTTACCGCTGGCCTGGAGCATCTTTATGTTCCAGGCCCACCCGTGTTCCTTCCTTAGCCCTTTGGCTAAGGAAGGAACACGGGTGGGTTTTAGTCAGTAAGAGTCTGACACTCCCTTCCGATCCACCCAGAGCGGGAGGGGCCATTTGATGATTTCCCATCCAGAAAAAAAAAGGCTAGTGCGACACAAATTAAGGCCCGCTCGTTGCGCGACTTGCGGTGCCTTTGTGTCGCGTGTCGTGTCGCGCCTGTTTGAAGGAGCCTTTATAGTGTTGGCTCAGTGGTAAAGACCCGATTCTAATCCAAGCTGGGTCAACCCACATAGTCGATTATGGTCCATTTCCTCTCACAGAGAGGAGATCCAAATCTGTCCCAGCAGTGAGTACATTATCAGGCTGATTAACTTACAAAAAACGTTTTACAAAAAAATCCCTTCATAAGGACACCAATCAATTTGCTAAGCCTTTTCCCAACTATGTCTAGGTCAGCTTCCAGTCTAACTGAATGCAGCTGAATACCAGTATTTTACATGGAGCGACTGCCTGTGTGACCTATTGAGGTCACACAGGCAGTCACACACACCACACACACACACACACACACAGATGGAGAACCAATAACTGGCCTATTGAGGCCAGTTATTGGTTCTTCATCTGTGAGTATCGTACAGGAGACAATAAATGAAAATTTCTGTAGGGTTTGTTACGCCTCCCAGCGAAAACACAAACCTAGAATGCCGTTTTGAGAGTCTTTGGTAACTTTGACGAAGAAAAAGTGTTGTTCTCAGCCTAATTTAAAAAATTTGATTTAGTACTGGGTAACACGAACGCGATTATACCCCTTGGTAAGGCTGGTTGTCAGGGGTTCTCGTTCTCACTACTCGTAACGAACGACAAAGGTAACGAATGACAGCCGGGAGTAACGGCTTACAGATTTTCCGAGACACGGTGAGGTCTCGATATGTAATGCATGGTCACCCATCCACAGACCGACCGCGGCAATCGTAGCTTAACCTTTGATCGACCACATTTTGCCACGAGCCCTTCATTCTAGCTCCATCATGTTCTCTAGTACGTCACACAAAAATAACGGCTCTATAAGTAAAACCTTTTTTCCACAATAAAAAACCTTGGCATTGGTCAACCTTCAATTAAAAATCCGACCACGACAACTAAAGACTTGGCACATTTTATACAGCCTCTAATATTGCGACTTGAAATGCATTACTGCATGACGATGCGTTTTTTTTATACGTTTTTTCTGCCAAAAAACAATTGAATAGTTGTAACTCAAGGCTGTTGTAAGTTTTTGTGCAATCTGTCTGTTCGTCTGTATCTATAAATCGGCTAAACAGATACCGATAAAGTGTGAAATCTTTTATTATTAAGTGTGATTTGTTTTTCTTTTTTTGCGAACTTGGCATTGTTTTTTTACTGACCTCAATTTTTTTTCCTCAAAAATAAATCTTGATCTCGTAAAGTGTCTCGAATTCAAGATTTTTAATTAAGTTATTTGGGGCAGCCTCTAATATTATATATTTAATCATTTATATCGAACTAAGATCCAACCATATTTTAGTTTTTTATGTTTTTTTTTTACATTTGTAGTTTTTTGTTTTTGTTTTAATTGTAGGAGGCGACGCGGCGACGTGTCGCGGAGACTTTATTTATTGCACCATACTATACTCGTAAGTATTTTCGATGCTACCATTTACCTTGATAAAGTATGGCGATGTGATTGTTCTTACAACCACAATTATAAGATACGTGGTTCTGATATTATTTTTTTTTTGTTTTTTATTCCCTGTTTCTCTGTACAAATATTTTTTCTCAATAATTTATCCATAATAATTATTGAAGGAAAACATCGTGAGGAAACAAACCGGCATGTCCTAGAACAAAAAATTCGAAGACATGTGACATCTTGACGACTTTGACGACACGGTTGGCGCAGTGGCTGAGCGATTGACTGCTGCGCTGCGTGTCGCGGGTTCGATTCCCGCACGGAACAAATATTTGTATTGCCTACAGGTAGTTGTTCCGGGTCTGGCTGTTTGTGTATGTGAATTTAAATGTTTGTAAACGCACCCACGATACAGGAGTAATTCCTAGTGTGGGGCAACGTTTTATAAAAAAAAAACAAAAAAACAAAAACAATCTACCCACCCGCACTGGGCCCGCGTGGTGGATTACAGCACACTCCCTCTCGCTGAGAGGAGGCCTGTGTCCCAGCAGTGGGAAAATTTTAGGATGATTATGAATGTTATGTAATAATTATTGTCTAATAAATATTTCTTTATTTTTAAACTAACCTTGAAGACAATAATCACGCCGCCATGTTGGATTTATTTCATCAGTCCGAAGGTCAAAACCTCGCATAAAAACATTTACCTTCCTCAATCAATTACCAGTCCAAATCAAAGTCTATAGTTTTAGTAGTATAACCGCAACACAGTTTTCGCAATGCTGTGAATCTATGACATTTAAAGGTAGGGCAGGGTAGCAGCTATTGTGGTGTGGCACACATTGCGGTAGGTACAATAGCATCTGCTCAAAACTTGGGATAAATCTATACTAAAATTCGAAAGTGTGTCTGTCTGTCTGTTACCTCTTCACGCTTAAACTGCTGAACCGATTTAGATGAAATTTGGTATAGAGATAGTTTGAGCCCCGGGACTTACATAGGATAGTTTGTTTCCCGATATTTATTATTTATTTATTAAAATTTATGCACAAGTAAAAGAAATACTTTACAAAGGCGGACTTAATGCCTGACGCATAAAGAGGCGATATTCCCACGGGATCGAAACTCATGCAGGTGAACTGTACTGTTTTAGAACATTAAGCATGTCGGTGACACAAACCCATAAGATTTTCCCTACAGATAAAAACAGCTCAACGCGCCTACAGAAGTTGTTCACTTCAAAAATAAAAGTTAAGGAAATCATTCTTACACCCGTCAAAATCAAGCTCTGCCCGGTCGATTCTGTAAAAATTTCACCGTGAAAACATAGGTGAAGTGAGTTTGTTTTTGCTAGGAATTGACACTATTGTCAGCTCACTACACGCTCACTTCACCTAAGTTTTCACGGTGAGATTTTTACATAATAGCACCGCTGCTGATGACTTTTCTTTCAAGTAGTCAGAGGGGCAATGAGGGTTTTCTGAAATGACGTTCGCCAGGTGGCAGCACTGACACGTCAGGTCCAGGCATCTGTCAAAGAGCCTATATTTTCTTTAGTCATGACTGAATGATGAACGAATGAATGAATCGAATGATGAACATCATCATATATTTTATATTGGAAGACCTCTTGTCACAGTGGTGCCAACTGGTGTCGTAAATTTTCACGAAAACCCTCATTCTTGTAATTTTAAGAACGTTCACAGTCTGATTTCAGTCTCAATCTGTCAACAATAGCTCTAATTTCCCTATATTTTGACAAATTTTAGATATTGATTGTCGTCGAGATGAGATTGTTACTGGATTTTGAACGGAAATTGACATTCTGTTTTCGTCCTTTAGCCGACTTGCTAAATCTATCTGCAACTACCTCTCAATTTTTTTTTTTATAATTACAATCCATAAATACATTGTATGTAGTGGAATATCATTATTGGAAGCAGCAGTATACCATAATCAGCTTACAGTACCCGGCGATAAATATTGCACATCGACCTTTGGAAAGAGACAATCGGCTAATTTCGGCTTCGTAGAGCGTTATCTCTGTCGCACGAAATACAAACAGTCCGGTATCTATTAGGAGCTGTTAAAACAATTATGATTTGCTTCTTTTGATAATTATTTTTATTCTTTGTATAAAATGGTTTTGTGTAAAAAGGTCGATGTGCAATATTTATCGCCGGGTACTGTACGTAGTTTTTACATGCGTATAGAAATGAAGTATAATAATCATGTGTTTTGAAAAACTCTTTGTATAAACAGAAAATGCATTTCAGTAAGTACCTGCGAATGTCTTCAGAGCTGTCCCAAGACACTAATCATTACATTTTTATCATCGTATTTAATCAGCTGCTTCTTAGAGGGAGAGAGATAGCAATAATTCTCTCAGCACCCTACTTAATAATTCACAAACGATTAAAAGACTACTTATTTTTAGCCACGACACAAGTTATGGCAGGTTTGGTCGATTCTATCATTTGTGTGACAAAGGTGCTGATTTATTTTTTAGGGGCTCGCGACTAAATAATTACTGTATTCAGTAATGATTAGCGACTGTTTATCAATACATTTTTGACATTTAAACGCCTCTTAACTTTAATCATCGTTTATGAATAAAGGCTCCTTCAAACAGGCGCGACACGCGATCTCTTAGGACGAGGTTTATTGTATGCTGGTTTTTACTAACAACCAGTAAAGATTATGCTACTAACAATGTAGGCCGACCGCTTAACTGAGACGTTGCCTGAGGTAGCAGCGCGGTGCTCGAGGGGTGTGGTGACGTGATGCGAAAGCAGTGATTCGTCAACTTGTGACAACCATCACCCCTCCCGCACCGCGCAGCTACCTCAGGCAACGATTCAGTTAAGCGGTCGGACTATAGCGTTCCGTTTCTTCCTAACCCCATGGGAAAAATGCCTTCCATTATCGTAGACATTTTTCCTATAACAATCATATCAAATAAAATATTTATAAAACTATGTATGTTATTTTTTACATAAAACTACTAACAGACGTCATAAAAACGCGCAATAATATTTTATTTTATGGATACGGCTTCTTAATGTGCCATAAAACATATTTGTTGACGTGGTTATGTATTGTTAATTTTCTCACGCTTATTAGCCTTGTTTAAGATGTGTTTAAAAGGTTGGAACGTTGATTTTTATTGAGGAGGTGTTCAGTTTTGGTGCTGAGTCAGGCTTAAAGAGAAATTGGATTGGTGAAAATATTATTTTTTTGAAGAGAAACCTTTTTGAGATTGGAAAAAACCATCGAACTCGCAACACTGTTACCGTAAGCGACGCAGCGCGTGTTTTGTTTATAAGACTAATAAAAAAATACCCCCTTCGGATGTGTTCGGCTGTCCTCGGGATGCACTCGGTTTTAATGTATATCCGATATGTCAGTGACTGATGGCAAAGTATTCTGTTTGTGTTTTGTTTTCATTTCTGTCGGCACTCCCAGAGTGCCACTGTTCTTTTTATGTTCGCAGTTGCAAATTTTTTTTACGATGGGGTACCCTTGTACCCCAGCCAATATATTCTGTTAAAAATCTTACCGTGAAAAAGTAAGCTGTCAATAGTGTCAATCCATAGCATCAGGTGGACTGACACCTCATTTGGAGCTCACTTCACCTTTGATATCACAGTGAGAGTTTTACAGAATAGACCCGATTGAAATAAGGCTCCTTCCAACAGGCGCGACACGCGAAAAATCGTGCGCTAAACAAAGGCACCGCAAGTCGCGCAACGAGCGGTGCCTTTGTGTAGCGCGCAATTTTATCGCGTGTCGCGCCTGTTTGTAGGAGCCTTTAAACGCTAAAGAGTACTTTCTAGGCGTTCCACTATACTCTATACTACCACTATCTCTCTACTGTACTCTTCAGTAAGAAATTTTAGGTACCATCATCATCATCTGCCTAGCCTTTTCCCAACTATGTCGGGGTCGGCTTCCAGTCTAACCGGATGCAGCTGAATACCAGTATTTTACATGGAGCGACTGCCTATCTGACCTCCACAACCCAGTTACTGAGTAATAAGATACCCCTTGGTAAGACTGGTTGTCAGACTTTCGAGCTTCTGACTACCTGTAACGACTGTCAAAGATCCACGAATGACAGCCGGGACCAACGGCTTAACGTGCTCTCCGAGGCACGGAAAATTTGTTAGTTTAGTTACCATACATACCATAATTTTATTATGTTTTAGCTGTTGGGTTCAGACTGATCTTTGTTTTTAGTCATCTTTTTCAGAATTATCTGTGTTGGGGCCCAACGAAATCAATCAGTAAAGAACATCATGGAAGTAAAAAATAACATAAGTTTCGACGTCTTAGTACCGAGCCCGCGTCATATTGACAGTGCACCAGAAATGGTTCGAAATCGCTTGCCACTTCGCATTACACTTCACTGTTTTCCAAATACAGTATGTTAACTAACAGAGGGCGTTCCCGTTAACCCGCAATAGTATAGCATCCATACATGCTAAAAAAAATATTACCATTCGAAAATAAAATGTTTTTATTTTTTTTTATATTAAAATATTCACTAAAAATCGTAAATTGATACGTTAAAGAAACACTCTGTACACGCGTACTTGAAGGACAGCAATGTCGGAATTTATTTATGAATGACGGGCGCGGGTGCGGGCGGGGCGGGGCGGCCGTCTCACTCCGCTTCGTGAACTCTCGGAAACGCTCGGCCAGCAACGTGCGTATTGCGTTTGGGCATTACTACTACGAATACTATTCCGCGCTACTATTTTGATTTTAAACAGGAGGTTTCGAATTTATTGACAATTAATTATTTTTTTTAATTCGGATTATTTTATGCTTATATTTCTATGCTGATATTTTTATTTTAATCTATTAATGATATAGATTAACGAGTTTAAGGGAACGCCCTCTGTTATTTAACATACTGTATATTGTTTCAATATTGGGCAAAATCTTTCTTCTTAAGGCATCGTCCTAATAGAACGCGAATGCGCGATCATCGTAGGTTCGCATGAATTTTACTCGTGCGAACGCGCGATCTAACATATTGAACTCGAATAGGTGTCCTAACTGACAATCGCACGACGCGGT
The DNA here is from genome assembly GCA_963855955.1 of Luperina nickerlii. NCBI lineage: Eukaryota > Metazoa > Arthropoda > Insecta > Lepidoptera > Noctuidae > Luperina > Luperina nickerlii. The sequence goes on from OY979690.1 coordinate 6,068,817, forward strand.
CGCGCGACTCAAATGTTTGAAAATATATTCGCGCGAACTTAGTTCGTACGAACGCGCGATCAAACATATTGAATTTGAATAGGTGTCCTAATTTTGGTACCGACCGTGCCAGTGCCAAACTAGGTACTCTACGGTCACTCGCGTCGTAAATTCGCACGATGATCACGTATTCGCGTTCTATTAGGACACCAAGTTTTTGCTATCGCGCGAACACGATGCTAAGACTTGTCCTACTGTTCCATGCCTGTTCGACGCCATATTCCCACATACACAAAGACAATGGCCCACAAAACGAGCTAGAGTCAGCCATTGTGCTGCCGCTGATTACATGCCGTCGTTATTCTACCCGAACACCTGTATGTTATGAGGCGATTGAGCTGAATTTCAGATGAAAATGTACGTGAAAATATATTTAGTACTATATTAGGTACTATATTTACTCGTTCTTCCTAACAAAAACCGAAGAAGTGGTGAAGGGCGGGCGTTTTGGGGGACTGTCTTATGTTATTTTGACGTTCGAAAAGTGCTGACTCTCAGCCTAATTTTGAATAAATGACTTTTGTTTTTGACAATAGGTGTCCAATCTATACTAATATTATAAAGCTGAAGAGTTTGTTTGGTTGAACGCGCTAATCTCTGGAACTACCACTCGGATTTGAAAAATTCTTTTTGCATTTTATAGCCCAATTCTTTAGGAAGGCTATAGGCTATTTAACATAACGCTATGACCTTTAGGAGTCGAGCAAAAAGAAAAAAAGTCAGAAAGAACGCTAAGCAAAAACGAAGTAATAGCACGGGCAGGCGATGCGATGCGACGGGGTGGGTCGGAGTAACAAGAAATTTCACGCGGACGAAGTCGCGGGCAGAAGCTAGTAATAGATATAGCACTTGTATGGCATTCAAATAAACGCTAATGCTACCTTAAGGCTCCTTCAAACAGGCGCGACACGCGATATAATCGCGCGCGACACAAAGAGACCGCTCGTTGCACGAACTGCCGTGCCTTTGCGTCGCGCGCGATTTTATTACGTGTCTCGCCTGTATGAAGGAGCCTTTATGTAAAAAAAAATGCGACAGTTGTGATGTTTGTTACTCAATCACGCTCTAACGTCTGAACAGTGAACAGATTTAGATGCAAAATGGCACAAAGGTAAACTATGACCTGGATCAACACATAGGATATTAATTTAATAATAATAATAATAATCGTTTATTTGCATGAAATATGGTGCTTACAGATGTCATAATACAATTCATAGTACTTCATATTTATCTTTAGGGTACACTACACGCAGTAGTTTCCTTTAGGATATGAGTAAAAGAAAGAACGGAACCACGTTTATTTGCGGCGAACATGACGTAGAGAAAGAACAAAAAAAAAACACGTTACATCCACGGAGAAAATAATGCGTCATATCCACGCAAAACAACCATTCGGTCAGCCACCGCTTGCCGCGAAACAGCGGATAGCGGCTAGTTCATTCATTAAGGCGACTACATGACCTAAAGCGCGGTCACTGTCGGACTGCATAGAAAAGAAAGAGAAGCGCGATGACACAACCCTGGTAATTAATTGGAAAATATGAAGCAATTATTTAATTACAAAAAATCTATTGTTTGGACTAAAAAAATAAAACACTAGTGGTTTATTATGTTGCTTGTAGAATAATCTGACAAAAAATCAGAATGATTGTATGTATATTAGTATGGTTTTTATTGCAAAAAAGAAAGTTTTTAGAAGTATCTTCATAATCTTTTTCTATCGTATCAAATTAGTTGTATTAAGGCTCCTGCAAACAGCCGCGACGCGCGACGCGAATCGCGCGCGACACAAAGGCACCGCTCGTTGCGCGACTTGCGGTGCCTTTATGTCACGTGTCGCGTCGCGCCTGTGTGTACGAGCCCTTATGTTTTCAACACACTATCTACCTAGCATATATCCTGAATAATATCATATATAATTTCTGATTTTGTTTACTGTAGTGGATCATATACTTTTATTATTGTTTCTAAAACTTGCGTTTTATTGTGTTTAGGTCCTGTAAGCCCCTTAATATGACTGATGATTAGTCAATAGCCCAATGATGAGTATTGACAGACAAACATCAGGTATTTGTGTATCTCTTGGCCTTCTCTCTCTCTGAGTGCGAACCGAGCACATGCAGATAAGCATGACGTGGTCCAAGGTATACGCGACAGCGGTTTATAGAAACATTTTCATCAATTTTTCGACAAACTACAATTCTGTAAGCTGCAATTCTGTAAGGATAATTATATATCAACCAGTATGCTAATTATAAGTTTAGTTTGTTTACCTTAAAATCTAGCGACTGGTTAATATTATTAAAGGTATGTTATAATTGTGTGAAATTATATTTTCGAGCCGTTTGGGGTTGAAACTCTCGGTCCGTGGGGTTCGAGTGCTCATGGTCTTTTAAAAGAAATTTCTAAACGGCTGGTTGACACTTCCCGTGACCCAAGGGCTGGCTTTTAATTTGGCCAGAGGCTAAGCACCGCCATACAACGTGGTAATGCCGCCAGTCTCTTGGGTACCTACATAACCAGTCGACAGCGATGCAAATTAATTTTAGTTAAGTTAGAATTTAATTGTGTGCGGACATCTATTGAAATTCACGAATGACCACAATACGATGAAAACGCCTTATTATGTAAAGTGGTTACCACCACCGATATGCAACTCCACTGCATTTGAACTGGCTAATGCATCTTCAACCTTATAGACAAACTTCAAATACCCTTATAATAATCCATACTAATATTATAAATTCGCAAGTAACTCTATCTGTCGGTATATTACCTTTTCACGCCTAAACCACCGAGCGGATTTCTATAAAATTTGGCAGAGAGATAGATAGCATCCCGGGGAAGGACATAGGATAAGTTTTATCAACATACCTCGCGGGCGAAGCCGCGGGCGGAAGCTAGTATCTTATATGTCAAAAAGTACATCACATTTTTCCTCATAATTTAATTCCAGTATGCAACGTGTCGCTAAAATGGCGACATTAAAGGTTCCTTCAAACAGGCGCGACACGTGATAAAATCGTACGTGACACAAAGGCACCGCAAGTCGCGCAACAAGCGGTGCCTTTGTGTCGCGTCGCGTGTCGCGGCTGTTTGTAGGAGCCTTAAAGCGGCACGCTGTAGAAAACAACTTTTCAAACTTGAAAAATCGTAAAACACTCTTCGCTCACAACTCAGCCCAAACTACAGCACACAATACAAAGTAGATAATAGCCGATCTGGTTCCAGCGTTCGTCCATTGTGCCGCAGTTAGGGCAGACGAATTTCTAGTACCTTTGTGTGCCTTGACATCGTTCGCATCATCATCCAATTGACTGCGAATGACGGCCGTAAGACAAGTTAATGGGAATATTATCTTCTTTTTATCGACACGAACTCTACGTTCAGACGCCAGCACATCACTATCGCTACTACAATCTGTCAAATTTCTTTTTATAGATTTTCACTTTATTGCTGCACCGCGCTGCTACCTCAGCGGTGCTCTTCTGTAAAAATCTCACCGTGAAAACTTAGGTGAAGTGAGCGTGGAGTGAGCTGTCAATAGTGTCAATTCCTAGCAAAAACAAACTCACTTCACCTAAGTTTTCACGGTGTGATTTTTACGGAATCGACCGGCTGGTAACGCCTCAGTTAAGTGGTCGGCCTATAACATAAAGTTTGAGTAGGCAGTGTTGGTTTATATATGTAAACTATTTTTTTTTAATTTGAAATGGGTTTGCTCTTGAAGAGTCAAGGTCAGAGGTGACAGAGACAAAGTCTACGATGGAGTGAGCTTACCCAGAAGAAGCCTGTTCACTCTCGCTTTGAAGAGATTCGGGTTGTATGCGCTCGGAAACACGGACGCAGGTAGAGTATAATATTATTATAAAGAGAAAAGATTAGATTTTTTTGTATGTTTGTTTGTTACGCTTTCACGCTAGAACAGCTGAACGGATGTGGTTGAAATTTGGCACATGGGTAGACCTATTGAATGCCTAATTTAGGAAATATCAACCAATTACACTGTAGCGGTATCTACAACGCCACATGCAAAACAACGCGTCATACTGAGTTACTGACGTCACGCAAATCCTGCATCGCGCAAGCAGAGTTTACCGCGCAACTAGCATAGATACAAACGGCCCGACACGAAGCATCGGGGCAGATGCCCGCCAGACACAATACCCGTCTGGTCGGAGGATCCTCCCTTTTCTATAGAGTATGAGTGAACTTTACACTCTGTTCCTCATACCTCTATAACACTAATATTATAAAGGCGAAATTTTTTGACTGTGTGTGTTTATATGTTTGTTACTTCTTCACGCTCAAACGGCTGGACCAATTTTGATAAAATGTTGTATGGAGGTAGCTGACACACTGGATTAACATAAAGGCTACTTACGGGATCAACATATACGCGGGTGAAACCACGGGGCGCAGCTAGTAAGATTACATGAACTTAGAGGGTTGTATTAATTTTGTTGTATCAATTAATGATTATAATATTGTAAAGACATATTTGTTACGGTTTCGAAACATATTTTAATCAACATACAACCGGGACTGACCAGCAAATTGCAAAAAACGTAAGAAAATTTGAGTTTTGCGGGGCTATTTAACGCATCTCCCATAGCTCTACAACGTTAAGGCTCCTTCAAACAGGCGCGATACGCTATAAAATCGCGCGCGAAACAAAGGCACCGCAAGTCGCACAACGAGCGGTGCCTTTGTGTCGCGTCTGTTAGCAGGAGTCTTTATGGTTACAAAAGTTTGTCCTTATTGAGAGGGCTCTGTAGTCGTAAAAGAATTGTCAATATCGGAACATTATCTTTTTTATTTATGCGTGGTTACATTAGAAAAGATATGCGCCTCCTTTTTATCATCGGTAAAAAAGTGGTTGGAACTTTATCATAAACTATCACGAGTGCGAAACAGAACGTCTGCTCTGTCTAAATTTACGCACAAAATTACGCAAAAAGATAACGTATCCGACGAAATTCCTGAATTATGAAATTCGATATTATGTTTCCGATATTGATACAGCGTAATAGTGAATTGAATTGTTATATAAATGACATCATAATATAAATTTAAGGCTCCTTCAAACAGGCACGACACGACACGCGACACAAAGGCACCGCAAGTCGCGCAACGAGCGGTGCCTTTGTGTCGCGCGCGATTCGCAACGCGCGTCGCCCCATGTTTGCAGGAGCCTTTATGTAGGTTTGGTGTGCACGACGTGCAGTCAGCTTAATTTTGGAGTTTAGTGTCTCCTGGGTCCCACGAAACACCACTGCCGCCGCCCTAGAAACGGTGAAGGAAAACATCGTGAGGAAACCGGCATGTTCTAGAACCAAAAATTCCAAGACATGTGACACCTACCAACCTGCGTGGTGATTACAGCCCACTCGTTCTTAAAGAGAGGACGCCTGTGTTTCAGTGCAGTGGGAACATTATAGACCGACTATAATTTTTTTTTACTTTATTTATTTGGGAAAACAAACAGTGACACATTACATTTTGTACGAAGGAATACAAAAAAGATACGGTCAAATGTGTAACCAACAATTATGTATTATTACAGACGCCAGCACATCAAGTTACTACAATCTGTTAAATTTCTTTAATATATTTTCAACTTTATCCCTAGAAGCGTAAGGCTCAATGTTGATTGGGAAAATTTTACAGTTTCGGGTAGCTTGATGTGCTGGCGGCGTCTGTACCTCAAAGAACCAATAAAGGATGTTAAATTGGCGTGTATTTTATACGAACTTCAAATACTTAATTATAAGTAATTCCCATTTTACTTACCTACCTAAAAATATTATTGAACACTAAGTAATAAGTTTAGTGAACACGCCTCATTTTCTGAACCTCAAATAATTCTTATTATGGGTTCTAATTTCTGTACATGCTTAGGGCAGCCGCCCATACTTTATTTAGCCATGTCCTTTATTAGCCAAGTAACTGCGACCAATTTAAGGCTCCTACAAACAGGCGCGACACACGATAAAATCGCGCGTGACACTAAGGCACCGCAAGTCGCGCAACGAGAGGTGCCTTTTTGTCGCGCGCGATTCGCGTCGCGCATCGCGCCTTTTTGCAGGAGCCTTTAGATGTAGAGCTCGTCGGCCGCTCTGCGCGGCACCGCCCGCTTCGCTCGCTCGACTCGCGCGCTCTTAGTCACAGTCATTTGGTCGGGATGCCCTAGCTTAGTTACCGAGATCAACTAGGCTCACGTGTGGTTGGCCGCAGCTGGGTAACTACGTACAATGCGTGCCACGAAAGATGAGACTTGACACACCACGTGGTTTGACTTGCGCAGAACACGATTTTAGGTATCTTTAGCGGTATGAGGTCCGAGTGCGGGATGGGACCGGACGTCATAGGGGCGGCGGAAAGAGCGGGGGAGGCGGGGTCAAGTCTCATCTTTCGTGGCACGCATTGTACCCCACTATCAGTAGCAATGGCTTTCATTTCGACAGTTCAACAACATTCATTGCGTTATACACGTTGTTGAGCAGACAAATTTTCCGAACATATGAAGCAATGGATTCGCAATATCCTTCAAAATGTTTCAGATTGAGATTGATAATGTGTTACGCAACCGGGCGTTGTTCTAACCTAACCCCTCTTTTAGGAAACCGTAGTTTAACCAATCACAACAGCTAATAATTATGACGTTTGACAACAGCTTTAATAGCCAAGCTTTTAGTATCTGTGTGACCGTCAATCCAATGAGGGTTTTCGTGAAAATTTACGACACCAGTTGGCACCACTGTGACAAGAGGTCTTCCAATATAAAATATATGATGACGTTCATCATTCGATTCATTCATTCGTTCATCATTCAGTCATGACTAAAGAAAATATAGGCTCTGACAGATATCTGGACCTGACGTGCCAGTGCTGCCACCTGGCGAACGTCATTTCAGAAAACCCTCATTAACATTGTGCGTAATTTGATTGCGTTAGTGAGCGTAGTAGTTGTGGTAATATTTTTGAGGTCAAATTCCGTTCACAGGTCAGGCACAATAAACTGAGAATTATATTATCTCACCTACCATTGGTAACAAAATCTCGAATATTAAAGAAAACAAATTTGGCAATTGGGTAAGTAATAAAAGCCGCACGGGTCGATTGATCAGGGTTCAGGTTAAGCTACGCTAGCCGCGATGAGTTCGTGGATGGGTGATTTACATTTTCATATCGAGACTTTCCGAGGCATCGAGCAGTCAGCGGGATTGTCCGAAAGGGTTACCGCTGGCCTAGAACATAAAGGGCTAAGGAAGGAACACGGGTGGCTTTTAGTCAGTAAGAGTCTGACACTCCCTTCCGCTCCACCCAGAGCGGGAGGGGTCATTTCATTCCCATCCTGAAAAAAAAAAGGCATGGAGGGGCGTGCCTCGGAAAGTATGTTAAGTATTTGCTGCCGCTGTCATTCGTGGATCTTTGTCAGTCGTTACGGGTAGTCAGAAGCCCGAAAGTCTGACAACCAGTCTTACAAAGGGTATCGTATTATACTCAGTAATTATGTTGTGGAGGTCAGATAGGCAGTCGCTCCATGTAAAATACTGGTTAAGCTACACCCGGTTAGACTGGAAGCCGACCCCAACATAGTTGAGAAAAGGTAAATGATGATGATTACTTCATTCATAGTCTAATGTTAAGCCTCCTACAAACAGGCGCGATACGCGATATAATCGCAAGCGACACAAAGGCACCGCTCGTTGTGCGACTTGCGGTGCCTTTGTGTCGCGTGTCGTGTCGCGCCTGTTTGGAGGAGCCTTTATCATTTCAAATTTTCTTCCCATGCCACTGTGTGGAAGTTTTTAAATAACATTTAACATTTTCCTACGCAACTTGAATCAGGTTTTAGTTTTGATATTTTTATTTAAGCTACAAAACTAGTTTGCGCTTTGCAGGCATCTATGTCTATAGTTCTATACTTATTAATACTTATAGAGAAAAAAAAATTGTATGTTTGTTTCTTTCGCTTTTACGCTAAAACGGCTGAACCGATTTGGGGGCTTACTCTCCAAACTAATTTTAATTCCAATGAGATGCCAATATGATTCCAATGTTAATTAACAGTCACGTGATTCGGTACTCTTGAAAAAAATATTGTCAACAATTACCCCACGCCAAGCCCGAACCCAATTCCAGTTAGTTCTCCAAAATGGACACCCAATCTAAAAATCATTTGGCGCTAGCATCGAACTCAACAGTACGAAACGTTACAATTCCAATGTCGATCTATCGGAATTAAATTGAAGAGTAAGCACCTTGGATGTTGGCACATGAGCAGACCATGACCTGGTTTCGGACTTGGGTACTTTTTTTCCCGATTTTCCCACGGGTTCGCGACTTAAACACCTATTCGTTTGGCCCAATCCCCTTGGGCTCATTTAGGGCCCAATATCTAGGTGATGTGTTTTTTTAATATGGGCTCTTTATCCCTTTCTCTTATTTCACCATCCTGATTTAGGGAAAGGGTTCCTGAATATCGTGTAGTATAAGGTATAAGGCTTTTATACGTGTGAAACCGCGTGGCTCAGATAGTAATATTTTAAAGAATGATTGTGAGTTTGTATGTAGGAGGTAATCTTCGGAACTACTGTTCCGATTCCGAAAATTCTTTCACTAATGGGAATCAACCGCATTTTTGAGTGTCATAGGAAATATTTTATTTGTTTATTTCACTATAGTACACACATACAAACAGACAGAAGGAAAGTAACAGAAAATACGTAAGTACTAAAGATATGAAGCGAAGATACGCCTCGCCGTCAAACAGGCGTCAACCTAACGTAAGCACGAAAGCGGATTATAATCTCCGATACATACTGTGACAATACGGCGACTCGGCTACGGCTAGGCGATACGCCGCGCTTATGGCATGGCTCGCCGACCGCTGATTGATGGTGTAGCAGGCGGGCCGGAGGGGTCAGAGGGGCAAGGGTGGACGAAGAGACATAAGCTCGGGTATGGAAACGTAAGCGCGGGCACGAGACGAGCCGTAAGCGCGGGGATGACGAGCCGTAACGCACCGCATTGCGGTTCGTGAGCTTGTCGCGAGGCGAGGCGATTACGCTACGATTCCGATTAGTGTGCGTTGCAGTAGGGAGTTTGATACAAAGAATACTGAACGGCTCGAGTTGATACGGTCACGATCCCTTGCCGAGTTGATATGTGTGCTATGACCTTAATGAGGTTTAAATTATGACCTTAATAAACGTCCTAATTTTAAAGTAATGCTTCAGGTAACTATTGTAGGCTGATGTAGCGTTCTTTGAACGCGTTTCCGGTTTGATACGTGTGCTACCTATGACCATAAGGTGATGCTATATTTCTACTTATTTTTTTTTGTTTGTTAAAAAATAAGAAATTTTACGCACCCAAGTCGCGAGCATAAGCTAGTCTAATAAAATAAAGGCAATGTCGTAAGTTCTAATCCAGTCACGACTTTACAATCGCGATTTCAACTAAACTTGTTTTTAACATAATGCATTGTTATAAAATATTTAATAAAAAGATGATGATTCATGAGCAAATAATACATTCAATACATAAAAAATATTAAGCAAGGCGTCTTTCATACTTTAGCAGTACCTAGTAAGAAATGAGTATCATTATGTAACCCATAACTGAGACGTTGATAGTAAACATAGGTATCTATGTAATAATAACTTCGAAGGTGACAGAGGCGCCACCTGGTTTTAATCAACAACAGGTGTAAGTTTGACAAAGTCTAAACTTTTTTGTGCCCATTTTTATCATATTTGTACCTACTCATCTGGTATGAAATATATTTTAAAATTTAATTAAAAATATGGCGAATTTTTTGTCTTCAAGCATTTTTATACGTCTATGGCTTCAAGTTTGATAATAAATTAAGAAAAAAAAAAAACAATCTTCGCTCACCTAATAACGGTATGAGGAAATTAAAAGGATGTCGAGCTTAAGACGTCAAATTTAAAAAAAGGTATGACATAAGCTTTTTAAAAAAAAATAATATCTACTTTTCACCAGGAAAATCTAAAAAACAACAATAGATTTTGGCCAGGCTAACACCGTATGCAAATTCCACGAATTCCAATGTATGGTCATAGACCATTAGCGTACGTTGAATACCAATCAAGTATCAAGTGACCCTTTTCATATAGAAAGTCATACTCACTTAGAGGGGATAATCCAGTTATCACATCCATTTTTCTAATAAAGCACAAACAACAAATGTTCTTTTCACTTTAAATGGATGTTTCAATCTGTCACCCATTTCTTTGACACTATTTCACACATAAAACCAATTTATCAAAAGTATGTTCGCACATTATTACTGGTTATTGTTGACAAATGTCACTGATTGTACATTTTTCCCGTATTTAAGATTAAATCACTAGACACTATCACATTCGTTTCGTTCACCCGAGGTTTTACAGGTCGAATTGACAATCACTTGCGTTCCCTTTACAAATCACGGTTTTAGCTTCTCGAAACACAAGTAAAACTTTGTTTTTATCAAACAGAACTGATTGTTGGAGGTTTATTTAGAAGAATTTCACGCCAATATCACATAATAAACTTCTTCCCCGAATCACACACGACACAAAAACATGAGAAACGTCACTCAACTAAACAGCCAAACAGGTTTTGTTTTTTTTTCTTCTCGATTCTCGATCAAGTCCTGACCACGTGACGATATCGACTATTAGAGCGTAGTTCGGCCGCAAATCGCTAGATGGCAGCACTTGCGGCATAAGAAATCGGAGCTAAAAGTAATTAAATCCAACCGGAGAGGTATAAAGATTATTTTTTCACGTGAATCAACCATGGAAATTTTATTGGCATATTGAATATTTTCGTATGAAATGAATTTCATTTTATGTTGATTAGAAAAATTGGCGATAACGCGGCGGCCGACGACTAAGTGTATGGTTTTGTGTCGTGTCTACACTTCTACAGTTCATTTTAAGGTCAACGGTTGTTATTTATTACATTTTAATCTTAAAATTAAAATAGTATGGAAAGAGTCTCTTAAAATAACCTCTCCTTCTGGCGCAGTCGGGTAAAAATATAGGTAGGTATAGACGCCAGCACATCAAGCTACTACAATCTGTCAAATTTTTTTAATAGATTTTCAACTTTATTGCTAAAGCAGGTTCAAAGTCGATTGGGAAAATTTGACAGTTCCGGATAGCTTGATGTGCTGGCGTCTGTACGGACGCCAGCACATCAACCTACCACAATCTGTCAGATTTTCCCAATCAAATTTGAACCTTATGCTTTAGCGATAAAGTTGAAAATGTATTAAAGAAATCTGACAGATTGTGGTAAGTTGATGTGCTGGCGTCTGTACATACAATACCTTTAACTCGTAAGTACGTAGTACACGAAAGCGTCTTGTTAAGACTTCAATGTAACAACACTGTAACAAATGCACAGCATTTAATCTATTATTATATTTGTAAGTTTTAAATATATTTAAAATTTAATAGGTACTAATACATAAGAAACGTTATAAATGTTAATGTTTCTAACATTTTTAATGTTCTAAACAAATTTTGTATGCAATATTGTTAACTTTGATAGAGCATAGTTTAACTAAAGGTCACTTTGGCGAATCACAAAAGGATAACATTATGAATCGTAATGGACAGTTAACAGTTAAGTTAATCGAATCAAATCCCATTGATGAAGGATTTTTCAGTTACTTATTTTTTTTTGTCTGTGCTAAAATACTAATCAGTCCAATCCAAATCCAATCCCTATCTCTTTGATTATACCAGCGAAGTGCAGCGAAAAAAAGAAAAACACGGACTGTCTTCGCAATATTTTGATTCATAACGTTATCCTTTTATGATTCGCCAAAGTGGCCTTTTTAGGCCCCCTAACCTAACCCAACCCCGGGAATAGAACCTAGGACCCCACGCTCAGCAGCAAATATGGCTGTACTGTAGAGACTATGTTTTAGCAGGTTATAATTGCCGGTGTGTTCCATTCGAACGTTCAAGCGTCAAATATTTTAATAAAGTATTTTTGTTTAAGTAGGCAGTGCTAGAAATAACGTGACCATGTAAAGTCGTGAATATATTTAATTCAAGTCGATGCTTCTTTCAATTATATCGTGAAGCTCCCATCTGCACCTCCTGTAGTACCTCTGCTTCACCGTTCGGGAAATACAGGCGTGTGACGTTATGATATGTTATGTTTTCATCAGTCACTGTGCCAAATACAAAGATTTGCAATTTTTTTTTTATTGCTGAATTGGCCGGTCTTGACCTCGATGTCAATCACGCCTGATGGAAAGCGATGGATGCGGTCTATGATGGAACGAGCGTGCCCAGAAGATGCCTTAAGCCTATCATGATGCATGTTTCTCCCAACCTTTTCTTATTTTTTTTTGTGTTTTTTCTTTTTTGCGTCATGTTTACCGCAAATAAACGTATTTTCTTTCTTTCTGTTCTTTCTATCTTCTTATTATTATTTTCCCAACTATGTTTGGGTCGGCTTCCAGTCAAATCGGATGCAGCTGAATACCAATCTATACTTAATATTATAAAGCTGAAGAGTTTGTTTGTTTGTTTGGTTGTACGCGCTAATCTCTGGAACTACCAGTCTGATTTGAAAAATTCTTTTTGCGTTTGATAACCCAATTCTTGAGGAAGGCTATAGGTTATTTAACATCACGCTATGACCTTTAGGAGCCGAGCAAAAAGAAAAAAAGTCAGAAAGAACGCAAAGCAAAAACGAAGTAATAGCGCGGGCAGGCGATGCGATGCGACGGGGTGGGCGTGGGTCGGAGTAACAAGAAATTTCACGCGGACGAAGTGGCGGGCAGAAGCTAGTAATTTATATAAAGCGACTGCTTATCTGACCTCCACAGCCCAGTTACTGGTTAACACGATACCTCTTGATAAGCTTGTTGATAGACTTTTGGGCTTCTGACTACAGATCGTTCACAGTTATTTTACCTCTGGCAGCAACCTAACAGGAACCTTATTATGACTAAAATAAAGAACACTGTGATTTTGACAGTGATGCAAAATCAGAAGTAAAATACTGTTAACGGACTGTACCCGTAACGACTGTTTAGGCTGCGTTTCCACAATGTGCGATGGAAATGTGTCGTGCGAGGATGTCTAGCTGTGCTGTGAAAATGTGTGGGGGTTTCCACCAAAGCTGTGCGATGAAAATGTGCCTACAAGGATGTGTAGCGGAGCTGTGAAAATGCGCATTAATGTGTGGTGCGAGGATGCGTTGCGAAGCTGTGAAATGTGTCGACGGGGGTGTTGTTGTTGTTAAATATAAAAGTATCTTCTTTTTCCAATTATCCATAATATCTATTAAGCGCACTTCTACTTCAACCAAACTCCGTCTATAGACTGGCTGGTACAGTATGCGCAAACCTCGCAACACATCCTTCTCAACACACATTCCTCGCAACACATCCCACTCACACATCCCTCGTACCTACACATCCCTCGCAACACATCCCTCGCACACATCCCTCGTACACATCCCTCGCACACATCCCTCGCTTGTTTTGTATGCGCAAAGATCTAGCTCCGCTGAGCCGTTTCCACCAGAGCTGTGCTGACCGAGGCGAGGTAAATGAAGCGATTCTATTGGTTCTTTACCAACACATCCCTCGCTACGCATCCTCGCACATCTCTGGTGGAAACGCAGCCTAAGGATCTACAATTCTCTTTAATGTGTCCAACATCAACCATTGTGTATAAGCTTGGTTACCAAATGTCTACAATATTGTCAAGGTATTTTGGTGACAGTTGCCATAGCAACGCATTGCGTAAACACAAGTGGAACTTCATTTTTTTGGTGAGTTATAACAGTACCTAAATTCTTTGTATTTTTCATTTGAAAAATAAGGTAAGTGAGCTGTTTTATAGAAAAGTGTAATACCTACGCGGTCAAAATGAATGGAACAGCAAATTTTTGGGATGCATGAAGAATCCTCCTCGTGTAGTGCAGTTTGTTCCGCTAGTTACTAAACTGAACCGAGCGCTCGGCGCATCCTGGACAGTCACACCCAACACCTTATTTGACTGACCAATTCTTTCCTTGCGGTGGTAGGGCTAACGCCCGCCTGGTTTGCGACCACCCTCCCACCGGAGTCCGGCGTCAAGCAGCCTGCTGTGTTTCATCGATACGCGGGAGTTCCAGTGCCTTAGGCATCTTCTGGGCACGCTCGTTCCATCATAGACCTCATCCATCGCTTTCCATAAGGCGTGATCGAGGTCAGCAATTAAAAAAAAAATAATTGAAAATTGACGAAAAAGTTCTACACTAGAATCATCTGCAGAAACCATGGTAGCAGTTTGCGCATCGATATCCCTACCACCCTGTATATAAAACTGGAATAGGTTACTAAGGCATTATGCCAAGGGGATAAGCAGAAGAGTCCTCACCTACACATAATGGTGCCGATTCCCTTGTTTACAAACTATAAACTAAATTTAAGTTCAGTTCATCATTTTCATTCCATTTCATTAAGAAAAGGACAGAAGATAAATTTTAGTTTAGTCCTGTCAAATTAGTCAGCGCCTGACACTACATACTCCATACAAGTTTACACGTGATTAAAAACTGACCTACTAAAATTACTTCAATTTACGTCAGCTGCTAATAATTAAGATGACAGGACTAAACTAAAAATACATACCATAAAACCAAAAAAATAAAGTCACTTTGTGTGTGCCTGTAGGACCTAAATTGGTGGGCTAAAATTTAACTTACCTAGGTACTTAAAAATAAATTTATTTATTTATTAAAACTTTATGCACATAATGTACAAAAGCGGACTTAATGCCTTGGACATTTTCTACCAGTCTACCTTAGGGTGATGCAGAGACAAAACAGTAGGTGCAACAGAACAGAAAATTTTGAAGAATAAAATATAATAATAAATACTTATATACATACATACAACAAATTATACAAAGTGAGGAAAGATAAAAAAAAACGTAGGTGAAGAAAACCAACGAATTAATTGTGGGACAAGACAATCTTGATGGTTCGCCAAGTTGTAAGAACTGTGCGAAGCAGGGGCAAGTCACTTGTGTTTTCTATAATTAATTACGCTTTCTTAGTGACAATATAACTTTGGGGAGCCGAGATTACAAGTAGATGTTTCAGACTCTACATACTAGTAGCGCCATCTATGCTACCAAGTCAGAACTACTCTTACGACGACGACAAACCTCGAGTTGAGAAATAAGATACTAAGAAACAGTCTGGAATTTGTTATTTACATCACTTATACAGGGTTATTTGTAAAACATTAAAAATCTCTTAAGAGGTCATTGTACTCATCATTATGAACAACTTTTACTATGGGACCAAACCAGAAATCGCGAAATAAAGTCAGCTGTTCCCTACATTTTGTCGAGTTATACGAACATAAATGTAGGGAACAGCTGACTTTTTTTCGCGATTTCATAATGATGACTTATATACTTGTAATTTTTTTTTTATTTAAATCAAAATCGTTTACTTTTACCATGTTTGTAAATATGTGAGCACCATGTATCTATCAGATAATTAATTTATATGTCGGCGCACATTAGAATGTCGTTGTCAAGAGTGACAGGCTGTCAACGTCACTCTAGCGGAGCGTCGAGTCGATGGTAGCGGGGCGGCCATCTTACAAGGGACTTCTTTGAGAGCGGTCGCCAGCGCACCACGTTTCCGACGAATCGCTATCCATCGCCTTAATCATAGTGTATTTTAGAGTGATTAGTGTTGATCAGATATAAGTAACTATCATTTACGCAATTGTCGAATTATTTTAATGGTACATATAGAAGTAAAATCGTTTAAGTTTCGAAGACAATACGTTTAATTCAAATTACCCCGATTGGACTACCCACATACCCACGTTGCAAGATGGATTCTGATGAAGGCCGTCCTGAGCTTTCATCAGAAGTGGGATCGAATGGAGGGCAGAATGAAGCAAAGCAACCGGATTTTAGAACTGCTGAGAAGCTATTAAGCAGCATGGAAGCGATGCTTTCTCGAGTTTTAGCAGCCCAACAAACACCGCTTGTGAGTACGAATCGTACAATTCTTTTAAAGTTTGACCCGGATGAGCCCGACTCGGACATTGAAGGATGGTGTAAACTGACAGATTTCATTGTGCAAAATAAAAATCTGGAAGGTATTAATTTACTGATGGCGTTGACGGAGGCGCTGAAAGGTCGTGCAGCAACGTGTTTAACGAAGCTTAATTTAGACACCATTACATGGGATTCAGTTAAAGAAATCCTAATTGCAAGATTTTCAAAACCTAAACTTCTGCAAGACTATTTCGATGATGTATTACGCTTCCAAATAGGCGCTAAAGAGACTGCGTCCGAATCTGCTCTTCGGTTATGGAATCTCATCGAACGAATACCTGAAAGTACGATGCCTGAGAAGGTAATTACTGGATTTGCGATATCCGTGTTGTGTCAAAAGGACAGCTTGATACGTCGCGAGTTAAACGCACAAACAATAACGACTCGAGCTCAATTATTTCGAATACTTGGTGGAGTATCACTTAAGCGACGCACGGATACCGAAGTCCAAGAACCTGAAGCAAAACGTGTCCGTATAATGGAGAAATTCACCGGCAAATGTCACTACTGTGGATTAGTTGGACATCGTATCGCCGATTGTAGAAAACGTCGAGACGAAATTGGAACGAAGTCGCAAGATACTTCGAGTTCATCACGACCCGTGGAGAAAAGGACGACCCCGACCTGCTACACGTGTGGTCAGCCTGGGCACGTGGCGACTGTATGTCCAGACAAGAAGAACGGCAGTGGAGCTGCAGTCAAGGAGGTCCATCAGTGTGAGCACCGTCCCTCCAGGAGCATCTTGGAGACATCTTCTGGTGAGCGAGTCCCATTTTTATTTGATAGTGGGTCATCATGTTCTCTTTTAAAAGAAAGTTTTTGTGACAAACTTGCGGGTACTGTGCGTAAAAACATCGTTTACCTAAGTGGCATAGGTGGTGAAGATATTCAATGTACCACTCAAATTCAAAGCGATGTAGTCATTAATAAACTCCCTGTAAATTTGACGTTTCACGTAGTTCCTGAGAGGCTTATTTCTGATCCGATCATAGTCGGGAGGGATATTTTTGATCGAGGTTTGTGTGTTAAAATCGACAATGATAATCTTATGTTCTTTTCTAAGAAAACGAGCCACTTTTGTAATTTAAAATCAAATAAGCCGGATTTTACTAAGATCAACACGGATTTGCTAGGGCAGAATAGGGAAGTACTAATATTGATTTTAAATAAATATTCTGATTATTTTACCGAAGGTGTTCCCTCCCGTAGAGTAACGACAGGCGAATGTCAAATTAATTTAATAGATCCTCACAAAACTGTACAACGATGCCCTTATCGTCTAGCGCCGGCGGAAAAACTTATAGTCAGGGAAAAGGTTCGGGAATTACTTGACGCTGGGGTCATTCGCGAAAGCTCCTCCCCTTTTGCTAGTCCAATACTATTAGTTGAGAAAAAGGACAACTCGTATAGGATGTGCGTGGACTATCGGGAATTAAATTCCAATACGCGACCCGAACACTACCCTCTGCCACGTATCGAGGAGCAAATAGACCAGCTTGCTGGGGCTAACTATTTCTCCTCCTTAGATATGGCGTCAGGGTTCCACCAAATTTTGATGCACCCTGACTCCATAGAAAAGACCGCATTCGTTACACCTGAGGGGCAATACGAGTATCTTGCTATGCCCTTCGGGTTGCGGAACGCTCCATCAGTATACCAGAGATGCATAACTAGGGCTCTGAATCACTTAAAAGACAAACCACTCATATATATGGATGATGTTTTGTGCTACTCGACTGGCATCACTGAAGGTTTGCAGCGTCTAGATGATAGTTTAAGTGCCTTAACGGAAGCTGGATTTACATTCAACCTCCAAAAATGTACATTCATGACCCAAAGAATAGAGTATCTAGGATATTCCCTTCAATCTGGTGAGGTGAGACCAAATTCTCGAAAAATACAAGCATTAGTAGATGCCCCACAACCAAAAACTGCCACTCAGGTCCGGCAGTTCCTTGGTTTAGCCTCGTATTTTAGAAAATTCATTCCTAATTTCACACGAATCGTGGGACCATTATACCCTCTAACAAAGCTACGAGGACCTATTACGTGGACTCAAAAGCATGAAGAAATACGAAACGACATAATACGCATACTTACATCTGAGCCAGTTTTAACTATTTTTGACCCGGAATTACCAGTAGAGTTGCACACTGATGCTAGCTCTGATGGATACGGGGCGATTCTCATACAACGGATAGACAATACACCGCACGTCGTGGAGTATTATAGTCGTCGAACCTCGGATGTTGAGTCGCGATACCACTCGTACGAACTGGAGACGTTGGCAGTTGTACGAGCGGTCGAGCACTTTCGCCATTATCTTTACGGTCGTCATTTTGAAGTCTATACGGATTGCAATTCTCTCAAGGCATCCAAATCAAAAAAAGATCTCACTCCTCGCGTCCACAGGTGGTGGGCTATCTTACAAGCTTATGACTTCGACATTATTTATCGTGAAGGTCGCGGAATGGAGCACGCGGATTATTTCTCGCGAAATCCTCTTTCTGATGTTCATGACGCTGGTACAGCCTATAGGAGCCCGCTGACACAGCAAGTTCAGTATGTCGAATTACATCAGGATTGGCTTTCGGTTGAACAAAAACGTGATAGCGAAATACAAGACCTTATCTCAAAACACGATAGTAATAGTTTCCCCGATACTGTAGCTCAAACGTATGATGTAAGGGATGGTATCCTATATAGGAAAATTATTCGTAATAAAACAGTTTCCTGGTTGCCGGTAGTTCCCCGGTCTTTAATTTGGACGCTAATAAATCACGTTCATAATGAGTTGCAACATTTAGGAAAGGATAAAACTTTAGATAAACTCTACGAGCAGTATTGGTTCCCCGAAATGTCAAAATGCGTGCGTAAATTTATCGACTCGTGCATTATTTGCAAAGCATCAAAGGGTCCATCTGGAGCTCAACCCGTTCAGCTTCACCCAATCCCCAAAGCCTCGGTACCATGGCATACAATACATATTGATTTTACGGGAAAGCTTAGCGGGAAGAGTGATCGAAAAGAATACTGTTCGGTGATTATCGATGGTTTTACCAAATACATCTTACTAGAGCATACTTCTTCTCTTGATGCTGGGAGCGCGGTACATGCGTTGCAAAAAGCAGTCCACCTTTTTGGTGCGCCTAAACGGATCATTGCTGATCAAGGTCGTTGCTACGTAAGCTCTGATTTTAAGAATTTTTGCGGCGAACATAAGATAGATCTCCATTTAATTGCGACTGGCTCTAGCAGGGCTAATGGCCAGGTGGAGAGGGTTATGCGGACCCTCAAAAGCCTATTAACCATCGTCGAAAACGACCCCAATAAGACGTGGCGAGATGAACTAGGAAATATTCAACTCGCCCTTAACAGCACCCGATCATCTGTAACAAAGTATTCTCCTACAGAACTTATGTTAGGTATTCGTGCACAGTCATTAGGTATGTCGAAGCTAAACTCAGAAGTTAATGGTCAACCAGAACGTCTTAACCTCGATGTTGTGCGGAATGACGCATCCGCTAATATCCAAAGGGCAGCAGAAAGCGAAATTAAACGATTTAATCAGGGACGAGCAAAGATAAAAGCTTTTTCAAAAGGTGATTACGTTTTCCTCAAAAATAGTGAACGAAACCAGACAAAATTGGACAGAAAGTTTAAGGGTCCATTTGTTATAACGGCAGTACTAACTAACGATCGGTACGAATTAAAAAGGTTAGGTAGTTCTCATCGAATTTATAAGTATGCCCACGAGAATTTACGCTCAGTACCTCACGGACACGAAGGTTTGCTTGAAATCGCTTCTAACCTTTTGAATTATGATGAGGCCGAGTCGGCGCCGGAAGATGTAGATGCTAGGAATGACTTGTTATCCACAAACGATAGTGACACCTTGACTGCATGCTCTGACACTATATCCGCCGGCTCTTCTACTATTACCGGCAATTCAGACACTGTCAGTGCACACACTGATCCTGAGACATGGGATGTAGATAACGAAATCGAAATATGGGATGAACAGGATGTTCCGCAATCATAGGTATGTCGTCAGTATGTTTTATGTCTGTTGATTATTGTCAGCACTATTCAATCCAGAATTGCCTGGCCGAAAGGAGAGTGTCGTCCGGGCCACACCCAGTGGGGTTGGTTGAAGGGATGCACTCGTCCGATCTAGAAATAATATCCTTATAGTCTATCCTGGTCGGAGGGACAGTGTCGTCCGGGCCACACCCAATAGGGTTGGTTGAAGGGATGCACTTGTCCGATCCAGAAGTAATATCCTTATAGTCTATCCTGGTCGGAGGGACAGTGTCGTCCGGGCCACACCCAATAGGGTTGGTTGAAGGGATGCACTCGTCCAGTCCAGATGTGTTGCTGTTGGTTGACAAGTTGATGGGGGCAGTGTCGTCCGGGCCAGATCCATTACGGGCTGGTTGAAGGGATGCACTTGTTCATTTCAATGTCTTAATATGATTGACTTTGTGTTTGACGCTACAATCGAAAATCCATGTAAAGTCCTGAATATAGCAGAATGGACGAGCGGATGTCTTGGTGATTAGACATTATTTGTTCCAGGAATACAATAACGCCCGAGGACGGTCGTATGTCAGTCTGGCCGTGTCGGCGCACATTAGAATGTCGTTGTCAAGAGTGACAGGCTGTCAACGTCACTCTAGCGGAGCGTCGAGTCGATGGTAGCGGGGCGGCCATCTTACAAGGGACTTCTTTGAGAGCGGTCGCCAGCGCACCACGTTTCCGACGAATCGCTATCCATCGCCTTAATCATAGTGTATTTTAGAGTGATTAGTGTTGATCAGATATAAGTAACTATCATTTACGCAATTGTCGAATTATTTTAATGGTACATATAGAAGTAAAATCGTTTAAGTTTCGAAGACAATACGTTTAATTCAAATTACCCCGATTGGACTACCCACATACCCACGTTGCAAGATGGATTCTGATGAAGGCCGTCCTGAGCTTTCATATATGTCATGGTTTCATTTTTAATTCTTTTACCTATTGTGGTATACTTAGTAATTTTATTTTAGATGCATCGTTTTCACATATTATTATATAATTAATGTATGCAAAATATTGTAAAACATTTTAAAAGAGTAACGGTGCGCGGTGGAGTTTCCTGCCCATTCTTCTCCATACGAAAACAACCTTTTGTAATGGGCGACTTGAATCAATTCTATTTGTTGTAATTTCTGACGTTCAAAAGTGGCTTTTATGTGCCTATTTGAAATAAATGCTTTGACTTTGATGAGTATAATGACCTCTTAAGAGGTTGTTAATGTTTTACCAATAACCATGTATAATAAATACCTACTGTTCTTCATATTCCACATAATCCAGCATGCAAATAGGTTTAAAATTTTATTTTTGCAGCTAAAGAACGTTGAATCAAACTCCTCAAAATGCCGGAGCTTATCGAACAGATGTACTGCTCCCAGCAGATCGTAATACCACCGAAGTACCCATACATACTCAAGAGATATTGTAAAGGTAAGCTTTAAAACAACAACCGGTATGTCAGGACCGGCCGCGAATCATATATAGATCAGCATACAACCTGATACTGGTGCCGATTCCCTTGAAGTTCAGTGCATGTTTTTCTTTCTATTTCATTAAGAAAAGGATAGAAGATAAATTTTAGTTTAGTCCTGTCTTTTTTGCGGCCCAGTGTAATATGTAGATAGGCCTACTTATGTCACTAAAAGTAATACTTAATTAACTTTATCTATGTTTTTCAACAGCCGCAATAAAAACTCAACCATACGACCTTCTTCGGTGGTCGTTCGAATATTTCAAGGCTTTGGCCGAACACCGGCCTCCGCCAGTCAAACTGAGACTGGAGTACCCCATCTACAGCACTGAGGGGGGGCTCACTAGAGGCTGTCTGAAGGTGCTGGCTCATCAGGTAATAACATAATCAGCCTAAAATCCCACTACTGGGACACAGGCCTACACCCATCATGCTGAGGCTGGAGTACCTTATCTACAGCACCGAGGGGCGGCTCACCAGGGGATATCTGAAGGTGCTGGCTCATCACGTAATAGTCAGCCTCTAATGTTCCCACAGCTGGGACACCGACGTCAACCCGTCAAACTGTGGCTGGAGTACTCCATCTACAGCACTGAGGGGGGCTGACTAATAGCTGTCTGTAGGTGCTGGCTCATCAGGTAATAACATAATCAGCCTTTAATCCCACTACTGGGACACAGCCCTCCGCGTGTCAAGCTGAGACTGCGAGTCTCCCAACTGCAGCATTAAGAGGCGGCTCATCGCGGCTGTCTGAAGGTGGCTAGCTCATCAGGTAATAGTCCTTGATAGTGAACTGTTTCTTTAAGAAATAGGAGTTTCTCTCCAGACTGCTGTTCCAATTTATAGGTGTCTGTGATAGCAGCTTTAAGGCTCCTACAAACAGGCGCGACACGCGATATAATCGCGCGCGACACAAAGACACCGCTCGTTGCGCGACCTGCGGTGCCTTTGTGGCGTGCGCGATTTTATCGCATGTCGCGCCTGTTTGAAGGAGTCTTTAGTCATAATAATATAACGGGTGTAAAAAGACACTTAACGAAGCCGAGAGTATCTTGTACTCCCCTTCATTGTGATATTTTTTTTGTTCTGGACCATACCTGGGAAATTTCCGGTTACAGAGATATTGAAGGTCAAAGTTCCAACTTTTACTGACGTTTTTTTATTACGAAAACAATTTTTTAATGTTATAGCACAACTTTAAATACGACCCCTGTACCGTTGTATGCAATAAACACAATGTTTTGCGTGCGTTATGTTGCTGACTGCTGCAAACAGAAAATTTTCACGCCAAAAATAAAAGCATATATCGTTTCTAAGCAATTATTTGTGTGCAGTTTTATCTACAGAATGCGTAGTTGCCGGCTATGTGATGTGTCTTTTTACACCCTGTATCAGTATTGGTACGAGGCTTTGAAGTGCGAAAGGTTCCTAACCGAAAGCGAATGCGCGAATACCTATTCGATAAAAAGAAAAGGAACAATAAAGGTCATCGCACACGTATCAAATCAGAAAGGGATGGGCACCGTATCGCCTTTCGCCTCGCCGTCAAACAGGCGTCAAGCTAACGTAAGCACGTAACCAAAGCGGATCAGAAGCTCCGATACGTCGACTCGGCTACGGCTAGGCGACGCCGCGCTTACGGTTCGCTGACCGCTGGTTGATGGTGCAGCAGGCAGGAGGAGGGGTGAGAGGGGCAAGGGTGGACGAAGAGACGTAAGCTCGGGTACGGAGAGACGTAAGTGCGGGGACGACGAGCCGTAACGCATCGCACCGCGGTTCGTGAGCTTGTCCCGAGGCGAGGCGATTACGTTACGATTCCGATTAGTGTGCGTTGCAGGAGGGAGTTTCATACAAAGAATACTGAACGGCTCGAGTTGATACGGTGCCGATCCCTTTTCGGTTTGATACGTGTGCTATGACCTATAAAGGCTTATTTATGTTGTTAATCCATAACATTTTCTTTTGCTCCTAGCTATACGGCATGCAAGAAATTCCAACATATGTCCTGAAGCAAGCGTGGCAGGGATTTTGCCTGGATCGTTTGGAACTGAAGAGGATCCTGTGTCTCTGTGAGGTGTACCTTCGGTCGGAGGTCGTGCCTTTCCTCCACTTCTTGGCGGTCGCTGGAGGGATGTTAACTAAGGTTGGTTTCTTTAGACCAGAATAATAAGATTTTGCATTACCTTTAGTTGTACTTACAAAAACATGCAAAACTATGCAGCGTTACTACTAAGGGAACCAGTGTTTTCGATGAACTCTGGCACCCAAAGTAAGATTTAACTTGTGTTCAGGGTGCCAGCGTTTTCGGAGCTTTTATTATTTTTATTTTATTATTTTCCACAGTGTCTGACCCACACAATGATTTTGCTCTGCGAGTCTTTAACCAAAGAGCCCGATGGAGGATCAGCAGCTATACCAGTGGAGGAGTTCCTGACGATGTACCGCTATCTAGCTGTCATGGATGCCTCCAAGAACGTCGAGTACCACGACGGGTATAGGGAAGGTACCTAATTTCTTTATCTATATACTTTTTACTTATCATCTGCCTTGCCTGCATTTTCCCAACTATGTTGGGATCGGCTTCCAGTCTAACCGGATGCAGATGAATACCAGTATTTTACATGGAACGACTGCCTATCTGACCTCCACAATCCAGTTACTGGGTATAATACGATATACCCTTTGTAAGACTGGTTATCAGACTTTCGGGCTTCTGACGACCCGTAACGTCTGTCAAAGATCCACGAATGACAGCCGGGACTTACAGTCAGGTCAAGTCTACACACACATACCCACACAACCACACCCTCACACACACATACCCATATTCACACACACACACACACACACCCACACACACACTCGCACACCCACACCCACACACACACATGCATATACACACACACACACACGTACCGTACACATATTATCGTATACTATTTTATAGCACGTGTGACCTAAACGCGCACATAAGTCACGCTTTTCTCTGCAAATATGAACAACTTAAGTCGCAGATTGATAAGCGCGACTTAAGTGCGGATTTAGGTCACAGAGTGCAATAAAGGATTATGAACTTATTATGCCAAAACACAGTGTTCCTGTGATATCGAAAAAAAGTTTATAAAAATTATGTTGCCTTTTGTAACTTGTGACGTTTCAAAAGTACGTTCTTATTTTATTACGAAACCTGTGCATGCGGCCAATTATTAATATACCTACATAATTGTATTTTAGGGTCTAAACCAGAGTCTGCGCCTGAGGAGGAGGAAGTGTCAAACCAATCAGATCAAGTGAGTGAACCGTTGATGTTACAGCAGAAGTTGACAGCATACTAAGCCTGTAATATTCCCACTGCTGGGAAACAGGCCTCTATGAGGGAGAGTGGGCCCCTATGCACCACACAGACCCAGTACGGGTTGGTGGTTGTCATATGTCTACGAATTTTTAGTTCTGGGATATTCTGGTTCCCTCACGATGTTTTTCTTCACAGCTGGTCGATTCTGTAAAAATCCTACCGTGAAAATTTAGGTGAAGTGAGTTTGTTTTTTCTAGGAATGAATACTATTGACAGCTCACTCCACGCTCACTTCACCTAAGTTTTCATGGTGAAATGGTTACAGAATCGCACTGCAGTTTTGAGAGCAGTGTTGATGAAATAATTTACGCAAAATAAAATGGGTGTCTGGGTTGGAACCAACGACCTACAAGTCGTAAGTCGCGGCCGTTTTTTACTGGGGCACCATTACACCACTGCTGAAGTTGATAGGAGTTAGACATGTTCATAGAGAATGATGAAATGAATGATGTGTGTGTGTGTGTGTGTGTGTGTGTGTGGGGGGGGGTGTTTGTGTGTGTGTGATGTGTGTGTGTGTGAATGTGTGTGTGGTGGTGTGGTGGAAATAAACAAATTATTATTATCTGAAACTGTGACACAACACCAGCTGACACCAACTGGCCTACATGTTGTTCTGAAAATCTTCCACGAGGTTTCTTAGATCTTTCGCTATCTATAATAGTTTTCGCTTTGTCTCAACAGGAGTCAACGGACCATCCCGTATATGAGGGGGCGCCCACGAGCAACTTAGTGGCTCAGCAACTTTTTGTCTCCATTGCCGTCTTCTCGCCGAGATTTGGCCGAGATTTTAGTTAAATTTTCGGTTCAGACCCGTAGCTAAATAATAACAGCCCCACAGGTCACTCGATCAGGTTAAGCTACGCTTGCCGCGATCGGTCTGTGGATGGGTGACCATTCTTACATACCGACACCCCTCCGTGCCTCGGAAAGCACGTTAAGCTGTTGGTCCCGGCTGTCATTCGTAGATCTTTGACAGTCGTTACGGGTCGTCAGAAGCGCGAAAGTCTGACAACATGTCTTACTAAATGGTATCGTATTACCTAGTAACTGGGTTGTGGAGGTCAGTTAGGCAGTTGCTCAGTGTAAAATACAGGTATTCAGCTGCATCCAGTTAGACTAGAAGCCGACCCCAACATAGTTGGGAAAAGGCTAAGGCAGATTGATTTCGGTTGAGCGGCAACTGCCTAGGCAACTTTTTTGTCGCCGTACGCGCACTTGCATTCCAACCAATAAACGGGCGACAGTTGCGTCCAAACATGCGGACAAAAATGTCACCCTGCTGTCGCGTCGCTACATGCGCGCACTTTCACACAAACCCGGTAGACTTGATGTAAGAGACAAATCAGTTGCGGAGACAAAAGTTGCTCGGAGACGCCCTCCCTTAGGTATTCCAATGAAACGGTTTTTCGTAATGAAACTTTTTTCTTTCTTGTACTAATTTTTCTATTGTCTGTAGGATACCAAGCTTTTCGTAAGTCCTAAAATTTATAATTTTATTTTCATTCAGTAATAATCTCCTATAAATCATTATTTCATCTTTATGTTCTCATTCTATAAGTACCTAGGTCCCTTCTAAGCATAGTCTAATCACTACTAAGTAGTCATAAGAACTCTTAGGTACTCTGTAAAGTTCACTTGGAACCCCACTCAAGTGAGCGCACACAATGAGGGCTTGCATTCGCCGCTAGAGGCGCTAGTGTAGAGTCAGGTCTCTAGAAATGTCAATATCACTAAATATTCACCATCTGCGGGATTTTTTTTCACGTATTTTTATTAATTATTCATAATTGTTATAAAGATTATGCTATTAAGGTACTGATTAACTCTAACTTACGGAAATATTTATTTGGTACCGGTACAGTATTGAACCGGTTGCCAAAAGTACCGGTATTTTTAGCCCTGCTTCCATTGTTCCATCATCCCTAGTCTATAATATAATGGTGTCAAAATAAACCCAAGAAACTTTAAGTTTAGACCATCGAACTGAATATTTTGAAATAAAAATCAGCTGTTCTATATTAAAGTTTAATACCTACTGTTCTAAACTGTATGAGATAGTTGTTTTTTTATGCTATTAAAAAAAAGCAGAGCAAATGCTCTCCTTAAAGTTTGTCGGGTTGAAACACCTCATACAAGAATTCGGTAATTAATGGATAACCCTTTTGGG
This sequence comes from Luperina nickerlii, assembly GCA_963855955.1. Lineage (NCBI taxonomy): Eukaryota > Metazoa > Arthropoda > Insecta > Lepidoptera > Noctuidae > Luperina > Luperina nickerlii. The sequence continues at coordinate 6,096,053 of OY979690.1, forward strand.
TTCATTGTACTTATCATTATGAACAACTTTTACTACGGGACCAAGTATGAAAATGCGAAAAAAAAATCAGCTGTTCCCTACATTTATTTTCGCATAACTCGTCAAAATGTAGGGAACAGCCGATTCTTTTTTCGCGATTTCATGTTTGCTCCCGTAATAAAAGTATATGTACAGCTAGTGAAATCATCCTTATTCCATCGAGTGGGTAGATAGTTACTAAAATCATTACACATTGGATGAAAATCATCGCCCTTTATACCAAAAACCAGGGAGAATCAGACGAAGATGACTACTGGGATGGTGACAACCTGCAAAGGGTATCCCTGATAAATGACAATGTAGACCGAACACCAAGACTCAGCATGAGGATGAACCGTCCTACTCTGGGAAGGATTGCAAGGTCGCCTTCCATTGAAAGGATGACAGAAATTGAAAGAGATAACTATATGAGGCAGAGATCAGGTTATCTTGTTTTTATGTTGGTAGACTAGATTATGATAACATCATGTGTCTTGAAAGAGTTGGCTGAGGAGTAAATATAGGGAAAACATCCAAAATGCGCACGGTTTTCGGGGCTAAGACTGGAGAGTGGGATTTTTGCCTGACTGAAACCACTCTGGTGGTAACCATGAGCACAATTGAAGGGGGCACCATGCCCTATTAAAAGACCACCCGAAAAACCCCCCTGTGCAACGTCTGTTGGGTCACATCCCTGGGGTAAAGATAGTACCTACATCACCATTTCGCTTTTTATGGTAAAACAGTTGTAATGGGGCCGAGCCTGTAGCGGTATCTACAACGCCACATGCGAACAACGCATCGTACTGACGTCAAGCAAAATCCTGCATCTCGCAAGCAGAGTTTACCGCGCAACTAGCATATATATAACGGCTCGACATGAATCATCGGGCAGTTGCCCGCCAGACATAACACCCGTCTGGTCGGAGGATCCTCCCTTTTCTATAGAGTATGATTGAACTTTACACCCTGTTCCTCATACCTCTCTTAGCCTATTGACATGACGGGGCAGAAATCCTTACTCCGGATTCTTGGTTTATATCGCAAGGGTTACACAGAGGTGTTATTATAGTTCACTCAAATTGCGCCAGTAATGATGAAGTCCCATAACAGGGGGCTCGCCTATTGCAATCAACCGTCCACGAATCCAGATTCCAGACAGCTATTGAGAATTTTCTTAAGAGAGAATCCAATAATATGTTGACTGACCCTGGATGGAACCCTCAAACAAGGCAGTCATAGTGACGTTAGATGATTATGCGTGTTTGAAGTTTCAGACGGTTTCAAGTCCAGCGGAGTAATTGCGCAACACACTTAGAATGGCAATATCTTTTTGATAGTTCCACAACATTTATTGCGTTGTTTACGTTGTTGAGCAGACCAATTTCTCAATCATATGATACAATGGATTGGCAAATTTCTTCAAAATCCTTCGCGTTGTGAAAGAAAGTGTGTTACGCAATTGGGGTGGTTTTTCTTTATGATGTTTTTCCTTCACCGTCAGTCACCTTATGTAAATGAAAACGTACAGACGTCAGTACATCAAGCTATTCGAAACTGTCAAATTTTCCTAATCAACTTTGAACCTTAATATGCTTTAGCAATAAAGTTCAAATGTGACAGATTGGTAGCTTGATGTGCTGGCGTCTGTACATTGTGGAATTTGAATAGTCACGTTGTTACTAACTAGATTTTAGAATAGCCCATGTCGTGGTGAAAATATTGGCTAGTGAGCAAGATAGTAGTGGGGTTCACTGTCCAGAGTGTGAAGGGAGTAGGTACTAAAGTATCGTCACTCATAGAGACTCTCTTGCTAACTTCAATGCAATTTTCAGGAAAACCAGAGCCGTGCGAAGAAGTTAATGTTAGTTTAAATTTCTTGTTACAGTAACTTTTAGTTTGATTACGACTGCCATTTTAAAACTATAGAACTCACATATTTCCAGTGTACAACATGCTTTCTCGTAGCTTAGACCGCTTTGCAGGGAAAATTGTCTACCTGATAAATTGTTCTAAAAATAATTTAGTGATTTTAAAGCTTACATTGAAATTACCTACTTACTTGCTATTTTCTTTAAATCTATAAAATAATGTAGATTGAAAGTTTGTGGATTAGTTGACTTGTTATTCATACAACCTGACACTGACCTGCAAATTGCAAAAACGTAAGAAAGCTTGAATTTCGCGGTCTACCACTGAGCGTTTACGCCGTACGGCATTTCATACAAACTTTCAAGCCCTTGCTTTTCGAAACGAATGAACCGATTTTAATGAAACTTCATACGCATAAGCAGGATACAAAGGTCTAAAAAGTTATTTAAGGAACATTTTTGAAAAATAGTGTTACAGCCAAATTAGACCGATTTTATATTTTCAAGTTATCTTTTTAAATAAGACATTTCGAAAATGTTCTTTACTAACTTTTTAGACCTTTGTATCCTGCTTAAGCGTATGAAGATTCATTAAAATTGGTTCATTCATTTCGAAAAACAAGGGCTTGAAAGTTTGTATGAAATGCCGTACGGCGTAAACGCTCTTAAGGGCGGTTACTTTAGTTGGTACCTAACAGACTGCCGGAAATACCAAAGCCATAAATACTTTTGTAATTTTTCAGAGAAAACTGAGGGAGATGAGTTCTATGCTGATGCCGGATGTCGATGGCGAAGCAAAGAAAGCTGGTGAGTTTCTAAGTATAAAGTACAGCGTTCACTTAACAGTAGTAAATGTGGCCCAAATCCTAAACGCGAACAAAAAAATCAAAAGTCATTTATTCAAATTGGGCTGAGAATCAGCACTTTTCGAAAGTCAAAATTACATAAGACCTACGGATAATGAAAGTCAAGAAATGTAACTCAAGCTCAAAAATGGCACCACGCAAATGTTTACCGCGGTGGGCGTTGCCGAAAAGGCCACCGCGCACTAGAACCAATCACGGCGCTTGCCGGAATACAAGGCATTACGCGAACGCAGCTGATTGGCTTATTTGCATGTGTGTTCTTTCGTTCTAAAAGACTTTATATTTGTAGTGAAGTTTGGAGCCGAATTTCTCGTTGATTTTGTTCATAGTGATGCTTCAGACAGTCCTCCAAGACGTCCTCCCTTCACAACTTCCTAGTGCTCTATCTGGGAAGAAGAAGTGGCGCAACAAACTCCCCAGCGCACAGTATAAAAAATACTTATACCTATTCAATGGGGTTTTTAAATGAGACCAAGAAGCTTCTCTAATTGGTTTAATTACTAGTTGCTTCGTTGAGTGAACTTACCTCAACCATAATGCCCCCCTTATTTATAAACTTTGTAGACGTTGAAACGTCAAAAATATATAGTTAAACAGACGCTAAGCATTACATAAATTTAAGTAATGTTTATAAGGAGGTACTCGGTAAGTTTATATTTATACGGCAGTGTTTTATTTACCCAGAGGATTATATAATTCTAAATAATGTTATTAGCTTTAGATATTAGCACTTTAAAAACTAGATCTTACAAACTTGTCAATATTTTACTAGAAAAACCGGTAGAAGAAGTAAAGGAGGCTGACAAGAAAGATGTAATTGACATAATCGTTTACGATGAAGACGAGCAAGAAGTCGAATATGAAATATACGGTTTTGACTGTTTTATTTATTAAAAAGCCGTCGCATATTGCAGATTTAGTAAGATATGGGAGACATAACATCTCGCCTGTCCCCCTAGCGTATGGTTAGGCAGACGTTTATCTACTTAAGAGCCTACACTACCTCAAATGGCTTAGCATTATCCTCCGTTATGTCGAAAATATCGCAGCATTAATTTTGAAATAAATATATGGTAAAGTTGAGGATTAATGTCAAGAACTATGTTTGACGAAAACACGTTTCCATAAAATTTTCTCGATGGAAAAAAATTCCAAAGTTACCTCCAAACCGAACAATAAACCGCTGGTAAGCCTTTATCCTCTTAAGGGGTCATTGTACTGATCATTATGAACAACTTTTACTATGGGACAAAACCTGAAATCGCGAAATCAGCTGTTCCCTACATTTATGTTCAAATAACTCGTCAAAATGTAGGGAACAGCAGATTTTTTTTTTGATAACCGAAGAAATGTTTTTGTCTAGGAGTTCTAGAATCATGTGCTGCATTCATGGGTGCAGTTTTCGCGTAGTGGTCCTTGCCACCCTGTAATATTACAAAATCTGCAATTTGTGATACGTAGTAGTTGAAATTTTTATCTTAATAAGTATTGTAAAAGTTGATTATTTTGTAAAAGTAGTTTGTCAAGTTTTATATGAGTAAATTATGTTGTTCTTGTTTCATAATTATGTAAACTAGGCATGGTAGGTTAAAACTTGAATAATTTTGTATTATAGTCCGCGCGGAACTATTTGGCCGTGCCTTGGGTGGGGACGGGGGTGAGGGCGGCGGGGTTGCCTATTGTTCGCAACGCACGTACTGAGTAATGACAGCAAGCGCCCCCGCCCCTTCGTCCTACCGCTCATATACCTAAGGCGCGGCCAACTAGTTCCGCGCGGACTATAGTAGACATTTTTTTCTCTTAAAGTACTATACTACCACAAAAGGATTGCGCTTCGGTATGATAATATTAACTAAAATGTAGGTACCTCTTGTAGTTTGATTGTAAGCTGTATTGAACCAGTCTTTTGTATTTAATAATCAGTTTTTTGTATTTTTGTAAGATATTCGCTAAATGAATGTAAAGTACTTAGTATGTAGAAGAAACCGTTTTATTAAATTAAACAGTAGTTATAGTTCTAACAGATCAATTAAATAGTACAGTATCGTCACTTTTTCCTAGTTAAAATACATATTCTCGTAGTAAAAGAAATAGACATTCCAAGCCTTAATCCAAATTTAACAACAGCTAATCTATTCTGTAGAAATCTCACCTTGAAGACTATTAAGGTGAGTATAAATTAGAGCATTTATTTGTAAAGGCTCCTTCAAAAAGGCGCGAGACGACACGCGACACAAAGGCACCGCAAGTCGCTCAAGGAGCGGTGTCTTTGTGTCGCGCGCGATTATATCGCGTGTCGCGCCTGTTTGTAGGAGCCTTAACAGAACATTGAGTAATCGCCGTTTTATAATTTAGAGGCCTTTGTGTCGCGTGTCGTGTCGCGCCTGTTTGAAGGAGCCTTTATCGAACCGCACTTCGAACATGACGCTCGATGTTTTGTTACACTCTGATTTTAAAAACTAACGAGCGTATTGGTGTAACATTTTATCGAGCACAGGCAAGAGCGATCAAGAACGCACAATCATCAATAATGAACGCAAAGTAGAAAGAAATGTTACAAGTGGCGGTGTTGCTAACTCATCGTGAGCATTACGTCGAGCGCAGCGTCGAGCATTCGCAGGAACGTTATATTACCGGAAAATTCTTTTGGAAACTGAGCTTTTGCCTGTATTGTACAGACGCCAGCACATCAAGTTACTACAATCTGTCAAATTGCTTTAATAGTTTTTCAACTTTATCGCTAAAGCATAAGGTTCAAAGTTGATTGGGAAAATTTTACAGTTTCGGGTAGCTTGATATGCTAGCGTCTGTACCATTCGTAAGAACGTTACATTACATGGAAATGCTCGAGAAAATGCTCTAGGTACTTAAGTGAAATGAGCTGCCATTCCACCTACCTATTGTTAGTTGACACTATTGACTTCACCTAAGTTTTCACGGAAAGATTTTTACATAATAGATCACAGGCTCCAAGTGATGTCATCACTGTAACTTTGTGAAAATGGGAGGGTGCTATACATCCTATATAGCTTTATCTCTCTCTTGCACTGAAACAATGATGACTATAACACGTCCATCATACGGCCTCAGGAGAACCAAAGAAGGAGCTGCTTGAGGAAGTATCTGAGTCAGAATACAAACTAATGGAAGAAGAGACCAAGGAGGTGGAAGTATACGTCCCAACTGAAGCAGAGAGGATACAGGCCTATGTTGCTGAAGTAATGTTCAATGACGATTTTTGATGATGATGATAGATAGATATAAAGAATCCTATCTAAGAATCCTACAAATTTGTTCAATTTTTGACTATTGACAGTAAATGTCTAGACGATCATATCGTATTTTTCTGGATCGCCTTAGGTATCGTTTTTATCGATCGATAATTGAACTTGAGCTGGTATATTTTTACCTTTATAATTATCGATCGTTAAAAGGCGAAAGTAACGGTGGATGAAATTGAGCAAATATGAAGCTGACAGATATTATTGTTCGTCATTAAAATTTAAACAAGGCTCAAGTATAAAACATTTAATTTTAAGAGTATTATGAGAACAGGGATGGTAAGCCTTGTTACTATTTTCTTTAATGTGCCCTTTGTCGTGGAAACATAGCATATTTAGTTAGAAAAACTAAGAGTTATTTTGATAAATAAGTAATGATAGCAAATTCTTTGATATTTAATCATTTTTAAATTGTTTAAAAAAATGACGTATTCCACATTGGGCACCCGCTTAAATGGCACCTGAGTGAATGTGCCGCTGTGTGTCAGGTGCATTCACTCAGGTGCCATTGAAGCGGGTGCTCAATGTGGAATACGTCAAAAAAATTAAATTCGGCACGGTATTAAGTGCAATATTTACTATTTCAATGACGATGTCTTGCCAATACCTGTCGTCGCGTTATTTTGGTTTTCCAACCCTAAATTAGATACTCTAGTTTTAGTACGATATTTTAGTATTCAGTCAATTCAATTTATTTCAATTTAAATAGGCTTCAATTGTATTTTTTTTAGGATGTTCTGAACATATTCACGCATTTTTTCCTACCAAGTTTTCATTTTTAATAACACATTCTATACCTACAGGTTTATTGGTAAAAAATTAACAACCTCTTAAGAGGTCATTGTACTCATCATTATGAATAACTTTTGCTACGGGACCAAACCTGAAATCACGAAAAAATCAGCTGTTCCCTACATTTATGTTCGTATAAGTCGTCAAAATGTAGTGAACAGCTGATTTTTTTTCACGATTTCAGGTTTGTCCCATAGTAAAAGTTTTTCATAATGATGAGTACAATGACCTCTTAAGAGGTTGTTAATGTTTTACCAATAACCCTGTTACATATTACAGTAGTATTATTTTTAGCTCTGGTACAGTCGGCCTTAAAAACGTAAATATCGACAAAAATTAATTTGGTTGTCTACAAATTGTGTTCCATAATACTGTATCACTGTGTAATTGCAATTAAGTAATTCCAGTCTAAATTTAATATAATATTATAAAGAGAAATGATTTGATTTTCAGGGTTCCGTACCCCAAAAGGAAAAACGGAACCCTTATAAGATCACTTCGTTGTCTATCTGTCTGTCTGTCCGTCGGTCAAGACCTTTTTTCTTAGGAACGCGTGGAGTTATCAAGTTGAAATGAATAGGTATCAAATACTTAGGGCAGCAATCCCTTGGAGCAGTGAAAAAATTAAACTTCTAAGTCAACGCAATCAAAAGATGTTATTTTCCGGAATCAAAACCTATAGGTTATTTCCCGTTGACCTAGAATCATGAGACAAGAAGCAATGTCATGTAGCAGGAAAAAATCCGAAAATCGTAAATTTGTATTTACATTACAAAAAAAATCCTGTGATAAACTATTTACATACCTATAAATTTGTACGGAACCCTCGGTACGCGAGTCCGACTCACGTATGACCGGTTATTTTTGTATGATTGTTTGTTACGCTTTGACACTAAAACGGCTATACGGATTTGGATGAAATTTAGCACATGAGTAGAACATGACCTGGATTACGACTTAAGATACTTTTTATTCCGATATTCCCACGGGATCGAGACTTAAGGCTCGTACACACAGGCGCGACGCGATACGCGACACAAAGGTACCGCAAGTCGCGCGACGAGCGGTGCCTTTGTGACGCGCGCGATTCGCGTCGCGCGTCGCGCCTGTTTGCAGGAGCCGTTATGCTGGTTAAACTGCGGGGCGCAGCTAGTGTGTAATATGTTCTGTGGCTACACATTGATACAATATCAAGGAATAAATATTGTAGATACATAGTTAGATAAAGTTTTTTTGAGACTTACTACAGTACCCGGCGATAAATATTGCACATCGACCTAAAAGAAAAAAAAAATTATACAAAGAATAAAAATAATTATCAAAAGAAGCAAATCATAATTGTTTTAACAGCTCCTAATAGATACCGGACTGTTTGTATTTCGTGCGACAGAGATAACGCTCTACGAAGCCGAAATTAGCCGATTGTCGCTTTCCAAAGGTCGATGTGGAATATTTACCGCCAGGTACTGTACCTACTTTATAACTCCTTTCCTTAATCCTTCATTCCTGTCCTCTCTGTCCTAGGTTGAAAGAGCGCGTGAGGAACGTATAACTGACTTAGAGAATACCTTCGACGAAATACTTGTCCTTGTGCATCGGTTCAAGTCTGCTAACTATGATCTTGGTTAGAATCCTTTCCCTCAACTAACATTTCCTGTACCTACAAACGGCGCGAAAAGGGATGCAGGGGTGAATCGGGACGAAACATTAAAATAGATTTTTAACGTTGAAATAATATAGTTTGTTGCCAACAAGGTCACTTAAGGTGAATATGGTAAACCGCGAAATTCAAATTTTCTTACGTTTTTTTGCAATTTGCAGGTCAGTATCAGGTTTTGTATATTGATCAAAACATGATTCGCGACTATAATAGATATATATTTACAGAATTCCCATCCCTGTATACCTATATTCACCCCGTTTGACGGTGCCGAATTATTTACATTCATAACTGCCCCGTTGGTTTTGTCGTCGCAAGCGTGACTGCTGAGCCTCGGGAGATATTATAGCGCACACTTGTGCACTATAATATCTCCCGCGCCAAAGGCTAGTTCTCCGTTGAGATTGGCCGCCGTGGCCGAAATACCGTTTGGAGGACTTTATTTACATTCATCATATTGATCCTACCCTAAGCTCAGTTTGTCATTATTTGTCGTCGGTACATCAACATTATCAGCCATCATCCTCATCATTCTCCAGTCTTCATACCAATTAATTTGGTGCAAAATTAATGTGTCTTTTGCTTCTATAATTTTCTATTAGTCGTGATCTAGGTAGGTTACCCCCTTTCATCATTCACACAGTGTCCATCCATAGTTTCTTTATCTTCAACTAACATTTCCCATACCGTGTTATTTACATTCGTCATAATATTTTTGTTTTTGTCTTGGTGAAAATCCTCGTGGATGTCCTCCGCTCTAGGGTGTGCAGACAGTCTCTCAGATTCTTACTGACTAAAACTATCCTGGTGTTCTCTCATACACCTCCGTCGGGGGCTGCGGGTGTGAATGCGACTTCCTACACGCCGCCATCTCGGATCCTCTGGAATGGGAGGCGATGGTTGTCCACGAGTCCGTCGCTCCTTAACCCGCTTGTCTTAGTTATCCTGCCCTAACCCCAATTTGTCATTATTTTTATTCGATACATCAGCATTATCGCATTATCATCATATCAATCAATAGTCAGTCATTTATTTTCATGTCAAGTCATATCATCTACACATGATTTCTTTATGGTTTCCTTTCCTAGACCATCCATATTAATACCCAAAACTTTTCTGACTCATTCCTCTGCATCACTTTTTCGCTATGACAACACATCTCCACCCCCTTATCTAAAATTTTACTGCCCTTGTAGCCAGTATTGACTTTTTATCTAAATCTTGCATTTTTAATTTCTGAGTTACTCATATCTTACATATGTAAACCTAGTCCCTATATTAATTTACTATATTTAATCAATTTTCTCATAGGAATGGTGGCTGGACGTCAGATGTCGACAACGAGTGGAGAGTTCATCGTCCAATACATTGAAAAGGAGATAATGGACTACATTGATGAACAGATCGCAATATTGCCTGATCCTGATCTAAAGAAGAAGAAGGTAAAGATAGGAAATTAGTCTTTATCTACAAAGATAGAGAGTATATTTTTGAAGCTAAGGCAACACATGGTTCCACGACAAATCATTTAGCTGAGTTTATTATATTAACAGATATCGAATCTAACCTTGGTACAAATGCCAGCACATCAAGCTACTACAATCTGTCAAATTTCTTTAATAGATTTTCAACTTTATCGCTAAAGTATCGCAGTGTCGCTTTGTCGCTCAAGGTTGATTGGGAAAATTTGACAGTTTCGGGTAGCTTGATGTGCTGGCTTCTGTACACAGGCAACTTACTTAACCTGACTGCCCCGTTGGTCCCGTGGTCGCAAGCGCGACTGCAGAGCGTGGGGTCTTGGTCGCAAGTGCGACTGCAGAGCGTGGGGTCTTGGTCGCAAGCGCGACTGCAGAGCGTGGGGTCTTGGTCGCAAGCGCGACTGCAGAGCGTGGGGTCTTGGTCGCAAGCGCGACTGCAGAGCGTGGGGTCTTGGTCGCAAGCGCGACTGCAGAGCGTGGGGTCTTGGGTTTGATTCCCAGGTCAGGCAAAGTGTTATTATATTTTTTCGGCGTTACTTAGTAACAGCCCGGAATGTGGAAGGCGGTGGTGTAGCACCCCATGCCTCGGAAAACACGCTAAGCCGTTGGTCCTGTTCCTGATCTCTCTCCAGTCGTGTCGGATTGCCGTCCCATCGGGCTATGAGTGAGGGAAGAGAGAGTGCTCCTGTGTCAGCGCACACACTTCGGCTGCCCCATTTCAAAACCTAGTAAGGACTTAAAATGAAATTTTACAGGAGAGCGCATAAACGTAATATTGGAAAAATGCTAATGGTTGTAAAAGATACTAAAGTTTTGAATTGGTTAAGAGACTTAGTACTAGGTTTTAAAGTCACTAGGGAGTGAATGGTGCACTTACTAGGTATCGATGCTTAAATATATCTGCTTTTATGCAAGTCTAAAACGCTGGTGTTCACGACACCTACCGCCATCTAGCGACTGAGCGACGCAACGGCGCACGCGTGTACGTGCATCACATCGAACCAGATCAAATAGTTCCGGAGCGACGGACGAGATGGCGCAGTTTCCTACGCATCCTACAGTATATAAGCCGTCGCCTTGGTTCACTCGAAGAGACTCTAAATTCGCTCCCTTTTGTCGCTCGTTCGCATTAATATAACGGAGGACAATTGTAAATTCATTATTTAACTTTGTATTTTAAATTATAACGATTTTCTGAAGAGCAATTTGTAACTTGTAATTAGCACAATAAGATTATAAAGACATTATAACTTTATACCCGGAAGAGTCGCTTTATTTCCCTGGGAACCAACACAATCCAAAACATTGGTCCTTCGAGCCGGATATTGGGTCTTCATCGAAGAAGAGAAGAAGAATCAGCAGAGGTTTGGTCATCCGTATCGTTCCTTTCCTTCTCCCCCTTTTATTTGTGCTAAAACTGTGACTGATTACAGGTAACTCGCCTCTGGTTCGCGTAATTATACCGAGGTGTTTGCAGGAAAATCGTGAGTACCCTTATTTTCATAAATCGCCAAAATGAGTCTAGGTTCGGAAGATTTAGATAAAGTTTCAGTACGTAGTAAATCTCCTATACCAGTGTTACAAAGCGTTAACGATAAGATTCAAGATTTAAATAAAAAAAGGGGTACAATAAAGGGTAGATTGACACTTTTTACGAAATTTGTAACTTCCCGAATCAATGAACCGTTAAACGATAAAAAATTAACGGAATTAAAGTTAAGGTCTGAAAGTGCTAAATCAATATTGCAAGATTTTAACTTTATTCAGAGTTCTATAGAGGAATTAGTACCGGAAAAAGAATTATCTCAGCAACTAGATATTCGTGAATCCTTTGAAAATTCCTACTATACGGTCTTCACAGAAGTTGACTGTTTATTGCAAAGCGTCAGTAACCCTAGTTCTGCTATTAGTGATAAATCTAGGTGCAACTCAAACCCGTTAGTTAAATTGCCCACTATAACGTTGCCTTCATTTGATGGGTCATACAATGCGTGGCTTGAGTTTAGGGATACCTACCTTTCCTTGATCCATAAATCAACACAACTTGATGATATTCAAAAATTTCATTATTTAAGATCTGCTCTAACAGGAAATGCCAGTCAGGTAATAAAATCCTTAGAGTTTTCATCTGAAAACTACATGATAGCATGGGATTTGCTGAACCATAGATTTAACAACAGCAACTTATTAGTGCATAATCATGTAAAAGCGTTATTTTCTTCGCAATCGATGTCAAAAGAATCACCTCATCTTATTAGAAAATTAATTGATACGGTGCTCAAGAATTTACGCGCGTTAAAAACGCTCGGGGAACCCACAGAGTGGTGGGATACCCTCATTATTTTCATAGTTGTTTCTAAATTAGATTTAGCTACGGAAAAGGAATGGGAACAACATAAAAGCATACTAGGTACTGATAAATCATCAAATTTGTCCCATTTACTAGATTTCTTAACGAATAAAGCTAATACGTTGGAGATGGTGCAAGCTAATCATTCTCTTCACCCTCCAGGGAATAAGTCAGTTCCTGATAATAAGTTAAACTCGCGGAAAACTAATAGTTTTGCGTCAACTCATAACTCCACTCAGAATAAACCAAAGAATAAGCACACTCTTGAATGTGTCGTGTGTAACGGTAATCACTCGTTGTATGCGTGCAACCAGTTTTTGAAATTATCGATGAAAGATCGGTTGGATATTGTGAACAAGAATAGTCTGTGTGCAAATTGTTTACGTAAGGGACACACCCCGAACGATTGTTATTTCGGGCCCTGTAAGCAATGTAATCTCAAACATAACAATTTATTGCACGATGAAGGTAGTAAGGACAGCGCATTAATATCTGAACCTTCCGACTCATCTGCAGTTCTACATACGCAAACTTATTTATGTTCCGAACGTAATAACGAGTATCCTATCGTGAAGTCGGAGTTATTAGATACCGCTTTATTGTCAACTGCAATTATCGAAGTCGCGGATAGTGATAACAAATATCATAGGGCCCGCGCTTTGCTTGATAGTGGCAGTCAGCATAGTATCATTTCTGAGTCATTCCGTAATAAATTAAATTTAAAGTCGATACAGTCCGCTTATCAAATCGTAGGAGTGGGACAGTCGGTCTCACATTCTGCTCAATTATGTGAAATTAAACTCAGATCTTTAAACGACAACAGTTATCATATAAATGTTAAATGTTTAGTCCTACCCACAATAACTAATATGATACCTACTTTTAAAATTAATTCAAAATCATTGAATATACCAAACGGATTAAGTCTAGCAGACCCTACCTACTGCAATCCGTCCAAAATAGATTTATTGTTAGGGGTAGATCATTTTTGGGATTTATTAATCGAAGGTAGAATTCGCTTAAGTAACGGACCTCATCTCCAAAATACCAAGCTAGGTTGGATAGTCGCTGGCCCCATTTACGTTGAACCTAGGCGCATTATTCCGGTTCAATGTAACTTTACTCAAACTTTAGAAATTGGGGAACAGTTACGAAAATTTTGGGAGATAGAGGAAGTGTCATGTCAAAATAATAACTTCTATTCACAGGAAGAACAAGCCTGTGAGAAATTATTTATAGACACAACTAAACGTTTAGCCAATGGTCGGTTCTCTGTGCGCATACCGCTCAAAGACTCGATAAATAAGCTCGGTGATAGTTATGAAATCGCTAAAGGCCGGTTTCTGTCACTAGAAAGAAAACTTGAACGTAATAGTCAATACAAACAAATGTATAGCGACTTCATGAAAGAATACCTAAGGCTAGGACACATGACTCGCGTTGAACATTGCACAGCACCAACAAATTATTTTCTACCTCACCATGGTGTATTCCGTGAAGATAGTATCACAACAAAATTACGGGTAGTGTTTAATGCTAGTCAACCAACGTCATCGGGAAAGTCGCTTAACGACATCCAGATGACGGGCCCTCCTTTACAAAATGATTTGTTTGCGATCCTTTTACGCTTCCGTCAATACAACTACGTTGCGTGTGGTGACATAGAAAAGATGTTCAGGCAGGTATTAATACAGGAGGATCAAAGACATTTACAGATGATAATATGGCGTGAATCCCCTTCTGAACAACTTTCTGTATTTAAACTTAACACCGTGACATACGGAACTGCGTCGGCTCCCTATCTTAGCATGCGATGCGTCAGACAGTTAGGGCATGAATGCACGAACGCAGAAATTTCGCGTACACTCCTAAATGACATGTACGTTGACGACTGTATTTTCGGACATGATGATAAAACGGAATTAATACGCATTTGTAAAGGTGTTATTGAAGTATGTAAGTCGGGTTGTCTACCATTACGAAAGTGGGTATTTAACTCAAATGAAGTTGCAAAAGAAATCGCTAAAAATGATGACAGTCAGTCGAAACATTTCACAATAGATGAGAATTGTTCTAACAAAACTCTGGGTTTAGGTTGGTTGAACAACCAGGATGAATTCCATTTCACTTCTAGAATAAAGGAAACTTCAACTCCGATAACTAAACGCTTAATATTATCGGTTGTGTCGCAGGTATACGATCCATTAGGTTTACTTAGCCCTGTTATCATTAAAGCCAAGATATTACTACAGAAATTGTGGTTATGCAAACTAGATTGGGACGACGAAGTACCACTTGACATTAAAGACAAGTGGGAAAAGTTCGTTATATCCCTGACCGCATTACGCAATATTCGAGTCCCTCGTCACATGATATGTACTAATCCTATTCGAACAGAGTTCCATATATTTACTGACGCCATCGCCAGTGAATCCACATATGGCGCGTGTGCATACGCCCGTAGCTTCAACGAGACCGGTGACGTCACAGTGAGACTAATTTGTTCAAAGAGCCGTGTCGCTCCTGTCAAACGAGTAACAAATGTGACAATACCGCGTTTAGAGTTGTGCGGCGCGTACGTCGGCGCGTCATTACTAGAACGAATAACAAAAGTACTTAAAATATTTTGCTGGACGGATTCGACTATTGTGCTGGGCTGGTTAAGAATGTCGCCTCAACGGTTAAAGCCCTTTGTTCAAAATCGTGTAGTGCAAATTAGTGAATATAGCAGCAATACAAAATGGCTGCACGTCGATGGAAAGCATAATCCAGCCGACTTAGTTTCTCGAGGTACCTACTTAAATGAATTAACACAAAATAAAAAGTGGTGGAACGGTCCCTCCTTTTTATGGAAAGGAATAACGGAGTTTCAAACGTTCGATCCACCACATAATTTTCAAGATAGTTTGCCAGAGTTAAGAACAAACCAAACGACCGTCATGACTTGCAATAATAATTTATTCTTGTGTAGATTTTAAAAGGTTTTCTTCATTTTGCAAACTACAACGCGCTTATGCGTTTGTTTTAAGATTTATTCATAATATTAACCTAAAAAACAAACTTAACCGTTTGACAGGTCCTTTATCAGTGAAAGAGTTAAACAACTCATTGAACTTTATTGTAAAAAGAATCCAATTGGAATCATTTCCAGATGAATATAACTCCTTAGTAAACAAGCTGCCAATTAAATCAGCTCGTAATTTATTAAGTTTAACTTTATTTTTAGATGACAAAGGCATTATCCGAGTGGGAGGTAGATTGTATAATTCGCCTGGTTTCTCATATAACAAGAAGCATCCCATGTTATTATGTGGTAAGCATTATGTCACTCAACTTATTTTCAAGCAAGGGCATTTGAGATTATTACACGCTGGGCCTCAACAGCTGTTAGCTCACCTAAGAGAGACCTGGTGGCCCCTGGGTGGTAGGAACTTAGCCAGGAAAATTATACAACAGTGTAAAGTGTGTACTCGCATGAAAGGTGAGACAGTGCAACCAATCATGGGCAACCTACCACAGGAACGGCTAACCAATGAGTTTCCTTTTATGAACAGCGGTGTTGACTATGCAGGCCCACTTTACATTCTAAACAGGAAGGGAAGAGGCTCTAAACTTGAGAAGTGTTATCTATGCTTATTTGTTTGCTTTGCCACTAAGGCTTTACACTTGGAACTTGTCACTAATCTAACATCAGAATATTACATTTTAGCTTTAAAAAGATTTATTTCCCGTAGAGGAAAACCACATTGTATATTTTCTGACCACGGTAGGAATTTTGTAGGAGCAAAAAGGGAACTTACAACTTTCTTATCTAAGGAGTCTCAACCTATTGTCGATTACGCATCGTCTAACGGTATAGAATTCAAATTTATACCACCTTATGCACCTCATTTTGGCGGTTTATGGGAGGCAGGGGTAAAATCCTGCAAGCACCACATTACACGGGTGCTAGGCAACAGTCATTTAACCTACGAGGAGTTCAGTACAGTTTTGGCACAAGTAGAAGCTGTCCTGAATTCCCGTCCTATGTATCCTCTGTCCGCAGATCCATCAGATTATACCCCCCTCACACCTGCACACTTCCTGATCGGCCGACCACTGACCTCACATGCAAGCGAAGATGTCTCCAGTACTCCACTACACGCATTATCCCGCTACAAGCGACTGGAGCAACTGAGGCAACACTTCTGGAGGCGATGGTCAGCAGAGTACATCGGAGAGCTGCAAACCCGCACAAAATGGAAGGAGAGCAAAGGAGCTTTAGCACCTAACACTTTGGTGCTAATAAAAGAAGATAACCTCCCACCGCTGAAGTTGCGGTTGGGAAGAATTTTATCTGTGTTCCCAGGGAAGGACGGCGTACCCCGAGTGGCCCGCATCCAAACAGCTAACGGGGTCATCGAAAGGGCATATCCCAAAATCTGCCCTTTACCGGCCTCCACAAACGAAGAGGACGCAGCAGCAACAAAGCCAGGTCAAGGTCATTGAGAGCAAGGGTGGAACTCTCAAGGCCCGCCGGCATGTTCACGACACCTACCGCCATCTAGCGACTGAGCGACGCAACGGCGCACGCGTGTACGTGCATCACATCGAACCAGATCAAATAGTTCCGGAGCGACGGACGAGATGGCGCAGTTTCCTACGCATCCTACAGTATATAAGCCGTCGCCTTGGTTCACTCGAAGAGACTCTAAATTCGCTCCCTTTTGTCGCTCGTTCGCATTAATATAACGGAGGACAATTGTAAATTCATTATTTAACTTTGTATTTTAAATTATAACGATTTTCTGAAGAGCAATTTGTAACTTGTAATTAGCACAATAAGATTATAAAGACATTATAACTTTATACCCGGAAGAGTCGCTTTATTTCCCTGGGAACCAACACAATCCAAAACAGCTGGCTTTTTTTTGTATTTGGTAGAGACCTTCTAGGTTAGCAAGATTATGCAATAAAACGGTTTTTGTAAAAAGTGTCCCTTACTAGGTTTTGAAATGGGACAGCCGACTTGTGCACTATAATATTTTCCGCGCTGATGGTTAGTTTCCGCTGTGCTGGGTTGTCATGGCCGAAAATCAATCTGGAGGATTTTTTAGTTACCTACTTAAAATTAATGAATCATTTCACCACTCTTGAGTACGGCAGTGAGCAATTAAATCTGTCGTCAAATGTCAGATCAATAACGACGAGATCCCATAAAATTAAATTAGTCCAACTTTCTAAAATACTCTTACTCTTTTGTGAAACAGGCTAAGCCAGAGGAAGTGGTGATGATTCGAGAACTCCTGGAGATGTTCCTGGATGACAACATGGATATAATTGTGCCAGAAATTGAAGAGGTGGAGGAGGAAGAAGAGCCTCTGCCTGATGTAATGTCTTTGCCTTTTTTTTTCGTGGGTAAATGGATACCCTCCGTCTAGAATTCTAGATGGAGGGTATCCTCTTTTCTCCCTAGGGAGAAAAGAGGGTTATCTCGGACTCGCTAAGTCGGGGGCCCGGGAGATACATGTACATTCACCGCACCCCCGACTGGTATCAGCCCGCTAAGCCTAGTGGAGCCCATCACCAAGTGCGGTCGATCCCACATCCACACGTCCTACCATAAAGGAGCGCGTGCAAAACTGCGGGCCACTTCTTTGGGCCTGACTGTTCGAGCGACTACTGTATTTTTCAAGTAATGAAAGATTTTCTAGATGATTGGGATTTGCAGGTGGGTTTAGAAAAACCTGCTGAGAAAACGTTTCTCTTCCCTGAACAGCCCTTCCCTGTTCTTGTGGAAGAGAAACTCTGGTTTTTTAACGAAAAAGTTGCTTGCTTGATTGATTTTTCCACTCCGACCACACCGCGACGGAAAAATCAATCAAGCAGGAAAAAGAGTTTGTGGAAATGCGAGTTTGGGTAATCTGCATTCGCATTTATATGCTAAAAATGTTAACAAATATGAGTTTATAGAAAAATAACTTTAATTCTTACACAATAAAGTTCAGTTTACGCTACAACTTCAAAGATTTTTTTATGACTTTTTCAATAGTGCTAATCACTCTGAAATCAACTTAATCACCATTAAAATAAATTTGATATTTGTTTAACTTGAAATAACATCAATTTGAAACATTAGTTTGAATAGACTTTAGGTATATCTATGTCTACCGTACGCAAAATACGTGCATTGACTTGGAGTTGCGGACACCAGCCCGTATTACTTATTACCTACATTTATGTCTGTTTATAAAGGGTTATTGGTAAAACATTAACAACTTCTTAAGAAGTCACTGTACTCATTATTATGAACAATTTTTACTATGGGACCAAACCTGAATTCGCGAATTTGGTCCCATAGTAAAAGTTGTTCATAATGATGACTACAATGATCTCTTAAGAGGTTGTTAATGTTTTACCAATAACCCTGTATATGTGATCTATACAGTCTGGTACAATGTATAAATTATTTATTTAATTGTAGATTACAATGGTATATGCCGTTCCTGGTATCGGGGGTCCAGTGGATGCTGATATCATAGCGGACTTTGAGGAATATATCACTGAAGTCTGCAAGGTTCAAGCTGAAACTGTGATGCCTAGGAATATCAGGCACTTCCTTTGCCCACCGCTTGAGAAGTAAGTTAAATAATAGTAGATTATTTACCAAGGGGATAAAGTAGTGTCTTAATGTCGCGGGCGCCATTTTGAATCCCGAACGCAATAAAGGACTTTAAGGCTCTCAAGCGTAACGAGGGAGTTTAGACTGAAATCGTAAGTGCAGCGAAGAATTTAAGACGAAGAGACCTTTATTTTATCCCCGAGGAGAATACTCTACGTGACAGCAACGACAGGGTTATGTTTTTCAAGTGCTACGAACGCATAAAAAACTCTATTCAAATTCAAATATTTTATTTCAGATTTGCATCCATATTATGTTATGTCTATGCAAGCACGATCACATTATGCACCAACGAACGGGTCAACTACTGAATTTGTTTTGAATTGTGTCCAAAAAATATGTAAATGAACATTTTCGAAAAGTCTTATTAAAAAAAAGATAACTGGAAATCTCTGTTTCTATGGTTTAAAATCGGTCTAATTTAGCTGTAATACTATTTTTCGAATATGTTCTTAACTAACTTTTTAGACCTTTGTATCCTGCTTATGCGTATGAAGTTTCATTGAAATCGGTTCGTTCATTTCGAAAAACAAGGGCTTGAAAGTTTGTATGAAATGCCGTACGGCGTAAATGCTCTTAAAAGAAAAAAAAATGCTGTTCCATACATTTTGACCGTAATTCACTTTTCTATTATGAAACAGCAGATTAATTTGAAGCGAAAACTTCTTTAGGCGGGTTGGGCATTTTTTGAGATGAGACAAAACCATTGAACTCGCGACGCCGTTACCGTAACCAACACCTCTGTTTTAAATTTTGGCCATTATAAAGACATCAACGCGCGGTGCATTTTCTTTGGGAAGAATGACCTTCAAACATATTTATAAAATTACTTAGCTTTTTCAAGTTTTCACTTCTGTCGGCACTCCTGGAGTGCCACTGTTTTTTTTTTATAACCGACGAGAAAGTTAAACGCATTGGGTCCAGAATCCTGTACTAACGTAGGGACGTTAGTACAGGATTCTGGACTCAATGCGTTTACCCTGCCAGCCTGTATAGTAGCAAATAAAATAATTGGGGCTAAAATTGAATTATTGGTGAGCCTTTTATCCTGTTCAGTCGTGACTCGTAAAATAGGTTCTCAGACTAGCATAGCTATTCACAACCACTCGATATGCTTCCGTACCGTATCGAACATCAACTGATGTTATTGTAGGAGTTATCCTGTAAACGCTGTTCACAAATCCGAAACCCGACAATATTGTCAGTTTAAATTAAATAGACGACCGCGGTATTCTTCAAGGCAAATCAGGTTATCGCAATGTTTCATTTTCGATACGATAGCCTGTCGGGTTAAGGCTCCTACAAACAGGCGCGACACGCGATAATATCGTGCGCGACACAAAGGCACCGCTTGTTGCGCGACTTGCGGTGACTTTGTGTCGCGCGTGATTTTATCGCGTGTCGCGCCTGTTTGAAGGAGCCTTTATGAATAGTAATACTGGTATATTTTGTTGGAAAATGGAAGATTTACCTAATTTTTATTCCTTCGCAGATACACTGAACCCGACTACGCAGCAAATGATGTGCCTAAGAAAGAAGAAGTCGCTACAGGTGGCGTTCATACAGAATAAGAATTGTGAACCTTAATTCCATTTAAAGATATAGGTACTAGTTTTCATTGTACCTACTTAAAATTCCAACGAACGCACCGTTTGTCTTTTGTTTGTTTTACGGTTGGTTGATTTGGAATTGAACAAAAATTAACGTTATAATGTTGGATGTAATGATCATGTCAATTGCGTAGCCCACTTACACACAAAATTCCTAATCCATTGCTTTCTATGTTTGAAAAATTCGTCTGCTCGACAACGTAAGAAACGTAATGAATATTAAAAAGTATTGCAATTGTTGGTGTGTTAGGCAATGACCCGGCTAGCCATTAGACGTTCGGTGGCATTTTAATATACATATTTGCTTCACGAAAGAGATACACATAGATGTAAAGAATTAGTGAAATGATCTAAACCTAATAACACTGATAAACAGTAAATTTGTTAAACGAAATCAAGTCATATTTTCAAACACTACTACCTACACGCATATACACCCCATACTTAGTTTTGTTCAATCACCTTCAGTTTTCATAAAATATCGACTTACTCGATTACGCGAATTTTGCTTACCGACGCCGACGTGTGTTTTCGAATAAATTAACGAAAAAATATTGAAATTAAAACAGTTTTTTTTTTAGATTAGTGTTATACATCATACTGCGATGCCGAGAGTGTGTGTAAACCATCCTGATAACTTCTGTTATATTTGCGGTCAACTTACTGTTAAAAGTTAACGTCGTAGTTTGACACCATTAGTTAAAAACTGTTATTTTAATTATTTTGGTTTTCCGGCGCGAAATTTGGACAAAACCTGGACTCCTAGTGTTTGCTGTGCACAGTGTGTCACTTTGTTAACATCATGGGCTAAAGGATCTCGTCATATGCCGTTCGCAGTTCCAATGATATGGGCCGAACCGAAAGACCATGTATCAGATTGTTATTTCTGCCAAACTTCTATAAAAGGTCAACGAAATGTTCTTCACACTCCTTTAATAAATCCTGAAGATGTATTGCTCCATTGCATATCAAACTCGGACTAATGAAAAATTTTGTCAAAGCTATGGATAAAAATGAGATGGAGATGGTTTTTGTTACTTGAAACAAAAATTCCCAAAAATCAGTGATGCCAAAATAAAAGAAGGAATATTTCTAGGGCCACAAATAAGAGACCTACTTGGCTGATGAAGAGTTTAAACAAAAACTTAATCCGATCGAAAAATCCGCATGGACACGTTTTCGAAATATTGTTCGTAATTTTCTTGGAAACCACAGGGCCGAAAACTATGAAGAGTTAGTCAACAACCTCTTAGCGGCTTACAAGGACATGGGATGCAATATGTCGCTCAAGATTCACTTTTTACACTCGCATTTGAATTTTTTTCCTCAAAATTTGGGAGCCGTTAGCGACGAACACGGTGAGCGGTTCCATCAGGACATATCCAACATGGAAAAAAGGTACCAAGGCAAGTGGAGTCCGAACATGTTAGCTGACTACTGCTGGACACTCAAAAGGGATGTACCTGACGCTAAATATTCCCGAAAATCCTGAATAAATATAAATATAAGTTATTTTTTCTTCATTTGAAACATTTTTTTACCGTTTTTACTAAAAAAAAAGATTAAATGCTGTTGCAAAACAACTGAGGGTGATTGAAATTTTCTAAAAATGCAGATTAGTTACAGACTAGTTGTAGATACAAAATAACCCATTCAATTACATTTAACTTTCATTAAGGTCATTTTTGTCTATCAGTGTAATTATTCTTAGCCAAAACATTGTTAGCACTGTTAAGGTGCACACGTGTCAAATCGGAAAGGGATCGGCACCGTATCACCTTTCGCCTCGCCGTCAAACAGGCATCAACCTAACGTAATCAAAGCGGATCAGAAGCTCCGATACGTCGACTCGGCTACGGCTAGGCGATGCCGCGCTTACGGCTCGCCGACCGCTGGTTGATGGTGCAGGCAGGCCGGAGGGGGGAGTGACAGAGGCAAGGGTGGACGAAGAGACGTAAGCGCGGGGACGACGAGCCGTACCGCGGTTCGTGAGCTTGTCCCGAGCCGAGGAGATTACGTTACGATTCCGATTAGTGTGCGTTGCAGTAGGGAGTTTCATACAAAGAATACTGAACGGCTCGAGTTGATACGGGGTGCCGATCCTTTTCCTGTTTGATACGTGTGTACCTTTAATCATTTTAGCATAAAGTAGCACTCTTTCATTTCACCTTTTAT
Source organism: Luperina nickerlii (assembly GCA_963855955.1). Taxonomy (NCBI): domain Eukaryota; kingdom Metazoa; phylum Arthropoda; class Insecta; order Lepidoptera; family Noctuidae; genus Luperina; species Luperina nickerlii. Next base: position 6,118,815 of record OY979690.1, read on the forward strand.
AAGTAAAGTAATTAGTAGTCAGTTGTAGTACATTTCATATAAATTTTGTAAGGCTACAGCGAGATATTTTTATCTAAGTAACAAGTTAAAACAATATTTTAGATTCAAATCCAACGAGCCCAAAGTAAGCCGTATCACATCGAAGCCTGATAACTTGCTTGTAATGGATTTTAACTCTTTAGACCTAACTTTAGTGAGAATATCATGAATAATTTTGACAGTACCTAATAATGTTATACCGCCATAGATATCCGAAAGATATGTTCGAGTTCTCTATATTTGTTAGAGTTCAAATGTCGCCACATTTATCCCACTACTGAAACTCACACAAAAACAAAAGAAATATAATATACGGTCCACATAATGCTTTTTTGGCACACACGCATGAAAGTAGGCGTAACACTTTTGTGCTATCTTATTGAACACATGCTCAAAAGGGGCGGGCATTAGAAAGTATAGATACAGTCATTCAATGCACACATGCAACTCTGCATTGCGTAACACATTATCAATCTCAATCGGAATCATTTTTAAAGATATTGGTAATCCATTGCTTCATATGTTCGGAAAATGTGTCTACTCAACAACGTAAATAACGCCATGAATGTTGTTGAACTCACAAAACCCATTGCTACTGATTGTGTGTACCTACGCAATAAAATTTTTGGTCAGTTTGATCGGATGGAGGCGACATGTGCCTCGCCTCCATGACATATCCATCGATATCCGTGCTCGATAGCTCTCTTGTCCTGACTCAAATCAGGGTTGCAGAAACAGCTCACTCCTGTGTATATAGACGCCACTCCACTAAAGGTTTCTAGAAATCTCTGAGGATCCTAATCGTATGAATAGTCAGAGTTTTTTCTGAGACGATCAGAAATTGCTCGGCGGGTTATTCCGTTTACCAACCCCAAATAATCCATCTTAAGGTGGATACGCGGAAACGCATGTCCGAGAATCCACCAAAGCCCATAAATTCCGTTTGCCCAACTAGGTCTAGGACGGATTCTCGGACATGCGTTTCCGCGTATCCACCTTAGGGTGGGTTTTTTGGGGTGGATAATCTGTGCATCACTGCACTGCACTGTTGCAGTGAGACACAGCTTTAAAAACACTCACTGAAATGGCTGCATATTGTCGTTATTTGTACAGAATTGAGCTCATGTGGTTTTGCTGCTATCCAAGCAAAAGAATAGGGAATATGCATGATTTTTTTTTATTTAAAATATTAATCCTCATTCATGTAATAAACAGTTTAGTAAAACTGTTTTTCGGATAACTATGAAATTAAAAAAGATATGAGCCATCGAAGATTTGTTTCTATCTCTTTCTCGCAAAACGAAATTTAACACGGAGTTTATATGGCCGTAGTGACATGTGACGTCACAGTCTATGTCGGATCTCTCTGTCTAATTGGTGTGTAATCAATAGTTTTAAATGCTCATATCGGCCGTGTTTCTTGGCCGATTTTAATTTTAATTTCACTTTTTGTCATCTCTACTACGGTATTTTCATATTTTGTTAATAAATGCCATCAAAAATATTCATGCATATTCCCTATTCCCTTTCTAAACTATATTGTAACAGTTTATATTTTATATTTTTAGTCTAATACATATGTTATTAACTTTTAATGAAATAAATTATTTAACATTTATAGTTTTCGTTTTACTTTGCTTTACAGCAGTAAGTAATTAGGTAGTTTTCACATAAATGTGTTGGGTTATATCGTCTCCTCATCATCATTTCAGCTTGAATCACCTAAGTACTGCTGGGTATAGACCTCTCCCCTACCTAGTTCTATAAACGGAATTTGTAGGTTTAGGGTGGAATTTCGGACATGCGTTTTCGCGTATCCACCTTGGGGTGGATTTTTTTGGGTAAAAAAAACGGAATAACCGTATGGCTTACTATTTCCAACTTTAACCGTATGGCTTACTATTTCCAACTTTTTTAAATTTTTTTATTAGACGTCAAACGGTCAAACAAACAACATCACGCCTGTAATCCCCAAAGGGTTACAGAGGTACACCTATAGTACACCCACATTTTTCCAGTTGTTTAAGTACAGACGCCAGCACATCAAGCTGCTACAATCTGTCAAATTTTTTTAATAGATTTTCAAATTTATCGCTAAAGCATAAGGTTCAAAGTTGATTGGGAAAATTTGACAGTTTCGGATAGCTTGATGTGCTGGCCTGTGCCATATAATAGGGGGCGAACTTATTGCTCAGCCAAGGCACAAATTTTGACTCCGGGCTGCTACTAATAAATTCCTAATGATAAAACCCAACAACACTATATGACTTGGGAACCTAACCCAAGACCTCATAAATGAGTTACCGATACCTTGGTTCCTTGATACCTTGGTTCTGATACCTTGTAACAGGGTGGTAATTGCGTAACGAAATATTATCAGTAGCAATCGCTTCCATTTTGACAGTTCAACAACATTCATTGCGTTATTTACGTTGTTGAGCAGACAAACTTATCGAACTTAAGAAGCAATGGATTAGCATTATTCTTTAAAATGATTCAGATTGAGATTGATAGTGTGTTACGCAATATTGTTAACATTGTTGAATTCTAGTTTGAAATCATTCTCATTGTTATATCTCTGATTGAAATGTCTGCCTAAGCCTAAAAAGTATTCAGCTACTATTATTTTATTAAAGATACCAATTTAAGTATAGACGCCATCAAGCTACCTGAAACTGTCAAATTTTTCCAATTAACTTTGAACCTTATGCTTTTACGATAAAGTTGAAAATCTATTAAAAAAAATTGACAGATTGTAGTAGCTTGATGTGCTGGCGTCTGTACATACCTACTAATCAAATCAAAATCAAAAATAATGTAAGCAGCAGGTACAGTGCGTGCCACGTAAGAAGAGACTTGACCCCGCCTCCGCCGCCTCGTTCCGCCGCCCCTATGACGTCCGGTCCCGTCCCGCACTCAGACCTCATACCGCTAAAGATACCTAAAATCGTGTTCTGCGCATGTCAGACCACGTGGTGTGTCAAGTCTCTTCTTACGTGGCACGCACTGTAGCGTCCTGTAGTTTCTGCCTACCCTCATGAGAAGGCGTGAGTTTGAGTTATTCCGTTTATCAACCCCAAAAAATCCACCCTAAGGTCGATATACGGAAACGTACGTCCAAGAATCCACCCTAGGCCTAGTTGGATAAACGGAATTTATAAGCTTGGGGTGGATTATCGGAGTTTCCGCATATCCAGGGTTAGGAATGGATTAGGGTGGATTTTTAAGGGTGGATTTTTAAGGGTGGATAAACGGAATAACCGCTGAGTTTATGTGTCTGTATTAGTTACTAATTATTTATGCTATTTAACTGTTAAAGTCTAGACTTGGTCCCACAGTTCAGACGTTTAATGTGTTAGATCGCTGTAGTCAGCGATACCTTTGGTTAAAAGCACATGCAGCAGTAAAATGCTGAAGCATGTTCTTTGCTGTCATGTTTTAAGTGAAATTATTATGTGTGAGCATGTTCGAATACACGCGACATGGTATCATCTCTTGCTCTATTTTGAACTCTTATTTTGGTTTATATTTTGGTCCTTTCCAATTTACCAATGAAGAGCTGCTCAAGCTTTGCTGTTCTGTCTGCGCTGATCTTTTCTGTGGGGACTTCGTAGAATTTTGGAAATAGGAAGGATTCTAGGAATTTCGATTGGCCAGGTGTTTCCAATGAAACATAATAAACTTTACATTCGTTTTTATTACATTATGGAATAATAAATAAACCCCCCCATGTATATACCCGACCTATCACCGAGACACGTTTCTCCTGCCTACGGACTATCGCCGTCCTTTTCTAGCTGGGCATTTGCGTATAGCGTTGTCTCGCTCTAGTTGAACTTTGGAGGTTATCCAGGGTGTTGGAATTTTTGATTTGCGATATATGCATTTTTAGATGATACTGATTTGGTGATAATTTATGTTACGATGTTTGTCTTAATTAGACAGACACTACAAAATAAAAGCAAGATGAAAATGCAGAGGATTTGAATTAAATGCAAAACCAGACTAAGAATTTCAATATCACTTAATTTTTTTATGGACGTTCCCAAATTTCTTTTGAAAGATTCCAAATATACAAAGTTGATACGACAGAGGGGCTTTCCTTTAAACTGCCTATACTAGATACCATTTTCAAGCTCTGTACCAAAAATCAATTAAATAGGAGCAGTAGTTTAGTCACAAATGATTTTTTAAGTTTTTGTTACGTTTGAACACGATGTATATTCCTAACAGCTGATTATCTCATACGCATAGGTCATGCACCTTAAAACGATAATCCGAGTATAAAATACATTGTTGCCGCACAAGTACAACCAAATATTTCACGAAGCAATAAATACACACACACTTGCACTTTCACTATGAGAGTGACAATCATAGCAAAACCCCCGCGCCTTTTTGCCGCGCGTAAAAGGAATAGAAATAGGTCAGTGTGTTGCTATTGCATCCTAGATCCTTGCGAATTTGCTAAAAAACTTGTTCTTTCAGTGCGCACGCGTCATCCATCCGGGATGTACGTTACGTAACACGGGAGCCCCGCCGCCGTTATGTTTTGTCGAACTCGCTGACAATAATTGTGATTTTGTTTTGTTATTGTGATAGAAACTAAATAAGTTTAAGACAGTATTTCTTTTTTTATTGTGACAGGATACGTAACTTGGGATTATTATTATTTAGTGTTAGTGTTTTTTTTTTATTGACTGTTTTTATTGTGATAGGATACGTAATTAAACGTTGGTTGTGTGTGTGTGTAATAATTAAAGTGTTCAGCAATGCCTCGTGTAACTTACACGGCGTCAGAATACACTTACATGATTTTAATTTACGGTGAATGCCGTGGAAACGCAGCTTTAGCTCTGCGAACATACCGAGAAAGGTATGGTGACCGGCGCAATTGCCCTAGGAACACCGGCACCATACAATTGGCAGTACAAAGATTACGGGAATTAAAGTGCTTAGCGACGGACAGTGATTTAATTAGAAAAATAAATAACAATATTCTCCGTCGGTATAATTTGTGCATTAATAAGAATGGAGGACACATGGAGAATTTAAAAATTTTGTGTTTTTGTGTGTGCGCGTACTTTACAACCTTACCTAACATAAAATCCAGCGCGAGCGGTCAAAACCGGCCCGCACCCCGCGCCACCCACCCGCCCGCCACGAGATCACACACACGCACACGCGCTCCTTTGTTACCTAGGCATCTAAGGTCAGTCAAATTTATTTATAAAGGGTGGTGCGTTTCACTCTGACTTTTAAGCTATTTAGTTTGTTTGAAAAAAAAAAAATCTCATTTTTGGCGCTTTCTATTTTTGTACTGTATCGAATTAATACTATGCACGTATAGTATACGTAGTGTAATTTAATGCCCCTCTGTCATATCAACTCTGTATAATTAAAAAGAGAAGTTTATCATTCAAACTGCCATGCCATACCCAGCCAGTCGAGACGAAGACTTTCAATCATTGAGCATATTTCTTTCCTGCACTATTTTTTCATCCCATCATGGTTTAACTGAATTACCATAGCCATAAACCGCTGGCGTCTAAGCAAAACAAATTTTATTTAAAGCATTATTATGCGGTTTTCGAACGGTAGCCGCCATTTTTAACTGTCAAAATTTTGGAGCGATCGTATAAAATTTCAAACGACATCCAATTTTTCTTGTAAATAAACAAACAGTAATATTTTATTTAATATGGTTCGTTATATTTTTTGTACTATTTGTTAGTTCAAAATTTACGTTAAAGTCGGTAGAATTTTTACTATCTACTCAGCCATTAAAGTAGAAGATACGACTTCCGAATTAACATCTAAGTTTTACCAGGACTGTTGGCCATAAACCTTCTCTCATACACAATTACAAAAACTGCGACAAAACTTACATTATTTTTCAATCTCATCCAATATCGACCGCCATATTGAAAGTTCGTTCGAAAACCGCCAAAATCTTATACCACTCCAAAACATGTCTACATTATAAAGATACAGCGAAAAAATGAAAAAATTATCCCGCATGTATATATTTGGATTTAACTTTGGGGTAACTAAATTCTATATACACAATAATAACTCAGCACGGACAATTTCACCGGAAGTCTCCCGAACAATATCTTCTTATCTTAATTAAATACAAAACAGTACTAAACAGAAAGCGTGAAATAATAACAACATGACTGAAAGTATTTCTTTTTCAAAATGTACATATAATATACTTACAGACAAAAACAAATATTTACGTACGCACTAGTTTCATTTATTTATCGAAGTTACTGACTTCATGACAATTAAAACAATGACTTCGATAAATTCTAGTTTCACAATTCTCGAATTCACTTCCATTTTAGGAATCTATAAGTTTTAAATTTACACTAAGAGAACTTAAATTAATTCGACACTGGAAGAAAATTGGAACGGTATTCGCAAAGTTGGGATTGAGTTTGTTAATATTTTTCTAGTTTCAAATAAAGTTTAGGTTATTACAATGTTAAAAGAATAAATATTTGAAGTCATTGAAGAGAGGGTGAGAAGGAATTCGAAGTAACATAGAACAATAGGAACAAATAATGATTTAGAAGCAACAATGGTTTAACAGCTAGGATCGATGTGCCAACCAAATAACTATAACTTTTAATCCATAGATTATTCTTAGAAATCCATTGCAATCGCTGGCATATTCAACAAATCTTAGATAATCAAAATATACTAGTAACACATAATCAAAAACTAACTAACGTTAACTTTAGAATCATAAACACAGAGCTGAAGATTACAAAACATTACAATTTATCAATAAAGCTGTAGCGTTAATCAAAACCCAACTTTGCGGAAACAATCCATCATTTACTTACATTTATTGTGATATAAGAAAAACAGTGAGAGCCAAAGTGTCCTGCGTTAGACTTATACAATAAGAAAAAATGCTAACACTTAAATAACATGTCGTATAAACTTAGGCATTACTTAACAAGTACCGCTTACACCGATTATTATGGGATTACGAAGACAACTTGCGTTTTTTTGGTAAGAACAACCAAGTTATAAGTACGCATTGGGAAAAGTCGAAGGGCAGAAGTCCTGTGGTCTACAGGTTTCCTAGCATAGATATACAAACTGAAAATTTTAATTTATATAAAAAATCAATAAATACCTACGTTAATTATCACTAAGGAAGCGTCATTTTGGAACGAATTTTATTAATTAATTTTTTAAAACGTTTGCTTGCGTTAACTAAGCGCTTTGAAGGACCCATGTCATGTTTTTATTTTTATTAATAAAATATCTAGCTGACACTATCTCTAAACGTGAAAATATTTTCCATTTCAGAATGGAATTTCTAAACACATCCATCATTCTTGAGGTATGTCTTTAGAGAAAGGATTTTTCATTATAATATTTCATTTTTATAACAATGGTAAACATACACAGTATTTAGGGTTGCATAACATTGTTACTGAGTGACAAAAGGTTCAAAAAATATATTTTCACGTCCATTTTACAACTATTAAGTCATCAAGGTAAAATAAACAAAACCAATATTGGAAGTTCTTTTGTAGTTAGGACTGCTATTTTCAGCTAGTTTGTTAGAAACTAATAATCATTGACAATTTTACATAATAATTTTCACTCTTTTGAATGATGAAAATTGGATTTGCAATCCATCACAAAAGTCATAGGTATTTGGAAGAAACCTGAATCTAAGTCTTAAGATCAATTCAATAAATATCTATATTAATCTTGTCTATTTCTTAACTTTATAGGCCTCAGGCGTGTTGAATTTGATAATTGCAATTTATTCCTAGGTTTCAAATTCCCACGTATTTTATTTTTAATATTAAAAATTTATGACATGGGATCTCCATTATTTTTCAGAAATTTGTTACGTATAAATAGACACGGTCTGATACACGCACCTTTATGTAAAAGCCATTCAAAATAGCATGTGAATAAGGAAGAATATGAAATTGAGCTTCATTACAGCCAAAATAAGGAATAGTAGGAGCTAAATTATCAATAACTTCGATCACGAGCAATCAAATATCAATCGGCCGCAAACGGATCGAAATTACAAAGTGGAAAACTTTAAGGATAAAAATAAAACCCATAAGAATATCTTTACAAATTCATCAAAATGGGTTTTTCAGCGTTGGTGGTAAACCATTCTAAAAATCACGAGTGTGAATTTCTGCATTCATCTCATTGCGTTCCTACATTTCATACATTACCACGAACCACTACGCTCCTAGCCGCTATCAAATCGCACGATCCTTTAAAATCATTACTTTATGACACCTTCTAATCAATTACCATTATCATATGTCTATAGAAATCGTAAGAAATTCTAATGTTTCTACTTAAGACTTTCGAGAGGCGTCTATGAGATGGCCAAGAACTGAAGAAATTAAGAAGAACTTTTGGATTTCACTTTAGTCCAATAGTAGACAAAATTAGCCTGATATAATGATAAAAAGATCTTACAAATAATTAATCTTGAACATTGAAAACTATTCATATCTGACAAGTCTATTGATTGAACTAGTAAATCTGATGTTATAAGGCCACTCTTCAATCGCCAACTCATATTTTACTCAATTTGTCATATAATATAGAAGATTGAAGATGCAAAAAGTATATTACAAGTAGACAATAAATTAGAAGATGCCACAATTACACTTCATAATTATTTTCGCTAAGTCGTTTGTTTAACAATTGTATTTTGGAATCTTTATTTTACATGGGTGCCTATATATAATATATATTTCTGCGTTTAAGAACAACTCTTTGTATTTAGCAAGTGTTCAAAAGTGTTATATTAATTATAATAATATATCAATATGTACGAACAATTGTGATAAAACAGCTCAACTAATTCTCAAGACTAACATAAGAGTTGTTCTTTAAAACGAATGCATTTGACTAGTTCATAAACTTCTATTTATTATTGAGCCATCAGAAATCCTAATTGCGATCTTGGAAAAATATGCACGCGTCCGCCTAAACGAAATGTTTTCCCTTAAACTTGCTAAAACATCAGAATGAATCTCCAACGGATAACAGAAAGCATTTCAATCAAAAACAAAAGGTATAAAGCATTCGCTTTTCAGGCATCTGTAGCCTCAAAATTTACAAACATTGACTATCGTGTCAGTTAAGTGCTGTTCAAATCGTTTGTCTTCTTGGGTCTTAAAACCGTCCACCTTAATTGATTCTTTGAATATTATATTATCAATGTCAATTATCAGTTATATAGAATCAAAGATTCGTTATTCAACATTACTGATGAGGACCAACCAATCCAATAGCCAGTCGATGAGTAGTTTTCAATGACATTTCATGGAAGCATGAAAATTAAATAAATCGAAGACTTGAGAAATCATTGGCACAACAACCGACTTTAAAAATATAATCTCACGAGTTTAACATGAATATCAATACATTTCGCTATTGTTATTAAAACTAAGCGATAACAGATTTGAATTCATTTAGATATTGAGCTGTTAAAGGTACAAAATTATTGGAACCACTATTACTTATAACGATCCGTAACTAACAGCCTAGCGCTTGGGAAGTAGTAGAGATACACTGTGTTATGGAAAACATGGTCATTATTAATGCTTTTTACAACGTCCAAGATACTAATTTTATAACCACCGCCTCTAAAGTACTTAGGAACAGATTTCAACAAGTTTTTATACAGGAAACAGTTGCTGTTACTATTTTACAACAATAGACCTATTTTATCTTAACTTTTATACATGAAAGACAATAGGGAAGGATATAGGAATTGTAATGTTAACTTTCAGTACTGGCCATACATGATGCACGTCATACTTTCAAAGAATCCGTGGACCATTGAAACAATCACGATATATATTTCTGCACAACACAGTGTAAGTCCCGAAGCAAATATAACAGCCCCGTAAAAGCTTATTTTTAAAGAGAAAAATATATTACCTAAATTATTTGCCTGAGTGTGTACTTAACAATTATCTATTGGTGTCAATGTTGAATTGGCGGGAGTCGCCATCTTGTAACAAATGTCAAAACGAATGTCAAATGCCAAAATTGGTTTGTTTATCGTGGCGTGATTGGAAGCTTGAAACGAAGAGGCGTTAACGAGGATAGCTTCGTTTGCAGAAGATATCAGGCTATAGCTAAGAGTCGAGCTGCCCTCGTTAACAGTTCTAAGACACGTCGCCAAACGTTACGCAGCGCGTTGGAGCGTGAAAACAGAAATCTCCATAGGAAGAACACCGTGGCCACTTGGGTTAGAATGTGGACTATGTGTAATCTGTAACCAAAATCATATTGTTATATATATTAACATTGAAGTTATCGCTTAGTGCCGACTAGCTTTAATTAATCTGAAATTCTTCCAAAATCTGGAGGACCACCTCAGACATTAACCGACATGGTCCTCAATGATCTGACCATTACAATATAATTGTATAATGAATTGACTGAGAATTGACTTCGGAGTTTGTTTCGGTGTTTCTTGTCAGAGTTATCGGCTAGTAAACCCTGACCTCATTTAATTTTATCAAAAAATGTACGTGTAAAAGTGTTATTTTAAACCAATTTCCAAAATAATTTTATTAGTATCATAAACGATAATCTCAATAAAATCTATATAATTTACCAAAAAGTCAAAAGTAAGTTGGATAAAAATTAAGTTTCAAAACTTCCAACACTTCCGGTATACTAGAAATTGCAATTTTATAGATATTTCATAAACTGAATAAGAAGGTCCCGAGTCACTGTCCAGAGAGATAGTCAAGGTCACTGTCCCGAGTGTCAAATTTGTACAGCGGTTTAAATCAGCATTTTTGAGGGTTCTAGTGCTTATAAAAATAATGTATCATCAAAAAGGGAAACAAGGACATACAAGTAGTTAATATTTATTATTCTGTAAAATTCATTGTTTTATGGTCATTAACCAGAAAAAAACAGGCGAGAGCGTTTTTATGGAGAAAAGACCACCCCGCATTCCCTCTTAAGTCTCTTCTTCTTAATTTCCAGTTGATAAATTTGTATTAACTTAGTTGAGCCCAGAAGCCAGTAGCCAGTTGTGTAAGTAAAATCAAATTAAATAAATAAAGGTATACCTTCGCAGCACGGCCCTGGACTTGGGCAACGTGTCTGGGCTCTCTTTGAAGAGGAACCTCCTAATGCCGAGCACGTACGACTCGATGTACGCGTCCCAGTCGATGTTTCGCACGTTGAAGTCAAAAGTCCTGGCCAAAGAAGGATTCATGTCAGAAGACTATTTGCACGGACTAGCAACAACCATCCACTAAAGCCAAGCGCACATTACAACTACAACGAGCCGCAGCGCAATGCATTTTCATACAAAAAAGTGCGGTGCGGCCAGCATGTTGTGTGCATAGAAAGTGACAAAGGTAGATTTTTGCAATACAATGCGTCGCGGTGCTGCCCGCGCTAATATGAACAAGCCTTAATGCTGCAGCAGACGAGATTCTCAGCATGGAACATAAGGACAAGGTCGGTACAATACTTGAAGATGAAAAGATGGATCCTACAGTGTGGAAGGTGGACTTTCTTAGTACTTAGGCTTATTAGTCTTATGTAGAAGTAAATAAAGAATTTTAATTAGAAGGAAAGCATAAAAGAATCAAAATAGACATTGAACATTTCAAAATTAAGAATATCGTGGTTAAAAAAAAGTGGTGTGTGGCAACATTTAAGACAGAATTAGTTCTACTCGCAGTGACATCACTTCTCCTAGCCCCCATAGAAGAGAAATTGTTAGAAGGTATCATCGTCTTACCTGCGATCGTCAGGCGAAAGCGATGCACAGAGAGCCTGCACGTTATCATCGGCGAAGGCCCACTGGCGCGTAGTGAAGTACTCCAGACATGCAGCCGCTTTCTCTAATTTGTTCTGTACGCGGACCATCCTGGAAGAAAAGGTGAAATTGAGGAATATCAACAATGATGTTCCTCAAATTCTTAGTTTCCTATATAATTATAGGAAACTAAGAAAATCCTCAAGACACCGAACAGGTTGGACAGCATAAATCAAAGAAGCGGGTAAAAGTCAATCTCTTTTATAATCTAAGTTCGTAAAACGTCAACATCTCACAACATATTTAGTGGTCGAGAGCAGACCCATTATGTAATATCAAACAAGATATAATTATGTATTATTAGGTTAATTAGTGGTTTATAGTCAGTTTCTAGTAGTTTTTAGTTGATATATAAAATGGCTCCTATAAATTAAGCCGCATCTGCTCAGAGTGAAATCAAGTCATCACATATTATTATATTTTCAGTAGAAGTTTAATTAGCTTCAGTATTGAAATCTCAATTAGATATATTATGTCTGCTACTTAGACGAAATTCTTATTTATAATACCAATACACGTAAGTATAGCTTTTCTAATAGGAAACAATTGTGACGATTTTATAAGTTTATTAATAGTTATTTCATGATATACTTACATAGGTTTCTTGCCCGTAGCAGTGGCAATGAGATCCATGATGGCGGCGGGCGCGCGGTGTTGGAGCAGCGACAGCGTTCCATGCTTCAATCTATTGCTTGTTATGTCTCCTCCTGGGTACCATAAGACTTCGTCTGGAAATAAAACGGTTAATATTAGAATGACTCGTTCATGATCCGTATTTTTCAAGGGAAATCAGTTTTACTTGACTTAAGTCTCATCAGCCACAAACTTTCTAAATATAGTAGTTAATTGTTGAATTCTAGTAACATCCAGGAGCTTCAACCAGATTTCAGAAGACTATTTGTTGGTTTCCAAACCTACTAATCGAGGGACTGAATCATCCACTTATGAAGTTGAAGTTATAGTGACAGTCAGTAGCTTTGAACTGGTTCAAGAAAACCAGCAGTGTCTATGAAATGCATCACAAGCCACCCGAAGAGAAGCAAATATAGTGACAGTTGACGTTTATTCAGAGTAGATTCGGTTACGATTGTCAAAAGGTTCTCAATATTGAAAAATCCTAAGAAGCGCAATATGAGCCGAATATCGGCGGGAGTAATCCTTTGCTTGAAAGGAGAATATTCTAAGATTAAACAGATATTGTGTGAACTGAGCAGTATGAAAGAGCAAATACTTACTGAACGGATGTTTCCGCATGTATTTGAAGCTGGTCTTCACGAATCGTTGCCACGTGATGGGGTTCTGCTGGCCGGTGCAACAATTGTACACGACTACTCCCTCACCTCTGTAAATAAAAAGAAAATAGGGGTATGAATAATATATAACAGAATGCCGGTAATGCAAAAGTAGGTCGTCCAGAGGCTAGGAGAAGGAACGATTTTCACAGGGTGGCTGGATGCATTGATTGAGAATAGCTGGGGATCGAGTTATATTACATGCGATTTGAAAGCCGTATCCGGCAATAGCCTGCTAAAGACTGTTGAAGGGCATTAGTAGAATTAAAACATAAAACAAGTACAATATCCCTCAAAACGTAGTAAAGTATGTACAGACGCCAGCACATCAAGCTACCCGAAACTGTCAAATTTTCCCAATCAACTTTGAACTTTAAGCTTTAGCGATAAAGTTGAAAATCTATTAAAGAAATTTGACAGATTGTAGTAGCTTGATGTGCTGGCGTCTGTACTTGAGACTTTGAAGTCCAAAAATAATAATAATATTTTTTTTATCTGGCAACTAAGGCCCATAGATAAAATACACAAAATAAACTTATACAATAATAAACTAATACATAATACAGTAGAGGTACAGATGACCATGAAAACCTTGAGCAAACTTAAAACATATTATAGGATACTAATGGCCAAGTCAAAAATGATGCGTCAGTGACGTCAATGCTATTGATAAAACAAGTGGTAGGCAGTTTAATGTGACAAAGTTCAATAGTAGGTATCGACGTTTTAGTCAAGTGATTGTACATTGGCTTAGCAACGCAACACTGGTTTAGTCATATATTATCCCTATCGTGCTATATTGGAACGAAGGACCAATAAATCGTAATAAAGAATTTCTAGTTCAGTATTGTTTTCTGCAGTAATCAGTATCATTTACATTTAGTAAGTGAAAATGATTTCTTTAATTTTGTACCTTTTTATCAAAGTTTTTGTCTCTTGAATATCGCCTGCTAACTTTTGTGTTTTCCAAAAACGATTAATTAAACTTTTAGTCTAACATCCTCGACGAGCAATTTTAGGTATTATGGCCACTGCTGATTCAATATAGGGGGAAGACTTGGTCATCATGCTCTTTCTCTTATTCCAATTTATTTTGGTTGTCGTAGAAACTTTTTTCATTTATTGCTATTAGCCGTTATTGCAGTAGTCACTGCCTTTCTGGCCATATAATATTTCACACAGTCCATTCATCATTTTTTTGATCTTCTAATCTTCAAGACAGTCATATCATCTTCCATACAATACATTCATCGTTTCTTTCTTTTCTCCTACTAGCCTAGTAATTTCCTCAAATATTTCAATGATTATCATCACTTACCGTCTCAAATGCGTCCTCCACGCGCATACAATCATTAGATTGATAACAGTATCGACGGGTACCAAGTCTGCAACCTTCGTGCCGGTTCCCAGCATCGTACGGAAGATTCCCTTGCCCACCGCTGCGATAATACCGTTGGGACCGTTCCAATTGTCCACCCAACCTTTTACTGGCTCTCGGACTGATGAGAGCACTGAAAAGAAGAAAATTATTTTTTAAATATCTGGAATTAGTAATGGCTTCGTTGGCCAGTTTTCAGCCAGCATCCCATTGATTGATACACTTACGATCACAATCCCTTTCATTGCTTCTTAAGCTTGAAAAATTCGTCTGCATACCAAATAAAATACCATGGATATTTTTTGAATTGCCAAAAATAAAGGATTGTGATTGTTACGCAATATGCTGCCGATTAACCAACGTCATGAAGAACATAGATCATCGATTGACAGGATAACACATGAACGATCTTTTAAATGAAACATTGAGAAGTCACTGTAATAGACTGTCTTTCATAGATACTATAATTTTCAGTCCTATGCAAAGGTAGAAAAGTGTACAGATTACTTTTTTCTTCGCAAGCGAGGGTTCGCTTGTGACTGAGTAATAACTGCCGCACGGGTCGATCGATCAGGTTAAGCTGCACCTACCACGGTTGGTACGTGGATGAGTGACCATCTCACCCCACAAAGACCCCTCCGTGCCTCGGAAAACACGTTAAGCCGTTGGTCCCGGCTGTCATTCGTGGATCTTTAATAGTCGAAGCCCGAATGTCTCGTATTAGCCAGAAACTGGGTTGTGGAGGTCAGATAGGCAGTCGCTCCATGTAAAATACTGGTATTCAGTTGCATCCGTTTAGACTGGAAGCCGACCCCAACATAGTTGGGAAAAGGCTATGCAGATTATGACTTTTTTTGCGGGTTCTCACGAAGAATGGTGGTGATCCTAATAGACCTAACATTACGATTATCACAATTCTTCGTGACCTGTTACCCTACATTACATTGTCCTTAGCACGCACCGCACGCACGCACGTGACAAAGAATCAGCTGATCATACATATTTCAGCATAAAGTTACATAATCTCGACCTTTAAAACTTACTCCTCTTCGATTCATCAATGATAAGGTAGATAATATCCAAATTTTGTGATAGGTCCAAATCTTGGTACTTGTAATACAATTCTTATCTTAAAGATAGAATACTCAGTAATGCTGGTGATGATGTTTGTTTAGTATCTGATTAGACAAAACCACATTAAAACCTAAACTTTGAAGTGAGGTGTGCCCCAAGGTACAATTTTAGGTCCAATATCGAAATCAATTAATATAAAAGAAAAAGAGGTAATATTTGTGGGTTTGTATCTCCGGAACTACTATTCCGATTCCGTGAATTCTTTGTAGAACAATTAATAATGTCTCTTCAAGTTACTAGGGGGGGATAGAGGAGGAAGGGCTCAACAAACAGTCCATTCACAGATATTTTACCTCCGACAGCAACAACCTAACATTGCTGTTAGGTTGCCTTATTGGAATGAGAATAAAGATCACAATGATGCTGACAGTCTTGTCAATAGCAGAGCAACCCAACCGCAACCTTATTAGAATGTGAATAAAGATCACTTTGATTTGGATAGTGATGCAAAATCAGAGGTAAAATAACTGAGAACGGACTGTAGGTAAACCAATAGAAAAACTAACGAATGTGAATTTCGGATTTTCCTACTATAATCTTCAGACATCATTGAACACGACATCGATAGTTCTGATAAAACTTCATTGATATTTCCTATTAGATATATATATATATATATATATATATATATAGATATATATATTTAGATATATATATTTATATCCTATTAGATATCTAATATATCTAATAGGTAATATCAATGAAGTTTACGGCTTCATTGATATAACTAAAACTACACCGTTTAAAATGTTTGTACTGGTCATACTTATCATCATCTGCCTGGCCTTTTCCCAACTATGTTTGGGTCGGCTTCCAGTCTAACCGGATGCAGCTGAATACCAGTATTTTACATGGAGCGACCACCTATCTGACCTTCACAACCCAGTTACTAGGTAATACGATACCCCTTGGTAAGACTGGTTGTGAGACTTTCGGGTTTCTGACTACCCACAACAACTGTCGAAGATCCACGAATGACAGCCGGGACCAACGGGGTAACGTGCTTTCCGAGGCACGGAGGGGTCTCGGACTCTCGGTATGTAACGTTGCATGGTTACCCATCCACAGACCAACCGCGTGTGTCGTTGTCTCATCATTATTATTATTATTTATTGGCTTGTCTATTGCTATACTCTTTCTACGGCTATTACATTTATATGGTTAGCCAGAGACATCTGAAAAAACTACGCTGTGAAACTAATTATTGCTAAAAAAGTATCTTTAGAATAATCAGTCTACAATGTTCCCACTGCACGCAGGCCTCCTCTCTGTGGGATGAGAGGGAGTGGGCCGTAATCCACCACACGGGCCCAGTGCGGCATGGTAGATGTCACATGTCTTCGAATTTTTGGTACTAGGACATGTCGGTTTCCTCACAGTTTTTTCCTTCACCGTTCTGAGAGCGGTGGTGATGAAAATAATTTAGACAAAGTGGCTTCACTTTGTCTAAATTATTTCGATCGAGTATCGAAAAAGATTCGAGAGATTCGATCGAAAAATATCGTACGTTGGAACCCAGACAGCCGCTTGGCTGTCTCGCGACTGTTACAACTAGCTCACCACTGCTCTCCAAAAAAATTGTCTTTGCATTGCACAAATGCACCCGGCTATACGCAGTATTGACGTCAACGTAATATTTATCATTTTCCCCAAGGCCATTTACTTATCGATTTTATCGAATATCCGATAAAGTTTACGAAACAAATAGTCTGATTACTAATGTAGGCGAGTCTACTATCTATCTATATAAATAAAACAAAATCGGTTTAGTTACACCATTATATAACTCGAGACCGGCCGGACCGATTTCTAAGATCTTTGATTTTTTCGATTTGTCGCCACCCCGAATAGCAGAAAGTATTAAAACGTGGAAAAAAATTCACGAAAAAAATTATAACGAATGTAATTAATTAATTTTTTCACACATTTTGTATGGAACGATTTTTTTGATGATATATGATGACTAGCTTCTGCCCGCGACTTCGTCCGCGTGAAATTTCTTGTTACTCCGACCCACCCCGTCGCATCGCATCGCCTGCCCGCGCTATTACTTCGTTTTTGCTTAGCGTTCTTTCTGACTTTTTTTCTTTTTGCTTGGCTCCTAAAGGTCATAGCGTGATGTTAAATAGCCTATAGCCTTCCTCAAGGATTGGGCTATCAAATGCAAAAAGAATTTTTCAAATCCGACTGGTAGTTCCAGAGATTAGCGCGTTCAACCAAACAAACTCTTCAGCTTTATAATATTAGTATAGTATAGAAGTATAGATATAGATAATCTTACCGATAGAAGGCCGAACAATGGAGACGGGTAGGTTACCGCTCTCCTTTATAAGCATATCCTCTGCTAGAGCCTTTGTGAATGTGTATGTGTTAGGCCTGTCACCTGAAATGTAGGAGAAGAATATATTTATATTATTATTTTAAAGTAGACGAGAATCAAACGCTCTCACAATCGCGATCGCGTAAGCTATCTTTTTGATCGAATTATACAATGCGTGCCACGAAAGATGAGACTTGACCCCGCCTCCCCCGCTCTTTCCGCCGCCCCTATGACGTCCGGTCCCGTCCCGCACTCAGACCTCATACCGCTAAAGATACCTAAAATCGTGTTCTGCGCATGTCAAACCACGTGGTGTGTCAAGTCTCATCTTTCGTGGCACGCATTGTATGCACCGTGATTTCCAACACCTTAATTGCGTTACACACTTTTAATAACAATCTGAATCAATTTTAAGGATATTGCAATCCATTGCTTCTTATGTTCGAGTAGTGTGTCTGCTCTTCAACGTGAACAACGCAATGAATGTTGTTGAACTGTCAAAATGTAACCCATTGCTACTGATATGTACAGACGGCAGCACATCAAGCTACCCGAATCTGTCAAATTTTCCCAATCAACTTTGAACCTTATGCTTTAGCGATAAAGTTGAAAATCTATTAAAGAAAGACAGATTATAGTAACTTGATGTGCTGGCGTCTGTACTAGTATCTTGCGCAATTATTCCGTGGGTCTGGATTTTTTCAATAGGACATTCTTAAAAGCAACTTTCAGTATGCATTTATGACCTTCTGTTACATGAGATTTATGGGGACTATATGGCCTAAAGCGCGGTCACTGTCCGACTGCATAGAAAAGAAAGAGAAGCGCAATGACACAACGCTGGTAATTTGTTGCATAATATGAAACAATTATCTGTTTATAAAAAATCTATCGTTTGGACTAAAAAATTAAAACACTAGTGCTTTAGTAAGTTGTTGTTTTATAATCTGACAAAAAAACAGAATGATTGTATGTAAGTATATTAATATGGTTTTTATTGTAAAAAGAAAGTTTTAGAGCAATCTTCATGATTTTTTTTCTATCGTATCAAATTAGTTGTATTATGTTTTCAACACACTATCTGACTAGCATATATCCTGAAGAATATCATATATGTAATTATATTTTCTGATTATGTTTACTGTAGTCGATCAAGTACTTTTATTGCTTCTAAAACTTGCGTTTCTTGCGTTTAGGTCCTGAAATCTCCTTAAACTTTAGTACTAAACAGTGTGGCAGAGACATCGAGGTGCAATCTGTTGCCATGGATCCAGCACATGATTCTGAACGCCCCTCAGTTGAAATATATCGTCGGATATTAAAAAAAAAATTGCTGTTCCATACATTTTGACCACGTAGGTATTAGTACTTTTCTATATAACAGCCGTTTTTTTTTTGATAACTGACGCAAGAATTTCTACTTTAGCGGTTCAGATCGAATCATGTGCTGAATAATTCATGATTACAGTTTACGCGTCGATGTACGTCACACTGTATAAAACCAGAAAAATGTGGATGTACAGACACCAGCACATCAATCTGTCAAATTTCTGTAATAGATTTTCAACTTTATCGCTAAAGCATAAGGTTCAATGTTGATTGGGAAAATTTGACAGTTTCGGGTAGCTTGATGTGCTGGCGTCTATACTTTACAGACTTTACTCCTTGTCTATCCTCTCTAGGGAACACAGAAATGAAGATGCTTTTTTGTACCAATAGGGAATATGCATGATTTTTTTTATTTAAAAAATTAATCCTCATTCATGTAATAAACAGTTTAGTAAAACTGTTTTTCGGATAACTATGAAATTAAAAAAGATATGAGCCATCGAAGATTTGTTTCTATCTCTTTCTCGCAAAACGAAATTTAACACGGAGTTTATAATGGCCGCGGCCGTAGTGACATGTGACGTCACAGTCTATGTCGGATCTCTCTGTCTAATTGGTGTGTAATCAATAGTTTTAAATGCTCATATCGGCCGTGTTTCTTGGCCGATTTTAATTTTAATTTCACTTTTTGTCATCTCTACTACGGTATTTTCATATTTTGTTAATAAATGCCATGAAAAAAAATTACACATAAGTTTTAACTAACTCTTTTTCATGTTCACCTTTTTCGGCATCATCATGTTCATCAACTTGTAGCTAGTGAATAAAAGACCATACCCTCTATTCACTCACCGACTAAATCCGGTGTGATTCTATCCACCAGTTCATCCGGCAGGGTCTGGACGAGCGTCACGACGTGCTCGGGGTGCGCGGGCGGCGCGTACACCGTCTCCTCCACACGTTCGCGCTCGCAGTTGCAGTAGGCTGTCGACACGTGCACTAGAGCCTGGAATATTGAGAAAATTTGGTGAAAAAACTGGGTAAAGCGGTAATAAAAAATGGGTAGGGTAACCTCTTCAGTTTGTAGGACTAAGGCTTGGAAAAGAGACTGAACCTGGTAAATGAGACAATGCATGGTAGATTCATGATACACTATCAATCTCAATCACAGACAAATTTTCTAACGGATGAACAAATCTCTAAAGGATTAGTCCTTTAGAGATTTGTTCATCCGTTAGAAAATTTGTCTGTTCAACAACATAAATATGAACATATTTTTTTTTTTTTTAGGAACTATAATTTGTAATTCTGTACACAATATTTATTTATTTATAATTACCTTTACAAACACCATAACAGGATTAACCTAATGCGATAGTGTGGTATTTATATACTTACAATATTAAATTAACCAATATTAATTATTAATATGGAAAACCCTGCCTCTCAAACTAGGTAACCTGTATCTTGAGAGTAACAAGTGATGCTATAAGTATAATAGTAGACTGTGTCGATCCTGAGCGATTATGAATATATGGATGAACTGTCAAAAAAAAAGAATTATCAAAATCGGACTACTCTGTAAGAAGTAATACGTGGTCATACATTAAAAAAAATATATATTACGCATCGACTTGAGAACCTCCTCCGTTTTTTCGTCGGTTAAAAATGAAATTCATTGTTACTGATAGTGTGTTACCTCGCTAATAATCGTGTAAAGGCTTGAACAAGTATAATAACAGATGTTATGTTCGTTATTATAAAGATTGGGATTCCTAAGAAATCGGTGCCGTCATAATATAATGACGGCCGTTCATAAGGATAGCGTTTTTTGAAACCGTAATGTGAAACACTGATAAAAATGATGAATTTTCAAGATAGACAGCTTAAGACCGTAATATAACGACACCGATTTCTTAGAAAAGTCTAAAATGACATTTGACAACAAATTAAGGCTTCTAGAAAACGGTGGTTACTCATAATGAAAATGTTTATTTCCAAGTCTATATCTATGGTCTATGCTAGCAATTGTTATTTTTTTTGTATTTTTATGCGTCATGTTTGCCGCAAAGAAACGTATTTTCTTTCTTTCTTTCATAAAGAAGCGGGTTCTCAGTAAAAACAAGTCGGTACCGATCGGTGCGGGTGAAAAAGTGTAAACTTATGCGCTCTCACATAAAGAATCACGTAAAATATGTAACAGTTTCCTTCCGAAGATCAACATGCAGGGATCTGTAACGGGTGTCGGGCTTGAAAACCGGCTTCTTGTAACCACACTAGTCCATAACTTCTAGATTTGATTTACAATCTATGATAAAAGTTACATAGGAAGTATCATTGATTGGTCTTATCGCTAAAAGCGATGTTTTTACAAGGAAAAATGTTTCAGTAAATACATTCATTTAATTTCATGATGAGGTGTGTGAGTCATTTCAAAATGATTCATTAAATTAGCGAGACACGTTAGCGAGATAAACGTCGCTAAAAGCGTCATGCAACTAAATTATTAATTGTTTTATGCTATAAATACTTACATATCCTAACCACCAGACAGTTTAACAATGGTTTGGTATATTGTAATGAGCTCCAAAATAAAACGTTATTATTTCTGTTTTATTTTTATTGTTGTGTACTGTCCCGCTATTTCTATTATTATTTATTTTTTCTGTTTCTCAAGATTTATTTTATTTTTATTTGTTGTACGTTCACATAAAACAGCAATCGGCCAGTTATTTCAGTTAAAGATAGCCTTTAACATGGCTATGATCGAAGTTTCTTTGAAGGATTAAATCAGGAATGAAGTTATCCGGCAAAGAATCGGAGTAACCGACATAGCTTGCAGAGTCAGCAAACTGAAGTGGCAGTGGCATGGCTATGTTTGTCGAAGGACCGATATCCGGTGGAGCAGACGAGTCCTGGAGTGGAGACCGCGTATCGGCAACCGTAGTGTGGGACGCCCTCCAGCTAGATGGATCGATGACCTAAGATGGCTGAGACAGACTGGATGTGGAAGGTGGAGGACAGGGTGTTGTGGCGTAGCTTGGGAGAGGCTAATCTAATGAGGGTATTCTGAAATGACGTTCGCTAGGTGGCAGCACTGACACGTCAGGTCCAGGCATCTGTCAAAGAGCCTATATTTTCTTTAGTCATGACTGAATGATGAACGAATGAATGAATCGAATGATGAACGTCATCATATATTTTATATTCATTGTCGAAATGGAAGACCTCTTGCCAAAGTGGTGCCAACTGGTGTCGTAAATTTTCACGAAAACCCCCATTGTATGCTGCACTGGTTGACGTCATCACGTCAACGCCGGCTGTCGCTGAAAACCAGCGCAGGGGTTCCGTCTCGTTTAAGGTCTTATACGAGACAGAGCGTTGGAATTGGTTAGTTTTACACGAATCCCTCGCTACGCATCCTCTCTCATTTCTGGTGGAAAGGCAGCCATATGCTGAGCGATGGCTGTTTTGCGTGATCAAAAAAACCAGGCGATTTTTGTGCAATGTTACTTACAGTACCCGGCGATAAATATTGCACATCGACCTTTACCTTTTTTTGTATTTATACAAAGAATAAAAATAATTATCAAAAGAAGCAAATCATAATAATTGTTTTAACAGCTCCTAATAGATACCGGACTGTTTGTATTTCGTGCGACAGAGACAACGCTCTAAGAAGCCGAAATTAGCTGATTATCTCTTTCCAAAGGTCGATGTGCAATATTTATCGCCGGGTACTGTACTTAATTTGATGTACAGAATGCGTAGTTGACGGCTATGTGATGTATCTTTTTATACCCTACATGTTACAAGTCGTATGCCCGACGGGATTTCATATCGGCAAACATGAACTTCAACTATACAAACTTTCAACCCCTATTTATAAACTTTTTTAGGGGATAAATGTGCAGGAGGGGACCGTGGCTAAATAATAACAGCCGCACAGATCGATCGTACAGGTTAAGCTACACTTGGCGCGGTTGGTCTGTGGATGGGTGACCATCTTTACATACCCCTCCGTGCCTCGGAAAGCACGTTAAGCCGTTGGTCCCGGCTGTCATTCGTGGATCTTTGGTATTCCTTACGGGTAGTCAGAAGCCCGAAAGTCTGACAACCAGTCTTACCAACGGTTTCGTAATACCCAGTAACTGGGTTGTGGAGGTCAGATAGGCAGTCGCTCCATGTAAAATACTGGTATTCAGTTGCATCCGGTTAGACTGGAAGCCGACCCCAACATAGTTGGGAAAAGGCTAGGCAGGTGATGATGAAGGGATAAATGTGCAAAAATTCTTCCTACGTGCTCACCATCATTATATTATAAGGAACTCTTTTGCAAAACTTTATGCTTCTTAACCCAGCAGTTTAAGGTTGTGCGTTGTTTGTCAGTGAATAAATAAATTTATGATTTTTGTTAAGTAGACAAGTCCTCACCTCAAGGCTCAGCATACGATGGCAGAGCTGCACGAGCTGCTGCGTGCCCAGCATGTTGATGGTGACGGACAGCTTCAGTTTCTCGTCGAACTTCACCGTCGCCGCCGAGTGGAACACCACTGATATCTGGTGAGAAAGAATGGAGATATTATCTATACTAATATTATCAAGCTGAAGAGTTTGTTTGTTTGGTTGAACGCGCTAATCTCAGGAACTACTGGTTCGAATCGAAAAATTCTTATTGCGTTAGATAGTCCATTCAACGAGAAAGGCTCTAGGCTGTAGAACATCATGCTACGACCAATAGGAGCGGAGCATCAATGGAAAATGTTGCAAAAACGGGACAATATCTGATAAATGCCATCCCACTTAAGTGTTTTGGATGTTTGTTACTCAATCACGCGTAAACCGTTAAACAGATTTGGATGAAAATACTAATATTATAAAGCTGAAGAGTTTGTTTGCTTGAACGAGTTAATCTCGGGAACTACTGGTTCGAATCGAAATATTCTTATTGCGTTAGATAGTCCATTCATCGAGAAAGGCTCTAGGCTGTAGAACATTACGCGACGACCAATAGGAGCGGTGCATCAATGGAAAATGTTGCAAAAACGGGACAATATCTGATAAATGCCATCCCATTTAAGTGTTTTGGATGTTTGTTACTCAATCACGCGTAAACCGTTAAACAGATTTGGATGAAAATACTAATATTATAAAGCTGAAGAGTTTGTTTGTTTGCTTGAACGAGCTAATCTCAGGAACTACTGGTTCGAATCGAAAAATTCTTATTGCGTTAGATAGTCCATTCAACGAGGAAGGCTCTAGGTTGTAGAACATCACGCTACGACCAATAGGAGCGGAGCATCAATGGAAAATGTTGCAAAAACGGGAAAAATATCTGATAAGTGCCATCCCATTTAAGTGTTTTTGATGTTTGTTACTCAATCACGCGTAAACCGTTAAACAGATTTGGATGAAAATACTAATATTATAAAGCTGAAAAGTTTGTTTATTTGCTTGAACGAGTTAATCTCGGGAACTACTGGTTCGAATCGAAAAATTCTTATTGCGTTAGATAGTCCATTCATCGAGGAAGGCTCTAGGTTGTAGCACATCACGCTACGACCAATAGGAGCGGAGCATCAATGGAAAATGTTGCGAAAACGGGAAAAATATCTGATAAGTGCCATCCCATTTAAGTGTTTTTGATGTTTGTTACTCAATCACGCGTGAACCGTTAAACAGATTTGGATGAAAATTGGCACATAGATAGACCATTTCCTGGATTAACACATAGGATACTTTTTATCCCGATATTACCACGGGATCGAAACTGACGCGGGCGAAACCGCGAGGCGCTGCTATAGTAAATAATTTGTTTCATTTGTTCAGTTGGAGTATGAATCAGTTTTGGACTTGGTTTTTCGAGATATCGTCAAGCAATAGGGAATATGCATGATTTTTTTTTTATTTAAAAAAATAATCCTCATTCATGTAATAAACAGTTTAGTAAAACTGTTTTTCGGATAACTATGAAATTAAAAAAGATATGAGCCATCGAAGATTTGTTTCTATCTCTTTCTCGCAAAACGAAATTTAACACGGAGTTTATATGGCCGTAGTGACATGTGACGTCACAGTCTATGTCGGATCTCTCTGTCTAATTGGTGTGTAATCAATAGTTTTAAATGCTCATATCGGCCGTGTTTCTTGGCCGATTTTAATTTTAATTTCACTTTTTGTCATCTCTACTACGGTATTTTCATATTTTGTTAAAAAATGCCATGAAAAAAAATTCATGCATATTCCCTATTGGTCCAGAGGGCTGGCCTATTTTCTGGCCAAAGTATCAGCCTTGCCATACAAGGGAAATGCGGAAAGCTTTTGGACTCTTTTCATGGTGACAAAGATGCGGACGAATTATTCGATGCCCTATGATTCTTTCCCTGTTTTTTTTACCTACATGTATATTATTATTTAGAAATATTAGAAAGCTCATTACTTTTACTCTGTATCAGATGTCATTACATTTTCTGACCACAGTAAAAAAGTTATTCCTATTTTCGCAACTGAGGTCGTTCTTCAAAGGAACTTGGTTCTTTTTCACAAAATTCAAATAAAAGATAAGCGAGGCAATTGCGTAATATATTATCAATCGGAATCAGTTTTATTTTGACAGTTGAACAAAATTCATTGCGTTATTTACGCGCTGATCAGACAAATTTTTCCAACTTATGAAGCAATGGATTAACAATTAGCTTCAAAAATATTCAGATTAATAGTGTTTTACGCAATGAGGGTGCAGGGTGGCAAAACAGTGAACTGTAATAGCCTGATGAGGGTGATACCCCTCCCCCTCTTCACCACCCTTGGTTGACTGGTAGAGAATGCCTAAGGCATTAAGTCCGCCTTTGTACCTTTTTGTGCGAAAAGTTTAAATAAATATATAATAATAAATAGAAAGGATTTTGACTTACCTTCTGACAAAGCATAGCCTGATCTGCAGCGCTGATGCCCAGCTCTGGTTCAGTAATGTCGCCCACTATTGGAACTATCTTGTTCAGTTCCTGAGGCCGCTCTCTCCGTAAGGTCTCGAACAACTGGGGAAGAAATATTCTTTATCAGTAATTGGTTAAAAAAAGAACATAAATAATCTTAGACTCCCTATAAAATACGATCAAAATTGGAACCATTTGGTGTCGGCTGTCATTCGTAAATCTTTGACAGTCGGTACGGGTTATCAACAATCCCAAAAGTCTGACAACAAGTCTTACCAAGGGGTACGATACTTCTTGGTAAGACTGGTTAACCAGTAGCTGGGTTGTGGAGGTCAGATAAGCAGTCGCTCCATGTAAACTGCTTACATTTAACTGCATAGGGTTACCCTGGAACTCCTGGAAGCCTTCCCTAAAGAAGTTGGGAAAAGGCTACGCAGATGTTGAGTGATAGTGAATAATGTTAGAATATTATTATTGTCCTACGGCAGGCCAGAAGACTCTTCTCATACAGAGAAGAATCACCACGCTTGCTCAAAACGTGTTCGCAATTTCAGACTTATTAAACAGGGAACAGGGCGTGCGATTCTCCATACAAATGTATTCTCCATTTTTCTTCCGGAATAATGCCCCTAGAGGATTTTTTTTTCATAAAATCAATGTCTGCTGAATCAAAACACATCCCTGTCATTTTTTTTTTCAGCAACAAATTAGTAAAGAAAATATGACCCTCTAAAAATTACAAAAAATGCCTTATTTTTACCGCCGTGATTAAAGGACTACCAGACAAATAAGAAAGTGTTTAACATAAAAAAAAAATTATAGGAACCTAAACATACTCTTTCTTAAAATGTTAATGTAAAAAATAATTGAATCGGCTCAGTTTTCGAGGAGAAAGAAGGGAAATACGAAACGTCGATCTCGTCAAATTTTTTGTGATAACTTCGATCTGAGCTGCAGCTGTCCCTATCACACACTACGGGGGCAGACTTGAGGAAATGCGACGGCAATAGTTTCTTCAAATACCTATTTTCCAAATTCCTCACAAGCCCCGTCCCCTCTTAAAAGCAGGTATTTCGAAGTCGTCTGTAATGCAATTATTGTAATGCTGATCGTTCGCACGCACGACGACATAACAAGATATACATTTCCAGTAGGTAAAGCTGGCTTCTGTACGAAAACCCTATACAGTACGAGATCAGCTAAAACTGGTAATATATAGCTAGATATATCGTCGTGTGTACCAATGCAATTAAATCCAAAGTCAACAGCATTTGTCTAGTTCTTTAAGCAAAGCGGACTTTGGTTAAGGGCGGAAAAACCACAACTTACATAAGCAATATTATAAATTCGATAGTAACTCTGTCTGTCTATATGTTACCTTTTCACGCCTAAACCACTGAACGGATTTCGATAAAATTTGGCAGAGAGATAGATTGCATCCCGGGGTAGGACATATGATAGTTTTTATACCGATATTCCCACGGGTTCGACACTTATACGGGTGAAACTCAGACCAAATAAAAAATTCCCACGAGTTCGACACTTATACGGGTGAAATTCTTTTTATTTGGTCTGAGGGGTGAAACCGCGAGGCACTGCTAGTACTTCATAAATGCATAAAATATGAATAATTACAATACTTATGTAATCAATGCAAATGTCAGTCCATTGAAGTAAGTAAATCTATACTAATATTATAAAGCTGAAGAGTTTGTTTGTTTGGTTGAACGCGCTAATCTCTGGAACTACCAGTCGGATTTGAAAAATTCTTTTTGCATTTGATAGCCCAATTCTTGAGGAAGGCTATAGGTTATTTAACATCACGCTATGACTTTTAGGAGCCGAGCAAAAAGAAAAAAAGTCAGAAAGAACGCCAAGCAAAAACGAAGTAATAGCACGGGCAGGCGATGCGCGGGGTGGGTCGGAGTAACAAGAAATTTCACGCGGACGAAGTCGCGGGCAGAAGCTAGTAGGTAAATAAGTGGCATCTTTGACATGAGGAAGCTAAACAATGTTTAAATGGTTATCCACGGCTTTAATCCTTAGTGTTAGGAATACAAATGTTAATGTAGTTAATGGTTTTAAAGTACACACTTGCAATATTGTAATGATGCTTTGTGTCGAAAAGCTGACAGCAAAAATAAAGACAACGAGAATTTACATTATTAATATTACTAATTAGCTGAATCTGACATTGTCTTGTCCAAAATGTTATGTCAGTTGTCACTGAAAACCAGCGCTGGGACTCTCCCTCACGGGACTCACTCTTTTATCGAAATCCGTTCAGTGGTTTAGGCGTGAAAAGGTAACATACAGACAGACAGAGTTACTTTCGAATTTATAATATTATTTATAGTATAATTAGTATATTAGTAAGTATGGATATATTAATAAATAAATCCATATTAAAAAATTAAAGTCTCTTTTCCTGCATGTCTATATGAATGACAGTTTTGTTCTTCTAAAATTCGCAACGGATTTTGATGCGGTTTTCAAAGTTATTTAAAGAATTTCTTCCGAAAGGTTTATGCGTTTATTACAGTAATATTTAACTTAGGTACAATAAATAAATCTTCATGTTTCCTCAAACCGTGCGAAGCATGGGTGGGTCGCTAGATATGAATTACACTATTTGCGCTGTAGCATGGTGCGGGTGACAGTTTCAGTAACATTTCGTTTCACTCTTGAAAGTTGCCGCGATTTACAATTTATGACTTAATATTTCAGTTGTACCACATTCGTAATATATTAAATAATTAATAACTGTAGTAAATTAAATTAAACCCAACCAGAATGTTCTAATCAAGAAATAAAATCAAATTGAATGAAAAATTAAGCAAAGTGTTATGCGTTTAACGTAACGCCATAGACGTATTTAGTGATGGGATGTACTGCTACGATGGATAGTCGATATTTTTTATAATAAAAAACGTATATTGTGCGTAGGTCAATTTTTATTTTTAAAAGGTCTAATTATACAACAGAACTTTTATAGGGTAAGGTTGCTTAAAAGGTTGCTAAAAAAAAATACATGTTATTCGTCTAAACTCATATCAGAGTCAGGAACATCTGAATTGTCACTCAATTCATCATCTGAATCTGTGACGGATATTATTAACGATGACTCAATTATGTTGTCAATATGTATGTCACGATCCCAATCAGACATAATGTCCCTTTTTGTTTTATTCACGGCCTTCGACCAGTCTTCAGGTTGAACATTGTTGATGGCCTCTTGTAATAGGGCCAACATCTTATTTGCCGTAAATGGCGGCGAAGTATTATTTCTTGCGGCGTAACCTAAAAATAAACGAACTTATAAAAAAAAGTATTCAAATAATCATCAATCAGCCTAATCTAGTATCTGGTAATGTTTTTAAACTAGGTACATGCTACGATCGGAAAGCTGATTTTTTTATAAAGCTTCAAAATGGGAATTGAAATTAAAAGCATACCTTTTATTTGGGCCCAAATCAGCTCAATAGCGTTATACTGGCAATGGTAGGGTGGTAGTCGAAGGACCTGGTGGCCTTTTTCTTTTGCCATCTCGTCCAGAGCATAGGTAGGAGTTGGTGGCTTATGGCGTCGGACTAAGGCAATAAGCTCCGTCTTTAACATTTTTATATCTGCTGTAACTCCGTTTTCACTCAGCCACTTCACCAACTCGCTTTTGCGGTTGGATTGGTTTGGGGGTTTATTAACTTGCACCGAATGGTAGGGTGCGTTGTCCATTATTATGGTCATAGGCTCTTTTAAATTGTTTAATAGACCTATGAACCAATCTTTAAATTTTTCGTAATTCATCTCCTCATGATACTCCGTAGTTTTTTTTGACTTAAAAGCCAGCAAACAATCAGGGACGAATCCACTTGCTGTACCTGCGTGACAAATAATAAGGCGTTCGCCTTTGCCTTCCGGCACTTTGGTACACGATTGTGCCGTATCGTCGGTCCAACTTTTACCCACTGTGTGGTTGGCGTTTAGCCACGTTTCATCCAAAAAGACAACTTTGCTCCAATCACTTATTGTTTTTGGCCTTCCTTAAAAATCTACATCTTGCTAGGGCAATGTCAGTCCTATCCATAATAATCTTTCTTTTGTTAACTTTTTTGTAAACAAAGCCAATATCTTTTATAACTTGCCGTAGCGAAGTAATACCTCCTTTGAACAAGTCAGCTTCTTTTAATGATTTTAGAAGCTTGAGCAATGTGGGTAGCTCCATTCTTCTATAATAATCATAAATATGATTTCTAATAGCAACCTTAGCAAAATCATCCAAATCTGTGATTGGCTTCACCTTGGTCCGCTTTTTGTTGGGTGTCGATAATTTATTTTCAAACATCCCATCTTGGCCAATTTTCTCACGTGTTATACGCGAAACAGTATTGCGGCCAATATCAAGAGCTTCGGCTACTCGTTCTACAATATGATTCAATGGTAACAACGGTCCATTATTTTGTTGTTCTCTTTCAAAGTAGTCTCGGAGGCGAACAACAAGCTCCCTGGCCTGACTACCCAAAACAGTTTTTTTTGTATGCTTAGGCATGGTAATAACAACAAACTCAACAAACTTATAACAAATAACAATTTAACAAAAATGAAAACAAACAATGAAATCGTAATACGTGTCACATTAAGTCACAATATAACGCGCTTGCACTCGTACTCGCACTCACAGCATCGCACGGGTAAACAACATGGCCGCCGCGCCGATGCACCATAGAGCAAAAATGTTGTCACGAAAAAAAAAACATAAACCCGATTTTGATTATTTTATATAAGTACAAAGATAATTATGTAGCCATAAAACATTTATATTGACAAGTTTATACACGTAGCACACACGTAGTTACACTGCACAACTGAATAATACACTAATTTTCATAACAATATTAAAGAGAACTAGATTCACGCTGCGAGTATCGTTAGCGATAAAAATGAATTGCATAACCTCACATCCCTACGTGGTACTGACAAATGTCAACGTCATACGGGCAACTGTCACCCGCACCATGCTACAGCGCAAATAGTGTAATAAAAAAAAAGGAATGAGCGTATGATGAATGAATGAAAGAATAACGAACGAATGACAAATGAGCGTAAGATGAATGAATGAAAGAATAACGAACGAATGATTGACAACTGACCGGTGACTGTGTTAGCTCGGTGAGGCGTGAGGCAACATCTTGGCCTCGCTTCGGCCTCATCAGTAAGTAGATCTTCTTAATTTTTGGACAACTCCTTAATAGCTTTTCAACCAGCACCTGTGGAGCAAAGACGTAGTGGTAAGCTTAAGGCGAAAGCGTCAGGGTAGCCCGAAATTTGAATTTCGCAGGCTACCTTAGCGCTTCCCCCTTAATGAAATATCTGCATATCAGTAATAACCTCTTCAGCTTAACCAAATGCTGAACCTACTCGTTGTAAATATCGCACATCGACTTTCAACAAAAGTCCAGAGGGGCAATTCTGTAAATTTTAAGTAAGTTCACAGGCTGCGGGGTAATTTTGTAAAGGCTCCTTCACACAGGCGCGACACGCGATAAAATCGCGCGCGACACAAAGGCACCGCAAGTCGCGCAACGAGCGGTGCCTTTGTGTCGCGCGCGATTCGCGTCGCGCGTCGCGCCTGTTTGCAGGAGCCTTAACACACTGGCTTTCATTTTGACAGTTAAACAATATTCATTGCATTAATAACATTGTTGAGTAGATACATTTTTCGAGCATATCTATGAAGCAATGGATTAGCAATATCCCTCAAAATTATTCAGATGGTATCTATAGAGGTATGAGGAACAGAGTGTATATAGTTCACTCATACCTATAGAAAAGGGAGGATCCTCCGACCAGACGGGTGTTGTGTCTGGCGGGCAACTGCCCGAATGATTCATGTCGGGCCGTTGTATCTATGCCAGTGGCGCGGTAAACACTGCTTGCGCGATGCAGGATTTTGCGTGACGTCAGTATGACGCGTTGTTTTGCTTGTGGCGTTGTAGATACCGCTACATATCTAATTTAAAGCGTATTACGCAATAAGGGTGCTGATCTCTTAATCTGTCAAAATTACCTCTAATTTCCCAACATTTTTGACAAGCTTTTGGCATTGCGTTTTTAATTACGGGAATTGGCCTTTTGATTTAAACGATTAAACTCTTAAGCTACGGTTCCCTAAAAGAGCGGTGGCCGCACTTAACGGCCGCTTTGACGGCTGTCATGAAAATGATGACAGCGGCAAAGATTTAAACCGTTAGATTCGCCATACCGCGTCAAAAGATAGTCACGTTTCAGTTTCGTTTTGACACCTCTGATTCATAACGATGCAGTGACTTGACTTGATTGCCATAGAAATACTATTAAATAATGTGTGAACAATCTTTGGGCAGCGGGGTTTGACTTAATGTCAAATAGGTACTGGTGTAATTGACAGATTTTGATGAAAGCCGATAAAATATGACAGAAACGCTTTTCTAGGAAACGTGTCCATGGAGTTTCTTGCCCGTTCTTCTCCATAGGTACCTACGCTTTGGAATGGGCAACTAGCTTCATATTTTCTGACTGACCGACTTCTTGACAATTCAAAAGTGCCTGTATATGGTTTAATTGAAATAAATGCTTTGAGTTTTTTTTTTTGAGTTTTGTGTCGCGCGAGATTTTTCGCGCGTCGCGCCTGTTTGAAGAAGCCTTTAGTCAGCAGCCGAATATTCAAGTAATTAGGTTACTAGTATAATCACTTTTTACGAAATCGAATAGATTAGATAAATCCAACGTAGTGTTGATAGCGACTAACTTGTGCATTGATAACGATATTATCAAATTAATATTAAATTGATAATAGTATCGGTGTACAGACGCCAGCACATCAAGCTACCCGAAACTGTAAAATTTTCCCAATCAACTTTGATCCTTATGCTTGAGCGATAAAGTTGGAAATCTATTAAAGAAATTTGACAGATTGTAGTAGCTTGATGTGCTGGCGTCTGTACATGAAATGTATATCATAAATTTGTGCTGTTTAGCAGCTTATGAGCACTGGTGGTGTAGTTAATTGAAGTAGTTGAGAGAAATCGTTTTTTTAGGGTTCGCACCCAAAGGGTAAAAACGGGACCGTATTACTAAGACTCCACTGTCCGTCTGTCCGTCTGTCACCAGGCTGTATCTCATGAACCGTTAGCTAGACAGTTGAAATTTTCACAGACGATGTATTTCTGTTGTCGCTATAACAACAAATACTAAAAACAGAATAAAATAAATATTTAAGGGGGCTGCCACACAACAAACGTGTTTTTATCGGCGTTTTTACCTTGTGGTACGGAACTCTTCGTGTGCGAGTCTGACTCGCACTTGGCTAGTTTTTTTGTTTTATCGTGTTCAGATATTCATACCCATCCCGGCTGCGAATTTTCACTAGCTAATTTTATTTAACCCTGTATTCAATCAACTATGAAATGAGCATGAGAAATATCATTTTTTACAATGCGTGCCACGAAAGATGAGACTTGACACACCACGTGGTTTGACTTGCGCAGAACACGATTTTAGGTATCTTTAGGTATGAGGTCTGAGTGCGGGACGGGACCGGACGTCATAGGGGCAGCGGAAAGAGCGGGGGAGGCGGGGTCAAGTCTCATCTTTCGTGGCACGCATTGTACAGTAATTGACGTTTGGAAACTTTTACTTTTTAAGACAAAATATGACGGAATGGAAAGCCAAGTTCTTAAATTCTAAAGCCTTTAAAATGAAGGAAACAGTATGAAAAAACAAATCAATCCCATGACAATATTAATCCACAAAATGCATTAAATAATACAACCGTCCTGTGACGGTATACACAATTTGAAAGAATGAGCTAGAAAAATCTGGTTTTTCCCGCCACTAATGAGGACCTATCCATTATCCGTGCTAAGGACAAAATTGCTTGGTGTATCATGTTATTCACAACATTGTTACATGTAGTATTTTGAGGTAGGTATATCATTTGTGAACGCATGGCAGAAATATTTAGTACTGATAGCCGTAGCCGAGTCGACGTATCGGAGCTTCTGATCCGCTTTGGTTACGTTAGGTTGACACCTGTTTAACGGCGACACGAAAGGTGATACGGTGCCGATCCCTTTCCGATTAGATACGTGTGTTATGACCTTTAAATCGTTACTATTCGCCCACCGCGACATAATATGGCCGCGCTTCTGTTTTGTTTTGTGATGCCTCTGACACACACAATGTCACAGTCGCCATGGAAACGCCATACCTATACCAGATGTGTGAGCTCACTTTTCTTAGTGTGGACACTTTTCACGACATAAGTTCGCTGAGGGCAAATCTAACGGTTTAAATCTTTGTTTATCAAAAATAAAAAAGAGTAGTCAAACTGACAAACACTTCATCTGAACTGCATATATTTCACAAGGTTCTAAAATAGAACGACATCAGCATCGGACTCTCCAAAACTCGAGTGACAGTTTATGAGGTTTTTTAATAATAAAGATAAGAAGTCTAACCCTCGGTTTTTGAAGACCTGCATCCTAAATGCATAGCATCATATCAATCACAAAGGACATGTTAGGTTTTTGTATGGAGGCTGGGCTTTTATTCGAAGCTACTGTGAACAGGGAAGAGATCATATTTTTATGAAAGTACATAAATTAAGGAGACTTTGTATATTTTTTAAATTTTTTTTGAAAGCACCCTTGCTTTAATTATTATACATTTTAATAATCATTATTTAAAAAATAAATTGCAACCCACAGTAATTATTGATTTTGGCAACACTTTTCGGTTAGATGTCATTATTGTCATTAACGTCAATCAAGTGTCAAATTCAATTCAATTTTGACCTGTGTACTGACAGCTGACAAGTATGACAACCTTACTGGCACAGGTAATATTTTCATAGATTCCATTAGAAGGCAAAGGAATTAATGCCATACATACAAATCATGGAGTTGGTTTTATTTTAAGCCATCTAATATTATTTTAGAATATTTTAAATAACAATAAGGTGTATAATTTGCTTTAAAAAATGATATTTGACCATTTTTTCTTTGTTTCAATGTGCAAAAATAATAATATGACACCAAAAATATTTGGATTTAAAATATGTATTTATTAAATAACGGTGCTTTTAATATTTTTTTCTGTTTTTGTCAGGCCATCCTGAATAAGTTTCCCTATCAGAAAAACCATACATGATAGCTGTTAAAAAAAATTATTATTTTAAGCCCATTTCATAACATGTCCTTTGAATTATTTTGAAGGATTTGCTAATCGATTGCATCATATGTTTGAAAAATTAGTCTGTCAAAATTAACCGTCAAAATGAAAGCTATTGTTACTGTAATTAATTTGTTACGCAATTACCCCGCTGGTCAAATTAATCTCTGATTTGTGGACCTGCAAAATCTGTCAAACAATCTATGTCATAAGATTTGTCAAAAGTATTGAGAAACCGTAGGTACAGACGCCAGCACATCAAGCTACTACAATCTGTCAAATTTCTTTAATAGATTTTCAACTTTATCGCCAAAGTATAAGGTTCAAAGTTGATTTGCCAAATTTGACAGTTTCGTGTAGGTTGATGTGCTGGCGTCTGTACATAAAGCTAGGGCTATCCCAAGACTGCTGTGGCTGCCACATAGCGTCCGTAATTTCCCGGCGAAAGACGTCACTGAAACGTTATTTATGAAATCATCTAAGTCGGTTTGTTTTCCTTGAGAGCGTTTTTCGACACAGTCAAGGCAAACCTCGCTGCCATGTTTTGCATGACGACCGTCACTACGACACCGCTAGGAAACCGCTAGCTTTAGTAAGTATAAAAGGTTGTTCGTCTTACCTTCCCCATGAAACCGGTACCACCAGTGACAAAAACAGACTTATCAGCATAAAACTCGGCAACTGGCACGTACTCCTGACTCCCAGGCACATAATGCCCACCAGACAAACAGGACGCCATTTTGAATTACTTTCCCTTCACAAATCTCACGCTTGAATACTTGCTAAATACATCAAAACTTGTCTAATTCCAGTTAACATGTGCGGGTATTCACAGGTTCTCCGGTTGTGTTGGTCTAGTGTATTAACAGGTTGCGGGTTGTTTCAACATGGTTGTTTGTTTATACCTGGAAAGATAGAGAAATAGGTTAGTTGGTAGTCGAGGTTTTAATAAAAAAAAAAACAGAGACACTCCGGGAGTGCGGTCCTGATCGGACGGAGAGCTATGTGGTCTTCTTTAAGTCAAGGAGTCTTGATACTTGATTTTGCCCTTTATTTTATAATAGCAGCGCCTCGCGGTTTCACCTGCATAAGTGTCAATCCCGTGGGAATATCGGGCTAATAACTATCCTATGTCCTTTCCCGGGACTCAAACTATCTCTATACCAAATTTCATCTAAATCGGGTCAGCGGTTTAAGCGTGTGAAGAGGTAACAAACAGACAGACACACTTTCGCATTTATAATATTAGTATGGCTGTGTCATGTTTTGTGTACATCTTTTGTTGGTGATCCTAAATAAATTGGAAGCAACTCCTTCTAACCTCAACCTTGATATCTATAGCAACAGTCACCAAGAATCATGATTGTTTATTTCCAAAACATCCTTGCGATTATAAGGCCAACAAGTTTGTGAAAACTTATAAGTTCATTAGCTTTGAATAAGGATTTATTACCAAAATATTAGTGTTGCCCAAATGCAAGACCAAGACAAGACCTTAGCCAGTCTTGGTCTTGGTCTTGCGTCAATACACCTGGTCTTGGTCTTGGTCTTGGTATTGCGCTCTCAGTCTTGGTCTTGGTCTTGCAGCAAGAGTCTCGCAAGTCTTGCGAGACTCTACTACTTAGACTAGACTACATTCAAATACCTATTAGCCTATTGCTCAGGGTAGCAGGGACATCGACGCGCAACCGCTTACCATAGATTCAGTAGGTACAGACGCCAGCACATCAACCTACTACAATCTGTCAAATTTCTTTAATAGATTTTCAACTTTATCGCTAAAGCATAAGGTTCAAAATTGATTGGGAAAATTTGACAGTTTCGGGTAGCTTGATGTGCTGGCGTCTGTACATGATTCTGGACCCCCCTGCGTTGAAATTTTTCGTCGGCTTTTTCTTAATTTTTTACGTTTTTTTCTGCAATTTTTTTACTGTAAACTATATAAAATCATTATTTCTATCTGACCCAATGAGATTTTTAATTAAAAATAGTAAATTCAGTTGTTTCACTTAAAACAGCAATGTAATAAAACTCGAAAGGGCTACCTGATCAGCTGTATTGCTAAAGTTCATTTGCGAGGTCAACACTGTCTTCGCGCTCACGCTATTCGCTTTCAAATGCCGCGACGAAGGGACCGCAGCGCCAAGCGGTCTCCTCGTATTATTATTAACGCACTTGAAAATAAACTTTAAAATTATTACAATAAAGTGCATAAATGCTTGAACCTGACAAAAAATACGGAAGATTGCGGGAATCCCCGCGCGATCGATGGCGTCGAGTCGGCCATGAATCCCAATGAATCTAACAGTCGCGTCACATGAGGCATTTTAATCATCTACATAATTGAATGACCCATTTACTACTTTTATTTTAGATTCGTTATGAGGGGATAATTATTTTTCTAAGGCTTCATCGATTTAAGGGGGAAGCGCTAAGGTAGCCCACGAAATTAAAATTTTCTTACGTTTTTTGCAATTTGCTGGTCAGTGAATTTCGCGGGCTACCTAATACCGCTTTCGCCTTAAGTAAAGAAGATTAAAAAAAACGTGCAGAAGTGTATTGATAGTCACGTAATTTTTCGATATTTTTTTATTATCAACAATAATTTTAGGTTGGAATGCAATTCAACAATGTAATTTACTGTTTCATAAAAAATACATCCATTTTCGCATAATCGGGATTGAAACCAAATACCTACTATAACGCCCAAATCTCAGTTTGACTTAACTGCGAGACGCAAGAGTCTTGCAGGCTTAGTCTTGTTCTTGCTCAAGTCTTGCAGGGTTCAGTCTTGGTCTTGGTCTTGCTAAAATAAGTCGGTCTTGGTCTTGGTCTTGGTCTTGCAAAAATGCAAGAACAAGACCAAGACTGCAAGACCAAGACCGATTTTGGGCAACACTACAAAATATACACTATGATCAAAGGATCAAGTGCAATGTATGTTTGTGCAGTTTAAAAACCGTCAATAAAAGTTAAAGATTGATTATAATGAAGAATAATAAGATAAGAAAAGATAAGATAAGATTGATTTAATAATAAGATATAATATATGCACGATGATCAAAGGATCAAGTGCAATGTCTGTTTGTGCTGTTTAAAAACCATCAATATAAGTTAAAGATTGATTAAAATTAAGAATAAGAAGATAAGACAGAAAATAAGATAAGATTGATTGTAATAATAAGATATAAAATAATTCTAACTTAGTAGCAAGTAGTTTCATTTCGTTTCTCATTGTGGATTGCAATAAACGATTTGAGATTCGATTTGAAGAAAATAAATACAGTAAAATAGGTTTATTTGTCACAGAAAAACAGGAAACTCAATGCATACAAAGAGATAAGTTAATTTGAATTAAGAAAAATAAGAAAACGAAATAGATGTATAATCACGAGCAGAGAACAGAAATAGCTGCACGTCGTGACTGTGATAAAGGCTTCTGCTCAGCATAATGCTGTGCTATGGCACCCACAGCATAGCGCTGATTTTCAGTGGTCACCCGAAACTGAAGTGCGGAAACCAAGTCAGTTTCAAAAGAAATCTCCAAGTGCGCAACTATAATACATTATATTAATTGCATACATTGGCACAATTGTCGACATCGCCGCCATTGCCATAGATAGGGTTGTCAGGTCTTGAAAGTGAAAAGTCGGACAGACCAGCCAGTTTAGCCGGACATTTGGGTAAAAAAGCCAGGCCCTTAATTTTTTAGTCTTAATATATCATGACAAATTTTTTTAAGTGTGACTAGGCATTTTTTATCATCTACCTTATAAGGAGCGAAATACACTGAGCGAGTAGAGTGGGGTGATTGGTGATAAAGAGTGGTGCGGCGGGGCGGCGAGGCGGGGGTACGCCGCGCACGATGGTTAAATTTAAAAAGCCTAACAAAAACCATACAGGCCAGACACCCTCTGATTTGGCCGGACACGCAACCAAAAAGCCTGTCTTTGTCCGACTTTATCCGGAGGCCTGGCAGCCCTAGCCATAGAGAAAAACAGGATAGAATAGACAGAGTTGCAAAAAAGATAATTATCTATTCTATTCTATTTTTAATTATGGCAAGTAAAGCCGATGTCGACTATTCTGCCAATGTCAAAAGATAATTATCATTGAAATACAGTCCGTTCACAGTTATTTTACCTGTGACAGCAACAACGCAACAGAAGTGGACAAAGGTGTTATCTGACAAAGTCAAAAAATCCCGACTGTTTTGCATGAACATAGGTTTTAACTGATGATAAATCAATTCATGGATTTAAAACACACCACTTATAATTCGTTACATAGTTACGAATCATAAGTGGTGTGTTTTAAATCCATGAATCGATTTATCATCAGTTAAAACCTATGTTCATGCAAAAAAGTCGGATTTTTTGACTTGGTCAGATAACACCTTTGTCCACTTAACCCTTCAATTGTAACGAGAATATAGATCACTGTGATTTTGACAGACTTGTCAATGCCAGCAACCCAACAGGAACCTTATAATAACGAGAATGAAGATCACTATGATTTTGATAGTGATGCAAAATCAGCAGTGAAATAAATATGAAAGAATTGCAACATAAAATGGTTCTGCTTTGACAGGTTTTTAACAGATGTCAAAAACCAAGGGAAGATTCCCTTGACAGATAGCGCCGCCATGATGCTTTTTACGAGAACAAGAAAAGTCGCACTTTAAATAAACCCATTGTCATTTTGAGCTTCGTTCCTGCCGGGGTTCTCCCGAGTTTCCAAGTTTTTTTATTTATATGCACATGTTTCTGTGACAATAAAACCGTTTATCTTTCTTTCTTTCTTTTCCAACAATTGATTTAACAACGTTATTAAATTGTAAATGAAAAATCATTGACGAAATTTGAGGTTACAAATTTAACAGCTTAAATTGTCAAATGAAAAACATCTTAAAGTAATTTGAAATTAGAATTTTGGGTTTATGACTTCAAATAATCAAGCCTCTACAAATTGGGATACACAGATCCATTTGTTTACATTTTCCAGACCATAACTTCATTTCCTAATGTTTAATTTTCTCGGCTCTACTCCACTCCATCGTAATGGAGTGCCAGCCTTAGACAAATAAGGTTTCATTCAGAGTGTTAGTAATTTTTCAACACATTTGCTCGAAAAATGCATTTACAAAGCCTGACAACATTGTTCGAAAGTTAAAAATTACGCACCATACAACGGAACGTGCGGTAAAATAGGTACTCTCACCTAAGTACCTATTTTACGGCATATCCCGTTGTATAGCACCGTGCGTTTTCATTACGGTTTTTTTTTAATTTTCATAAAAAAATATATAAGAATTCCACTAAAGAGTTTTACATTATGAGAATAAACAACCTGACTGATCGAACCTCCTTGGAAGCGCTTTTGCTCAATACGTTGTCTCACTTTAATGCTAAAGAGTAAATGAGACGAAAGATGTAGTTCTAATCTAAATGTATAGTATAGTATAATAAATGAGACGAAAGATGTAGTTCTAAATCACCACGTGCATGTGGCGCCATTTGCAAATTCGCGCCATTTTCATATTAGAAACTTCAAAAATTGTTGCGACTTTAATTGTTCTCTAAAAATAGTCAAATGAAAAAGTTTGTTTATTTACATACTGTACTGTTTTCTCGCAAATGTGTTGAAAAACATTGTATGACACACGTGCAGAAATTGATATTTACAAACTCGTGACTATGGTAAGCCCTCTACTTCGTCTCGGGCTTACATTCGTCTACTCGTTTGTAAAAACCAACTTACCGCACTAGTATCATAAATAACTATTATTGGCCCCTAACTACAAAATACTAAACAGTAGAAAATACTAATAAGGATACACAATGTCAATGTAAAAAAATGTTCTGAAAATTCTGTATGTCATCGTAAAATGCCAAGGTGTTAACAAGTTTAAGGCTATAAGATAATTAAAAAGCTTTGTAGGTCACATAAATATTCATCAAAAATTGCGAATAGATGGAGAGCAGTGGTGGAGCAGTGGTAATGGCCCGCTTTAGAGATGTAGGTCGTGGGTTTGAACCCAGGCAGGTGCTTTACTTTGAGTAAATAATTTCATCACCACTGCTTTCAAAACGGTGAAGGAAAACATCGTGAGGAAACCGGCTTGTAGTAGAACCAAATATTCCAAGACATGTGACATCTACCAACCCGCACTGGGCCCGAGTGGTGGATTACAGCCCCCTCCCTCTCGAAGAGAGGACGCCTGTGTCCCAGCAGTGGGTGGGACCACTATAGGATGATTATGTATGCAATTACATAATTGCAACCACAAAGATCTTCCGGCAAAATTTCATACTGATAAAAGTCGTAATAATGTCTATGGTAATATAAATTGCCGAATAGAATCGGCTGATAGTAAACAAGAAGTTTTTATTTTCCATTTTAAATTTCTTAATTAGTCTAAAAATAGTTTAGTTATGCTGGTTTTATTCTGAAAATACAACTTGATTTATGAATGATCTTACGTCGCATAGACTATAGAAAATTAGCTGTCAAAATTAATTCGGTATTTTTTTAACAAGGAAAAGTGTTAGAGCATTAATCAAAGAAATGGAATAATATCTACTCTTGCAAAATTCTTAAGGATCTTTGTTTGCATTCGGCACCCTAATTGCATTGCATTATCAAAGTCAAAGCATTTATTTCAAAAAGGCACATAGGAGGCACTTTTGAACGTCAGAAATTACAACATATCTATAGAATTGATTCTAGTAGCCCATTCCAAAAGGAAGTTTTCGTATGGGGAAGAATGGGCAAGAAACTCCACCGTTACTCTTTTAAAATGTTTTACAATCAGAATCAGAATTTTTATCAATCAGATTCTGAATAATTTTGACGGTTATTACTAATCCATTGCTTAGTCAAAAAATTTGTCTGTTCAACAACGTAAATAACGCAATGAATGTTGTTACAACTGTCAAAATAAAGCCATTCCGACTGTCAGTGGGTTACGCAATCACCCCGCAGGAGCTTGACTCCTACCGAGGCCGAGCGAGGCGAGCTGGCTGGCACTAGCAAAATACAATGCGTGCCACGAAAGATGAGACTTGACCCCGCCTCCCCCGCTCTTTCCGCCGCCCCTATGACGTCCGGTCCCGTCCCGCACTCAGACCTCATACCGCTAAAGATACCTAAAATCGTGTTCTGCGCATGTCAAACCACGTGGTGTGTCAAGTCTCATCTTTCGTGGCACGCATTGTACAGAGAATGGTGCCGATTCCCTTGTTCACAAACTAAATTTAAATTCAGTGCATCTTTTTCTTTCTATTTCATTTTGAAAAGGACAGAAGATAAATATTAGTTTAGTCCTGTCAAATTAAGATACTCCATAGACAAGTTTAGACGTGATTAAAAAATTGGCTACAAAAAATACGTCAATTTACGTCAGGCGCTGAATAATTTGACAGGACTAAACTAATATTTATCTTCTGTCCTTTTCACAATGAAATAGAAAGATAAAGATGCACTTAGCTTAAATTTAGTTTAGTTTGTGAACAAGAGAATCGGCGCCAATGTGTGTAAAAGACAGGGAGGCATTGCCTTGCAGACATACAGGCCACTTAGATGAATAAAAAATCAGTTGATGAAAAACGATGAAGAATTCAGGGCCTCTAAACACTAGCATTTATCGAACACCTTGTATTACTGATTTCAAAGCTACATTATCTATGTCTGTGTAGTATGTCTATTACATCCATGTATACTACACAGACATAGATAATAAAAAAAGAATATAGATAGATATAAAACAAAGCCGCTTCTCGTGTGTGTCTGTCTGTATGACCGCTCAGATATTCTAAACTACTCAATGGAGTTTAATGCGGTTTTCACCATTATTTTGAGCATTTTTTCCGGGAGGTGTATGAGTATAACACACTAACTTATGCCCGCGTCTGCGTCCGCGTGAAATTTCTTGTTCCTTCTATCTACCCCGTTGCATCGCATCGCCTGCCCGCGCTGTTACAGTACCCGGCGATAAATATTGCACATCGACCTTTTTACACAAAACCATTTTATACAAAGAATAAAAATAATTATCAAAAGAAGCAAATCATAATTGTTTTAACAGCTCCTAATAGATACCGGACTGTTTGTATTTCGTGCGACAGAGATAACGCTCTACGAAGCCGAAATTAGCCGATTGTCTCTTTCCAAAGGTCGATGTGCAATATTTGTCGCCGGGTACTGTACTTCATTGTTGCTTAGAATTCTTTCCAATTTTCATTTTGTTCGGCTCCTAAGGGCCTTAGTGTGATGTTAAATAGCCTTTCTGAAGAATTAGGCTATCGATTGTAAACTAATTTTTCAAATCCGTCTCTTAGTTTCAGAGATTAGCGCGTTTAAACAAACAAACTCTTCAGCCTTATTATTAATATAGATTATTAAATACATAGATTGAGCATAGAAATCTCGTGGTTTTGACATGTCGCCAGTGCACCCGAGCGAAGCAGGGGCGGGTCGCTAGTAGTTTTAGCAGATTCCAAAACTATGTACCAGAAATTACCAAGTTATCGTGTTATCGTACATACCTGTAGAATTAACTTAAAAATCACCGTAGCGCAAGTTAATCTTCTTAAAATAGACAACGTTCTGCAAAAAAATCAATAGAGAGTTATGACCTGCCTAGCCTTTTCCCAACTATGTTGGGGTCGGCTTCCAGTCTAACCGGATGCAGCTGAATACCAGTATTTTACATGGAGCGAACATTTTATTTTTTATTTTATCATTTTGTCATCATTTTACTATTTAAAGAACTGATTCGAGAGTGTTTGACTAGCAATTTGTGGTTCAAAAACAAAGGAATATTATCATTATAGAAATCCTAGATCATTGTCCAGGTGCTTGCCAAATATCTCTCTCTATCTTCTTTTTCTCTCTCTATCTTCTTTTCTAAGTTTCATGTAATGTCAACATAAGAAAATAATATTTTAAAAATAACCTTTCTAAACAGCTGTGGAATGAGCTATGTACCACAAGTACTCGTAAGTTGGTAGTTAGACCTTTTTCCAGCATTGGACTGCAATGAACTCATCACATTGATTGATTAATTCAATCTGAACTCCTAACCTCTTACTAGGTGCGGGTATCTAGGTCCAAATAAAGAAAAATCTGGAAATCTAAATCCAAATATAACATAATCCGTTCTCACCAAAATAGCCGTCC
Source organism: Luperina nickerlii (assembly GCA_963855955.1). Classification (NCBI taxonomy): domain Eukaryota; kingdom Metazoa; phylum Arthropoda; class Insecta; order Lepidoptera; family Noctuidae; genus Luperina; species Luperina nickerlii. Next base: position 6,163,498 of record OY979690.1, read on the forward strand.
AAAAAAATTTACACTTTTCTCTTGAAACAACAAAACGTCAATACATGTAGAATCAAAGTATGCAACAGCCAAAGCACTTGTATTTTGCTTTCAGATACATTTTTAATTGTCACAAGCACGTCCCGATGTCAATAAATATACGTTCATGTACAAGTTTATCAATTATTCACTTTTTATTTTATCCGTTTTCAGATAGGCGTAATCTATGCCATCATTTTGACGTCTCCAGTCATTTTTTATATTTTTATTTTCTTGGGTTTGGCCAGTTTCGGAAATGAGGTCGAGGTTGGAGTCAGCTTTGAAATAACGTAAATTCGCCTGAATTAGCATAAGAATTAATTTGTTGATTTTTAGGTCTATGTTTTAAGAATGCTTTGCTTAACTAATTATTATTTCCTTTATTGAACTAAATACATATAAATTATATTTTTGAATATTAATATAAAAAGAAATATAAAAACATTTAAAAATATAAAAAATTGTAGCCCACCGGTATCCAAGGGTCCAAGCTACCGGCGGTCAGGGCTCCAGAGAGAGGAACCTCCTAACAATGCAGGCCGTGTCCAGAATACCGCTTTCTGAATCAAGCCCTTGATCCAGCTGCCCAACGAGAGCCTCCTTAGGTGTTGGTCGAGGCTCTTGGCTATTAAACCATTGGCTGTCACGACTATCGGCACACTGATCGCTGAGTCCACATCCCATATGTCGACAACCTCGCGAGCCAAGTCAAGTTACTTGATCTGTTTATCTTTCTCGGCTTTCACGAGGTTCTCATCATGCGCGACGGTTATGTCAACAATCATTGCGCAACGCTCTGATCGATCCACCACCACTATATCAGGCTTATTGGCAACAATAGTTCTGTCAGTGATGATGGATCGATCCCAGTACAGTGTGATATTACCATTTTCGAGAACTGGGTCTAACTAATTTATTATTATTACGCGCGCAGTCGTTAAATGTGTTCAAAAGACTCGTAAAGGAATAGTAGGTACTTGTCGTTCTGATCTTGTTGTCCTAATTGCAATAATCTAGAGTCTTCTTTTATTTCCGTTGCTTATATATTTAGTATGTATGTATCTATAATTTTGGATATGTATCTATTTTAGTGTATTGTATGCATAATATTTGCACCAACGACAGACCCATTTTATATCCTGGAAAATCTTTGTCCATTCCAAGGTTGCCTGGAAGAGATCGCAGAAAGCGATAAGACCGCCCATTGTGTGTTTTGTAGTGTTTGATGTATTTTTCTCATGTCATTGTGGTGCACAATAAAGTATATACATATAAAAAAAAACAAAAACATCTTTCAATGAATCTACCAATGTTTGATGCATTCCTTTAAATTATTATCACGAACTTCATCATCGGAATTTTATCTATATCTCTGAAGAGTTGTCTGTTTATTTGAACGCGCTAACCTCCTTTCACGCGGACGCAGTCGCTGGCAAAAGTTAGTCATTTTTATAAAACCTATCTCCCAAATGTTAGGCACAAGGTTTTCAAAATAAATCAAATAATAATAATCTTTTCCCTGACGCAATCAAGCGGGTTTTTTTTTATGAATTCATTTACTAGGTAATAAATTATACCAATGTTTATTAATAATAATATATAATAAATTAATTTCGGATCCATAATAATATGATGTCCATTTGGTTAGTACACATTATTGGATTCTTCAATTATTTACAGGTTTATTGGATAACCGGCTGCTTGCATTGCTGAAAATTGGTCTCATCGGCCATAACATATCATCACACCTGCATTCCCAGAAGGATTAGACAGAGTTGTTCTTCTACTATTGTATACCTACCCACATTTCGCCAGTTGCGATTTAAGGCTCCTTCAAACAGGCGCGACACGCGATAAAATCGCGCGCGACACAAAGGCACCGCAAGTCGCGCAACGGGCGGTGCCTTTGTGTCGCGCGCGATTATATCACGTGTCGCGCCTGTTTGTAGGAGCCTTTAGTCTCATATAATAGGGAGCGAGCCTATTGTCACAACTCCAGACTCTACTGAGAAATTCCAGATAGACCATAGCATGTATTAAATTATAATTATTATATTAATTAATTATTATATAGGTATTATATATATTAATTAATTAATTATATTTTTATATTTATAACCTGTTTATGTATTTGTGTACCTAGTTTTAATAGTTTTTAGGGTTCCGTATATCCGAAAAACGGAACCCTCATAAGATCACTTCGTTGTCAGTCTGTTCATCAGTCAAGACCCTTTTTCTCAGGAACGCGTGGAGTTATCAAGTTGAAATTAATATCAAATAAGTACCTACTCATGGCTGCAATCCCATAAAATCAAGTTGAAATTAATATCAAATAAGTACCTACTCATGGCTGCAATCCCATAAAATCAAGTTGAAATTAATATCAAATAAGTACCTACTCATGGCTGCAATCCCATAAAATCAAGTTGAAATTAATATCAAATAAGTACCTACTCATGGCTGCAATCCCATGAAGCAGTGAAAAAATCAAACTTCTAAGTTAACGTGATAAGTTGTTACATTACAAAAAAAAAAAAAATTAAAACTATTTACACACATACAAATTTGTACGGAGCCCTCGGCGCGCGAGTCTGACTCGCACGCACATGACCGTTTTTTTTTATTACTGTTCCTCTCAACTAAATTACCTGCCATCTAATATCTTCACCACCCTTGGTTGACTGGTAGAGAATGCTTGACAATACGTCCGCTGACATTTTTGTTTTTGTCCCTTTTTTGTGTGCGAGAAGTTAAAAAAAATAATAAAATTCCAATAACACTTACTCGACCTGAGAATCTTAGAGCCTGAGAATCGATCCTAGCTGCAGGGGAGGAGGAGTGTTGGTATTACGTTGGGCGCTCTCCCTATCCTCGGCAGCCGAAAATTTGCAGGTGGCGGGGCCAATGACCTGACCCGTCGCAGGGGGACCAAGGGTGCCCAGACACGGGGTTGTCTGGCGCCCATATACTGGTTTGGTCCCTGTGGTGGCCACGGCGTGCTATGTGTTCTGGTGCGCCGGTGATGGGGAGTACTCCCCAGAGGAGGGTCCGGTAACGGACAGCCGCGGCGGGTTCACGGATGAGTGCTAACGCGTGCCCGTGTTCCCGCCGTAAGCGGCAGAGGAGGACACAGTGGAGTTTTAGTGGGTTAGAGTCCCACATAACTGCACTATCTCCCCGTGGTAGTGCAGAATGCATGAGCATTTCTCCACGATAAAAAAAAAGACCTCGTGCCCAGTGCATTTCATTAGATTATTTCTACTGTTTCCTTAGTTTTACAGGCACGTCTACCGACCTCCTTAACGGCTATCATTTTGATTGATAACTGAAAATTGGGGCCAGATTTCTTTATTCTGCTTTTTTTATCGCTATGTGCAAATATAGGATTCCTATCGGCATAGCTTATCGGTTGATAACCGAGTATCATACCTAAATATAGTGAACAACTATTTGCACAGGGTCCAAATTTGTTGTTGGTTGTCAAAATTTGTCCATCTATTTTAATGGAAAATATATGGACAAATTTTAACACAGCGCTCAGAACGACTAACTAAAGATATCCAAGCAAAAAAAAAAACACTGATTAAAGTGATTTTATTTTGACCTAAAATAATAAATTGCCCGCACATTAGTGTATTTTCGTTAGCTGATTATTTTTCTTGTAGGTTTTTTCTTATATATTTTTTTACCATCGTCCTTATTTTGGTGGTCTGAATGATTTCTAAAAGTGTGTCCATCTATTTTAATGGGATCTTTTACATACTTTAGTATAAGTTTTCGTTACACGATACACCTTGTCCATAATCCTCGTAATGGTAGACAGAGGTATATCATACACCTACATTTTTAACCGACTTCAAAAAGGAGGAGGTTCTCAATTCGACTGTATGTTGTGTTTTTAAAGTGAAAACTTCTTTAGGTGCGTTAGTTCCTTGTTTGTGCACTACTGTCAAATTCTAGCATTAAGTTCATAAAGGCTTCACCGCTTGTTGCGCGACTTGCGGTGCCTTTGTGTCGCGCGCGATTTTATCGCGTGTCGCGCCTGTTTGAAGGAGCCTTAACTTGTGTAGAAAAAATAACGTTTTATATCATATTATTATATTGGTTAAACCCAAACTTGAACCCACAAGGTGTAACAACAAATACCATAGTATTATATCATAGTTTAAAACTAGATGCCTGCATATCAGTATATTAAAAACATAGCGAAATTAATTCATACGACCGTGACACCGTTTTATAAATTGATATCTATATATATTATATACGGTGTTAAGAATGACTGGTTATATAATAAATTGATTGTCAAAAATGTAATAGACTAATCGGGTAATATTATGCAATTAATCACGCTTCACTTGTAAAAAGGATGAGCAGTATTCAAGGCAGTCGATTTTAAATTTAATTATAAATCTTGTTGTTATGAAAAAAATCAGGATTGGTTTTAATAGATTAGGTTGTCAAAGCAGAAGGTGAGAACTGAGAAACCTAAAAAAAAAGAAAAAAAAGAAAGAAGAAGTATTTATTGCGACTCGTACGGGAAGATCACAAACTGAATTTAAACACAGTAAAATAAAAATCCAAGTTATATAAAAAAAAGTAACAAAAGGAAAATGAAACAGAAAGTCCTATACGAGTCCTATATTATATATGTATATATACAATATGCCTAGATTGTATTTTGATTTAGACAGTCTTTTTAATGCTGGCATTTTATATATTATTAGCCTCAGGAAGTGTACAGACGCCAGCACATCAAGCTACCCGAATATGTAAAACTTTCCCAATCAACTTTGAACCTTATACTTTAGCGATAAAGTTGAAATTCTATTAAAGAAATTTGACAGATTGTAGTGGCTTGATTTGCTGGCGTCTTTACAACAGTTACTTCTTTCCCAGAATAGACAAACTTATGGAAAGAAAAAATAGAAACATCCGAATTGAGAACCTCCTCCTTTTTAGAAGTCGGTTAAAAAGAAAGAAAGAAAATACGTTTATTTGCGGCAAATATGACGCATAAAAATAAAAAAAAACTGGCACTCCGGTAGTGCCGACAGAAGTGAAAACTTGAACAATTACGAGTGTATTTTGTGAATCGTCTTATAAACAAAACACGCGTGTTAAGGTGTGTTCCTTATTTTATAGGGTTTTTTGCAAATCAGGTATGATGACCAAAGTGACTGGTTTATTCTTCTCGTGAAAGGAATTTATTCAGATTTACAAATAAGCACACAGGATAGACTTCAGTTCGTGGTGTTGGTCGCGGCAGTGGTAAGAGAAGCAAGCCCATGGAGCTCGTCGTCAGTTATATATCCGTGGTTCAGCGCCATCTCGTCGTTGTTGGATGAACTACGTAGTTAGTACGCGAGGCCCTCGTAGTTCTTCCCGATGTGCATAGATGGCGCTGTCCTCAACAACGCGCGTCTTTCGTTTTACGTCTTACGAATCTTACGATCAGGGTCACGTGACCTGACGCGAATTTAGAAGTTTTTACCCATTCCAAAAAAAGTACACAGCGCCGCTAAAGAAGTTTTCACTTCAAAAAACAAAAACAAAATAACACACAAATCTACGCAAAACGGCCATCGCTACCGGCCGTATATAAACAAAAATTGTTTATTTTCGTTTTTGTACAATTTGTAGATGACCCCGCTAAATAGTCCTTCCTATAAACCGCTACAAGTGAATTTGGCAGGATAGTATCATTTTTAGCAGGCTTGGCATACGAAATAGGACACATTTCCTATCGGGCGGCGCGTGGGGTGATTTGTTTTGCAGGCCTGTATGTTCTATATAGCATAATTATATCAAAAAGGTGTGTTCTCCAATTAAGGGTGTGGAGACCATTAAACTGAGCATTTCATTTCCATATTTAATTTACTGTGGAATATATCATCATCTGCCTAACCTTTTCCCAACTATGTTGGGGTCGGCTTCCAGTCTAACCGAATGCAGCTGAATACCAGTATTTTACATGGAGCGACTGTCAGTCTGATATCCACAACCCAGTTACTAAGACCTCCTCGATACTCCTTGGTACGACCGGCTGGCAGACTTTCAGGCTTCTGACTACCCATAACGACGGTAAAAACCACGAATGACAGCCGGGATGAGCACGAAGGTCTCGGTATACAAAGATCCATGGACCAACCTCGGCAAGTGTATCTGATCCTCACAGTGAAATATATAGGTATACATAACTTACATGCTAACTGTCTCAAAATAATAATATAAATATATTGTACAGTACCCGGCGATAAATATTGCACATCGACCTTTTTACACAAAACCATTTTGTACAAAGAATAAAAATAATTATCAAAAGAAGCAAATCATAATTGTTTTAACAGCTCCTAATAGATACCGGACTGTTTGTATTTCGTGCGACAGAGATAACGCTCTACGAAGCCGAAATTAGCCGATCGTCTCTTTCCAAAGGTCGATGTGCAATATTTATCGCCGGGTACTGTACTAGCTTCTGCCCGCGATTTCGTTCGCGTGAAGTTTCTCGTTGTAACATAAAACATAGCCTATGACACTCAGGGATAATGTAGCTTTCCATTGGTGAAACAATTTCCGGGGGTCGAACCAGTAGTTCCGAAGATTACCTCTTATAACCTCACAAACTTTACCTCTTTATAATAGGTTATAGATAAGGAAGGGATTCATTGGGCATCAAAAAATTCGTCCGCGTCGCTGTCAGTGGGAGAAGTGCCCGAAAGACTGGCTGTATTGCAACGTCAAATGGCAATGCTAAAGGATCCTGTAGTTAAGCGCGATGCGACGAACAATTTCCACGAAGTTTTCACAGAAGTTGACAGGCGCAACGCGGCTCTAGTAGAACTACTAGAGCCGCGTTGCGCCTGTCTGCGGAAGGCTTAATTTTTTGGCCAAAAATTAAGTCACAGGAAGAGTCGACCAACCGCTTGGTGATGTAACAAAGTATTAAAAAAAAAACAATACGTCAGACCAAAATGCCTGTCTCTCTGTTCCTGTTCCAAAAAGTATTAGATGAAAGAGTAAACAAACCCTGTATAGATTAAGTTTTTATACAATCGCTCACTAAAGGGAATTACTAACACATTCATCTGTAATAAGAAGGTTTCAACTCTACATCTCACTCTTGTTTGCATGTCATAATACTGTAATTGAAAATAAATCGACGAAAACAAACCTCAATTGTCAAATGAAAAAATTAAAACATTTTTGGCCAAAGAATTAGCATTGCCTTTCAATGTGGCAATGCTGCCAGTTTTCTGGGCACGTTTCCGGATGACAGCGATGCGGACGAGTACTTCGACGCCTAAGTGTCCTTTTGTATTTATTTGTTCAGTCAGTCATTTTTAAGTTGATTTAATTTTATAATTTCGGGTTTAACTACGCAAATAATAAATAAAATCAACTGAATTCGTAAGTGTGTCGCCACAACAAATTAACACACAAAGGTACGTTTTCCATTTGTTTACATTTTCATCAGATACTTTTCGAACAGACTATACAAAAAGACGAATCCTGCTAACCCCACAAATTAGAAAGCGTGTGTACAGTTAGGCGAATTGAATCAATAAGGACAAGGTCGTACAATGCCCCCACGTATCCGGCGTCGACGCCCAGGGCCGGGCGAAGGCCTAGGGAACTTTACGCTTCATTTACGCCCGGGAGAGTAAGTGGGGCGATCTACTGGCTTAGTGACACTGGCGCATGGTTTTGCCATTAGAATAATGTACCCAAGATTTTATAATAATTTGATTTAAAATAGTGTCGTTGGAGTTTCTTGTCCGTTCTTCTCCATAGAGATTTACTTTTCGGAATGGTCAACTAGCTTCAACTTTCTGACTAACTGACCGACCCTTTGACAATTCAAAAGTAAATTATGTAAATGGTTTGATTCAAATAAATGCTTTAAGTTTAATATTGGAGTTGAAATTGACATTTGAAACATATCTCATGTGTTATTAAAAAATTCGGGTTATTAAAAAAATCTAAATTAAAGATTCCAATTGGCGAATCATTAATTAGTTTACAACGCTTAAAATAGATATCTCGCTAAAATAAAAAGTAATTTTATGACGAGTCTACTAAGTGAATGTGAGTCTTCAATTTTTGATCTTTATGGCTCGAACTAGGCAAATAATAATAATAATAATAATAATCATTTTATTATCAGGCAACTAAGGCCCATAGAAAAAATACACAAAATAATCTTATACAATAATAAACTAATACATATTAAAGAAACTTAAAACTATGATTATACACGTAACGTTGTCGGCGTCGTGTTTCGCTGCGTGGTGTCGCGTAACCGTCCTCGGAAACGTCGATATACGACACCTTTCGGCCAAAAGTCCTCTTTCAGACAGGTCTGTAGATGTTGGGTTGGAACACGTACCACGAATGACTTAAAGTTGATGTTGTGGCGCGATTCCAACCTTTCGACCCTCAGAGTCCAGTTGGTCTTCACCTTCAAATACTGCACGACTTCCTCAGTTGTCGTGGAGTGATGCAGACGCGAAAGGTACAGCTGCGTCGTAGGCACAGCAGGGCGTAGCAGCATGTTGGGTCCAGTCGGTGCGGTACCACACAGGTTACGAGAATGGAGCTTCTTCTTCTTCCTTTCTGCTTTCGTGAAACCCTCCTCATCAACTTGGCTGGCTCTTGGCAAAGAGCAACGGACCGCAGTCAGGGCAGGTTGAGCACCCTTTACCAGTTTATCCCCTTTTCTGGTGTGTCGCTTAGGCTGCGACGCATCTGATTTGCCGCTGGTGACAATAGCAGCGTAGGCACGTTTAGGCTAAGCAGACCTTACATTTTTCTGTTATTTCTTGAACGGTAGGTAACTATGTATATAAAACACTAGCAGCGCCCAGCAGTTTCGCCCGTGTAAGTTACGATCCCGTGGTAATATCGGGATAAAAGTATCCTATGTGATAATCCAGCAAATGGTCTATCTATGTGCCAATTTTCATCCAAATCTGTTCATCGGTTTACGCGTGATTGAGTAACAAACATCCAAACATCTTCAGAAACTTTCACATTTATTAGTAAGACTGCCTCACTGGAGCTCACAACCTACTAATTCCAGAAAAAAATCTGTAATAGGTACTTCGATCAACTCGATGAGCGTATCATAAACGGCCGGAAAATAAGACCATATGTAATGTTGTGGTCTTATTTTGCAACATAGTTTTTTCAACCTTATTGCTTAGAAATTACGTTTTATTTTTATTTAAAAAATACGTTTTCTTTTAAATCAAAGTACAGTACCCGGGGATAAATATTGCACATCAACCTTTGGAAAGAGACAATCGGCTAATTTCGGCTTCGTAGAGCGTTATCTCTGTCGCACGAAATACAAACAGTCCGGTATCTATTAGGAGCTGTTAAAACAATTATGATTTGCTTCTTTTGATAATTATTTTTATTCTTTGTATAAAATACAAAAAGGTAAAGGTCGATGTGCAATATGTATCGCCGGGTAGGTACTGTAGTAAATATATTGCTAACGATAATACACTTTATGTTTGAGTGTTAAGGTTTATAATCAAGTTACATATGCAACCGTGGCCACTTGAGCGATTTGTTTTTGTTGTGCTATAGAGTATGAGGAAAAGGGTGTAAAGTTCACTCATCCTCCATAGAAAATGGAGGATCTTTCGATCAGACGGGTGTTGTGTCTGGCGAGCAACTGCCCGATGATTCATGTCGGGCCGTTGTATGTTGTATAATACGAATAAGTAATATACGAGTATATATGCTAGTTGCGCGGTAAACTCTGCTTGCAAGATGCAGGATTCTGCGTGACGTCAGTATGACGCGTTGTTCGCATGTGACGTTGTAGATACCGCTACAGTGATATTGTTGATCGAAGACGAAGTATCTTGAAATTGTTTTTTTTTAACAGCTAAGCGGAACTTGGAGCGTTAAGTAATACACAAAGTAATAGGAAATTACTGTCCCGCCACTACTAAGCAAGTGACTCTACCAAGGTGAATGCGCCGTTACTCGTAACACTCAAATGCGTCTATGCGGGAAGTTGGAACAAAATGTAGAAATAAAGACTCAGAAAGTTAGATAATCTGTCGTAGATTACATTGGTATATCTAGCTAGATATTGGGGCTCGTGGCTAAGAAAAAACATCCCCACGTGTCGGTAAATCAGGTTAAGCTACACTTGCCGCGGTCAGTCCGTGGATGGGTGACCATCTTTATATACCGAGACCCCTCCGTGCCTCGGAAAGCACGTCAAGCTGTTAGTCCCGGCTGTCTTTCTTGGATATTTGACAGTCGTTACAGGTTGTCAGAAGCACGAAAGTCTATAACAACCAGTCTTACCAAGGGGTGATGTGTTACCCAGTAACTGGGTTGTGGAGGTCAGATCGGCAGTCACTCCATTTAAGATACTGGTATTCAGTTGCATCCGGTTAGACTGGTAGCTGACCCCAACATAGTTGGGGAAAAGCTAGGAAGATTGATTGATCTAGCTAGATATTGCAGAAGCTTACAAACACTATCAGCTTATAATATTCCCACTGCTGGGACACAGGCCTCCTCTCGGTGAGAGGGCGTGGGCCGTAATCCACCACGCGGGCCCAGTGCGGGTTGGTAGATGTCACATGTCTTCGAATTTTTGGTTCTAGGACATGATGGTTACCTCACGATGTTTTCCTTCAACGTTTTGAGACAAGCTTACAAACTCATCAGAAATTTTAAACATAATAAAACTAATTTTAGATCAATGATACACAATCGCAGAGATCAGACGGCTAGACCACATGGGTAGACAAACGGCTAGACCGAAAATCAATTAATCAATAACTCTGTATACACGAGGCTAGAGCGACTAGCAGCTTACTAGAATTATCTTACTATCCTAGGTTCAAAAACTAGCCTAGTGTAACCCGGGCATTAGAGGCACAATACAAAATCAAGACATTGTGGAATTCGCAGTTTAAGGGGGAACCGCTAAGGTAGCCCGCAAAATTATAATTTTCTTACGTTTTTTGCAATTTGCTGGTCAGTATTAAGTTGTACGTCGATCAATATATGATTCGCGGCCGTAACAAATATGTATTTACAGAATTATAATCATTAAAGTCATCAACACTCTAAGGCCACGTAACACCAGCAAATTGCAAAAAACGTCAAAAAATTTAACTTCGCGGGCTACCCTGGCGCTTTCGCCTTAACAGCAATATGAAACAAGTGATAAACGGACTGGTCTGTGGATTTAAATGGCACTTATTTGCAAGTAGGTTGCCTGATAAATGTCATCCGTCGAATAGTATGAGACCCAAAATGGAGCGTGGGTGATGTACGGTCGCAGGAGATCATCGTTTAAGTAGCTCTACTTTCTATGGTAGCTAGTAGGTTGTGAAAGGAATATTTAATTTTAGCACAGCTACATTTTCGGGCTATATTGGGAGTCGGGCTTCCTCTCTGTGAGAGCGAGCGGTGAGACTACGTGGGTCTTGTGCGAGTTGCCTGTAAAGCCACTTTTGAACTATCAAAGGAGAGTTATTGAGAAAAATGAAGCTTGTTGCTCTATTTATTCAAGACGATTTCAATAGCGCAGAACCGGCTTAAATTTTACTAGCATCGTGTAAAGAGCACTAGCATCTGCCAAACCCGGATAGCAAGCCAGGATAGCAAACCGAGGTTCTAGCTTGCTGGCTTTCGGTGAACATGGGATTCTGCGCTTAGATACAATTTTGTAGAGTTAACGTAGCAAGTATGTTGACAGAAATGCTGACGGTAAAGGATCCCAAGTCAGTCTCGTAAGCTGTAGATATAATCAAGGTGAATTTATGACTTATTAGTGGAAACATGCCGATCCTGCTCTATAGGACAATCTAGAGTCTAGACAAAATCAAACTGGTTGCTAATTTAATTGTAAAATTTATTCTTTTGTGACATTGATTCACAATCCCTTGACATAATACTTGATATATTTTTTTTAATGAAAATCGTCTACTTTTAGTATGTTTGTAAATATGTGAGCACCATGTGTCTATCTGATAATTAATTTATATATCATGGTTTCATAAATTAATTCTTTTACCTATTGTGGTATAGTAATTTTATTTTAGGTGCATCGCCTTCACATAATATTTTATTAATGTAATCAAAATATTGTAAAACATTTTAAAAGAGTAACGGTGGAGTTTCTTCCGCATTCTTCTCCATACGAAAACTACCTTTTGGAAGGGGCGACTAGAATCAATTTTTATTGTAATTTTTAACGTTCAAAGGTGCCTTTTACGTGCCTATTCAAAATAAATGCTTTGATTCGACTTTGATTCGCACGAATTTACTCGCTCGAAACGGGCGAAACAACACTTTCAAATAATATTAACTTTCAAGACTTACGAATAGCAGTCGGGACCAACGGCTTAACGTGCTTTCGGAGGCACAGAGGGCACTCGATATGTAGTGGATGGTCACCCATTCAAGAACTGACCACGGCAACCGACCGGTGCAACTGATATATTATTATGGTGAATACCGTTCGAATGCCTCCCCTTTTATAAACTGCACGGTTCTACGCTACAGAAATCATCTTCTATAAATCTGTCTAGCCAGTTTCGCGAGCAATGTTGCGGTCTGGCTGAAAGCCGCTTTGCAGTTCCGTATTCCTCTATGTGGTTGATATGGCAGAGAATAACTGGCATAGAGCGAACTTGGCCAGTCTAATCTCAGGTAAGATTAGCGGCTTTACAAGTACCGTCAGTGATTTGTAGTGAGCGCAGCGTGGTGTCTAGTATTGTATCCGTTAATTTAACATTCAAGATGCTTCACTGCTCGTTTACTGTAATATGAAATCGTCATCGTAATAATAATTCTGTCCATTTTCCAAGTTCATTTGGTGTCGCCGCAGCATGTTTTTTTCCGTACTTAGCCGTCATTTCAGAGTTCACTTTTTTCCTAAGCAAAATGGTGTGGTTGTCGTTTTTCTTTTGTACCGCATACAATAGTTGTAAATTATACAGTTTCTAGTTTTATTATAACGCCAAGGAATCACACCGAATATCTATCATCTTTTACGCAATCTATTTAACTTTTCTTTGGTCTGATTATTTTGTTATAGCCATCCACATTTAAACTTAACAGTTTCTTGTCACAAGCTCCTCATTCCTCCACATCACATGTTCATACCACGACAATCGGTTTATTACACACGTTATTTTGTAACTCCCTCATAATATATACTCATTCCTTGAACATCTATAATGATGTGTGCCTCTATAGATGAGGAATAGGGTGTAAAGTCCGCCCATCTTCTTTTTTTTAAAAGGTAAGGATGTTGGTGAATTAGTGTTTGGAAGTGATATCTGAGTCCTTCCCAGGTCGTTGAAAGGATATTGTGGTGACCCCTAGATGTTTATTGCAGGACTCCATGCGTTAAAAAGATTCGTAGATGAAAGGGGCGGACCGATTCCCCTGCCGGTCGCATCTCGCAGTCAGGTGTTTCCACCATTAAACAACTGTGAGTATTACACGCCCCGTGGGTGTTCATTCTCTATTTCTTGTTGCTACTTCAATTCCATTTGCATAAAGCCATGTAACCGGCTAATGATTTAGCTTTTAGATTTCATAGCTCCTCGCCTCTGTTCCTTCTCAAGGAAAGTATCTTAGTGTTCCCTTCTATAATAGGGTCCCCGAATTGTCGATTCCAGGTGAGGCAACTCGAGTGATTCGTCTCGCCGCCAGTATCTAGTGGAGTCTCTGGGGCCTGGACGCGAGACCCGTTCCTCGAGTCCACTCAAAGCCTCCTGTGGAGACGACTGTGCGGTGGCAGAGTCCGCCTAACGATTTAGCGCAGGCGGGATGGTTTTTTTAAATATATAATTTACACCTTTCAATTTATTTTCTACGGGTTCATATACGAACCCGCATATCAACTGCCCGGTCTTCAACCTTAGGGAAAAGGGAGGATCGTCCGACCAGATGCGAGTCGTGTCTGGTGGGAAACTGCCCGACGATGTCGGGACGGGATGTTGTATATAATATGCTAGTTGCGCGGTAAACTCTGCTTGCGCGATGCAGGATTTTACGTGACGTCAGTGTGATGAGTAGTTCGTATTTGGTGGTATAGATGCCGCCACAAACAGAGTAAGAATATACTCATCAATTGAAATATTATACTTTATCATCTACCTAGCCTTTTCCCAACTATGTTGGGGTCAGCTTCCAGTCTAACTTGACGCAGCTGAATACCAGTATTTATACTTTACACATATCTCCTAAAATAACTTCCTATTCAACAAATAAAACGTAAAACACAATTCAACCTCAGTTTAGGCAAACCCCAGTCGGATATTTCTCAAAGAAACTTGGCACTGGAACGTATTGAAAATCGGTAAAATGCAGGTTGTTTTTGTGCACCAATTTAATGACTCCCGAGCGATTTGAGCCCATGCAAAGCCGGGGGCTAAACCAAGCTTGTTTCACACTTTTTTTCTGTTTGTTGGTTTGCAGAATTTTGGACTGTATTTTTTACTATGCGGGTCCTATTGGTCTGTGTTCCACGTAGCGGGGAACAATAGTGATCGATTTGTTCTTGCGCTGTAAGTATGATAAATGGAGAACTGACTGACGGTATAAATGTATGAGGAACAGGGAGAACAGAAAAGTTCATCTATTCTTAATATAAAAGGGAGGATCCTCCGACCAGGCAGGTGTTGTTTCTGATAAGCAACTGCCCGACGATTGTTGTTGGGACGTTGTAAACAGGGTCCCATTAAAATTGATGGAACATTTTAACACAGCGCTCAGTAGGTCTAACAAAAGATATCCAAGCAAAAAAAAAACACTGATTAAAGTGATTTTATTTTGACCTTAAATGATAAATTGCCGGCACATTAGTGTATTTCTGTTAGCTGATTATTTTTCTTGTCATCTTTATTTTGGTTTGGTGGTCTGAATGATTTCTAAAAGTTTGTCCATCTATTTTAATGGGACCTTATTTGTGCTAGTTTCGCGGTAAACTCTGCTTGCGCGATGCAGAATTTTGCGTGACAGCACTGTGATGCGTAGTTCGTGTATGGCAATGTAGATGCTGCCAAAGAAAAACATTGTTTAGAAACTTGGACTTTTCTGAAATCACCTTCAAAAATCCTGATAGAAAATTCGACTAACACTTTACCAGACCTATCGAACTCAAAATCCCATGCTGAGCACTCAAGACCCACAAGGCAGTAAATCTAACATAACATAACATCACGCTTTGTTTCCCTGAAGGATTGTACAAAGGTGTACTGTTTTCAGTACACCCACATTTCTTGTTGTGTTGAAGGGGCCGGCGGAGCATGCGTAGTTCATACAAACGTAATACCAAAATAATTTTTAAATCAAAAATATTTTTAATGTAGTGTGTATTTATTCCGATTGGATTACAGAATATCTAGGTTCCCAAATATATATTTTTAATGGACACTGATAAAAGACGAGTTATGAGAAAAACAAGTTTTCTTTAGAAATTTGAAATTCCTCATATCTCGTCTTTATACCAGAGTCCTTTAAAATAAATATTTGGGAACATAGATATTCTGTAATCCAATCGGAATAAATACACACTGTTTTATTTGCAAATTATTTTGGTATTACGTTTGTATGAACTACGCATGCTACACCGGCCCCTAGGAGGGGGCGTACCTGCTGCCATCAACAGGGCACAATTCTAGAATCTACTGAGAAATTCCAGATGGAAAAGCCCAATAAATATTCTGAGCTGGGAATCGTACACAGGACCTCATTGCATGCTCACCAGTAGCGCTTACGACTACCAGACCAACGAGGCTGTCTAGATCTGGATTTGTGCCTGATTATAATCCAGACTCCGGGCCAGGACCGAGAAGCTCTTGATGAAAAATTCCACTAACACTACCGGACCTGGATATTGAACTTAAGATTGTATGCTCAGCAGTTGCGCTTATGACAAGACCAACGCAGTAGATCCAGTACAGACACCAGCACGTCAAGCTACCCGAAACTCAACTTTTCCCAATCAACCTTCAACCTTATACTTTAGCGATAAAGTTGAAAGTCTATTAAATAAATTTTGACAGATTGTAGTAGCTTGATGTGCTGGCGTCTGTACAATAAAACTGAAACAAAAAGTTCCCGATAAAACACTCATTGCGGTCAATGAATGGAGCGAAGCTATTTAGGTGATTCCAAAGACGAATGTTTTCACTTTCATTTAGAAAGCTTTTGGAATTATCATAGCGTGGTTAGATTACCTTCAATATTTAACAGTTTTCTGTATAGCATGAGCATAATCAGCATATAACTTTCCCACTGCTGGGACACAGGCATCCTCTCTGCGAGAGGGAGTGGGCCGTAATTCACAATTCACCACGCGGGTGAATTATTGCGGGTTTGTACAGATGTTCTATGTCACAAAGTCCGTTTGGCTATGAATGTTGTCAAGCGTGCACATGCACATTGTGATCAACAGAGACTCAACAATGGGTGAAGTAAAACGGTACACATTCGCGGAAATAGCCTCATGCGACGGCAGCAAGGGGCAGCCGCTGTGGGAGCGCGCTTGTCGGGATACGTCACTACTACAATCAAAGCCGAACGGACTTCGTGAAATAGAATATCTGTACCTACATGTCACATATCTTCGAATTTTTTTGTTTTATGTCATGCCGGTTTCCTCACGATGTATGTATGTTTCCTTCACCGTTCTGAGAGCAGTGGTGATAAAATATTTACACAAAATAAAGCGCTCGTAAGTCGCGGCCGTAACTTTTGCAGTGGGTCACCACAGCTCTGTATTCAGTGTAATCCCTCTTTAAAAATAGGTCAATGAGACTCGAAGCATAATCAGTGAACACAATAGGTAAGTCAACACATCTGAGTTTGTTTTGGCCTCTCTTCTCAGAGTAGTCAGTTAGTAAATACCGAACTCATCTAGTTTTAAAAACATAATTTATATTTGTCGTGTACAAGTGTTTTTTTTTTTAAACCAATTTACAGAAATGTGGGTCGAAACACTCGGGTCATGGTCACGGACCCGAGTATGCGTCTCCTTTTTAAGGAAAGTTCTCGCCAAATGATCGACACTTCACGTGACTAGGGGGTTGGCTCGTGCCTTTTTTTTTGAGGATTGGAAATCATCAAATGACCCCTCCCGCTCTGGGTGGAGCGGAAGGGAGTGTCAGACTTTTACTGACTAAAACCCACCCGTGTTCCTTCCTTAGCCCTTTATGTTCCGGCCCAGCGGTAACCCTTGGCCAAAAAATTAGCATTGCCATTCAACGTGGCAATGCTGCCAGTCTTCTGGCCTCGTTTCCGGGAGACATCGATACGGATGAATACTTCGATGCCTAAGTGTCCTTTTATTTTTATATTTATTTGTATAGTTAGTTAGTCATTTATTTTGTACCTAGTGTAAATAGTTCTATACGTACAATATAATTTATTCCGTAAATAATTATCATCTGTCACATACTTCAATCTGACAATCCAGTACAGTAAACTTAACCAAATAATAATTGACGCCTCGGCGACCGCTGCTAGAAGCGGTCGCCAAGGCGTCTCCGTGCCGTGTATGGCCTCTAGAATGTTTTGTATAATTGTGCCAACACATATAGTTGTAGAAGAATCGTGAGAGATTATTGTAGACAGCTTAGCCGATGCATTCGTCGCGGGCTCATTAGCAATCATGTGAGCAGTTCCTATTCCTATATCCATAAGTGATCCGCATTCGATTAGATTCGAAGCTGTCGCATTTGTTATGTATGTTTAGAAATTGGTATAAATAAACAGATTCTTCCTGCATTGGGTGACTATCATTTCCCTCCCTGCCCTTATCGCAATTTATTTGGGCTCAGCGCAACATCAACGTCTTTTTCTTCCATGCTTTCATACTCCCGTGGCTAAATAATAACAGCCGCACAGGTCGAACGATCAGGTTAAGCTACGCTTGCCGCGGTAGGTCTGTGGATGGGTGACCATCTTTACATACCGTGACCCCTCAGTGCCTCGGAAAGCACGTCAAGCCGTTGGTCCCGGCTGTCATTCGTGGATCTTTGACAGTCGTTACGGGTAATCAGAAGCCCAAAAGTCTGACAACCAGTCTTACCAAGTGGTATCGTATTACCCAGTAACTGGGTTGTGGAGGTCAGATAGGCAGTCGCTCCATGTACAATACTGGTATTCAGCTGCATACGGTTAGACTGGAAGCCGACCTCAACATAGTTGGGGAAAGGCAGGCAGATGATGATGACTCTATTAGTCGTAATCCCGGTAGTAATCCCCCTTTCCGCCATATCGTCTTCCACACAGTCCATCCATCGTTTCTTTGGTTCCCTTACTCTTTTAGCCATCTACATTCATACTCAAAACTTGTCTCACG
Source organism: Luperina nickerlii (assembly GCA_963855955.1). Classification (NCBI taxonomy): domain Eukaryota; kingdom Metazoa; phylum Arthropoda; class Insecta; order Lepidoptera; family Noctuidae; genus Luperina; species Luperina nickerlii. The sequence goes on from OY979690.1 coordinate 6,181,880, forward strand.
ACATTTTCCTCTTCATTAATCTCCCCTAATCAGCGTATAATGTTCCCACAGCTAGGATACAGGCCACCTCTTTGTGAGAGGGAGTGGTGATCCGTATTCCACCACACGGCCTCAGTGCGCGTTGTTAGATGTCACATGTCTTCTAATTTTAAAATTTTTGATTCTAGAACATGCCGGTTTCCTCACGAGGTTCTCAAAGCTTCAAACTGATCTGCTGTAAAATCCCACACTCTCTCTTGCATGGTCACACTTATTTCGTATTTCATGTACTTTTGTCAGATAGGTATATGGTATTTGTTCTTCCTTTAAATCTAATATCAACTTTTTTATGGGCTGTGCGGAAAACCTCAAACGGCGAGAATACGCCAACCGTGGGTGTTATATTATGTTCGAGCCGTTTGGGATTGAAAAACTAGGGTCACGGGGTTCAAGTGCCCACTTGATTTTTCAATACATCTCCAAGTAGTTGGTCGACTCTTAACGTGGCCAGAGGGCTGGCCTATGTTTTGACCAAAGTATCTGCATCGCCATACAACGTGGCAATGCTGCTAGCCTTTTGGGCACTTTTCCCGCTGATAGCGATGCGGACGGATTTTTTACTGCCCTATGATTATTTACCCTTGTTTTGTTTTATATACATGTACATTATTTTAAGTCTGCTTATACATATTTATTAGGTTATTGTTATTGCAGTCAATAAAATCACAGCAGTTTACATGATGTTGACAACAGTATCAAGACTTTGGAAACAAGTGTGACACTACGAAATGCCATAAAACGCCGTTCCGTTTAGCATATGACATGCCATTAGGCCTTAGTCACCCTTTAAGAAAGCCGAAACGAGCACGCGACTTTGTCCCATATTCAAAACTTTCTCTGTACGTTTGTAATCGTCCACTATTGAGCATAGCCCTCACAGTAACATTTAGTTCAAAATATTTTATTTCATAGTAGCTTCTGCGCGCAACTTCGTCCACGTATTTCTTGTTCCCCCGGCCCACCACGTTGCATCACATCGGCTGCCTGCGCTATCACTTCTATTTCGCTTAGAGTTCTTCCTGACTTTTGCTCGTCTCCTAAGAGTCCTAGGCAGAGGTGTGCTCTTAGAATACCCACATTTCGCCATTTATGTTTAATTCCCATATAATAGGAGGGGAGTCTATTGCCATCAATCGGGCACGAATTCAAACTCGGGCAGCTACTGAGGTCTCCCTGATGGAAAAACTCAATAAAATATTTTTATTTTATATCCACGCAATCACTGTCCATTCCAAGGTTGCCTGGAAGAGATCGCAGAAAGCGATAAGACCGCCCATTGTATGTTTTGTATTCTTAATCGTAGTACATATATATAAATAAATAAACACTGCCCGACCTGACAAACGAACCCAGGACCTCCTCAGCAGTAGCCTACCAGTAAATACAACGAAACCAAATATGTAATTACTCTCCCAGACCTGGTCAAACCCGGGCAAGTCTGAATCTGTGCCCGGCATTTCCATCAGCCGGGCATGAATCCAGACTCGGGATGCTATGCTACTGAGTTCAGACGGTCGATTCTGTAAAAATCTCACTGTGAAAACTTAGGTGAAGTGAGCGTGGAGTGAGCTGTCAATAGTGTCAATTCCTAGCAAAAACAAACTCACTTCAACTAAGTTTTCACGGTGAGATTTATACAGAATCGACTGGCTGATGGTACAATAATGGAGATAATATTATTATCTACAAGCCATCTACCCATAGCAAGTTATCTTGTGTTGCTCTAGTGATCACAACGTTCAAAATTAGCCCGCAGTGAGATATAATTTTTTTTACAATCTAAAGAAAATATTTTTTGGCACAAAATACTAAAACAACAGTCTCTAAAATTCTCTGCCAGTACAAAATAGTTTAGTAGGGTATTGTGACAATTTCTACCATTGCAAAATGGACAGAACAATGGTCGCGATTGTCCAGAAATGGTGCGTGACTGTACCAACGACGTACGGTGAATTTTACTTGTAGATTAAGCTGTGTGCACACCGACTCTTCTGGCCCGGATTCAGAAGTGCGATTACCGAATCGATTGGGTAAGAATTAATTGACATGGTATAATATTTACTCATCTTTTACCATAGGCATTATTACTTCAAACAAGAATTGTCTTGTTTGAAGTAATAATAAAGTCTGGTCTGTGTTTTCGCCTTTAATGAAAGGCGAAAACACGCTAACTGTACTAAGTAAATAATCGTTTCATTGGAATAAGAACATTATTACTATAAAGATAGTGTTCACAATCGTATTCGACTATTTTTTAACTTAGTAAAATAAAGTCGGACGTCTGTGGTTTTTTTTGTGATGGGTAATTTTTTTGTTCTTTCTTTTAGTTCGATACAGATACTGTCTTCGATCGACAACTCCAGAAATATGTATGCAATTGGCACATTTTGAATTGTTTGCAATCTTCGATTTTGCAATGAAGTTAAGAAAAAAGGACACTAGCGCACAGAAGTGATAATATTTAAATATTATAATACATTTCTTAAATAAGTTTTTTTTTCACTTTTTAGTTACCCCACAAAAATTCGTCATAACACTACTTGCTTTGGAAATATAAGTGAGGGGATGTTATTATAACATCATCAATAAACACTAAGTGGAAAAAATACGTATTATTGAAGCTAACTCAAAAACTGCCCAAGCAAAGTTAATAAAACTTAGGTATATGGGACCACCACCCCTGATGCATACCTTACCCATTATTTTTTTTTAAATGGTTATGGCATGCCTGACATTTTTTAAATCGATCCACAATTGCTGGAGATATAGTGTCACATATTATTTAAAAAAAACAGTTGAATTAAGAACCTCGTCCTTTTTGAAGTCGGTTAATAAATACAAAATTAAACAAATGACAACATAATATGGCCAAAGGAATCGAACGTCAAATTAATAATTCTAAATCTGAATTCGGAACGCGAGAGATTACTCAAAACAATTCGATTGACTGACGAAGTCAATGAGAACTGGCCTTTACAAGACGTACTCTATTCTACTGTACATTGACCTAGGAGAAAGTGCCCACGCGCCTGTACAGTCGAGCACAGCGGTGATTTGACGAGAACTGAGATTTTTTTTTTTTGTTTTTTACTGCAATCTTAGTTGTTTTTATTACATTTTGTTATGGCATACTGTTTTAATTATCGCGTTGTTACATGATGTTGTTTAAGTTAAGATTGTTCTTTTATTCTTTGTTGATGATGACATAGTTTTGTAATTGTTGAAAAATGTTGTGGTAAAACCCAAACTAACAGTTATTAGAGATTGCACTGCCTTTTCAAGCATCAGTTTCTTCACCCAGCTTCTCTTGATGATGCTCAAAGTTATTGACACTCATCTGCCTAACCTTTTCCCAAGTATTTTGGGGTCGACTTTCAGTCTATCAGGATGCAGCTGAATACCGACCATTATTTCACATGGAGCGACTATCTATCTGACCTCCACAACCCAGTTAGGTACTAAGACTGGTTGTCTGACTTTCGGGCTTCTGACGACCCGTGACGACTGTCAAAGATCAACGATTGACAGCTGGGACCAACAGCTTAACGCGCTTTCCGAGGCACGGAGGGGGGTCTCGGTACGTAAATATGGTCACCCATCCATAGATAGACCGCGGCAAGTGTAGCTTAACCTGTTTGATCGACCCGTCCGGCTGTTAATACTTAGCCATGAGCCCCACCACCATGAGTTCGTTCGATGTGTGTTAAAGAATAATAAAACTTCCAGCCTATTATGGTCCCATTGCAAAGCAAACACCTCTGATACAGAGAAGACACGAGCATTAATCACTACGCTTGCTGAAGACGTGTTGCGTTGGCGGGGCTAGCTGCCATATAGCAAACTAGCTGCGCCTCGCGGCTTCACCCGCATAAGTGTCGATACCGTGGGAATATCGGGATAAAAAGTAGCCTACATGTTAATCCAGGGTGTCAGCTACCTCCATACAAAATTTTATCAAAATTGGTCCAGCCGTTTGAGCGTGAAGAAGTAACAAACATATAAACACACACACATAATTTCGCCTTTATAATATTATAATATTAGTGTGATGAAAATGAGGCTACAGGTGCTAGTGCGAATCTTGGGGTTCATTCGATTAATTGAGTCTGGTCAAACCACGCTGGAGTCGGTGCAATTCATTCATTCATTTAATTTTGTTTGGCGATGTATGTAAGTGGGTACAGTCCCCGGCGCGTAACTTGGCAAGATTCGTTAGATGCGTTTTTCCTTTCTTTGACTTTCTTGTAAACAGACATGTTTAAAAATAATCTATGGCAATAACCATAGTATAATGACATACAATAAAAGTGTCAATTTTCTTGTTGCACTAAGTGAACATGCGCTAGCTTAATCCCACTACACCAAAATCTTGCCAAGTTACGTGCCGGCCGGCGACTGTAAAAAGCATGTGAAGACTCCTTCAAACAGGCGCGACACGAGACGCGACACAAAGGCACCGCAAGTCGTGCAACGAGCGGTGCCTTTGTGTCGCGCGCGATTTTATCGCGTGTCGCGCCTGTTTGTAGGAGCCTTTATGTGTAGAGTGTAGAGAGGTCTATAGGAATGCCTATGGTCAGCTGGTCAGCTGTTGAGTTTATGCAACGATGTTAATGAAGTGGCTCTGATGTTGTATGTTTATGTAATGATCGTTGATCTTCTTGTCTGTTTAAAGTTTGTGATATAACTAGCTTCTGCCCGCGACTTCGTCCGCGTTAAATTTCACCCTCCCTCCGTTCGCCCTCTTAGGGGTAGAATTTCGAAAAACCCTTTCTTAGTGGATACCTACTCTTCACAAAGAACACACCCTCCAAATTTCATGTCTCTAGGACCAGAGGTTTAGACTGTGCGTTGATATATAAGGTCCCATTAAAATAGGTGGACAAACTTTTAAAAATCATTCAGACCACCAAAATAAGGACGATGGTAAAAAAAATATATAAGAAAAACGCATAGATACTTACAAGAAAAATAATCAGCTGACGAAAATACACTAATGTGCCGCCGGTAATTTATTATTTTAGCTCAAAATAAAATCACTTTAATGAGTGTTTTTTTTGCTTGGATATCTTTAGTTAGACGTACTGAGCACTGTGTTAAAATTTGTCCATCTATTTTAATAGGCCCCTGTTGAAACTAGTTTGTTCATAATTGTTTTTTTTTTTTAAACGTTGCCCCACACTAGGAATTTCTCCGGTATCGTGGGTGCGTTTACAAACATTTAAATTCACATACACAAACAGCCAGACCCGGAACAACTACCTGTAGGCAATACAAATATTTGTTCCGTGCGGGAATCGAACCCGCGACACGCAGCACAGCAGTCGATCGCTCAGCCACTACGCCAACCGTGTCGTCAAAATTACTGAATCGATTTCGGTAACTTTTAAGATAGGTATGTTTTTTCAAAAATTATGTATTTAGCCATAGGTGACCGCCGACTGAGCCAAAGAAAATAAAATAAAATCTTATTTTAAGGACACCCAATTTTAAATACATAAAGTAATAATAGGGTCAACACAATTCACTTAATAATAATACTAGAATTAGCATCGCCATACAACCCTTTTGGGCACTGTTCCTGTTGGCAGCGGTGCGGACGAATTTTTTGATGCCCTATGATTATTTTGCTAATTTTTTCATATAAATGTACATTATTATTATTATTTGAAATACTAGCATAGATTATGTAAATATTATCATGTATTAGACCTCTATGTAAATTCCTGTTTCACAAATATTATATTCGGATAACAATGAAAAATAAGTTTTGGACATTGTATTATGCTTTTAACTCAATACTCTAACTGGGGTGTATGAGGTCTTGCGTTAATTATGTTACACGTTGTATATATATAGATGTTGGTACAGTGTCTTAGAAAGAGGACATAATATCAAGCTATACTTTTTCAGTTTATTCCGACTTCTCATTATACGAAAAGCCCATGTCTTTGCAATGCGATGTCAGCTAAAACTGGAAATGTATAGCTTGATATTCCGTCGTGTGCACAAAGTGCTGTTCCCGAGAAAAACAACAATAGCGTTATTATTATAATAGATGGCGCCACGTGTCTTTCGGATCAAAAACAGGACAACGTCTGGCGGTTCAGCCAGGCTAAGCTACCTACGCTAAGTAAGTTTGTTTGTTACGCGTTCACGCTAAAGGCTCGTACACACAGGCGCGACGCGACACGCGACACAAAGGCACCGCAAGTCGCGCAACGAGCGGTGCCTTTGTGTCGCGTGTCGCGTCGCGCCAGTGTGTACAAGCCTTAAAACGGCTTGAACGGATGTGGATGAAATTTGCGGTATACGGTACTTTAAAATAAAACTGTCTGATCTGTATGTTCCGGCTAATCTCTGCAACGAACGGCTGAACCGATTTTGACGGGCTTTAACTAACCGATAGTTTATTTTTATAGTTTATTTTTTGCAAATATTTTAGAATTTTTAAATGTGTTTATATTTTCGAGCGTATGATGGCACTCGTGGGCAGCAGCTGAAAATCAGCGTCAGGTGGTGCACTTTCAAATTCAAATTCATTTATTTGTCCGAACATGGTACATTACATGGTCTTATGAATTAATAAATGGTCTCACATTCTGCCACGTGGGGCACGCAAATATCAGGTAGGTACACTAATAAAATTTTACAAGTACAAAAATACAGATATTAAATTAATAATGATACTATTGAATCAATAATTATGAATTAATATTACAATATGAGGCATGTCAGTTAAATCTAGGTTAATGTCAGAGTATTATTCAATGTCAAACTATAAACTATCAAAGAGAAATTTCAAAATATAAAAGATTACAATTAAATTAGGATGGCAAAGTCGTATCGTTCAAAAACTCTTTTAAGGTATAATAGCACTTTTTACACAGCAATTCTTTAAGTTCCTTTTTAAATCCTTTAAACTTTGTGTTGCCATCTGGCATTATGCTGAGCTGAGGCCCTTATATATATATATATATATATATTATATATATATATATTATTATTTTTAATCATTTTGAATTTGTTTTGTTTATTTTTAAGGTTTTTTTTGCCAAATAAACGCAATTTTCTTTCTTTCTTTCTTTCTCGATAGCTGGTGTTACAAGGAGTGACTTAGGCTATTGTTTATTTCGTAAAAATATTACGGTTCCGCGCAAAAAAAAAACCCATGACATCCATGCACGTAAACGAAGTCGCAGGCCCACCTAACCTAAACTATATCTTATATATAAAATTCTCGTGTCACAATGTTAGATACCATACTCCTCCGAAACGGCTTGACCGATTCTTATGAAATTTTGTGTGCATATCGGGCAGATCTGAGAATCGGCTACTATCTATTTTTTTATCGAACTAAAAAAAATCCTAGAAATAATCTATATGGCAAAACAACAATTTGCTGGGTTAGCTAGTATATTATAAAGGGAAAGGGTTTGATGTTCTGTATGTTTGTTACGCTTTCACGGTAAAGGCTCCTGCAAACAGACGCGACGCGCGACGCGAATCGCGCGCGACACAAAGGCACCGCTCGTTGTGCGACTTGCGGTGCCTTTGTGTCGCGTGTCGCGTCGCGCCTGTGTGTACGAGCCTTTAAACGGCTGAACCGATTTGGATGAAATTTGGCACATGGGTAGACCATGATCTGGAGAAGGACATAGGCTACTTTTTATCCTGGATCTGGAGCTAACTGTTGCCCGCGACTTCGTCTGCGTATACGAAAGTCTCACAAAGGAAACCGAATTAACATGAGTTTTATTAAGAAAGAAAGAAAGAAAACACATTTATTTAGCACAGACTAAGAGACACACAATACATCAGTTAGTTAGATAATAGTCGTACATCAGGTAAAAAATAAGATAAAAATAAAAAGTGCAAAGTCCGATGTAAGAAATTAGCAGGAAAGTGTGCCTCAGGCTGAGGCTACATTAGGCCGCGACGCGACCTGCGACACATGAGCGATTAAAACAAGTAAATGAATGCTCACGTATATGGCTACACCGTACATCAAATATTACTAGCGATCTTTGATTTCTTTATGCGATAGGAACAACATTACTGAAATCACGGCATCGGCTACATCAATGAGCGAAATTGAAGTGAATTTATTAGAAAATTGCTTTTTTTTTCGCTTGTAATGTAGCCATACCATGTTTTTCTCGTTTCGCTCTTCCAGTCGCATCGTAAATCGCTGCCTACTGTAGCCTCAGCCTCACGGCTGCGCCAAAAATTACGCGTGTAAGTTTCTATAGAACAATGAACAATTATACAAATGCCATATTTATTACTGACTTTGACATTGATTACCAATGAGTTTTAGGGAAACAATACCTTTTGACTAAAACATTAATTTGGTTACGTAGACAGGTTGAAAAGGCTGTTCTGTTATTGTTAGTCACATTAATAACTGCGCCCGGCGGTTTCACTCGATTTCATAAGTCTCGATATCGTGAGAATATTGGGATTAAAACTATCCCATGTCCTAATCCAGGTCATCGGCTGCCCCATTTCAAAACCTAGTAAGGACTTAAAATGAAATTTTACAGGAGAGCGCATAAACGTAATATTGCTCAGAAAAATGCTAATGGTTGTAAGAGGTTTTGAATTGGTTTTAAAGTGACTTACTAGGTTTTAAAGGTCACTAGGGACTGAGTGGTGCACTTACTAGGTATCGATGCTTAAATATATCTCCTTTTATGTATAAGTTTAAAACGCTGGTGTTTTTTGTATTTGGCAGAGACCTTCTAGGTTAGTAAGATTATGCAATAAAACGATTTTTGTAAAAAGTGTCCCTTACTAGGTTTTGAAATGGGACAGCCGTCATGGTCCACCCATGTGCCAAATTTCATCCAAATGCTTTCAAATAACATCATCAATCATTATAAATATGCCAAATTTCATCCAAATTCGTTCAAATAACATCATCAATCATTATAAATATGCCAAATGTCATCCAAATTCGTTCAAATAACATCATCAATCATTATAAATATGCCAAATTTCATCCAAATTCGTTCAAATAACATCATCAATCATTATAAATATGCCAAATTTCATCCAAATTCGTTTAAATAACATCATCAATCATTATAAATATGCCAAATTTCATCCTAATCCGTTCAAATAACATCATCAATCATTATAAATATGCCAAATTTCATCCAAATTCGTTCAAATAACATCATCAATCATTATAAATATGCCAAATTTCATCCAAATCCGTTCAAATAACATCATCAATCATTATAAATATGCCAAATTTCATCCAAATCCGTTCAAATAACATCATCAATCATTATAAATATGCCAAATTTCATCCAAATCCGTTCAAATAAGATCATCAATCATTATAAGTATGCCAAATTTCATCCAAATTCGTTCAAATAACATCATCAATCATTATAAATATGCCAAATTTCATCCAAATCCGTTCAAATAACATCATCAATCATTATAAATATATACTTTAATTTTATATACTTGCATAGATATATAGATACTAGCAGCGCCCCGCGGTTTCACCCGCATAAGTATCGATCCCGTGAAAATATCGGGATAAAAACTATTCTATGTCCTTCCCCGGGATGCAACCTGTGGTTTGGGCGTGACAAAGTAACATACAGACAGACAGACAGAGATACTTTCGAATTTATATTATTAATAGTATGGATTTGTATAGACTAAAACCCTTTAGTGGAATGCAAAATCAGTCTGGATTTTATGCCTGTCTGACCACTACAACCCAGTTAAGGCTTCTACAAACAGGCGCGACACGCGATGAAATCGCGCGCGACACAAAAGCACCGCAAGTCGCACAACGGGTGGTGCCGTTGTGTCACGCGCGATTTTATCGGTGTCGCGCCTGTTTGTAGAAGCCTTAAAGCTGTCGTTTTGTTAGTGAAACTTGTTAATAGGTCGATGTTTGGAATATGTACCGTTGGAAACGAAAATTTTGGAGTGTTCCAAAAAATCACAAAATAAAGAATTTTTTATGTGACTTAGTATTTCTTTTATGTTGTGGTTTTATGTAGGTATCACTTTAATTTAAAATAAAACTAATGAATCAATTTTGATGTTTCTTTCATTAACGTGATCTACATACTTTCAGGGAGGTTTAAGTAGGTATATAAAACATTAGGTAATTATTTTTGTGTACGAAGTTATATGAATAAATGTACTGCATCTCCGGCATTTCTATGCGAATTTTGATGATTCTTCTATAGTCGGTGTCTTCAATTCTTTAATGTGCCTTAGCTTTTTTATATCTATGTATTGTTTTTAATGGATAAGATAGGTATGCCTCGGGGGTGGTCCTATAAAAATTTGATTTGATTAACTTTGCTTGGGAAGTTTTTGAGTTAGCTTCAATAATACGATTTTTTCCACTTAGTTTATATTGATGATGTTTTAATAACTTCTTGACACTGATAGTTACATAGCAAGTAATGTTAATTGAATTTGTTTGGGGTAGGTACAACTAAAAAGTGAATATAAAAAAAAACAAATAAATAAAACACTACAAAGTGAAAAACAACTTTAATTTCGGAAGTCGGTGTCAAAAAACGAAAATGCGGCACCAACTTCAACGACTTCCGAAATTAAATTTTAATAAATCATAAATCAGCCTATAACGTTCCTACTGCTAGGACAAAGGCCTCCACTCAAAATCAAATCGTTTATTCAAATTAGACTGAGCACTTTTCAAATTCTCAGCCTAATTTGAATAAATGACTGGATTTTGATTTTATGGTCACCCATCCACTAACCGACCGCGGCAAGTGTAGTATAATCCCTGATACCTGCAGCTGTTATCATTTAGCCACGAGCCCCACACTCTTTCGTGAAATATAGGCATAATATTTTTTTTTTTTGGATTGTAGTTTATTAAGTAGGTACTATTTGTTGTACTCTGGACGCTTTTAACACGTACGTCTTTCTTAATTTTTTACATCGTTCTCACATTATATAATTTTAAAATCAAAAGTAATGATGTAACTAATATTTTTGTAAAATATCATTTAAAAAAAGTGTCCATGGAGTTTCTTGCCCGTTCTTCTGCATAGGTACCTACGCTTTGGAATGGGCAACTTAGCTTCATATTTTCTGACTGACCGACTTCTTGACAATTCAAAAATTGAAATAAATGCTTTGAGTTTCAGTTTGAGTTTGAGTTTATTATTTATTAACAGTTTAAACTTTTGTTCCCGACATTACTTGCCCTACTTAGAAAGAACTTGAAGTAACCTAACCGAGTCAGCTATTTAAATCTAAGCACGATGCACCGGGCTATGTGGAGTTAGTTGAAATTTAAACTTAGAATTGCTTGTGTATCTTATGCTTAAGAACTATTTTCTAGAGTGTTTAGCTAGAATTGTTAGAAAAAAAAAAAACAAAAAAAATACACTTATAAAATCTATAAATACCTAATAAAGGCGAAGAGTTTGTTTGGTTTTTTGTTTGTTTGTTTGAACCCGCTAATCTCTAGAACTGTTGAAAAAATATTTTTGGATTTGATAGCCCAATTCTTGAGGAAGGTTTATAGACTACTTAACATCACGCTAATACACTTAGGAGACGAGCAGGAATAAAAAAGTCAGAAAGAATGCTAAGCGAAAATTATAGTGATAGCACGGACAGGCGATGCGGATACGGGATAGGTCGGGGAACAAAAAATTTCACGCGGACGAAGTCGCGAGCGGAAGCAATGTTTATATGAAATGTCCATAAAAACTTCTTACAATGAAGAGGATTATCTAATTCATCATTTCTCACATAAAATACTTAATAAAAATAAAAAATGCTCTAAAATTAATTTTAATTATTTCGTGTCTACTATCTATGTGTATACTATTATCTAAGTATTAAAAATATAATTATTTTGTATTTTATTTCTCACACAAATATTAATGTATTGCAATCATATAATTACTGCCCAATTTAATAAAACACAGTAGAGTTAGTTACACTATTTATAACTCGAGAACGGTTAATTGTCTTAGATTTGTTGGATTTGTCTCCGTCCCGTATAGCAGAATAACTATTAGAAAATGGGAAAAATTCACATAATTTTATTTTTGATAATTAGATAATTTTCTCATACATTTTGTATAGAACGGCTTTTTTGATGATATCTCGAGAAAGCATTGACTAACTTCGTTCGAGAAAAAAAAAATTTGTAGATTTATTGAACTAAATTCATTTCGGGTATTCATCATCTGCCTAGCCTTAAATTTTATTTTATTTTTGCATTCATTTTATCTTATTAAAAAACTGAAAAAAAAATTAATGAGATAAAATTTATAAAAATAACTTAAAAAAAATAAATATATATTATACAATATATATATTTTTTTATATATCCTAATTTAACTAAAACATTCAAGAAACTAAAAAAAACTAAGGAGGACAAAATGACAAAAAAAAATCTTATTTTAATTTTATTCACTTAACACTTTTGTCCACCATCAACTCATCACATAACATGACATAGGCGGTACTCCTAATTCGTTTATTGCCGCAATAACGTTTACGTTACGTTATCACACACATTGCCGACTTACTGACTCAGCAACTCGACGAGCTTTCTCCGAGCTTCATTGAGACTTAAAGTTTTTTCCTGCATGCAACATACTTTAAATTTATTTGTAAAGAAGATGACTGGTGTATTTCTCAGAAATATATTTCGTCAGTCTCGGAGATTGGTTTACATAATTGGTTTATCAAATTGGTTGTATAGTCTGTGGACGGCAGGGTTCGTATATATGTATGTGGATATACACCCTTACATTTTGATCGTTTTAATCCTTAAAAGGGGTCATTGTACTCATCATTTAGAACAAGTTTTACTATGGGACCAACCCTGAAATCGTGAAAAAAATCAGTGATCCATAGATTATGTCGAGTTATATGAACATCGAGTTATATCAACAATGTATGGATCAGCTGATTAAAAAAAATATATAATTAATAAAAATTATTCAACTGAGCCGTGCATTTATTTTTTAATTTAATTTAAACTGCAAAATTACTTCCGGATCGCGGCTGCCACCAGCCAATATTAGTTTTAAAACTCATAAAATTTAAAACCCAATTTCCTGAAGGTGCAGATCGCAAACAAACAAATCGAATATAACCCAACCTTAATTCACAGGAAACGTCTGGCAAGTTATGATGACGTGCTTCTTATCAGTCTTGATAAGATACCGGTGCAGGGGATCGAGAAGGGGGGGGGGGGGGTCAGGGGTTCAGACCGGAATAAATCTCTGTGATGACGACAATCGAATAGCTGACTTCTTACTTGGAGTGATGTAACAGCAGTAGATATTATTCAATATGGTGGACGAAAAATTACCAATAGACGCGTAACCTGTTACCATGGAGGCGTGGTTTCAGTACATTCATACTTAATATTATAAATGCGAAAGTTTGTCCGTCTGTCTGTCTGTAACCTCTTCACGCTTAAACCGCTGAACCGATTTATATGAAACTAGCTTCTGCCCGCGACTTCGTCCGCGTGAAATTTCTAGTTACTCCGACCCATCCCGTCGCATCGCATCGCCTGCCCGCGCTGTTACTTCGTTTTTGTTTAGCGTTCTTTCTGACTTTTTTTCTTTTTGTTCGGCTCCTAAAGATCATAGCGTGATGTTAAATAGCCTATAGCCTTCATCAAGAATTAGGCTATCAAATACAAAAAGAATTTTTCAAATCCGACTGGTAGTTCCAGAGATTAGCGCGTTCAACCAAACAAACTCTTCAGCTTTATAATAGTATAGATATAGATTTGGTATAGAGATAGTTCGAGTCCCGGGAAAGGACATAGGATAGTTTTTATTCCGATATTCCCACGGGATTGAAGCTTACGCGGGTGAAACCGCGGGCCGCTGCTAGTAATTCAATATTTTTTAATAACTTTTAACTTTTTTTTTTATTTTTTACGAAAAATTTCAACGCAGGGAGGTCCTAAAAAAAAGGGGGGTCAAGAAATATGTACTGAACCCATCCATGGTGACAGATTGTGTGCCCCTGCTACCCTGTATATTCATATAAACTACAGAGCTGTATGTCTGCTCACCTCATATGGAAAGCAAAAGCGCAATGCAATGTAAATGTTAAACAGTAGTGAGGAGTGTTCTGTGTGCACGGAGTAGGTAACAAAATGAAGTGCCAATATGGACAAAATGATAGCTCCGTAGAATCTCAAAGAAGCAGAAACATTTACTGGTACATCTCTGCAGAAAATAGACCTGAGCGGTAAAGGATCATAAAGTATTTTATGAAAAAGGCCCACAGATATTATATTAGCTCAACTGTCACTAATGAAACATAATTACTTTTTCTATTGTTACCGATCTTTAGGAGATTTCGCGACATCAGATTGATAGAGAAAATTTACATCGTTTCGTAGTTCAATACAATGTGTTGGCTGACCTATGGGCCCGGCACGAACGCGGGACGTAATCGCAACGTAAATTCTATCAAAAATAGAACTAGCTCATAACATTTTGGTTCAAATTATTGCGATAAGTACAAAATCTATGATATAGATATGAATAAAGTCTTAAAAGGTAAATATTATGGTGTGTAACAAGTGTTTTTAATTTTATAATCGTTCGATAGGTTACCCAACACATTATATTGAACAACGAGTCAATTTTCTCCATCAATACCACATAGTAGACTCAGAGGCGAACGCGATACGCGCGGTTATTTGTGTCTTTCGTGCACTCTTCATTCTCTCTCTCCTCTGTGTCCGTGCGTGACTGGGATGTCACTTTCTACAGCATTAATATTGATTTCAAACGGCTATGTTGGCGAAGTGTATATTCACTATATTCACCCTTGCAGGGTAGGCAGCCTAGATGGTAAAGGGTGAACTTTTTAAACCTAGAGTTTGGTACGTCATCAACACCTTCCATTTAACATCTGCGGTTGAGATATCTAAGGATATCCCAGACTCCTCCATGCCTTGGAAAACAGGTTAAGCTATCGGTCCCGGCTGTAATTTATAATCTCAGACAGTCGTTACGGGTATTCAGAAGCCCGAAAGTCAGACAACCAGAATTGCCAAAAGTTATCGTGATACCCACTATAAACTGGATTGTGGACTTGTGGAGGCTAGTCAAAAGAAAAGCACATATTTGGATAACCTGATTTGCGTTGCCCCCGACGGCAAACCAAAACAGCGGTCGTCTATTTGATATAAACTGATAAAATTTTTGGGTTTTGGAAAAGCCTTTAGAAGACTGCTACGATATCATTGATTGATGTTCGATACGGTACGCAAGCATATCGAGTGATTGTGAATAGTTGTGCAGATAGGCATTCACTCCATGTAAAACACTCGTATAGCTGCGTCCTGTTAGACGATGATGAGTATCTAGGTACAGACGCCAGCACATCAAGCTACCCGAAACTGTTAAATTTTCCCAACCAACTTTGAACCTTATGCTTTAGTGATAAAGTTGAAAATCTATTAAAGTACTTTGAGAGATTGTAGTACCTTGATGTGCTGGCGTCTGTACTTCAAAAAGGTCAGGTGTGTTACGTGGTTTTCAAAACCAGCGATTATGACAAGATGTATGAGAGTGGAGGCAACAAAAGAGTTATGCAAGGATTAAGAGCACGTGGTGTACCGTCACGAACATAAATATATAACTATGAACCGATCGGCAAGAATACCAGAAGGCCAACTCACCGTAATTAAAAACGATCAAACACTAGTCGCAATTTCATCTTGAAGCGACCAATCAATGTCAAAAATTTAGGAATTTTAGCGATATTTTTGACAGATTGGGACGGAAATCAGACAGTGAGCGTTCTTAAATTTACGAGAAATGCCTGACTGATTTCGTGATTCATCCATTAATATCTAGCGTCAAGATGACGCTAAATATATCGTCGGTCGCATGACTAAAAGTCCTATCTCATTTTTCTAAATTTTTTGGTTGATTTAGACTGAGATAGCTCTAAATTTTTCCATTCGTGATTCTTTACACTTTTCACTAACTGTCGTAGTTCTATGTTATTTGGATCTCAAAATATAACCATTTTGAAAGGCAACAAAATGTAAAGAATCAAGAATGGAAGAGTGTTGTTGTCCTGACTCAAATCGGCTAAAAATGAAATAGGAGTTTTAGTCATGCGAGCGACGATATGACGGTTCATTTGTTAAAGATATATACAAGAAGCAACACAAAATTAAATATGTGACTTTGAAAGGACACCATAACTATCTGACGAGATAGATGCGCCAAAATGTAGGATGCTGCATGCAAAAAGATGTGATGTGACCTATTAGAATTTAACAATATCGGACATGACTTGCGTTACAAATTCAGTCAGTTAAATTCAGAAGAATGTAATTCCTCGTTTTGATCTAAAATATCTGACATCATTAAAACCTAATACATAATTTTACTTTTTAATACCTACAATTAATACCTTTAATACCTACATAATTTTCTTCTATATCGCTAAAGATTGCAAAGAATATGACATATCCCATTGGAAGCCTAAATATCTGACTGTAATGTTTGAAAGTAGAAATTTCAATAATAAAAAAACTACTTGTTTTCTTTTTGCCAATTGAGCCGATAGCGACCATTCTGCCAGTATCAATTACCTAGGTATCTTAAAGTAGGTGAGTATCAATGTGATAATAGGGAAAAAAATGACAAAATTAAATGGTCTTCTTGAAATGTTAGCACATTTCGATACGAGATATTGTTAGTGTGTTACGCAATTATAATTATATTACTGCTCGCTCGGCCTCCGTCGGAGTCAAGCTCCTGCAGGGTGATTGCGTAACACTCTAACAGTAGCCAATGGCATTTTGACAATCCAACAACATTCATTGCGTTGTTTACGTTGTTGAGCAGACAAATTATTTCGAACATATGAAGCAATGGATTACCAATATCCTTCAAAATGATACAGATTGAGAGATAGTGTGTTACGCAATTAGTGTGCATGATATCAAACTATGACCCTAAAAAGGCAAGCCTTAACTACGTCATATAACCCATTCAATATAGCCTTAATTAATATTCAATAGTGCAAAATATTATGTTAGTTTTGGCCTTAGAATGTCTAAATAGATAGGTATTGAATCTTTAATAACCATCTCGCGATAATATCGTTATCAAATTGTTTTGTTTACCCATGCAAACTAATCGGTATATTACGCTAATTTTAACTGATGCCTATGAACATATTAATAATATTAAAAGTTATTTTTATATTAAATTAAATCATATCAAATTTTATGTCTATAGATATTAATATTCTAAGACTGTTGCGGGTCAAAAATTATGTAGTAACTAACTTTTTTTAGAATCCTTAGGCGGTTCTATATGAACAGGATTATTGCGAGTTTCTTCACGACATTCATCTATAGATTCATGTAAAATTATATCTTCATCCATTTGTTGAATTATCGCTGTTATTATTCGATCATCAATAAAGTGTTCTTCTAGTAGGTCACTTTTCTGATTATTATCTGGCCCTAAAAGTTCTAGAAGAGACTCTTCTGTGACAGTTTCTAGTTCTGTTAAGATTTCCTCAATGGAATCAGAAACTCCAAAAACATTTCTTCCAGACTTCTTTCAATACAATATATACAGTGGTGGACCCCCGGTAATCCGACAAACATTTTGCAGGGCAGTGTCGGACTATCGAATTTGTCGGATTATAGAGTACTGCCTAAGACCCCCTATAGTCCGGAAATGTTTACAAAAGAGTACCTTGTAATCCGACAAATTACAGATCCCATGATAAGATTATATATGTTATATGTATATATTTGCTCTGAAGTACAAATCATACTTCATTCTGTATGTCAAATTTAGTAAATTAAACAACACAATAGAGAGCTTACGTTTTATTATAAAATTAATGTCATTAATGCTATAGAACTTACAAAAAATATGCAATAACTTAACGTTAGAAAATATGTAGACCATGTCGGATTACAGGGGGTACCGGATTAGACAGGTGCCGGATTACCGGGGGCCCACTGTAGTCTGTTGTGGTAAATCTAAATCGTCTTAAGGGCTGCTTGGTAATAAGCATCATCATAGAAATTAAAGTCTAGATCAGTGACTTTTTCCGAAGCATTGACATAGCCATTATGTATAATAACTTTTAGGTATAACGTAAGTTTTCTAAAGGCTTACTCAGTAGGTAGTACTAGATTATAAAGTACTAAATTATCGGCGTTTGGTCGAATTTATTTATCTATTTCTAAGTGTGACAGTTCTCAAAGAATCATGTCTTGTTTTTTTACAATATTGGTATGTACATTGTACAGCAGTTCTATTCTATAAACATCTCACCGTGAAAACTTAGGTGTCGTGAGCTATCAATGTGCATCCCTAACTTTTCACGGTGAAATTTCTACAGAATAGCGTTACTGAATTCAATTATGTAATACCAATAACATCTTTATTTGTCAACTACATTCTTTGCAAATTAGTGATTCTGATTCTAAACACACCGTGAGGAATTAACTGAAATTGTCAACACACAGTGAGCAACCGTTGCGTTGTGATCAATACCCGTCCCATTCTGCTTGCAAGAGAAGAAGCTTTGATCACGCAGTGTGACAATTAGATGCTGATAATATTTAAAAGGTGGCTGGGACAGACTGGATGCGGAAGGTGGAGAACAAAATGTTGTGGCATAACTTAGGAGAGGCCACTGACCTGTCTTATACAAGTGTTTAATAGAGGTCAGAGGGAGAGGCATACACGTTGAAGACGACAATACGACAATAAATTAATCTGCGAATATAAATAAATCACACTAATATTATAAAGGCGAAAGTTAGTGTGTGTGTTTATATGTTTGTTACTTCTTCACGCTCCAACGGCTGGACCAATTTTGATAAAATTTGGTATAGAGGTTATACCAAATTTTTGATTATACCAATTTTTATCATAATTTGGTATAGAGGTTATACCAAATTTTGACCAAATTTTTGGTATAGAGGTTACACCAAATTTTATCAAAATTTGGTATAGAGGTTATACCAAATTTTATCAAAATTAGTCCAGCCGTTTGAGTGTAAAGAAGTAACAAACATAAACACACACACACACTCACAAACTTTCGACTTTATAATATTAGTGTGATTGTTGTGTCCACATTGTATTTGTTTAACAGTGAACTGCGACAGATCGAGTTGAATATTTTTCTAGGCTAGTTTCATTTCATTATCTACTTCGTAAAAGTGTCTTTCGTCACGTTTTCTAGTATAGTTAGGGACCATTAAGGCCGCCTGCTCTTCAAAAAGTCGAGTGCATCTTCAGCGGTCACATAGTAAGCTGGAAAATCGATATGAGATAGGCTAGCATACAGGGCCGTCTTAACCATATTGGGCGCCGGGGTGCAAGAATCAGCCTACGACAAAAAAAAATCGGTTAGGTGCCCAAGTTGTCACCTATTTAGTTCATTAACTCCGAACTGGCTAACAACTGGCAAAAGTTGTTTTAGTTGCAAAGGTTCTACTTGAAAAGCTCTTTTTCTTTTATTATTAAATGTACCTAGCTTATATAAGAGGCTTGCACATCGCAAGTCGTAAAGCGAATACGCCTAAAACTGCTTGAGGCGTATTTAAACAATATTGGTGCCTACATTTTTAAAGGTGTAGTGAATATTTGTTCAGTAATTTTTAAAATTGATTATGATTACGCATGGTATATGTAGGTATAAGGCGATTGGCTTGCGCTCCTAAAACCCTGCGCCCGGGTGCCACGCACCCCTTGCACCCCCGGGTAAAGACGGCCCTGATAGCATGTAGTGTCTATGTCGCAGCCAACTGGTTTAATTAGCCGTTTAGTTAACCCCCTAGCCTTTTAACTAAACGGCGGCTGTTCAACCTGAATGATATTCAATATTATAGTTTAGGTTGGAACTGTAACCAATCACGCGAGAGCCGAATTGGTCGCAGTAACTAAGCCAGGACACCCCGATCAAGTAGGTTAGGTTAGAACTGTGATCAACCGCGTGCGAGCCGAGAGAGCGAAGCGAGGCGAGCACTACTTCCAAAGGCCAGGCGGTTAACTAAACGGCTAAATTAACAGTTGGCTGCGACATCTATACACACATTAAGGCTCCTTCAAACAGGCGCGACACGTGATAAAATCGCGCGCGACACAAAGGCACCGCAAATCGCGCAACAAGCGGTGCCTTTGTGTCGCGCGCGATTATATCGCGTGTCGCGCCTGTTTTTAGGAGCCTTTAGGCCTGCTGCATACTCCTGTGTTTGTCTTGTAGACTACCCAGTGGTCTGGGTAATCTATTCTAATCTCATTACGTATTTCCCCTCCCTTATCCCAATTTATTTGGAATTCCTACTTGATTGCGACAGAGATAACGCTCTACGAAGCCGAAATTAGCCGATTGTCTCTTTCTAAAGGTCGATGTGCAATATTTATCGCCGGGTACTGTATGTAAGTATCGTAGTAGGTGACGTTCTGTAGTTTCTGCCTACCCTCATGGGAAGATGGCGTGAGTTTATGTAATGTCAATTCAAACTTATGTTTCAAATTAATATTATTTCCTTTATATCCATGGAAATTAAGTTGATTTCAGAGTGACTAGCACTATTGAAAAAGTTATAAAAGTGTTTGAAGTTGTAGCGTAAACTGAACTCTATTGTGTAGGATTTAAAGTTATTTTTCCATAAAGTCATATTTGTTTACATTTTTGGCAAATAAATCGCAAATGCAGATTATGTATAAGTTGCTTATCATATCTGCACTTGGCGAATGAATGAAGTGCCAGTCGGATTCGCACACCGAGGGTTCCGTACAAATTTGTAGGTATGTAAATAGTTTATCGTGGTTCTTTTTTTGTAATGTAACTACAAATTTACGGTTTTCGGATTTTTCCCTTAACTCGTGCTTCATGACATTGCTTTTTGCCAAATTTCATGATTCTAGGTCAACAGGAAGTACCTTATAGTTTTTGATTCCGGAACATAAACGCCCGTATGTTTTGATTGCGTTGACTCAGAAGTTAGATTTTTTCTCTGCTTTGTGGGATTGCAGCCTTGAGTATTTGATATTAATTTCAACTTGATAACTCCAAGCGTTCCTGAGAAAAAGAGTCTTGACCGACGGAGAGACAGACAGACAACGGAGTGATCTTAAAATGGTTCGGCTTTTCCTTTTGAGGTACGGAATCCTAAAACATGTGACATTTTGACCGTCACCACATTCTCAAACTGAAACTCAAAGCATTTATTTCAATTAAACCATTTACAGGCACTTTTGAATTGTCAAGAGGTCGGTCAGTCAGAAAATATGAAGCTAGTTGCCCATTCCAAAGCGTAGGTACTTATGGAGAAGAACGGGCAAGAAACTCCATGGACACTCTTTTTAAATTATATTTTACAAATTATATTCTACAGTACGTTCCTTTTTTTTAAGAGGAAGTCTGAAAGTGGCACCGTTAACTGTAAAGTTGTGTGGAAATCGGTTGTCATGGTGTGGGCAGGTGTTACGGAGGAATGAGGAAAATGTCGTGAGGAAAATTTTGAGTATGAATGTCGATGGCTATAAGAGTAGGGGAAGACCAAAGAATCGATGGATGGACTGTGTGAATGATGATATCTATTTTTTTTTTTTTCATTTAGTTACTTTCAAATATTGTTTTTTTGTTATTGTCTGTTATTTTTATTTTCATAAGTTCTCTCAAACGTTGTTTTTTTTTCATTGTCACTTTTATTTTTATTAGGTATCCTTTTGTTTTTGTATACTTAGTTCGTTAGTCATTTAATTTAGTACCAGTGTAATTAATTAGTTATCTGTACATGGACATACAACAGAATGATTTATTTTTATTATAGTTAACACGTTCAACGCCATGTCGGACATTGCTGGGCGACACTTAACTTTCCCTTTACGACACACAAAAAAAATTCAAATTGCCAAAAAATCGATTTTTTGCTTTATTTATAATATGATTAAATATGCATTTTTAACTTAGAAAACATTGATATAACCGCGAAAATCTTTATAAATGTGAAGATAACTCATGTCGCCCAACATTGTCCCCCATGGCCCGCCACGTATGATTATATGAACTTTCTTCCGTTGAAGCCGCGCGGGTCAAAGTGTCGCCCACTTCCGAGTATCCCGTCCGCGCGCCCCTACTCTAGCGCCGCGTTGTAGCTATCTGTGTTCGCGCGCAATTCTTAGTGCCCCGCAGGACAGTATCAAGGACGCCAGTCGCGTAATTTTTTTTTCCCGCCGTATGAACACGCTTCAACAACAGACTAGGCTAGCTTCTGCCTGTGATTTATATATTATTATTACTCAAAATGTGTGACTTTGATGACGCTTTTGAAATAACAGAGGAAGATCTGACACAGCTTCAAAATATTGAAATATCGCTGCTGAACAGTAGTTTTCACATTAGTTCAGAAGAAGAAGAAGAGCAAATAGCGCCTATTAGGCAAAAACGACGACGTGTCATCAGATCGGATAGTGAAGACAGCAATTCAGGATATGAGGTCAGTACGCAAGAAACTTCAAGCGTTACACCTACCACGAGTTCTTGGAGTGAGCCTACAGGTAATCAACGCCAAATAATTCCTTTTACCGAGGTTTCGGGTGCTCCGCTGCATGTCAGATTATCTATGGCTAAAAAATCTCCCGTCGATTTTTATTCACTTTTTGTGACTGATGACGTGTTTCAACAAATAGTGCATAACACAAATCGATATGCTATTCATAACATTACTAATATGGCTGAAGCTACAAGAGGTGCACGTATTAATCAGTGGAGTCCGACTAATATAGACGAAATAAAAAAAGTTTTTGGCCTAATTTTATTCATGGGCTTGGTGAAATTACCCAAATTGGCACACTATTGGTCTAAAGACAAAATGATCGGGCATCCCTTTCCGAGAACAGTGATGTCCCGAAACCGATTTGAATTGGTTTTGAAAATGTTACATTTTTCTGATAAAGATGATGAAAACAGAAAAGATCGACTACATCGAGTACGTCAACTGGTGGACGATTTAAATGAGAACTTCAAAAACAACTATACCCCTGGTGAAGATATTTGTATTGACGAGAGCATGGTTCCATTCCGTGGCAGAATAATATTTAGGCAGTATAATAAACAAAAAAGACACAAGTATGGAATAAAAGAGTTCAAACTATGCACGATACCTGGGTATACGTATAAGATTAGCATTTACGCGGGAAAAAACGACGATACAAATACAACGCCCACAAACGTAGTCATGTCTTTATGCGAAGATTTGCTCAACAAAGGACACACATTGTATACCGATAATTGGTACACAAGTGTAGATTTGGCACGGAAACTATTAGATAAAGAAACTCATTTAGTAGGTACCATTCGAAAAAATAGAAGACAGCTTCCCAAACATGTTGTTACTGCTAAGCTCAAAAAAGGCCAGTTTGCTGCAGCCGAAAGCACCGACGGAATAACCATGATGAAATGGAAGGACAAGCGCGATGTGTATGTTCTGTCCACGAAGCATTCGGTAGGGTTCCATCATATAAATAAACGAGGAAATGTGGTATCAAAGCCAAAGATTGTTGTAGACTACAATAAAGTCAAAGGTGCCGTTGATTTGGCTGATCAATTAGCTGCTTACTCTACACCACTGCGAAAAACAATAAAGTGGTATAAAAAGCTGGCTATTAATTTATTGCTTAATACTACGTTAGTGAATGCTATGATTTTATATAAAAAAGTTACAAATAAAAATATTTCTGTAGTAGACTTCAGAAAAGAAGTAATACAAGAATTTTGCTCGAATCCTATGCCTGAGGCGGAAGAGATTCGTGTAGAAAGACCAAAAAGAGGGAAGCACAGACTAGTAAAGAAAGAAGGAAAGAGTAGTATTATTAGAAGGGGATGCTCTGAATGTTACAAGGATAAAGTAAAGATGCTAGGTAGAAACCAAGCGAAAAATAAAGTAAAAAAAGTAAACACTTTCTGTAACGACTGCCCAAATAAACCGTTTCTTTGTTTAGATTGTTTCAATAAAGTACATCGTTCTTTTTAAAATATTTCTTTATTATGATTATTATTTTGTTACTTTTAATTATTTCTAAAACTATGATTGTTATTTTGTTACTTTTAATTGTTTTTAAACCTAAAATACTGTTTGATTTATGTTAATTTACCTAGTAAATATGATTAAAAATTTCGCATGATCTCATATTCAAGTTTGTGATAATATTGTTCTCATTTCATAAGTTTAACATAATAAAACCGAGTTTGATTTCTACTCTCATGATTTTTTATTTCATCTAATAATCGGACACTAAATTTATCCATAAAATCGTAAAAATAAATCTATAATGACTTACACAATATTTTTTTAAGTTAATGCAAGTATAATATCAGAAAAACATACATAACTTTTTAACAAATATATATTTTTTGAGTGCTGATGCGATTACACTGTTCTAGGAGGCCGCGCGGGTCACGTTGCGTACAATATTGCCTAGTATTGTTGACCGACAGCTCAGAAGAGACGTTTAAACATAGCTCTGACTGTCGGACACCATTGTCCCCCACGGCCCGAACGGAACATACTGGTGTCGCCCAACATTGTCCGACATGGCCTGAATGGAAATTCATCATTTTATTCCGTGGCGTTGAACGTGTTAAGAGGTTAAAGTTTCTAAGTTTTCTACGACATGATGAAAATCAATTGGAAAGCTGTTGTAAATAATTAAAATTGCATACGAATGTACCTGTGTTTTCTAAAGTCTGTTTTCCAATTATTTTATTACTAGTTGCGCCCCGCGGTTTTACCTGCATAAGTTTCGACCCCTGAGAATATCGGGTTGAATAGTAGCCTGTGAATATCGGGTTGACTCCGGACTGCTACTGCCAAATCACACTAATATTATAAAGCCAAAAATTTGTGTGTGTTTGTTTATTTGTTTGTTACTTCTTCACGCTCAAACGGCTGGACCAATTTTGATAAAATTTTGTACGGAGGTAGCTGACACCCTGGATTAACATATAGGCTACTTTTTATCTCGATATTCCCACGGGATCGACATTTACGCGGGTGAATCCGCGGGGCGCAGCTAGTATTTCTATAATTTCATACAAAAAATTTGAAAAATAAATCTTAATAAAGTTTAAAATGTTAATAAAGTTTAAAATAAGGTTGTCTGTAACAGATCGCTTTTAGCGATAAATAAGACCGCCCATCGTGTTACTATATAAAATTTCAACTTTTATATCTGTAACGTTCATGGTGTATTATTATAAAGAATATTCCATCTATTTATCTATAATTTAGATAAAAATCTTAATTCCTAAGACGACCCACTGACCAATCATCTTCTTCCGGTGTTTTTATTTATAGTTTTAAATTCCTATCTGAGTCATATTTAAATAGGTACCTACTGACTTTTTGTCACAGCTGACAGCCAGTTAGTTATACTACTTCAGGATATCTAGAGAGAGAGAGATAGGAGCCTTTTGGCCTCGTATAGGACTTTCTGTTTCTTTTTTCTTTTGTTACTTTTTTATATTTATATACATAATAACTTGGTTTTTTATTTTGCTGTATTTAGTTTAGTTTGTGATCTTCCTGTACGAGTCGCAATAAATACTTTTTCTTTCTTTCTTTCTTTCTTTCTAGTTAGAACTGTAAACATTTATCTTGGTAAGGAAAACAATCCTAAAATTTAGGACGTTCTAAAATAAGGATAATGTAAAAAAAATATTAAAAAAAGGAAAGTAAACTATGCCAATTTTGACAGAGGAAATAGTTAACTGTAAAATGAGGATAATGTAAAAAAAAATATTAAAAAGGATAGCAAAACTATGAAAATTAAGACAGAATTTATCTTATTTAAATTAAATGTTGTAGTTGTATTAACTTAAGTATTTAAGATACTTTGCAATCTATAGTTTATTTGTTTATTCTTAATTTATCATTAATTTATTATTGATAAGTAATAAAAATTGTTTCGCCTCAATTTTTTGCTAACTAAATATTTTATTATACTAATATTAAACTAAAAACTAAATATTTTGCCATAGGTACTTTTATTAAACTAAAAACTATTTTTTTTTCTCTACTACTTATAAAAAAAATACACAATAAAAATTAAAACTAAAATACCCACCGAATAAAACAGAAATCTCCAAAACACAGGGCACTCAAAAAAAACTTTCTAAATAAAAAAAAAACTTTCCGAATCGACGGGATAAAATAAAATAAAAAATTCGAATCAATAAGAAAAAAAAAACAAAATGAATAATTCTTTTATCACTTCCACTAGCACACGTGTCCACTACGTTACTTCGCGGTTGGTAAGAAGAGAAAGGCAACGTCGGTATTCGGACGGTGCCGAGACGCAACTGACCGCGCGCGGGACCCACAATAGCTTATAATAGCCTAGGATAGCGGCTAGACACAACAGCGAGACTATCAACAAAGAGGGGTGCGTTACTGGTGATGAGGAAGGTAATTTTAAATTAAAAGTGAGGGGCAATTAAAAAAAAAGGGACGACACGGTTGGCGCAGTGGCTGTGCGATCGACTGTTGCGCTGCGTGTCGCGGGTTCGATTCCCGCACGGAACAAATATTTGTATTGCCTACAGGTAGTTGTTCCGGGTCTGGCTGTTTGTGTATGTGAATTTAAATGTTTGTAAACGCACCCTCGATACAGGAATAATTCCTAGTGTGGGGCAAAGTTTTATATAAAAAATAAATAAATTCTCGAAATTTTAAGAACGATCACAGTCTGATCTCAGTCTAAATTTGTTAAAAATACAGAATTTCCGCTTTTTTGACAATTATTTGACATTATTTGTCGCTGAGATGAGATTGCAGCTTGAATTTGTACGTTTTTTAAGCACGAGAATTGGCCTTCAGAGGTCATCTAAGTATCTTTTCTAGTTAAGAATCTTTTACACCTTTAAATGAATTTTATTATAGGTATGTATAGATAACTAACTATTTAAAGTGTAACAATTAATAATCTTATTTATTTTCCCAAAAAATCCTTTGATTAAAGCCGGCCGATGGCTTCAATCAAATTATAGAATGTCCCTACGAATTCATTGACAATTTCCGCGCGTCTTAAAAGTTGAATTTTTATATTATTTGTCGATTTATTTGTTTTATTTTTAGTATGAAAAGTTTACTTCAAATAAGTAATACTATTTATCGATAAGTTAATTTCATTTTATGTTTTTGAAAAAAATAAAAGAGATTTTTGTCCTATTGGGTAGGCTATTATTAGGCTTCTGCCTTTTATATTATTTAGACCAAGACCGTAAAAAAGTCAACCTGTAAATATAGTAGATTGTTGCATCGAGCGCAAAGTGAATTATTAATTACGAGAGTCATGTTGGTGCCCGAACGCACGTGAGGGCACTAAATTAACACGAGTGCATTAATTACTTAATTTAGCAACGTGCGTAATCTACTTTTCTTTCAACTACCAATCTACCTACCGTGATAAAATATACCTATTCAAAATAAAAACTCAAGAAAACAGAGTTTTCCTAAGCTTTTAAATATTTATCCCGCGACTTTTGTGGCAAAAGGTTATTAACAATTTCATTTGCAGCTGTTTTTATACTTTCTGGAGATGCATTCATATCTCTATAGCTATTTCAATTTTTTTTAATCTTTTCTTGCTAAATATGAAGTATCAAAGTTTTACAATGGTACAAAATACGCAACATTTGTTTTTTTTTTTTCACCGAGTTGGTTTTATTGGCGATTTTTATTTTCAGCCAGTATCTTTTTGATCTAATGCATACATTCTATATTAAACTTAATGGGAGACATTAAACCTCTGTGGTAAATTTATATCTAAATAAAAAACAGTGCATTCATGAAAAACTGTGCAACCATGAGATTTCATACAACATTTCTGCACTGTTTTGGCTCTAAGCAAAAAATACGTCCTTTGTGATCGGTTTTGTAGTGATTAATTATAACATTACTACGTAGTTGAAAGAAAAGTTCTTTATTAACACACAATGGCCAGCCTTGTCGGTTTCTGCGATATCTTCCAGGCAACCGTGTAATGGACAGTGATTGCGCGCAAATAAATTATCATCATCTGCCTAGCCTTTTCCCAACTATTTTGGGGTCAGCTTCCAGTCTAACCGGATGCAGCTGAATACCAGTATTTTACATGGAGCGACTGACCTCCACAGCCCAGTTACTGAGTAATACGATACCCCTTGTTAAGACTGGTTGTCAGACTTTCGGGCTTCTTACTACCCGTAACGTAGTCGTTAAGCCGTTGATCCCGGCTGTCATTCGTGGATCTTTGATAGTTCAAAGATCCACGAATAACAGCCGAGATCAACGGCTTAAGGGGCTTACATAAACTAAAGCGCGGTCACTGTCGGACTACATAGAAAAGAAAGAGAAGCGCGATGACACAACGCCGGTAATTTATTGCAGAATATGAAACAGTTATTTAATTACAAAAAATCTATTGTTTGGACTAAAAAATTAAAACACTAGTGTTTTAGTATGTTTCTTGTAGAATAATCTGACAAAAAATTAGAATGATTGTATGTATATTAGTATGGTTTTGATTGCAAAAAGAAAGTTTTTAGAGGTATCTTCATGATTTTTTTCTATCGAAACAAATTCGTTGTATTATGTTTTCAACACACTATCTATCTAGCATATATCCTGAAGAATATCATATATCTTTCTGATTTTGTTTACTGTAGTCGATCATATACTTTTATTGTTTCTAAAACTTGCGTTTTTTTTCGTTTAGGTCCTGTAAGCCCCCGTGCTTTCCGAGGCACAGAGGGGTCTCGGAATAAAAGATGGTCACCCATCCACAGACCAACCACGGCAAGCGTAGCTTAACCTGATCGATCCACCTGTGCGGCTGTTATTATTTAGAATGAGGGTGTCAATTTTGTAGTAGTACATACATTGAACTACATAGAGAAACTAATAAGATTTTTGACAAAGACTGCTGCATAGCATTCGATGATGAAGATGGTACAGTCGCCAGCACATCAACCTACCACAATCTGTCAGATTTTCCCAATCAACTTTGAACCTTATGCTTTAGTGATAAAGTTGAAAATCTATTAAAGAAATCTGACAGATTGTGGTAGGTTGATGTGCTGGCGTCCGTACCTAATTTACAATCAAAACCGGGCATCTAATTATTTTTTTCTAGTTTACAATCTTGTGGTTAAATGAAGTACTGAGCTGCTGGTCGATTCTGTAACCATCTCACCGTGAAAACTTAGGTGATGTGAGTTTGTTTTTGCTAGGAATTGACGCTATTGACAGCTCACTCCACGCTCACTTCACCTAAATTTTCACGGTGAGATGGTTACAGAATCGCACTGCAGGTTAGGGAAACAAATATGAATTTTGACAAAGAGGGATCCGATGACGAAGGAGGTATATTAAAATTAAAAGTTTTAGGCATCGTATCGATACCGTTATCAAGGGTAACCAGTAACTGGGTTGGGGGTTTCGCCATAGAAAATACTGGTATTCAGCTGCATTGCCCATTGGGACCACAATGTAGTTTGAAAAAGGCTACACAGCTGATGACGTGTGTGACTGATAGTTAACGTACAGCTGATACCACTGAGCTAGATTAAGACCATAGTGTGATTTTTGGTGTAGTTTTCGAAGATGTAGAAGCTAATTTCAATGTATGAGGTCATTATAATAAAGACAAATAATTTATTTACAGACAACACAAATTCTCAAGTACTGGACATTTCAGTTACTTAATGTAAAGAATACTGTAGCTTTTACGTACAGATTCGTTCCCGTAGTCTGTCTCACAATGCACCGTCTATTTTCAGAAATAAATACAACATAAAAAAACAAACACACTTTAGCATGTAAATATAAAAGTAACTAAAATATTTAGAATTCAACCACCCCTAGTGAAACTGGGAGTAACACCCAAAAATAATTAACCTAAAAGAATCATCATTGTCATGATTCCAATAATAACATAGGCCGACAAAATTTTTACCCAGAAACCAGACTATATTTTCCAAAGGATTTTGACGCGCTGAATTCAAATCTGACCAACTGGAGTAAACTCAACGTCATTTTAAAGAGGAAGACTAGTCCTTTGAGATGCTATTAATAATTTTTGAAAGAAAATAGGATCAGCTGTGCTACATAACCTCAAAAATGAGAAAAAACGGTATTTTTTGCACATTTAGGTTAGGATATCTCGAAACCCTGACAGAGTGACAGAGCAATTTTGAGGCCAGATTTGAATTCAGCGCGTCAAAATCCTTCGGAAAAGTGTAGTCTGGTTTCTGGGTAAGAGTGTTTGTCAATTTTTGTCGGCCTGTGTAATCTGTTATATTGAGAATCTCGTGTTATGAGAATCTGGTATTCTGAGATCGAGCCATTTATTTGGGTTCGGCGCAACATGACTTTTTCTTTGATACTTCTTGGTTAGGCAACATCTCGGCAATCACTCCTTTTTTTTTTTTTTTTTTTTTTTGATCCGGGGTGGAAAATCCTCATGGATGTCCGCCGCCCTGGGGCGGGCGGCGGGGTCTGTCAGACTCTTACTGACTAAAAACCACCCCGGGTGTTCCATCTCACACCTACGCCGGGGGTCGCGGGAACGTACGATACTTCCGCAACCCCCGGCTGGTGCCGGCCCGCCTCAGCGGGCCCCGTCTGGTCGGGGGGGGGAGTGAGGTGTTTGACTCCCCCCGCGACGTCTAAGAGGGGCGCGCGTGGAACACATCGCGCCGCCACCTCGGGTCCTGATGTGTGGGGGGCGACGGACGTCCCCGAGTCCGTCGCCCCTGGACCCGTTTAGGGGGGCTGGAAGAGGGCGTTGTCCGCCCTCCGCCGACGCCCGGTGCGCCTGCTGCGGGCAGGGTGAGTGGACGAGATCTCCCTCTCCCTTTCCGCAGCCTCCTTCTGTGAGACGACAGTTTCGCAGAAGGAAACCACCGCGTCCCAGGACTCCTCGCTGTCGACCATGGACTCGACCACGGCCGGCAGCGAGAGGTCACTGCCTACTTCTGAAATGAGGGCACGGCGCGGCTCCTCCCAAGCGGCACACTCTGCCAGCGTATGCCACGCCGTGTCCTCCCGGCAGTCGACGCAGTGGTGACACCGGGCGTCCGGCTCCCTGTTAATGCGACACAGGTACTTCCCGAAGCAACCATGCCCCGAGAGCACCTGCGTCACCCGAAACGACAGGGAGCCGTGCCTCCTCCCGAGCCAGCGCTCGAGTACTGGCCGGATCGCCTCGATGGTACCGAGGCCGGCGGTAGGGCGCGAAAGCCTGTCCCGCCATTCCGCCACCAGGACCTCGCGAAGCTGAGACCGACGCAGCTCCATATGGCGCTGCGTCAGCCCCTCGCCACGCGCCCGCGCTTCCTCGCGCCACCGGTACAGTGACGCGAGTACTTTCGCCTCCAGGTCCCAGGGCGGGGATCCAGCCAGTACACAAGCCGCCTCGTAGGAGATCGTGCGATACCCCCGGACGACCCTGACGGCCATCGCCCTCTGCGGCCTCCGCAGGACTGCGATGCTACCGGCCGTCAGGTCAGTCGCCCAGATCGGGGCCCCATACAGGGCCATGGATCGCACGATCCCCACGTAGAGCCGCCTACAGGCGGCGCTCGGGCCCCCCAGATTGGGAAGCAACGTTGACAGCGCCCCAGCAGCGCCCAACAACTTGGGCGCCAGCCGCCGGAAGTGGGGGCCGAAATCCCACCGGCTGTCGAGCACCAATCCCAGGTACTTCATGGTGGACTCGACAGCGATCCGAGCCCCCCCGACCACGATGTGTGATCCGGGCGGCGGCGCCCGCCGGGGGCCATGAAACACCATGGCCTCCGACTTGTTGAGGGCCACCTCCAGGCCCAGGCGACGTATGCGGCTCACCACCTGTGACACCGCAGCCGTCGCCAGCAACGTTGCCTCACAATTTGCAATGCGTTGCAATCACTCCTATCCTAGCCATATCAACTTTCAGACTGTCCACTCGCCGTTTCTTTGATCTTCCCTCGTCAAGCCCCGCGCGTGCCCTATGTAATACGATACAATAGAATATCAATTGTGTCTCATTAGCGGAGCTTGAGAGGTCATGCAACTGAATGGGCTAGGATAGTGAGAGTGTCAAGGAAGAAGAAAATCTCACGCGTCTATAATAGGAATCAGACGATCTAAGTATCTATTCTATGAAATCTCATCGTGAAAACGTCAGCTGTCAGTATTAACAGCTCACGTTTTCACGATGAGATTTCTAACTGCTGTCATTCTAAGTAATACAAGGGATTGACACTATTGTCCAATCCCTTGTATCAGTTAGAATGACAGCTCACTTCAAGCGTACTTCACCTAAGCTTTACAGAATAAACCGGCAGAATTCAATAAGTAGGTACAGTACCCGGCGATAAATATTGCACATCGACCTTTGGGAAGAGACAATCGGCTAATTTCGGCTTCGCAGAGCGTTATCTCTGTCGCACGAAATACAAACAGTCCGGTATCTATTAGGAGCTGTTAAAACAATTATGATTTGCTTCTTTTGATAATTATTTTTATTCTTTGTATAAAATCGATAAGTAGGTACGCATCTTCCTCTTTTAGAATAGTCGATGTCAAAATTGCATTCAAAACTTCAAAGTGTTCAAACTCAGTATTGAAAAGAGCAGCGACGCTCAACTGACAAAGCTGTGCCACCTTTTGAAGGAAATAAAGGAATTCATGAAACCCTATGACCTACACTTTAAGACGTTTGGTGAATAGGATAATCAGCCTATAGTCCCGACTCCTGGGACACAGGCCTCCTTTGTGTGAAAGGGAGTGGGCTGACATCCAGCACGAGGGCCCGGTGCGTGTTGGTGGATGTTCTTAAATGTCTTTCCCTCACGATGTTTTCCTTCACCGTTTTGAGAGGTGATGAAATAAATGACACTTATGGTTATATTCTAGAAGAGCGGTTCCGTCATAAACATCGGTCATTTTCACCAGTACTCGACATTAAAATGGCAAAAAATGCTCTGTGTTTAGATAGACGTTATTGTGTGACCTTTCACGGCTTTCTTAGGAAACCAAAGCTTTAGTAAAATGCCTACCCTGGGTTTCAAAACATTGTTAAAGCTAATTATTTTTAAAAGTGTAACCGTGGAGTTTCTCACCGGCTCTTCTCCATTGGAAACGATCAATTGGAACCGTGCACCTAGCTTCTGACGTTTCATAAGTGTCCATGTAGGTTTTTGTGAAATAAAATCATCATCTGCCTAGCCTTTTCCTTACTATATTGAGGTCGGCTTCCAGTCTAACCGGATGCAGCTGAATACCAGTATTTTACATGGAGCGACTGCCTATCTGACCTCCACAACTCTAACTGGGTAATACGATACCCCTTGGTAAGACTGGTTGTCAGACTCGACCCGTAACGTCTGTCAAAGATCCACGAATGACAGCCGGGACCAACGGCTTAACGTGTTTTCCGAAGCACGGAGGGGTCTTGGTGAAATAAAAAAAATATTTTGATTTATGAATTTGTTTTCAAAATCAAAAGTCATTATAAAAAATAAGGCTGAGAATCACCACTTTTCGAACGTCAACCCCCAAAACGCCCGCCCTTCACCACTTCCTAGTGCTTTCGCTGGGGAGAAGAAGTGGCGCAACACACTCCCCAGCAGTTCAGTAGGAAAAACTTCCTTTTATTTTGAACCTACGGTCTGATAAGTCGGGTCCGTTACCACTTGGCTCACACTGCTCTCATTTGTTGACGTTTGGTGATGTTTTGTAAACTACCATTGTTTTGCTCATACCGCGATGAACAAAGGGAGCCATACAATAAAATAGTTCAATTCTAAATTGTATGGTCATCATTGACAACAGCCGATGATGAAAATGTCATTCTTTCTCAAAGACATTCTTTCTTTGTGTTATCCATTGTGAATGAATGAGTTCATAAGAGGAAGTCTGAAAGTGGCACCGGTAACTGAAAAGTTGTGTGGAAATCGGTTGTCATGGTGTGGGCATGTGATACGGAGGAATGAGGAAAATGTCGTGAGGAAGGTTTTGAGTATGAATGTTGATGGCTTTAAGAGTAGGAGAAGACCAAAGAAACGATGGATGGACTGTGTGAATGGTGAATGGTTTGAAAGGGTATGGAAGAAAAATACATTTGCGCTGACCCCAAAATAAAGTGGGGTAAGGGCAGAACAAGAAAATGATGATTATATTGTGAAATCTGTGGTGCTTATTGTTTACAGAAAATAGTAAGCAATCAAGTTGAAAACATCTGTTTGAAAGTGAGACTCACGTGAAAATGCTTTTTTTTCCTCCATTGTGTAGCAGATAATTTGCGTGTATACATAATGTTTTTTTTTACCGGTTCCAAATTTTTACAGGGTGTTCTACCCTTGAATATGAACAACTTTCACTATTGGACCAATTCTGAAATCACGACAAAAAATATCAGCTGTTTAAAACAAAAGTTCAATACCTACCTGACCAAAATGTATGAAACGGCTGATTTTTTTTTGTGATTTCAGAGTTGGTCCCATAGTGAAAGATGTTCATATTCATGGGTAGAACAATCGGAAAAAATTTGGAACCGGTAAAAAAATCACCGGTATGTAATAAAAAAATGGCTTATTTTGATAGTCTAAATTTTTCTCAACCCTAGCAATCCAGTAGAGCCCTGTGATTCGAATTTATTCTACAGTCCTTAGACAATTATTTTACATGTGATAAATTTGTATTTGGACGGATCTTGTTTTACAATTTTTCAAATCCCAAAACTACCTACTATGCTGGTATGGTTCAGTCCCACCGTACCCCCAGGGGTATGGTGGGTCCGGAGTGTGATTTTGCATATCTGTTAAAATAACAGTGACCTTTATGATCATTACTACAAGGTTGTTTTTGGGTTGTTGCCATTGTCAAGTAGAAAGGAACACATTCATATTACATAGACTGATTTATTCTTCGTTCGTATTTAAAAAAAATATAATTTAAAAGAGTGTCCATTGAGTTTCTTGCCCGTTCTTCTCCATAGGTACCTACGCTTTGGAATGGGCAACTAGCTTCATATTTTCTGACTGACCGACTTCTTGACAATTCAAAAGTGCCTGTAAATAGTTTAATTGAAATAAATGCTTTGAGTTTGAGTTTTGTTTGAGTTTGAGTTCGTCCTTGAAGTTTTGTCCCACATTCCAAAAAATCCTGAGTCGTCCCAAACAATATGCTAGCGATCATGTCTTGTTTATATACTCCTAATACTCTAAAGAATTATACTCCATTTACTCTCCCAGAAAATGACATACCTACTCCTGTCCTGACACTCCTTAAAAATTACTCGCAATTCGGGATGACCGTGACAATTACCAATGATGTCAAAGTCAAATTATTTGCTGTTAAAAATAAAATAATAGGTAGATTTCAAGGTAACACATAGATTCGCCATTTTTATGGTATAGGTAACCTTAGATTGACACAGATTTACCTTGAAAATGTCATTTGGATTACCATGTTTTACGACGTAATTATTAAGCAATGACAAATAACTTAGAAATTCTTCCTGTGGTCTTTTATACCCAAAAAGGCTAATGACATCAATCGGCAGCATTGATCGTAAAGACATAATCAAAACATTGTCTGATTTCATCAACATTATAGATGCCTCTTATTTATTTACTAGCTGCGCTCCGCGTTTTCACACGCATAAGTTTCGATTCCATGGGAATAACGGGATAAAAAGTAGCCTATATGTTAATCCAGGGTGTCAGCTACCTCGAAGGCGGAGGAGGGGTCGAAGACGACGTCAGTATGACAGTCACCTCCGACTCCTCCCAGGTGGAAGTCAGCAGGTGACGGGTGCGGGGGCACCCTCGCCTGTATTCCACCAGTGCCGGACTGAATGGCCAGGTGTCCCGGCCATTCCCGTAGCCCCCCAGCCGGGGGGACATGGGGGGCCCGCCAGTTAGGCGGGCATGCGCCGGGGGGGTTGTGGACGCAAAGGCTGAGCCGGATTCCCATGACCCCCATCAAGGCGATGAGGGAACACCGCTGAGATTTAGTGGGTATACTGCCACCTTGGCAGGGAGTCCCACATACTCCGTGTCGTCCCCCGACGAGCGGAGATGCGTAACGTCATTTCTCAGCGAAAAAAAAGGGTGTCAGCTACCTCCATACAAAATTTTATCAAATTTGGTCCAGACGTTTGAGTGTGAAGAAGTAACAAACATATAAAATATTTAATATCAAGTACCTACAGAGAGGCTTGTGGCTAAAGTATCTAATACCAGCCGCGCTAGTCGATCGTTCAGGTGCGGCTGCCGCGCTTACGGCTCGCCGACCGCTGGTTGATGGTGCTGCAGGCAGGCCGCAGGAGGAGTGAGAGGGGCAAGGGTGGACGATGAGACGCAAGCGGGTACGGAGAGACGTAAGCGCGGGGACGACGGACACGGGAACTGCAAGTTGACCACGCACCGTACCACGGTTCGTGAGCTTGTCCCGAGGCGAGGCGATTACGGTACGATTCCGATTAGTGTGCGTTGCAGTAGGGAGTTTCATACAAAGAATACTGAATGACTCGAGTTGATACGGTGCCGATCCTTTTCAGAGTTGATAAGTATGCTATGTCCTTTCCTTTTGCTTTCCTTTATTTATTAGAGCCCATTGCATAAATATGTAAATTTTATTTACATTTTTAATTTTTATTTATTATTTTTTTGTCTTGACATGGCGTGGCTTGGCGTGGCTAGCTGACATATGGCAAGTAATTTAATTTAACGTTCAGTTTGTAATGTTAATTACTTTACATAATCTACTATTGTATACAATTAAGTATTTTCTAACTGAACAGACAGCTGCGCTGCTGGGGAGTTTGTTGCGCCACTTCTTCTCCCCAGCGAAAGCACTAGGAAGTGGTGAAGGGCGGGCGTTTTGGGGGACTGTCTTTTTTAATTTTGACGTTCGAAAAGTGCTGATTCTCAGCCTAGTTTGAATAAATGACTTGTTTTTGATTAAGAAGGCTAAAAGCCACCCAAAGGGCAATAGAGAGGGCTATGCTTGGTGCTTTCCCTGCGTGAATGAATGAAGGAATGAGGAGATCCGCAGGAGAACCAAGGTAACCGACATAGCCCGAAGAATTGCCAAACTTAAGTGGCAGTGGGCAGGGCACATTGCTCGCAGAACAAATGGCCGATGGGGCTGAAAGGTTCTGGAGTGGCGACCGCGTACCGGAAGACGTAGCGTTGGAAGGCCTCCCACAAGGTGGTCCGACTACCTTGTAAAGCCGCAGGAACCCGTTGGATGCGAGAAGCACAGAACCAGCCGAAGTGGAGGTGTTTGGGGGAGGCCTATGTCCAGCAGTGGACGTCTTTCGGCTGAAATGATGATTTCGATTTTAGAGATCGTAGCGAAATTGATTTCTGAGACTCATTGATTATAAGTAGACCTCATTGGTTATAAGTAAGCGCTGTTAAGGGTGTCCTAGGTTCTATACCCCTGCACCCTAATTACGTCAACACACTGTTTCAATCACAACATGAATCATTTTGAAGGATATTCACAACCCGTTGCTTTTTTTTATTTTTTTTTATTTAGGGACATTTATGATCGCAATGCGTATGTCAGTCCCATCGTAACCTAAATACTCATTTCTCATATCTGGGCCATGAACCTAAACAGACTCGCCGCATCATCACCATTTGGTTGAGCCAGGATTTTGTGGAATGTGCCTACTTTAAGTCTGTTCAACCTCAAGAGCGTAAACAAATCCTTTCTACCAGACTCGGTCCGAATAGTCCATCAATAAGTGGTGTAAGTCTTCAACAACTCCGCACTCCACACAGTTAGGCGAGTTCGTTTTTCTCATCATGAACGCAAACTTATTACATGGAATGTGTCCAGATCTGAGTCTATGAGCCGTAACAACTAATTTTCGACTTACATTACTATTTACAAACCAGGGTACACGAAAGGGCTGACTCTGCATGGTTTTATACCAAGTCCCTTTGTCTAAAGAACGCTTGTCAAAATATTAATTCCAGTCATCATAACACTTTTTTTATATTTAGGTAAAACCTCTGAATTGCCCCGCTCTGCCTCTGAATTGCTCTGAATTGAACCGTTGCTTTGTACGTTCGAATTTGTCTACTCAACAACGTAAATAACACAGTGAGTGTTGTTGAGCTGTCAAAATGCGATTGTTACTGTTAATGTGTTACGCAATTACCCCGCAGCAGGTCTGGCAAAGTATTGGTGTGTGGATATATGCCCGGTTATCAGTAAAAGGGTGGTTTCATGAGATTTTATAATTATAACATAACAATAATCAGGCCGACAAAATTTTTACCCAGAAGCCAGACTATACTTTGTTTCCATATCTTGCAATAGTCCTACACCAACCGGGGGTTGTCCTTGGGTGCACTTGCATAGTGCGAACAGGGAAAATCGTCGGTTGGTGCCTCATTTCATTAAGGGGCTTACGTGTCCTAAAGCGCGGTCACTGTCGGACTGCATAGAAAAGAAAGAGAAGCGCGATGACACAACGCTGGTAATTTATTGCAAAATATGAGCAATTATTTAATTACAAATAATCTATTGTTTGGATGAAAAAATTAAAACACTAGTATTTTAGTATGTTGCTTGTAGAATAATCTGAGAATAAATTTGAATGATTGTATGTATATTAGTATGGTTTTTATTGTAAAAAAAAGTTTTTAGAGGTAGGTATCTTCGTGAATTTTTTCTATCGTATCAAATTAGTTGTATTATGTTTTCAACACTCTATCTACCTAGCATATATCCTGAATATCATATATTTTTCTGATTTTGTTTACTGTAGTCGATCATATATTTTTATTGTTTCTAAAAATTGCGATTTTTGTGTTTAGGTCATGTAAGCCCCTTAAAAACGTCTATCGGGCCTCTAAGAGTTGGCTTCGGCCCCTCGTACGTCTTCCAAAGGTCCGGGACCCCAGGGTCCCGAGAAATATCAAAGGAGAAAAATAATCAGCGTATAATGTTCCCACTAGTACATCAGGCCTCCTCTCAGTGAGAGGGAGCGGGCCATAATCTACCAGTTCCAGCACACGGGCCCAGTGTGGGGTGGTAGATGTCACATGTCTTCGAATTTTTGGTTCTAGGACACATGTCCTCACGATATTTTCCTTCTTCGTTTTGAGAGCAGTGATCTTCGATCAATAATGTCCTATTATTAATCGAAGGCAGTGGTGATTAAATTATTTACTCAGTCTCCTGGGTTCGAACCTACGACCTTCAACTCGTAAGTCAGGGCCGTTACCACTGAGCCACTACTGCTGCATCCATACTTCCATACTAATATTATATATGTGAAATCCATACTAATATAATATTATAAATGTGAAAGTGTGTCTGTCTGTTTGTTACTTCTTCACGCTTAAACCGCTGAACCGATTTACATAAAATTTGGTATAGAGATAGTTTGAGTTCCGGGAAAGAACATAGGTTAGTTTTTATCATCATATTCCTACGGGATCAACACTTATGTCAAGATTTGTATCCATATTCTGTCGCCTACTTCAACGAAACTTTATATTTTTTCTTAAAACAGTTTTTTACCAAAGGTACTCTGCTTACCCAAGCAGAGTATGAAGTACCTTTGGTAAAAAACTGTCTTGAATATACGAGTAGGTAGATACAAATCGGATTCAGCGCGTCAAAATCCTTCGGAAAAGTATAGTCTGGTTTCTGGGTCAGCCTGTGACCCTGTGTGCAGCTTACATAAGCACCTCAGGACATGTAGCCCCCTTGTCGCTACGACACTATGTGCTAGCGGCCACTATTGAGTGTGCAAGTCACCCCCTGCCATTTTACCTGTGTAATTTATATAAAACCAACCAAAGGTACTTCATACTCTGCTTACCCACAAGGGTCAAAGATCACATATTTAGCAAGCCCTATCGGAGGATATCCTCAATTCAGACGAACATAAATAGGGACCCACAGTTATGCATAGTTTATGTACCGACAGCGTAATAAGCTAACTAACTAATGATATTTTATATCAGCCGCTCTATTCAGTAAAAATTTTACCGTGATAACTTGGGTGAAGTGAGCTTAAAGTGAGCCACGGTAAGCTCACTTCACCTAAGTTTTCACGGTGAGATGTTTACAGAATAGCACCGCAGTATCACAATCTTTCGCACTTCTCATATAATGAGTACATACTATACTGCGTTCATTTTGTGATGATACTTATGACAAGTTGACAACCGACGCTTCTGGTTGTCATACGAACATCTATGAAAATATTTTAGAAATATTGTGAGTTTTTTTTTTCCAACCGTGGTGTTTCATAAAAACTAACTAATGAATGATATTAGTATCATAATCATGACGTATGTTCTCATATACTCGTATTACACTAATATTATAAAGGCGAAAGTTTGTGTGTGTGTTTATATGTTTGTTACCTTTTCACGCTCAAACGGCTGAACCAATTTTGATAAAATTTGGTATAGAGGCAGCTGACACCCTGAATTAACATATAGGCTACTTTTTATCCCGATATTCCGTCGGGATCGAAAATTACGCGGGTGATACCGCGGGGCGCAGCTCGTTATTAATAAATATTAATTAAAGATTCATTATCTGCCTATATAGCCTTTTCCCAACTATGTTGGGGTCGGCTTCCAGTCTAACCCAATGCAGCTGAATACCAGTGTTTCACATGGAGTGACTGCCTATCTGACCTCCACAACCCAGTTAGTGGGTAATACGATACCCCTTGGTAAAGGCTCATTGTCAGACTTTCGCGCTTCTCACTACCCGTAACGACTGTCAAAGATCCACGAATGACAGCTAGGACCAACGGCTTAACGTGCTTTCCGAGTCACGGAGGGGTCACGGTATGTAAAGATAGTCACCCATCCACAGACCAACCGCGGCAAGTGTAGCTTAACCTGATCGATCGACCTGTGCGGCTTTTATTATTTAGCCGTGGGAAAGCTTATCCTTGCTAATTAATATTTTGGAAACATATCAAGTTTTATTGATTTGTTTTTCACACTAACTACCGAATTAAATTAAATTAATTATTTTAAAATTGTTCGCGGCGAAAATATTAATATTGATGTCCGAAATTAATATTAATTTCGGACATGAATATTAATATGAAAACATTAATATTAATTAATATAAATTAATTATTATTATAAATTAATATTAATTTCGGACATCAATATTAATATTTTTGGCGCAAACATTTGTTTTGCAGACCGTATATTCAAAATTAATGTCAATAGGTCAATGCACTGTCAGTTAGTAATTTTTATATTAATATTATTGTTCAGATCATGAATCTTTGAACCCGTGGTCTAGTTTCTAATGTGGCTTAGCCGACTCTTGCTGCCGCACTCACAGAAATTAATTACTGTTTATGAACCATTAACTAAACAGTGAGAGTAACCAATTAGAAGTGTCTCGGCTGTCGGCAAAATAAGGAAAATATGGTTTTTTACATGAATGTCCAAACTTGTTCAGTCTAAGAAAGATCAGCAGCATTTAATGGCTTATAAATCAATTTTATTTTGAGTATTCAACAATACTCATTGCATTGGGTTGGTTTTCGGCACAAATACGATTTTTCAGCACCAAGAACATAGATAAATTGATCAATAAAAAATCATTGACATGAAGCTGCGCTTAATGAGGGTTTTCTGAAATGACGTTCGCTAGGTGGCAGCACTGGCACGTCAGGTCCAGGCATCTGTCAAAGAGCCTATATTTTATTTAGTCATGACGGAATGATGAACGAATGAATGAATCGAATGATGAACGTCATCATATATTTTATATTGGAAGCAGACCTCTTGTCACAGTGGTGCCAACTGGTGTCGTAAATTTTCACGAAAACCCTCATTGCGGGGTAATTACGTAACACACTATCAGTAGCAATGGGTTTCATTTTAACAGTTTAACAACATTCACTGCGCTATTAACGTTGTTGAGCAGACAAATTTTTCAAACGTATGAAGCAATTGATGTGCAGTATCCTTTAAAATTATTCAGATGTTGATTCATATTTATATTGTTATTGTGTTCAGCCATTATTGCCGGCAATAATATCCCGAGATAGTTTAGCAATATGGTGCAATTTAATAAACTTACGCATACCCATTATATATTCAACAATTCCTTCAGCGACACTTAGCTTTACAGAATAGATGGAGCAATTAGAGGTAATATTGCCAAAGCAATTTAGACTATTCTTAGCAATTAAAAAAAACTTATCCACTACCTCCAGCAATTATTGCCGTCTGGCAAAGATGTTTTCCAGTGTCCACTGCTAAATAATAGCTCATTAACGCAAATAAACGTTTGTGAGTGCGGCGGTAACTCCGAGATTTGTTATAGCAGAACTAAAAATAGACTCCTATTTTGTCACGAGGTATCTCGGTATCCTTTTGCGTCACTTAGAAAGAGAAGGCGGGAGGGACCATCCGTTTGTCTAGCCGTATGATTATGGCAATACCCTCGTAACGGTTTTTTAGGGTTCCGTATTCAAAAGGTAAAAACGGGAACCTATTACTAAGACACCACTGTCTGTCACCAGGCTGTATCTCATGAACCGTGATAGCTAGACAGTTGAAAATTTCACAGATTATGTATTTCTATTGTCGCTATAGCAACAAATACTAAAAACGGAATAAAATAAATATTTCAGGGGGCTGCCATACAACAAACGTGTTTTTTTTTCGGCGTTTTTGTCTTGTGGTACGGAACCCTTCGTGGGCGAGTCCGACTCGCACTTGGCCAGTTTATTGGCATTCTTTGGACTCTTTTTTTGAATCGTATACTAATTGATGCTATGCCAAACTAACAATGGATGGAATGTGTGAAAGATGATAAAATAGAATACTCTTTATACTCTCTTTTTTTTACTTTTTCTTTCTTTCTTGTCTTTCTTTCTTTTATTATACATAATTATTATAGCCTATAATGCCCAGCCTATAATGTTCCCACTGCTGGGACACAGGCCTCCTCTATGTGACAGGGAGTGGACCATCATCCACCACACGGGCCCAGTGCGGGTTGGTGGATGTCACATGTCTTCGAATTTCTGGTTCTCCGACATGCCGGTTTCCTTCACCGTTTTGAGAGCAGTGTGATGAAATAATATATTTTTTTTTTATTTCAAATGGGTTTGCTCTTGACTCTAGTCTAGGTCAGAGATGACAGAGACAAAGTCTACGATGGAGTGAGCTCACCCAGAAGAAGCCTGTTCACTCTTACTTTGAAGAGATTCGGGTTGGATGCACACGGAAACACAAACGCAGGTAGAGAGTTCCACTCTTTTGCTGTGTAATTTACACAAAGTAAAGGCTCCTACAAACAGGTGCTACACGCGATGTAATCGCGCGCGACACAAAGGCACCGCTCGTTGCGCGACTTGCGGTGCCTTTGTGTCGCGTGTCGTGTCGCGCCTGTTTGAAGGAGCCTTAAAGTGCCTGTTTGGATTCGAACGGTCGAACCTGCAACACATTTGTAAGGCTACCGCTGCTCTTTGCCACGTCGTGCCAATCATTAATAAATTGAGATAATTATGGGCAGGAGGATGTTACAGTACCCGGCGATAAATATTGCACATCGACCTTTGGAAAGAGAGAGAATCGGCTAATTTCGGCTTCGTAGAGCGTTATCTCTGTCGCACGAAATACAAACAGTCCGGTAACTATTAGGAGCTGTTAAAACAATTATGATTTGCTTCTTTTGATAATTATTTTTATTCTTTGTATAAAATCGATAGGATCGAATAGGTCGATGTGCAATATTTATCGCCGGGTACTGTAAATAATCTATACTACTAAAAATAAAGGTGAAGAGTTTCTTTCTTTGTTTAAACGCGCTAGTCTGAAACTACCTGTCGAATTTGAAAAAAATATTTTTGCATTTGATACCCCAATTCTTGAGTACCTAAGGCTATAGGCTATTAAACATCACGCTATGATCCTTTGGATCCGAGCAAAAAGAAAAATAAAAAAACAGTGGCACTCCAGGAGTGCCGATAGAAGTGACAACTTGAAAAGGCATAGGTAGTAATTTTGTAAATATGTTTGAAGGTCATTTTTCCCAAAGAAAATGTATCGCGCGTTGATGTCTTTATAATGGCCAAAACATAAAACAGAGGTGTCGGTAACAATGCCGCGAGTTTTTTCCCCATCTCAAAAAATGCCCAACACGCTTAAAGAAGTTTTCATTTCAAAAACTTTAAAAAGAACGCTAAGAGATAACGAAGTTATAGCGCGGGCAGGCGATGCGATGCGACGGGATGGCTTGATACTGACATTTTGTAGTATGATTATTCCTTTAAACTTCAATTTATTGACGAGGAAATTAATTATTTACATAATAAATTTTGCATATTTGTCAGAGGAACAACAAATTTCACGCGAACGAAGGCGAAAGCTAGTATTGTAATAACATTATTTTTGTAATAATTTTAACAATAAAAACGAGTCATCATTCTCATTCACATTGTTTCAGTCAAGGTTGACTAATGAGACCCCAATAGTTCACTTCGGAATTCGAATGGTGTCTCGAGTCCGCGATGATTTACTTTAAAAACAAATGAGTTCGCTTTCGAATTGTGTGCGCTCACTTGAGTGAGGTGAGCAGATCACTGCCATAGAATAGAAGATTGTTGCATCGAGCGCAAAGTGAGTTATTAATGCACGAGAGTTATGTTGGTGCCCAAGTGCATGCGAGGGCACTAAATTAACACGAGTGCATTAATTGCTCACGTTAGCAAGATGCGTGACCTCCTTTATTTCAACTATCAATCTACCTACCGTGATAAAAT
Organism: Luperina nickerlii; assembly: GCA_963855955.1. Taxonomy (NCBI): domain Eukaryota; kingdom Metazoa; phylum Arthropoda; class Insecta; order Lepidoptera; family Noctuidae; genus Luperina; species Luperina nickerlii. The sequence goes on from OY979690.1 coordinate 6,226,753, forward strand.
ATACCTACTCAAAATAAAAACTCAAGTTAATGAAACAAAGTTTTCCTAAACTTTTAAATATTTATCCCGCGACTTTTGCGGCAAAATGTTATTAGGTAACAATTTCATTTGCAGCTGTTTCTTATACTTCCTGGAGTTGCATTCATATCGCTATCGCTATTTCCATTTTTTTAATATTTTCTTGTTAATATGAAGTATCAAAGTTTTACAATGGTACAAAATGCGCGCCATTTGTTTTTTTTTTTTCACCAAGTCAGTTTTATTCAGCCGATTTTTATTTTCAGCCAGTAACTTTTTGATCTAATGCATACATTTTATATTAAACTTAATAGGAGACATTAAACCTCTGTGATAAATTTATATCTAAATAAAAAACAGTGCATTAATGAAAAACTGTGCAACCATGAGATTTCATACATTTCTGCACTGTTTTACTCGTAGTTCTAAGCAAAAAATATGTCCTTTGTGATCGGTTTTGTGGTGATTAATGATAACATTACTACTTAGTTGAAAGAAAAACCTTTGGTGCACTATGACAGCGTCCTATGTAGAGACATTTTGCGGGCTTCTAACTGCATGCAACGACTGTCTAATAATAACCATATTTATTTATAAGTCAAGATAGATTCTATTCCTGACTCTGTGATACCACGTGTAGTTCTAGGCTAGGAATAGACTGCAATGTCCTATAGAGATTGAAAGATGTGTTTGAAAGAAGATGAAAGAGATTGAAAGATACTTAAGGGGGAAGCGCTGAGGTAGCCCGCGAAATACAAATTCTCTTACGTTTTTTACAATTTGCTTGTCAGTATTAAGTTGTACGCTGATTAAAATATGATTCGCGGGTGTAACAAATATGTATTTATAGAATCATAATCATTGGAATCAGTAATACAACTTGTTAAGTTAGTGTAATCCCAAAATGTCAAGATTTCATGAAATAATCCTTCTGTGGAATTACTTGGTCTTAGAGGGTTTTGTTGATGACTTTTATGATTCTAAATCTGTAAATACATATTTGTTACGATCGCGAAACATATTTTAATCAACGTACAACTTAATACTGACCAGCAAATTGCAAAAAACGTAAAAACAATTGAATTTCGCGGGCTACCCTGGCGCTTTCGCCTTAAACCTATTTAGAACATCGTTCTGTTTTCGTCAATCGTTTGATGATTAGCGGGAAAGAATTATGTTTTAAATATGTTGGTAGGTGCAAATGTGAAGCGTTGCAAAAAGGCCTAAATGTTTCCAGTTATGTTAATACGTTTACCTCAAGATGTGCAGAAAAGAAGTTATTTTTCCACTCTGCAATTGGCATTTTTGTTTTTGTTTTTATGTTGTTGTTTTCGCGAACAAAGAAAAATAAACACAAAAGTCATTTATTGCAATTAGTCTGAGAATCAGCGCGTTTTGAACGTCAAAATTATATATAAGACAGTCCTTCAAAACGCCCGCCAATCACTGACTTCCAAGTTCTTTAGCTGGGAAGAAGTGGCGAAACAAACTCCCCAGCAACACAGCTGTCTGTTAAGTTGGAAGACTTCCCACCACTAGACGTAATAAAGATAATTAACTCGAATAATATAGAACAGAAATAGTCAGCAGCTACACAGCGTGACTGTGACAAGAAGGCTTCCACTCAGCATAATGCTGTGCTATGGTGGACCACAGCATAGCGCTGATTTTCAGTTGTCACCCGACTTAGCAGTAGCGCTCGCCACCACTAGAGCATCTACTTAGTCATCAGGCTTTCAATGCATCATGTCATAACAATTTCTTAGATGAATAGTCTTCACGATACAAAGAACTGAATTGTTTGTTTATTTCCTGTCTACAAACAAATCTTTGTTCACGCATTACCCACGGAAAACAATGTGGTGTCGTAAGTATTGTGATAAGTGACTCTCTAGCCGTATTTGTACAGTTTGAATGTAGCTGGGGTCGAGTGGAGGCCTCAATCACGCTGCCTGGCATTTTCCCAACTATGTTTGGGTCAGCTACTAGTCTGACCGGTTGCACTAGGAAACTGTCGAGAAGCGAATTTGCCGAATAGTCCGTTGGGACGGCAATCCAACCGGGAAGAGATAAGGCGCAGGACCAATGGCTTACATGCATTCCGAGATACGGAGGTATTAAACCGCCGACTTCCAAACTCCTGGCCGTTACTAAGAAATTCCTAATGGAAAACCCAGTAACACTTTGACCGACCTGAGACACGAAGCCAGGACCCCACGCTCAGCAGTCGCGCTTGCAACTACGAGACCAACGGATGTAGCTGAATACCAGTATTAAGGCGCGGGCCCACCGCGGTGCACGGAGAGGCTACGCACGTGTATTAAGCTTCGCTTTGGAAGAAAATGTGTGATTGTATCCACTGCAACCCACGGAGAGGCTGCGCATGAATTGACGTCATTGGTACACGCGTGGCTTGCTCGAATAGGCGGTTACATAGCTCAACGCTGGCGACGTGGGTCTACGTTTCTACTAGAGTACACGAATATGACCCACGACTATGTACAGCTCGCTTATCGCAGCGCAGTTTTCAGTCAATTGCAGTGGCACGTGCGTAGCCTCTCCGGGCGCCGTGCCACGCTATACATAGTCGTGGGTCATATTCGTGTACTCCAGTGGAAACGTAGACCCACGTTGTCAAACAAATTAATACACGCAGCTAAAATGCGCCGCGTGCCCGTGCACAGCATGCGCCGCGGTGGGCCCGCGCCTTTAGACATGGAGCGACTGCCTATCCGAACTCCACAACCCAGTTACTGGATAATACGATACCCCTTGGTAAGGCTGGATCGACTTTTGACTTCCCGTAACGACTGTCAAAGATCTACGTAATGACAGCCACAACATTTACATTCCAGGGTGCTGGGTGGAGTCATATATGAGTCTCTACCTGAGCAGGTTTTCCTGGAGGCAAGGTACTCCACAGATACTTTTCTAAAAATAATTGGCTTTTAAAATATTACCAAATTACAGTACCCGGCGATAAATATTGCACATCGACCTTTGGAAAGAGACAATCGGCTAATTTCGGCTTCGTAGAGCGTTATCTCTGTCGCACGAAATACAAACAGTCCGGTATCTATTAGGAACAATAATGATTTGCTTCTTTTGATAATTATTTTTATTCTTTATATAAAATATACCAATTTCCAAAGGTCGATGTGCAATATTTATCGTCGGGTACTGTACGGTGTGCACACTCTTCGTCTAGTCGGCAAGACGCAGATGTAAACGACAACTCTGCATCTAAACGCAGCGACAAGAGGTATACAGTTTACGCTGACTTAAAAACAAGAACGAAATTGATATATTTGTCCTTTTTAACGCAAAAATACAAAGAACTGTAGTGATATAACCGATTATCTACGTGCACCGCTAGTACAAATACAGACTGGTAATGCCTCTTAATTGGATGACATAATTCTCGAGAGTCTAACTGACTGGCGACACTGAGTTTATCACGGACACAGGAGAGCAATTTGTTGAATAATTTATGGACATAAGCCATTTTAAAAGGTGGGATGTTAATCGGGCATACCCTAGTTATTTTTAAGTAAAGTCATATACACGTTACGGAGACGACGGGACGTGCTGGGTTGGTCCTTGGCAGCTCTGGACAGAGGGAGGTGGAAAGAGAGTAGGGAGGCCTTTGCCCAAGAGTGAAGGTTGAGACGGAGATGCACTACTGGAGTCAGTTTCCAGTCTAACCAGATGCAGGTGAATACCAGCTTTTTACATGCAGTGACTGTCAATTTGACTTCTATAACCGGGTATACTTACAAAACTTCACTCTGCACTTAACACCTGTCACAACACCAATTTATCTCGTCTTTTCAACGTCCGCGTGTCACAGCAGGGATCCAGCAGAATATCAGCGTCAGGTACATTTGCCTGACACACGCTGAGCTGGACTCCCATTTGGTGCAACCTTGAGACACACACCGCACTGTGTATGTTTCGTTATTATTATATTTTAAGTAATCGTCATAGTGTCACTTTTATTTCGATGTGTTTACTTTTTGATTCTTTATCGGCATCTTGTTTTATAATCATGTGGGACAGGTTATCATCTAATATTGTACTTTTGTGTGTTGTGCTGTCTTCTTGTGTGTGCCAAATAGATAAATGGTTTATCTATCTATCTATCAGTTACTCGGTAACACGGTACCTCATGGTTAGCAGATTTTCGGGCTTCTGCAGACTGCGGCAATGTCAAATGACAGCGGGGCAAAAGAGAGAGGCTTATAATATGTTAAGAAATGATAGTGTTGATCTCGCTATACAAAAATATTTACCCCTTATATTTTTGTAGTATTTATGTAAACCCGAATTTCATGTGCCATAAATCCGTAATTACATTACATTTTCATGATAAACCCAGACTTGCCTGTTATTTCACTGTGCCATTTTACACGACCGCAAGTGCACCGCACGTTAGCAAATACATACGTCTAATTGGATGACACAATTGTAGGTACGCCTGAATACGTCGGCCGACAGTGTAGCGGTCATTTTACGAAATTAAATCATTAGTCATCAGCTATCTTATATTTTGATGCCTTCATTGTCTGATAACAATTTAAAGATATTAAGAATTTTGATGATAAAATTATTTTTGAAAAGTGTAGATACGTGTATTGTGATCGTGACGATGCTCAAATACGCAATCAGCACGTTGTCGATGGCAGTCTAACACGCGTTGACGGAAGCCGCCGACACGCGTCGACGAGTGCAGTTACCAGTACCTATTTACAGATCATTTCACCCTTCAAACCAGACCACAGCATTGATGTAAAGTGCTCTGTAAAGTTCACCGCTCACCTCACTCAAGTGAGCGCACACAATTCGAAAGCGAACTCATTTGTTTTTAAAGTAAATCATCGCGGATTCACAACGAGACACCGTTAGAAAGAAAGAAAAGTATGTATTGCGTTTTTTTTTTTGCGTTCGAATTTCGAAGTGACGTTTAAAACGTCGTGAGGAAATCGGATCCTAGAACCAAAAATTCGAAGACATGTGACATCTACCAACCCGCACTGGGCCCGCGTGGTGGATTACAGCCCACTGTCTGTGACTAAGAGGCGGCCTGTGTCCCAGCAGTGGGATCATTATGGGCTGATCATGCTTTGACCTATTCTTATAATAGTCAAACCAATAGGAGAGGAGGCTGTACTTATTCCGATTGCCTTTCATACAGGCCTTTGGGAAATCATTCTAAGCCACGAATATTTACTGAGATTTTGAAACTGAACAACCAAACAAAAGTTCTAATCTCAGAAACAGTGTCACGGTCAATCCCCTGAAGGGTAAGTTAAGCAAAGTTATTGTTTATCAATGTAATAATTCTGTACCAAAAAGTTCCTTTGATGAATGAAACTGGTCCGGGGAAGTGTGTACAGTACCCGGCGATAAATATTGCACATCGACCTTTGGAAAGAGACAATCGGCTAATTTCGGCTTCGTAGAGCGTTATCTCTGTCGCACGAAATACAAACAGTCCGGTATCTATTAGGAGCTGTTAAAACAATTATGATTTGCTTTTTTTGATAATTATTTTTATTCTTTGTATAAAATACATAAACAGGTAAAGGTCGATGTGCAATATTTATCGCCGGGTACTGTACAGACGCCAGCACATCAAGCTTCCCGAAACTGTCAAATTTTCCCAATCAACCTTGAACCTTATGCTTTGGCGATAAAGTTGAAAGTCTATTAAAGAGATTTGACAGATTGTAGTAGCTTGATGTTTTGGCGTCTGTGGACAGCATCAACCCAATAGCAACTTTATTGTATCTATACTAATATTATAAAGCTGAAGAGTTTGTTTGTTTGTTTGGTTGGTTGAACGTACTAATCTCTGGAACTACCAGTCGGATTTGAAAAATTATTTTTGCATTTGATAGCAATTGAGGAAGGCTATAGGCTATTTAACATCACGCTATGACCTTTAGAAGCCGAGCAAAAAGAAAAAAAGTCAGAAAGAACGCTAAGCAAAAACGAAGGCAGGCGCGGGCAGGCGATGCGCTGCGACGGGGTGGGTCGGAGTAACAAGAAACTTTATGCAGACGAAGTCGCGGGCAGAAGCTAGTCGATAATAAAGATCTCTGTGATCGCCCGCGAATTACGCGTATTTCATCACCACTGCTCACAACACGGTGAAGGAAAACATCGTGAGGAAACCGGCATGTCCTAGAACCAAAAATTCAAAGACATGTGACATCTACCAACCCGCACTGGGCCCGCGTGGTGGATTACCGTCTACTGTCACAGAGAGGAGGACTGCGTCCCAACAGTGAGACCGTTCATCATCATCATCTGCCCAGCTTTTTCCCAACTATGTTGGGGTCGGCTTCCAGTCTAACCGGATGCAGCTGGATACCAGTATTTTACATGGAGCGACTGCCTGTCTGACCTCCACAACCCAGTTACTGGGTAATACGGATTATATTATACTATCTGTTGTACTTATCGCGTTTAAATATCGAAATCCATCCCGTGTGTGAAGCTTACACACAAAAAAAGTTTTTTTTAAACTGATATTTTATGTGGCTACTAAAAACCCCCCACTAAAAAAATCATGAGATTAATGAATGTGTAATGTTTTTTTTTTTTTTAATGTTTTTCTATTATAGGGTTAGTGTGTTAATAAACAATATGTAAAATAATAGCAAATAATAAAATAAAAATTACTGAGATTAATAATTTCTTTTGTGTCTGCGGAGTTTCGCTAGGTAATTTAATTAGACCAAAAGGAACATGGGAAATGCCCGGACAATGAATCATGCGAAACAACTGTTATTAAAATAGACGGGTTTAAAACGAGAATTAAAATCGCTGGATCAACATCTGGAATATTGAAATGTCAGTCTCACAGAACAATAATAAACTCATTAGAGATTATTCTTTTTTTCTATGTTCTCTATGTATTTATAAATGAGAGGCTCATGGTTAAGTAATAACAGCCACACGGTTCGATCGATCAGGTTAAGCTACGCTTGCTGCGGTTGGTCCATGGATGGGTGACCATCTTTACATACCAAGACCCCTCCGTGCCTTGGGAAGCACGTTAAGCCGTTGGACCTGGCAGTCATTCGTGGATCTTTGACAGTCGTTACGGGTAGTCAGAAGCCCGCAAGTCTAACAACCAGTCTTACCAAGGGGTATCGTATTACCCAGTAACTGGGTTGTGGAGGTCATATAGGCAGTCGCTCCATGTAAAATACTGCACCTTGATTGCGCAACACATTATTAATCTCAATCTGAATCATTTTGATGGATTTTGCTAATACATTGCTTCATATGCTCGAAAACTCAGTTACTTCGCGGTATTGAGTCAGGTTAGACGTTTCTTGAAAAGACAATGAGCACTCGGACAGTCGGACCCCACGGCCCGAGGGTTTCAACCACAACCTGAAAAGAGTTTAGATGCAACTTAGCATACAGGCAAACCCATTACCTCGTTTAGAACATAGATTTTTTTCTGGTATCACGTCGCGCGAATGCACCCAGAGAGATGGGCAAAGATCGTCACTCACTGGACGCCTGGGGGAGGACATCGCCGTCGAGGTAGACCACGGCAAGGGTGGTGTGACGCTCTGATAACATTTGCAGGGCCACCATGACACGAGGTAGCAAAAGACAGGGAGGTTCGGAAGTAAAAAGGAGAGGCTTTTGTCCTGTAAAGGGACACAACATAATGAGAGATATGAGATAATTTCCGACCTCCACGCAGGCGAAGTCGTGGGCAAAAGCCAGTGAGAGTAATGCGAGGTTATTGCTTTCTCCGGCTCTCAACAAAATATTTCCTTTCATACAAAAATTCTTGAAGTAAAAAAAAAAACAATATTGATGTTTACTTGAACAATTTGAAGAGTATCTGAACCGCAATAAAGCCTTTAGATATTTCAACAGCATCCGGAGAGTATGGACCGACCCCAACATGAAATAATTGAGGTTAGCCTGAGCGCATAATACCATAATTGTTTTGCCAACCATTGCCAAAATTCAACATTAAATAAAAGAACTGAGGGCCTAAAAAGGCCACTTCGGCAGAATCGTAAAAGGATAAGGTTATGAATCAAAATATGGTGAAGACAGTCCGTGTTTTTCTTTTTTTCATATGCTTTAGCGATAAAATTGAAAATCTATTAAAGAAATTTGAAAGATTGTAGTAGCTTGATGTTCTGGCGTCTGTACTTCTGCTGCAATTTTGAACATTGAAGTACAGTCAGCAACAAAAGTCGACCAGTTTTTTCAATAAAATATTTGTTCAAAATTGCAGCAGAAGTTGCATTTATTTAGGAGGAATGTATATGTTAATGCCATTCAGGTATATAACAACACACCAAACTCACTTAAGGAACTTCCCATCCCCAAGTTAAAAAAAGCTGACAATATGGTTATAAGATAATTGTTTTTATGACATCCTTAATATTATAATAAATTCGAAAGTAACTCTGTCTGTCTGTATGTTACCTTTTCACGCCTAAACCACTGAACGGATTTCAATAAAATTTGGCAAAGAGATAGATTGCATCCCGGGGAAGGACATAGGATAGTTTTTATCCCGATATTGCCACGGGATCTACACTTATGCGGAAGAAACCGCGGGGCGCTGCTAGTTAAAAAATATATGAAATATTGTAAAAA